>OX463233.1:71981120-72581120 GCA_949820135.1 Sylvilagus floridanus | reverse complement strand
TTTTTTTTTTTTGACAGGCAGAGTTAGACAGTGAGAGAGAGAGACAGTGAGAAAGGTCTTCCTTCCATTGGTTCACTCCCCAAATGGCCGCTAAGGTCGGCGTGCTGTGCCGTTCCAAAGCCAGGAGCCGGGTGCTTCTTCCTGGTCTCCCATGCGGATGCAGGGCCCAAGCACTTGGGCCATTCTCCACTACACTCCACTACACGCCCAGCAGTGAGCTGGCCTGGAAGAGGGGCAACTGGGACAGAATCCAGTGCCCCGACTGGGACTATAATCCTGTGTGCCAGCACCACAGGGGGAGGATTAGCCTAGTGAGCCGCAGCGCTGGCCAAATATTCCTATTTTTTTTTACTTTGGATTTCCTTTGTACTTTTACCGAGAGATTTCCTTCCTTTACCTTCTTTCATAGCAGGGACCATGTTTCTGAGTGTAGCACATGCTTAAGCATCTTCTGCAGGGCTGGATGAGAGGTGACAAATTCTTTCAATTTCTGTTTGTTGTGGAAGGTCTTGATCTCACCTTTATTCATAAATGAAAACTTTGCAGATTATAGTGTTCTGAGTTCACAGTTCTTTTATCTTAAGACTTGGACTATATCTCACCATTCTCTCCTAGCTTGTAGGGTGTCTGATGAGAAGTCCACTGTGAGTCTAATTGGAAATCCTCTGAAAGTAATCTGGCATTTCTCTCATGCACATTTTAGAATCTTTTTTTTTTTTTATGTTTTGCTGTGGAGAGTTTGAGTACAGTGTGTCATGGTAAAAATCTTTCTGGTCATGTCTATTAGGAGTTCTATGTGCTTCCTGTACTTGGATATCCCTTTCTTTCTTTCTTTCTTTCTTTCTTTCTTTCTTTCTTTCTTTCTTTCTTTCTTTCTTTCTTTCTTCAAATCAAGGAAATTTTCTGTTATTATTACACTAAAAAAGCCTTCTAATTGTTTCTCTCTTTCCATGCCTTAATCTCCTACAACCCGTATGTTGGGTCATTTGATAGTATCCTGTAGATTCCCAACATTGTTTTTTAGTTTTCTAATTTCTTCTTCTTGTGTTTGGTCTGACTATATGACTTCCTGTGCTCTGTCTTCTAAGTCAGGCATTCTTTCTTTTGCTTTCTTTTGCTTCGCCAATTCTGTTGCTAAGTCTTTCTGCTGTATTTTTTGTTTGTTTCATTGAATTCTTCATTTCCAAATTTCATTTTGATTTCTCTTTAAGATCTCAATTTTGTGGGAGAAATTTTCTTTCATGTCATGTGTGGATTTCATTAGTTCATGCATCTGCTTCTGATTACTTCTAAATAATCCTATGATCATTTTTTAAAAAATTCTGTTTCTGGTATCTATTCAAATCTCATCATCTTCACACCATAGTATTGAAATGTTGTGTTCTTTTGAAGGCATCATGTTGTCTTCCTTATTCTTGTTTCTTGAATTGGTACGTTTGTGGAGATGTGAGATATTCTTTTTTTTTTTTTTTTTTTTTTTTTGTCTGTGGCAGCTTTTATCTTTGGACTATGTCTGAGTGGTTTAGTGGAGTGTCTGTTTTCAGGGAATACCTAGAGGGGTGTGGTGGATGTGGCCAAGGAGCTCTGTTCAGTGCTCCAGGGTGAAAGGCATGTCTGAAGTGACACACCCAGGTTTGGCATGGTAAATCTCTCTTTTTTTTTAATCAGAGGGGAGGTTTGCTTTTGTCTATTTGCATAGACTCAGTTGAGCTCCTCTCCTCAAAGGAGACCAGTGCCTGGGCACTAGCCCCACTGTGTATATTATTTGTTTGCTCTGCGACAAGGACCACACAAAGGATCTGTGGCATCCTCTGTATAAGCTCAGATTCTTCAGCAATGTCCATCCACCAGGTAACCAGGGAACCCTGATGGTGTGGAGCCTTCCACAGTTACTGCCCAAAGTCCCAGCCACACTGTGAGTCCTCCCACACAGCCTCTGTGTTTTCACAGTCCTGGGTCACAAATCTACCATAGTTATGAGCATGCAGCTTTCTGTCTGTTCTCCCCACCAGACTCCAGTCTCCACTTGACTGGTTGCTAGGTGCAGACATGAGCTGGCCCAGCTGCTTTGTATGTCCAAAATGGCACCTGCTTTCTGTCAGCTTGTTACAGGATGTATTGAATGGTGATTGGGGAGAAAGAAAGGATGCCCCCTCCCCTTAGTTTTTTCTCCTCTAGTTTGGCAGGTACACTTTCCCCCATGGGGCTCCAAGCCAGATTCCCTCTAGGCTCTTCCTGCAGCTTTTTCATCAGTGCCTTGAGCTGCTGCAGTCTGGTCTCACCTGATTCTCCAATGCTGGTGCAGAGGCTCTCAACTGCTGCAGTCCTGAGTTGTGCATGTCCTCACCCTCCACATAAGTCCACTGTGTACCTCTAATTTGCATAGTTTTGCCATTTTCTCCCTAAT
The DNA here is from genome assembly GCA_949820135.1 of Sylvilagus floridanus. Classification (NCBI taxonomy): domain Eukaryota; kingdom Metazoa; phylum Chordata; class Mammalia; order Lagomorpha; family Leporidae; genus Sylvilagus; species Sylvilagus floridanus. The sequence goes on along the minus strand of OX463233.1, from coordinate 72,578,713 downwards.
TCTTCCCTGAGACTGCACTCTTTCCACTTTTTAAAACTATCTTCTCCTAGACTAGAGCAGCAAGCTCCCTCCCTCTTCCATCATCTTCCACACCCCCAAATAAAAAATCTTTTAAAAAATTATTTATTTGAAAGTCAGAATTACAGAGAGAGACTGGGACTGGCACTGTGGCATAGCAGATAAAGCCACTGCCTGTCATGCCGGCATCCCATATGGGTGCCAGTTTGAAACCAAGCTGCTCTACTTCCAATACAACTCTTTGCTGTCGCCTGGGAAAGCAGTAGAAGATGTCCCAAGTCCTTGGGCTCCTGCACTTGTGTGGCAGACCCAGAAGAATCTCCTGGCTTCTGGCTTTGGATTGTCTCAATTCTGGCCGTTGCGGCCATTTGAGGAGTGAATCAGCCGATGGAAAGCTTTTTCTGTCTGTTTATCTGTCTTTCTCTCGCTCTCTTTGCCTCTGCCTCTCTGTAGCTCTGCCTTTCAAATAAATAAATACATCTTAAAAAAAAAAAAAAAGAATTACAGAAAAGGGAGGGAGTGGGGGGGGGAGAGAATCTTCTATCTATGGTTCAGTCCCCAAATGGCTGCAATGACCAGGGCTAGGCCAAGCTGAAACCAGGAGCCAGGAGCTTCTTCCAGGTCTCCCATGCGGGTGCAGGGGCCCAAGCACTTGGGTCATCTTCTACTGCTTTCCCAGGGCATCAGCAGGGAGCTGGATCAGAAATAGAGCGGCTAGGATGTGAACCGGCACCCATGTGGGGATGTAGAAGTGCACCCAATGTTTTGGCCTGAAAGGTCAAGCTTACTGCTTCAACTAGAGCCCTAATACTGGGAAAAGATGCCAGCCCTGTGGCAGAATGGTGCAGCAGCAGGTAAGCTGACATCTGCAGTGCTGGCTTCCCACATGGGAGCTGGTTCAAGTCCCAGCTGCTCCACTTCTTTTTTTTTGTTTTTTTTTTTTTAAAGATTATTTTTTTGAGAGGCAGAGTTATAGAGGGAGAGACAGAGAGAGAGAGATACTGGACTTCTACAACTGGAGTAAGATCCTCTGTGGCGTATCTTGCCTTTCTGATCTCTTCCTTCATGAAACTACTACTGTCAGTGAACCATTCAACATCAGAGTTTTCCGGAGGTTTGTCTTGTAGGTCAAGTCTATTGAAGTAGACCTGCTTTACGGTGTCTACACAAAAACAGCTGGATTTTTTCAGTACCTTCAGGTGGCAGGAGAGTAGCTAGCTGCCTTGTGGACTTGGCATACTTTGAGGGTTACCTCTGGTGTATCCAAAAGAAGAATCTGACATTTTCTTTCAAAGATTTTTTTATTTGAAAGACAGAGTTACAGATAGAGGTAGAACCAGAGAGAGAGAGAGAGAGAGGTCTTCATCTGCTGGTTCACTCTCCAAATGACCACAATGGCCAGAGCTGAGCTGATCTGAAGCCAGGAGCCAGGAGCTTCTTCCGGGTCTCCCACGTGGGTGCAGGGGCCCAAGGACTTGGGCCATCTTCTGCTGCTTTCCCAGGCCATAGCAGAGAGCTGGATCAGAAGTGGGGCAGCTGGAACTTGAAGCAGCACCCATATGGAAAGTTGGCACTGCAGGATGGGGCTTTAACCCACTGTGCTACAACGTGGCCCTGAGCCTGGTATTTTGTAAAGCATCCTCCTGTTAGCCACTGTTAATCTCTAGAACCCCTGTACATTGTATTGAGTTTGAACTTCAAGAAGCTGCCCTACTCAAAGTCACTTTGGTCGTTCCTTCTACCAAAAGTGCAGTAACAGCAACCCCCCTCCCCCCACCTCCGCATCCAGGCTCTCCTGTGGCCACTAAATCCAGTTGTTTAGAAAAGTAAGTCACTGGTTGTGAAGGTGGGTGCAGTTTTAGGGTTAGAACCCCCTGGGCTATTCCTTGCTTTTCCGTTACACAAGGGGAAAGGGCTTTTCTAGATTAGGGATTCTTTGTGCAGGGACCCCTGAAATAGGTGCTTGGTTTGTTGTTGTTCTCCTGTCCATTCAAGTGAGTCAATGTCAGAACCCTTTAAGGCCTCATACAAGGGGTTGGCTTTCAATCCCAAATCCGGGAATCCTGATCCTGCAGAAGCCTTTCATGCCGGGAATGTCCACAGCTGTTCTTCGCCTGTGGTAGCCCCATATGGAGTGTAGCTTCCTTCCAGTGCAGCAGGAGGGTCTTCTTTCCCATGAGGGGTCAGCCAGGGCTGTCATACTGTGGACTGTGCTGCTGCTTGCAGGTCAGCTGAGGCTGATCTGTGGTGGGTTGGCCAGAGCTGTCCTGCTGTGGGCCAGCTGTGGCTGTTCTGCAGCAGGCTGCCCTGGGCTACAGCAAGGAGGTGCTGTGAACCTCAGCTCTTCTCTCTGCCTTTCCACATCAAAGTAGTTGGGTGCCTGCCATCCACACGAGAGACCTGGATTGGGTTCCCAGTTCCTGGCTTCAGCCTTTCTCAGCTCCAGCCATTGCTGATATCTGTGGAATGAACCATATGGTGGAAGTTCTCTGTGTCTGTCTCTGTTTCTCAGCCTCTGAAATAAATTCTTATTATTATTTGAGAGGCAGAGAGATAAATTATTTTATTTTAGAAGCAGACAAAGGAGAGACAGAAAGAGAGCTCCCATTGTGTGGTTCATTGTTGGCCAGGCTGAAGCCAGATGCTGAGAACCCATTCAGGTCTCCTGTGTGGGTGGTAGGAACCCAAGTAATTGAGCCACATCAGCATGAAGTTGGAGGCAGGAGATGGAGCTAAGACTTGAACCCATGTACTTGATGGAGGATGTGGGCATCCCAGCCATCTTGTTAAAAAAGATTATTTATTTATTTGAAAGGCAGAGTTACAGAGAGGCAGAGAGAGAGAGAGAGAGAGAGAGAGATCCTCCATAGGCTTGTTCACTCTGCAGATGGCCACAAGGGCCAGAGCTGTGCTGATCTGAAGCCAGGAGTCAGGAGCTTCTTCCGGGTCTCCCACATGGGTGCAGGGGTCCAAGGACTTGGGCCATTTTCTGCTGCTTTCCCAGGCCATAGCAGAGAGCTGGGTCAGAAGTGGAGCAGCTGGGACTCAAATCGGTTCCCATATGGGATGCTGGAACTGCAGGTGGCGGCTTTACCCACTACACCACAGTGCTGGCCCCCCAGCTGGCATCTTAACTGCTAGTCAAAGTGCCACCCCTAAACAAAAAATTTTAAAAATTATTATAAGGTTTTCTCTGAGGATTCTTTTGCATGCAATCAACATTTTTAAATTTATTTTTTAAATTTAATATTTGATAGTTCTAAACATTTTGCTATATTCATTTTATATATAGATATTATATACATATACATATATACTAGTTTTTTTGAAAACATGGATATTAAGATCACAAGATGTGGGATGGATGACAATGATCATAAGAGGGAGCATTAGGATATGTTGTCTTGTACATGGTATAATTCAGTGAAGCAATATTTAAACTATATACCAAATAATGTGACATATACATAATTTTTATACTGTATATGCATTAACTTCTGCTTATAAAAGAAAACATGTGACATTTGTCTTTCTAGATCTGGCTTATTTCACTAAGCATAATGATCTCTAGTTCTATCCTTTTTATTGCAAATGTCAGAATTTCATTTTTTAATAGCTCATTAATATTTAATCATGTTTGCATACCACATTTTCTGTATCCGTCATCAGTTGGTGGACAGACTAGGTTGATTTCATATCTTTGCTATTATGAATTGGGCTGTTATAAACATGAAAGTTTAGGTAACTCTTTCATAGGCTGATTTACTTCCTTTGGATATGATATAGGGGAACTAGGAAGGGAGTTAAATAGGAATAAATAAAACTGAAATTTTTTTTTCTTAATTTCTGTGTAGCTCTGCATTGTAATTTTATCCCTTACCTGTCAATCCAGTATGTCCACTTTCCCATGGTGCACCTGTGTCTTAGCTGGGATCAGGAAGGAGGAGACTCCATGATGGCCTTGTGGAAGTTAAGCTCCATGTGGAGGTTCCATGAAACTGCCAGAAAGCCCCATGCATGCTAAGCTCTACCCTGTTTATATGTTCAATTAGGACACCATTCCCATCTCAAAAAAGCAACTGATAACAAAGGAGCTGCTTTCTTTTGCTCTTGGCTTCTGGATCATGCTTCTGGGTCCTTCTGTGGCCTCCTCTCACTCTCCTTTAGGCAACTCAGTTGCCCACTCATGATGCGTATCTCTCCCATTGAGGTGGCCCACAGTCAGGTGTGAATTCACAGTCTCTCCTTTTTAGTAAAAGGCGAAAGATTTATTTATTATTATTTATTATTATTTTAAAATAAATTCTGCTCTCACTTGTGTACAGTATTTATGCCTCTGCTTTAAATTCTTACCTCTGTGTGGGCAAGAACTTGGAAAAAAGATTGAGGTACTTATACCCATAACAGATATATTCCCAGAAGTGGGGGAGGTTAGCATTTAAATCAGTAGACTGAATAAAACAGCTGGTTCTCCCTAATCAGTTGAAGACCTGCATGGAATAATAAAGGCAGCTCTCCTCTGAATAGGAGAAAATTCTTATTTGACTGCCTTGGAAATGGGATCTTGGTTGTTTTTTTTTTTTTTTTCCCTAGACTTTGGAATTGAGCTGAAATGTCAGCTCTTTACTTTTTTTTTTTTTTTTTAAAGATTTATTTATTTGAAAGATAGAATTACAGAGAAAGAGGGAGAGAGAACTCTTCATCCACTGGTTCACTTCCCAAATAGCCTCAACACCCAGGGCTGGGCCAGGCTGAAGCTGGGAGCCTGAACTTGATTTGGGTCTCCCACATGGATGGAGGGGCCCAAGACACTTGGGGGCCATCTTCTGCTGCTTTCCCAGGTGCATTAGTAGGGAGCTGGATTGGAAGTGGAGCAGTCAGGATTCAAACTGGCACTCCCATATGGAGTACCCCTAAATGTCAGTTCTTTCTAGATTCCAAACCTGAAGGCCTTCTAATACCCATCCACTGTCCTTATTCTCGGGCTTTGATATCAGAATTCAACCTAAACCAATGGATCTCCAGGGTCTCCAGCTTGGCAACACACCATGTACATCTGGGGACTTTCCATCTCCATTGTCCTGGAGGCCAATTCCTTATTCTCTCTCTCTCTCCCTCCACACACACACATCCTGTTGTTCTGTTTCTCTGGAGAACCCAGCACTTTCTGGGTACTGTGAACCCCAACTCTGCAGGAATTGTTATTTGTGTAGTGACTAGTTCGGTTAGTTTACTAAAGTCTACTTCCCACTGCCATCTCCATCAGCTTCACCCCTCTCAACCCCTGCTTCAGCTTTGTCTGTTGTCGCTCCAAGGAGCAGAGCTTTGGTGGTGTCTCTAATCACCCTGGGGTGACAATGGTTTGGTTGGATTTTCTTTCTATTCAGCTCCACTGACCATGGGCTGACTGCGCTGTTGTTCTCAGTAATGACCTGGGGATACTGCTGTACAAACCAATGCAACCAATTTCTGAATTCTGAGGTTTGTCCTGACTCCAGGAAGACTCCCCCTAGCTGCCTTACTCTGTTTTTTTCCTTTCCTGTAGAGCAGCTGGTCTATAATTTAGCCTGTATCCAGATTGTTGTCCCAAGTGTCTTTCACAACAAGCTCCATTGTTCTTGTGAGCACCTAATGCTTGAACTTCTCCAGACTGTTGTAAGAGAAGTCAGTTACTTTGGCAGGCAATTACCTGTTTTATGGCCTGCTTTTGCTCCACAGCTAAATCTAACCTGGGCTGTGGAGCTAGGAATGGAGGTAATAGCAAGTTTCTCTCTGCATGACACCCTGTCTCTAAGGTCTAAGGGCTTAGTGTATGCTGGGAGCAGGGACCAGCAACTGTGAGGTCTCTCTACTCATTCTCATGTGGAACTTCCACTTCTCAAGCTGGGGCAAAGGTGGTCAGGGACTTGGTGTCTTCAGCATGCCGTGTCCCAAGCAAATCCCCTGTTCCATGAGTGGGAGCTAGGTGGGAGGAGGGATCACCCACTTCTCCACTGCATTTGCTTGGGAATTAGCTTTAGCCATAGGTAGCTGGGTACAAAATGAGAAACACTGATGTCCTGCCTCTTCTGTGTTATGTGACTATGTATCTTTTTTTTTTTTTTAAAGATTTATTTATTTATTCAAAAGGCAGAGTTACAGAGAGATAGAGTGAGATCTTCCATTTGCTGGTTCACTCCCCAAATGGCTGTAATAGTCAGGGCTGGGCCAGGCTGAAGCCAGGAGCCAGGAGCTTCATCTGGGTCTCCCATGTGGGTAACGAGGGCCATCTTCTGATGCCCTCCCAGATGCATTAGTGGAGAGCTAGATTGGAAGTGGAGCAGCCAGGACTCAAACTGGCACCTATGTGAGATGCCAGCGCTACGGGCATCGGCTTTACCCACTATGCCACAGCACTGGCCCTGGAATTATGTATCTTAATCATTATTCTAAGTTCTTGCCCCTCAGAAATAAGAATTGAAAGCAGAGACACTGGTAATACACACCAATGAGAGCATGAATTATTTAAAATGAAAGGGTGAGTATACATTTGTGAGTGAGTGTGGGCAACCCCATGTAGAGAGATACCCATCTTGAGTGGGCCAGAGAATTGCCTATGAAAAGAAAGCATGCGAGGAGGCCAGAGAAGGACCAATAAGGGTCAGAAGCCAAAAGGCAAAAAGGGGCTGCTCCCACATGTAACAGTCCCCGTTATGAGTTGGAGGTAGTCCTCTAATTAAATATACAAAGTCGGTGGAGTTTGGGTGGGGTTTTGTGTGTGTGAGGCTTTCTGCAAGTTGGTGTCTTCTTCCTCGTCTGAGATGAGACACAAGTGTGTCATGGGAAAGTGGGTGTACTGGATTGACAGGTAAATGGGTGGAGTTACCATGCAGGGTTAGAGGCAGAAATTGTGGAAAAATCTTCCAGCTCACTTAATCCTGCCTCATCTTCCTGGCTATTTCCCTTGTATCACCTGGAAGAAAGCCCTTCACCTGGGAACTGGGGATGAGGAGCCCTTGTTCTTGGCTGCCACAATCTGAAGTGGAGGCCTCTTCACGGAGCTGGGGAGAGTAGTCTTGGTTCAGACAAACAGTTACTCACTTATTTTATGAAAATTTTGTAGGTTTTCTTGGGTAGATCTTTTTTCACTTAGTATTTATGCACAGGACTATTTCTAGAGGCTCCAAAGGGTTGTTTTTAAAGGTGATTTTTTATCAGTTCTGCTGGAAGTGCAGGTCGTGCTGACAGCTGATCCTCTAAGCAGGTGAATTTGCTGGTCAGACATCTCAGGGGCGCTATTCAATAAAAGACAGAACTGTCACCCTCATTTTCCTCCTGCACATGGATCTCATTAAAGAGCAAGTCATATTTTTTAAATCGTCAACTAATTACAAATCCTAGCGTTTCTTTGGCTCCTACATACATCCTTGGTAGGATTTGTGCCATATGTCGTCCTCTTATTGACATTCCCTGTGGTAATGTAATAATATGCTAATGAATTGCTCTACTATTATTATAAAATCTCAAATACACGTTAATTACTGTACTATTGTAATAGAATCTCACCTGATATGCAGTAAGCCAGTCACTGACACTGGGTGATGAAAGAAAATGGGCATTTATTTAACAAAGCACAGAGCAAGGGGTTGTGTACCTATTGTTCAATTCCTAGACCCTGAAAGAGATTAAGAGAACATCGCTTCTCAGCCTTTTGGCTAAGATCAAGTGAAAGAGATTAAGAGTAATGAATCTTTTTATTTATTTATTTATTTAATTTATTTGAAAGGTAGAGTTCCAGAGAGGCAGAGAGAAAGAGAGAGAGAGAGAGGTCTTTCATCTGTTGGTTCACTCCCCAAATGGCCTCAGTGGTCAGAATTGGGCCAATCTGAAGCTATGAGCCAGGAGCTTCTTCCCAGTCTTCCATACAGGTGCAGGGGTCCAAGCACTTGGGCTGTCTTCTGCTTCTTTCTCAGGCCATGAGCAGGGAGCTGGATCAGAAATGGAGCAGCTGGGACTCAAACTGGTGCCCATATGGGATACTGGCAACATAGACGGCAGTTTCACCCACTATTCCACAGTGTTGATCCTGAGTAATGACTCTTATAGCTTAAAATAGAGGTTGGGCCGTGCATGGTCAGCTTGTGGCAGGTGTCTCTTTGGTTCACAGTGCTCATTGCCTTCTTGGTCAGAAACAGTACATTTGGTATTTTTTTCTGAGAATGATGTGATGGTAAGGTGGGTTCCAGTCTGTCTGGGGTCTGTAGGTAGATTGATTATTACTTTATCAAGGCCTGGGGTTTCTAAGAAGCATCTCACTTAGCATTTGGAAGTTAACTATAGGGGTCATCGTCAAATTCTGAGTCTTGTGACTTGGGGTCTTCAGGGGGTTGGCCTGACCTATGCACCACTCCCTAATTTAAGTTGATCTTTAATCAGAAGTTGACTTGTAATCATTAAGTTGGAGTCAGAGGAACTGCAAGCCAAGAGGGAGATTCTAGGGCCTGATAGATTCTATATCAGAAGTATCAGGGATGGGGCTATGTTTCACTATGGCCTGTTTCAAGTCAACCATGCTTCCTTATACGAGCATTTAGATTGTTTCTAGTTTGTTGCTATACCTTATTATTTTGCTGTAATTATCGGTGTTCAAATCTAGTTTTGTTTCCTTTAAATGATCTCCTTTTTTTTTCTTTTGCCTCAAAAAGTGATATTTATTCAAAGAAAAAAATGACAAGATGTCCATCCCTTGGCTCCTTCCCCTCCCTGCTCCTGCTGCTCCTCAGCCCCCCGGGATTGAACCCCAGCTGGGGCTAGGTGGCAGGACAGCCCCTCTCAGATGAGGTCAGCAACACTGAGCGGCATCTCCTCAATGGAAGTGTTATAGGTCTCAATGTCGCGAAGAGTCTGCTTATCTTCTTCTGTCACCAGGTTAGTAGGCACACCCTTACAACCAAAGCGTCCACCACGGGCAATTCTGTGAATATAGTTTTCCCTGTTGGTGGGAAGGTCATAGTTGATGACTAAAGAAACTTGTTGTACATCAATGCGTCTGGCCGATGTGGAGACAGAGAGGAATTCAGTGCACATAATCCATCCAGAAGGAGCTTAGTGAGTACATGTAGGCAGTCCAAGGCAGGCAAAGGAAGAAGCGTCCCCTTGTCTCCTAGAGCATTTGGGCATGCCGGATTTTCTTCCAAGTTGCTACTCTCCTGAGAGAGGCACTAGTAGGGCCCCTGGGAGAGGGCATCAACTTGGGTGAATGATCTCCTTAAGATGTGTTCCCCAATGTAGTTTTACTCAGGTTGAGAGTCTGATCACTTTTATGATTCTTGACAGCTATTGCCAAATTTCTCTCTGGAAAGATTATGCTTGTTTGTAGTGCACTCCCAATGCACAAATAAACTTATTTTTCTCACAATCCTGTTAACATTGAGTTCTGTCTGTTTTATTCATTCTTGGTAATTTAATAGAAGTGCAGTGGGACTTTTATTTTGTATTTCTTTCATTATTAATGATGCTGCACATGTTTCCTAGTACTTGTTTATTAACATTTTCTTGCAGGTTAACTCTGTGTTTGATAGTCTCAATTTTGGGCATGCTGCATGTCACTTTTCCTTCCTGGGATGCAATTTCTCAAGCTTTATATTGGAAAAGTTGGACTATATAATGAAAAGAGGAAAATAGGGTGGAATGGGAAGGCCGTGCCAAGATGGTAATGGAAACTGCCTGGCAACAGGCTGTGATTGGATGGCTTCGAAAACCACCTGGCAACTGGCTGTGATTTGTTAGGGCATAGACCGCCCCTTGACCGGATTGGCTTCCTTGGCTATATAAGCTGCTGTAGCAACTGAAATAAACAAGTCTGTAGGCTGTTTGCCTCAGGCCTGCTTTCACCAGACTCCGGGGGTCTGTGTGGTGACTCTGCGCCTCTTGTCCCCACCACACTCTTCTTTTCAGGAAGGAATCCACAGCAACATAGTAGAACTTTGTTTTTCTTTTCAAAGATTTATGTGTTGGGGGCCGGTGCTGTGGCATAGCGGGTAAAGCCGCCGCCTGCAATGCCCATCACATATGGGCGTCGGTTTGAGTCCTGGCTGCTCCACTTCTGATCCAGCTCTCTGTTGAGCCACGGCACCAGCTCGACTGTATGCTTTTTTAAAAAATATTTATTTATTATTTGAAAGGCAGAGTTAAAGAGAGACAGAGGCTGGCGCCGCGGCTCAGTAGGCTAATCCTCCACCTTGTGGCACCGGCACACCAAGTTCTAGTCCTGGTCGGGGCGCCGGATTCTGTCCCGGTTGCCCCTCTTCCAGACCAGCTCTCTGCTGTGGCCAGGGAGTGCAGTGGAGGATGGCCCAAGTCTTTGGGCCCTGCACCCACATGGGAGACCAGGAGAAGCACCTGGCTCCTGCCTTTGGATCAGCGCGGTGCGCTGGCCGCAGTGCACCGGCTGTGGCGGCCATTGGAGAGTGAAACAACGGCAAAGGAAGACCTTTCTCTCTGTCTCTCTCTCTCACTGTCCACTCTGCCTGTCAAAAAAATAAATAATAAAGAGAGACAGAGGCAGAGAGAGAGAGAGAGAGAGAGAGTCTTCCATCTGCTGGTTCACTCCCCAGATGGCCTTTCACAGTTGGAGCTGGGCCTGTCTGATGCTGGGAGCCAGGAGCTTCTTCTGGGTCTCCTATGTGGGTCCAGAGGCGCAGGCACTTGGGCCATCCTTTGCTGCTTTCCCAGGTACATTAGCAGGGAGTTGGATTGGAAGTGGAGCAGCTGGGACACGAACCCCTGCCCATATGGGACGCTAGCTATGCAGGCAGTGGCTTTACTTGCTATGCCACAGTGCCGACCTCAAAAGTATATATTTCTTAAAAACAAGGACATTTTCATAATACCATAGTGTAGTTGCCAAAGTGAAAATGTAGCATTGACAAAGTAGTATTACCTAATCTATGAATCTAGACCTTATTCAAATATTGCCTATTTCCCACAAATTCCTTTTTAGCAAAAGAAAATTCTAGACCATGTCTTCCATTTAGTTGTCATGTCTCTTTAGTTTGGAAAAATTCTTCATTTTTTGTCTTTTACAACACTGTTATATTTAGAGTATAGAGCAGTTATTATTTTAGAATGTCTCTCAGTTGGGGTTGTCTTTCTCCATGATTAGATTCAAGTTTATGCGTTTATTTTTAAAGATTTTATTCATTTGAAAGGCAGAGGTGCATAGAGAGAGAAAGTTATCTTCCATCTGCTGGTTCATTTCCCAAATGGGCATGGCTGGACCACACTGAAGCCAGGAGCCTGGAACTCTGTCTGGGTCTCCCACATGGGTGGTAGGGTCCCAAGCACTTGGGCTATCTTTTGCTGCTTTCCCAGATACATTAGCAGGGATCTGAAGTGGAAGTGGAGCAGCTAGGACACAAAACAGAGCTCACATGGGATGCTGGTGCTGCAGGCAGAGGTTTAACCTGCTACAGCACAATGCTGGCCCCCAGTTAATGCAACTTTGGCATCAGTACCACGGCCCTCATATTAGAACCCATATAATGTTGATGTGTCCCTCTCATCACTTGGTTAAGGTACTATTTTTCCTTTCTAATTAACACGTATTTTGTAAGGAAATTATTAGAGATATCCTGTAAATCATCATACTATCCACTAGTTTTAACATTCATTAGCGACATTTTCCTTAATTATTACTCTGATGGCTGCAAAATGGTGGTTTTCTTATTTCATCATGCTTTGTACATTTATTAGTTAATGGAAGAGCTGTCCCTTATTTATTTACATCAATATGGACTTATGAATTGTGATTTTGTTTAATGAATTATAATCCTTAGCTATCATTATTTATTTTGATATTAATATAATATTTTCATGCCCATATTTGTTTTTCTTTAAAGTTATCTTTTTTTAATGTTAAGGCAAAGACAGAGGTAAAAACAGAGAGAGAGGGAGAGAGATCAAGAGAAATCCGTTTTACTTTCCAAATGCTGCAACAGTCTCTGGGTAGGCTGACTGAAGCTAGGAGCCCAAAACTCCATCTGGGTCTCCCATGTGGGTGGCAGGGGCCCCGGCACTTGAGCCATCATCTGCTGCCTCCCAGGGTACATCAGCAGGAAACTGGATTGGAAGTGAAGGTGCTGGGACTGAAACCAGCACTCTGATAGGGGATGTGGGTATCCCAAGTGGTTGCTTAACACCCTGTGCCACAACACCTGCCCCTGATCCCCATATTTGACACTAGGAACCCCTTTATGATGGCTCCTGTGTATGTCCTCATCCTTCTTGGAGCGATTCTTTACTTTTTTTTTTTCTTTTTTAAAATTTTTTTTTTTTTTGACAGGCAGAGTGGACAGTGAGAGACAGAGACAGAGAGAAAGGTCTTCCTTTGCCGTTGGTTCACCCTCCAATGGCTGCCGCTGACGGCGCGCTGCGGCCGGCGCACCGCGATCATCCGATGGCAGGAGCCAGGTGCTAGGTGCTTTTTCCTGGTCTCCCATGGGGTGCAGGGCCCAAGCACTTGGGCCATCCTCCACTGCACTCTCGGGCCATAGCAGAGGGCTGGCCTGGAAGAGGGGCAACTGGGACAGAATCCGGCGCCCCGACCGGGACTAGAACCTGGTGTGCCGGCGCGGCAGGCGGAGGATTAGCCTGTTGAGCCACGACGCCGGCTTAAATTTTTTTTTTTTTTTGACAGGCAGAGTGGACAGTGAGAGAGAGAGACAGAGAGAAAGGTCTTCCTTTGCCGTTGGTTCACCCTCCAATGGCTGCTGTGGCTGGCATACCGTGCTGATCCAAAGGCAGGAGCCAGGTGTTTCTCCTGGTCTCCCATGTGGGTGCAGGGCCCAAAGACTTGCGCCATCCTCCACTGCACTCCCTGGGCCACAGCAGAGAGCTGGCCTGGAAGAGGGGCAACCGGGACAGAATCCGGTGCCCCGACCGGAACTAGAACCGGTGTGCCAGCGCCGCTAGGCAGAAGATTAGCCTGTTGAGCCACGGCGCCGGCCGATTTTTTACTTTCTTATAAAATCAGGCATTCCGTGTCCCGCTGGAATCAGCTGTTTTTCTGAGAAGCTCTATTTTCTTAGAGCAGAGAATATCACTTAAATAGCAAGATCTGGTAGTGGATGTGCTCTCATTGCTATTTTTTTTTTTTTTTAAAGATGCTTGTTTGAAAAGAAGAGCTACAGAGAGGCAGAGGCAGAGAGAAAGAGAGAGGTCTTCCATCCGCTGGTATGACCGCAATGGCCAGAGCTGTGACGATCCAAATCTAGGAGCTTCTTCCAGGTCTCCCACGCAGGTGAAGGGGCCCAAGGACTTGGGCCATCTTCTACTGCTTTCCCAGACCATAGCAGAGAAGTGGCTTGGAAGTGGAGCAGCTGGGACTTGAACCGGCGCCCATATGGGATGCCGGCACTGCAGGTGGCAGCATTACCCACTAGCCACAGTGCTTACTCTCTCTTCCCATCACAGTATCGTTGTTTCTAAGTTTTCTCCATAGAGATAAATGCACATTTGGGTGAATGCATTTTTCCCCCTTCAATGTGCATTTTGGCTATCCCTCCACCCCATTTCCCGTATTCAGTGTGGTCGTTATTCATTTGAAATACAAATAATTTATTTACTTATGTTTCTATTCCATATACAGCCCTCTTACACCATCCTTGTTTATTATTTTTCTTTCAAGGTTTTTTCTTTTGTTTTCTTTTTTAAAATTTACTTTTTGTTTATAGTTACGGTTTTTATTCATGAGAAACACACAAAAATCCCAAGCAAATGAACACCCTCAGGCAGCTTAGTGGGCGGACCCCTGTACTTGACATGCCCCGACTGGGAGGGGGGAGGTTGGGTAGGGTGGTGATTTTTGGCTGCTGGGACCCGGGCCACTGGCTGGGGCCAGCAGGATGTAGAAGGCCCGCAGGAGGAACCTGACAATCCTCCTGTCAATCCTCTTGCTGAGCCCCTGCCGGCCCTTGCTCGGGACAGAGGCAGCTGCTGAGTCCCAGCCTCCTCAGGCTCAGCTGCTGAGACCTCTGGCACCATTGGGTCCCCACTGCTCTTGGGGCTGGAGGGGGCAGCCACAGGGACAGGGCTCGGGAGCTGGGCTGGCACCAGGGCTCCTTTCCTCTTGCAGTTTACCATGGAGAGGAGAGGCACGTAGCAGGGAAGCGGCGGCAGGATTAGGATTAGGCTCCAGCTGCGGCTCTGGCTGCGGCTCTGGCTCCCTGTGGCCCAGAGGCGACAGGGGCTCTTAAGTGAGAAGGGCAGGCGCACTCTGGATTTCCCTCGAGGCCACACTTGCAGGTGCGCCTCACACAACTGGGAGGTTGTGCGGCAAGGCCACAGGCCAATGGGTGCCCTCCCCACAGGACTGCACCAGCTCCAGGCTCCACGAGTCCCACTGCAGGGGCCACCAGAGCAGCATGGCTCCAGCGCCCGGCAGCAGACCCCGGCCTGCCAGGTACTCCTGGCCCTCTGGGTCCTCAGGAACCCCCATGGAATGCATTAGGGTCACCTCCTCGCCCTCGGCTTCTTCCTGTAAGGGGACGAACCACCAGTGGTGACGAACCAGTTCCGCCAAAGGCCTCTCGTACAGGTCCAGCTGAGCAGTGAGCCTGGTGTCAAAGGGGTTGCTCCGGTCTTCCTGGAACAGCTTCATTGCCACCTGCCACTCGCTGGATGCCTGGCAGGCCAGAAACACAATGCCAAAGCTCCCCCAGCCCAGGAGGGACAACAACTGGAGCTTAGGCTGAGGGCTGGCTTTGGCCTCGACATCCTCAAGGCCTTCCATGCTGGTGTCCCTATCTATCTGATCTGCACTAAGATTTCTGTCCACAAACACTAATTAAAGAGCTACCCTCATGGCAATACTTAAGAAAATAAGGGGACAACAAGGGGACTACCTGCTGATCTCACTATGGTACCACACTAGCTATGCCAACTACACTAATGACACACAAGGGCAAGGCTAAGTACTATCTAAACAAAACAAAATAAAAACCAGAAAAACTCCAAAAAACCCACAACAAACACACACTGAATAACTACACTAACACAATGAAATCTAGCAGCACTGCCCAACTAAAGGTGGGGGAAGCCAAAAATGAAAAAAACTGCAAAAAAAAAAAAGACAAAATAGGCAAAAAAAAACAGGTGGAAAAAAGCAAGCTAAAACAAAATGGGAAAAAGAATAAATAAACTAGAACAAGAAACAAACAAAAAGCGCACCAACACCAACAAGCACAAACGCTGGGATAGATAGGTCCAAGTCACACACGTCACCACAATAGCTCCCTGGTAAAGCGGACAGAAACCGGGCCAGGCAGCTGCTTATATAGGCATGTGAGATTCTGTAACTGTAGGGCTCATTATGAAGTCAGAACAAGAAATGGACCAATGTCTGTCCAGCAGGGACTTGCATGAATTTGCATTCATGACAGTTGGTCCTTATGAAGTCAGAGCAGGGCAGGGGCCAGTCACAGCTGCAGCTAATCCTCAGGGGTTCTCTCAAGAACCTTCCACATAAACCAAACCAAGGACCCCAAGAGTTTTTGTTTTGCTTGGTGATAGAGTTTGATGTTTATTTTTGAGACACGAAGGATGCTCCAATAGGCTTTTCATTTCTTGTTTAAGAAGTGATGACAACTGTTGGGTTTTTGTTATTTTTTTTCCCAAAGAAACCTTTTATTTATTTATTTATTTTTAAAATTTTTAAATTTTTTTTAAACAGGCAGAGTTAGAGAGTGAGAGAGACAGAGACAGAAACAAAGACAGAGAGAAAGGTCTTCCTTTTTTCCTTGGTTCACCCCCCAAGTGGCCGCTACGGCTGGCGTGTTGCGGCCAGCCTGCTGCGCCAAACCAAAGCCAGGAGTCAGGTGCTTCTTCCTGGTCTCCCATGCTGGTGCAGGGCCCAAGCACTTGGGCCATCCTCCACTACCCTCCTGGGCCACAGCAGAGAGCTGGCCTGGAAGAGGGGCAACCGGGACAGAATCCGGCACCCCAACTGGGTCTAGAACCCTGGGTGCCAGCGCCGCAGGTGGAGGATTAGCCTAGTGAGCCACGGCGCTGGCCCCAAATAAACCTTTTATTTAATGAATACAAACTTCATGCATTTCATAAGTACAACTTCAGGAATATAGTGATTCTTCCCACCATACCTGCCCTCCCACCCACATTCCCACCCCTCCTCCTCCTCCCTCTCCCATTCCCAGTCCCATTCTCCACTAAGATCCATTTTCAATTAACTTTATACACAGAAGACCAACTTTTTTTTTATTTATTTTATTTATTTTTTATTTTTTGACAGGCAGAGTGGACAGTGAGAGAGAGAGACAGAGAGAAAGGTCTTCCTTTGCCGTTGGTTCACCCTCCAATGGCTGCCGCAGATGGCGCGCTGCGGCCGGCGCACCGCACTCATCCGATGGCAGGAGCCAGGTGCTAGGTGCTTTTTCCTGGTCTCCCATGGGGTGCAGGGCCCAAACACTTGGGCCATCCTCCACTGCACTCCTGGGCCACAGCAGAGGGCTGGCCTGGAAGAGGGGCAACCAGGACAGAATCCGGCGCCCCGACCAGGACTAGAACCCGGTGTGCCGGCGCCGCAAGGCAGAGGATTAGCCTGTTGAGCCACGGCGCCGGCCTAAGACCAACTTTATACTAAGTAAAGAGTTCAACAATTTCTTTTTCTTTTTTATTTGACAGAGTTAGACAGTGAGAGAGAGAGAGAGAGACAGAGAGACAGAGAGAAAGATCTTCCTTCTGTTGGTTCACCCCCTAAATGGCCGCTACGGCTGGAATTAAGCCGATCTGAAGCCAGGAGCCAGGTGCTTCCTCCTGGTCTCCCATGTGGGTGCAGGGCCCAAGATTTGGGCCATCCTCTGCTGCCCTCTCAGGCCACAGCAGAGAGCTGGACTGGAAGAGGAGCAACTGGGACTAGAACCCGGCACCCATATGGGATACTGGCACTGCAGGCGGAGGATTAACCAAGTGAGCCACGGCACCGGCCCCAAGAACAATTTTTATCATTAATTAAGGAAGCATCTAGGAAAACAAGCAATGGAGTTGGACTTGGGCATAACTAAAACTTATGAGACCTAGGAATTTCCTCCACTGAATACACTTAAATGAAAAATATTTGAGAACAAATTTTATAGTTAACTCTCATAATACAACTCTGAGGACAGAGGTCCTGCATGGGAAGTTAGTGCACAGTGACTCCTCTAGTTGATTTAACAATTAAAACTCTTATTTATGACGTCAGTGAATACCTGAGGTTCTTGATATGAGCTTCCTAGGCTATGGAAAACTTTTGAATCCACAAACTCCATCAATATTTAGACAAGGCCATTAATGTGGTGGAATTAGAAGGCTATGTCAAGATGGCCACAGGAAGTGAGCATCAGTTACTCAGGAATGGCTTCAGAACCCACCTGACAAAGGAGCCTGCTTGGCAACAGGCAGTGATTGGTTACAGCATAAACCACCCTTGACCAGATTGGCTGCCTTGGCTATATAAGCTGTTGCACCAACTGAAATAAATGAGTCTGTGGGCTGCTCGCCTCTAGCCCGCTTTCACCCAACTCCCAGGGTCTGTGTCATAACTCTGTGCCTCTTGCCCCCAGCATGCTCCTCCTCTCAGAATGAATCCACAGCAACACATAAGCAAAGTGGGAGTTCTCCCTTCAGAGAAAAGTACCTCCATCTTTGGTGACCACTTCTTTTGATTGGGATCTCATGCACTGAAGTCCTTCATGTAAGACATTGTTTTTTGCTTCAGTGTCTTGGCTTTCCATGCCTGAAATGCTCTCGTGGTCTTTTTGGCCAGACCAGAATACCGTAAGGGCTGATTCTGAGGTCAGAGTGCTACTTAAAGTGATTGTCATTGTATGAGTTTGCTGTGTGGACTGTTTCCCATGTTGGAGCATTCACTTCAATTCTATCTGTCATCACACCAGACACTCAATCCTATGTACACAATCACCCCAACACCTAATCCCACCTATATGATCACTTTAACACTTAATTCCATATGATCACTTTAACACCTAAGATGGTACTATTACCAACCAGCTTAAGGGGATTTGGGTCCCATGCAGGTTTTTATGCTGTACCCTTAGAAGTAAGCCCATAGGAATGTATGCAGAACTATACAGCTTTTTTTTTTTTTTGACAGGCTGAGTGCACAGTGTGAGAGAGAGACAAAGAGAAAGGTCTTCCTTTTTTCCGTTGGTTCACACCCCCCCCCCCCCAATGGCCGCTGTGACCAGCACGCTGCGGCTGGCACACTGCACTGATCCAAAGCCAGGAGCCGGGTGCTTCTCCTGGTCTCCCATACGGGTGCAGGGCCCAAGAACTTGGGCCATCCTCCACTGCACTCCTGGGCCACAGCAGAGAGCTGGCCTGGAAGAGGAGCAACTGGGACAGAATTGGTGCCCTGACCGAGAGAAGAACCCGGAGTGCTGGTGCTGCAGGTGGAGGATTAGCCTATTGAGCCACGGCATCGGCAACTATCCAGCTTTACAGTTACAAAATTCATGTACTTCATAATTACAACTTTAGGAAGATGGTGATTCTTCCCACCATGCCTGTCCTCCCAACTATACCGTGTCTATTTTTATTGATATTATCTTTTAGTATGTGAAACATTAGCATGGTTCCAAACCTGGAACTACTCGGAAAAGTGCTAATATGAATTCTCACTCCTCCCCACATTTTTACCTCATTGTAGTTATTACTCATCCCAACTTTTCTGTAGGTCTGCCTACTTTCAGTAGGTAACCAAGTCATTGTTTTTAACTTTTCCTTTGTATATGTGGGCACGTGCGTGTGTGTGTGTGTGTGTGTGTTTGTTTTGCTGGTGCTATATGTTACTTCTGCATAACACTCCATTAATTGGATGTTCCACTTTCCCGTGAATGGACACTGAGTGTCCAGGAAGGAAGCCATTATAACCCAATCTTGGAAATGACAAGCCATCGCTTCTGCCTTATTATATTGTTTAGAAGTGAGGGGGCCAGCGTTTTGGCATAGCAGGTAAAGCCACCACCTGCATCCCATATGGGCGCTCGTTCGAGTCCTGGCTGCTCCATTTCTGATCCAGCTCTCTGCTATGGCCTAGGAAAGCAGTGGCAGATGACCCAGGTACTTGGGCCCCTGCACCCATATGGGAGACGCAGAAGAAGCTTCTGGCTCCTGGCTTCAGATTGGCTCAGTTCTGGCTGTTGCAACCATTTGAAGAGTGAACCAATGGGTGGAAGACTTTCTCTTTCTCTCTTGTTCTCTGTCTCTGTCTCTGTCTCTCTCTCTCTCTGCTTCTCTGTAACTCTTTCAAGTAAAATCAATAAATCTTTTAAAAAACAAAACAAAACAAAAGTCGTTAAGTGTAGCCACCACTCAGGGGAGGCTACCTACAGTCTAACTGCCAGCAGGCAGAGAACTGGGGGGCTGGGACACTGTAGACGCTGCCCATACAAGGCTGGCTCTTTTCAGGGTCGCAGAATAGCTGCCAAAGACGACGCATTCACATTTTTCCTTGAAGGCAGATGCTCTCAGAAGACCTCTCTGGCCTTCTAATCTCCCCTTCCCCCAATTCAATCGCATGTCATACACTGAGTGTTTACTGTTGGCCAGGCTCTTGGCTACTTCAGAGAGCTCACAAGTCTTAAAGAACAGACATAGACACATACTCATACAGCAAATAATTGTAGTATACTATGGGAGATGGGATGTCCCAGCGGCTGAGGAAGCAAGCAGGAGCAATGCACTGAGGTTAGAGGATGTAGAGGAAGACATGGGTGAGCTGCATTTTGGAGGGTCAGTTGGAGGTAGGTGATTTGGCGGATAGGGTAAGAGACTTCCAGGTAATGGAATCCTGGGATTTAAATGTTACAGAAGACTACTGAGAACAATGTACCCCTAGTTCCAATACCCAACTGTTCACATTGTTATTGTAAAAAAATTATTTATTTGTTTGAAAGGCAGAAATACGAAGAGGAAGAGAGAGAGAGAGAGAGAGGGAGAGAGAGAGAGAGAGAGAGAGAGAGAGAGAGATCTTTCATCCACTGGTTCCTTCTCCAAATGGCCAGGGACTCCATCCAGGTCTCCCTTGTGAGTGGCAGGGGCCATCAGCTGCTCCCTTCCCAGGCACATTAGTGCAAAGCTGGATCAGAACGAGGGCAGCTGGGACTCCAACAGGCACTCTGATACGGTATGCTGGCATTGCAAGTGGTGGCTTAACCTAGCTGGTCACAGTATTATTGTTAATTTTTAGTTTTTTTTTTAAAGATTTATTTATTTATTTGAAAGAGTTAGGGAGAGGGAGAGGGAGAGGGGGAGAGAGAGAGAGAGAGAGAGAGAGAGAGAGGTCTTCTATCCGCTGGTGCACTCCCTAACTGGCTGCAATGTTCTAGGTCCTGCCGCGATCTGAAGCCAGGACCAGGAGCTTCCTCTGGGTCTCCCACGTGGGTACAGGGGCCCAAGGAATTGGGCCATCTTCTGCTTTCCCAGGCCACAGCAGAGAGCTGGATTGGAACCAGTGCCCATATGGGATTTTGGCACTGCAGGTGGCGGTTTCACCCACTATGCCAAGCGCCAACCCCTAATATTTAGTTTTTAAAAATGATTTATTTATTTGATAGGCAGAGTTTCCAAAGAGGGTGGGTTGTGATTGATCAATCTTCTATCTGCTGGTTTGCTTCCCAGATAGCTGCAATGGCCAAGGCTGGGCCAAGCTGAATCCAAGATCCAGGAACTTCATCAAGGTCTCCCACATGGGTACAGGGGCTCAAACACTTGGGCTATCTTCCACTGCTTTCCTAGGCCATTAGTAGGGAGCTGCATCAGAAGTGGAGTAGGCAGGACTCTAACCGGTGCCTGTATGGGATGCCTGCCTGGCATTAAGGTGGCATCCTAACCCGCTGGGTTACAATGCAGGCCCGGAGTTTTTCTTTTTTAAAAGAAATCATGGCAGATCTGTTGAGGTGGATTCGAGGAGGAGCGTGGTGGGGCCAAGAGGCACGCAGTCACCTTACAGACCCCGGGAGTCTGGTGAAAGCAGGCCAGAGGGGAGCAGCCTGCAGACTCGTTTATTTCAGTTGGTACAACAGCTAAATAGCCAATCTGGTCAAGAGTCAGTCTATGCCCTAACCAATCACAGCCTGTTGCCAGGCAGGCTCCGTTGTCATGTGGTTTCCGAAGCCATCCAATCACAGCCTGTTGCCAGGCAGTTTCCGTTACCAGTGGCCATCTTGGCATGGCCTTCTCATTCCACCACACAGATCTATCTGAAACCGTTTGCTGCCCAGCGCTTCCTTCTCCCCATGACCTCCTCCACTCCTGCATCATTACTGCGTGTATCCATCTATCCATCTAATCCATTTTCTAGTTTTACACACGTTTTGCATAAACAGTACATACTGGCCTATGCATTTTTAAATTTATGTAAATCATTTCACAGTGTAGATGTCTGAGGGCATATAGCTATTTCAATAATTCATGTAATGAGCTATCAAATGTTTATACATGTAAGACTAGTTTTATTTGTTGTAGTATTTTATTGTAGGGACGTTTCACATTTGATTCATCCATGTCTTATTGGACATTCAGCTGTTTACATTTTTCAAAATTGGGCTTTCTAGAATACGTCTTGATGCACACCTGTAGGACCTCCTGTATTTTTTTGACACTTGAAATTGCTGAGTAGTTAACATGGGCATTTACAATTTCACCACAGAGAAGTGGAATTGTCCTCAAAAGTGGTGGTTCTAATTTTACACTTCCACCTGCCATTTCCGAATTTCTAGTTTCAAGATTCTCTCTCTCCCCCGAAATGATCAAACACTAACATTTTACCATCGAAGGAGATAGGTTTCACGTGGTCATGTGAACAGATTGTTTCCGTGTCGTCCAGTTAACACGCAAAGAAAGGGCTAGGAGAGCAGACCTTGAAACGTTCCCTGTGGAGATCGGGGGACCTAACTCTTGGTTAGCCAGCAAGCGATGCCGCCAGCGCGCAACGGAGAGGGGGAAAGCCTGGCCCGCCTCGGGGTCTGCGCCCCCCCGCATCGCGCAGTTGGTACGTCCAGGCGGCGGCTTCCCCCGCGCTGCGTGTTGGTTCCGTCTCCCAACGCCCGCGCCTGCGCCCGTGCGCAGAGCGCGTCGCCCGGCTGTCGCGCCTCGGCTCGGCGCTCTCCGTCCGGCCGCCGGCTCCTGACGTGCTGCGGCGGCTCGCGACCCCCGGCGCCGGGAGGAGGGGCTCGGCGGCGCGGCGCGTGCTGCTGGCGGGTGAGTGAGTACCTGCCGCCTCGGCACACCCCCGGCCCGCCCTCTCCCCGCCTCCTCCGCGCCCTCGGCGGGGCGGCGGCCGGCTCCTCCGGCGGAGGGGCGCCTCCCTTCGTCTAGGTAGGCCGCTCGGGGCGCCGCCCGACCCTGAGGTGGGCGCCGCGGAGACGTCGGGGTGGGAAGTTGGCGATTCTGCCGTGGGCCCCTCGGGGCGCTGGGGTGGGCGGCTGCCGGGGGGCCTGGCCTCGCCTCACACCTGGAGGGTCGGCCCGGGCGGCCTCGTCGCCGAGGGCCGTGGTCCCTGTCTCCTCACTCGGGATCCCCGGGCGGAGGCTCCGTCCCGGCCGCCACCCGCGCGGCAGGTCCCCGAGGCAGGAGCGGCCGCGCCGTTCGCCGCGGGCTCCTCACGCCCGCGCCCCTCCCCCCCTTCCGGACGGTTACCAGTTGATCGGGAGCGCTGCTTTGACTGAAAAAAAAATTTTTTTTGGCGCAGAAAAGGAGATGCTCCTTAGAAATCCTCACCACCATATATACCCGCCAGCGCCTGTGCACGGCGCCGGGCAGCGTTTGGCGCTTTTCCCGCCTGCGCGCTCGCTGAGCAGCTCCGCACCGCTGGCCTCAGTTGACAGACGAAGCCCCGCGGAGGGGCCAGAGTGCCGATCGCCGTCGTGGCGGGCGTGGAGTGGTACCCAAGGCACCAGACTCGGAGGTTCTGACATCAAATCGTACTTCGTTAGGAGTAGCGCGGGTTTTATGCTACTTTTTAAATTTTGGCCTGCTAAGGGAAGGCAGTGCCTTGCAGTTGAACCAGAGAAGGTATGCTTTTAGAATCGGATGCCTTGAGCTCCTAGCAAAACCATGGGCCAGCTTACTGGCTGTTTGAGCAAGTTGCCTTACATGTGTAAGTTGGCGATGTGGATATCCACAGCTGTGATGCACTGTGGATATATCCAGAGTAGAGGCCAGGATTCAAGAAAAAAATTATATTCAAGGTGTGTCTAGATTGAGGCTGAGTATTATAAACTGGAAATAGAAGTGTGTGTGTGTGTGTGTACATTGTTTTTTCCAGTTACAGAAACAACCAAGCTCATTGTTACTTGTTTTAAATCAAGAGCTTGATACCAATTTTTTTAAAAATAAACTTTCAAGTATCACCACTTTTTTTTAAAAAAAAGATTTATTTATGTGAAAGACAGTTACAGAGAGAGGTCTTCCATCCGATGGTTCCCTCCCTAAATGACTGCAATGCCCTGAGCTGATCTGAGCCAGGAGCTTCTTCCGGGTCTCCCACGTGAGTGCAGGGGCCCAAGGACTTGGGCCATCTTCTGCTGCTTTCTCAGGCCATAGCAGAGAGCTGGATTGGAAGTAGAGCAGCCGGGACCTGAACTGGTGCCCGCATGGGATGCTGGTGCTATAGGCTAGGGCCTCAACCCGCTGCTCCACAGCGCCAGCCCCAGTAGCAAATTTCTGGAATAGTGACTTGTGCAGGTGTCAGTCATTCATAAAGGATTTATCTTAAGGTTCCTATACCACAAAGCTTCCCAAGCTATTTTGATAGGTTCGGTACCTAGACTGTCAAGATTTTAAATTACCTTGTCTGTGAATATTCTTCGATAGACCAAAATGATGGATGTGCTGAAAGAAAATGACAGATAATATCCCCTGAAAATTGGGGATTTGCAAAGTCACCACCAAAAATGCTGCCTTAAAATAAATAACAAGTCTCATTATTGGATCACCTTTTGTATGTGTGTGTTCCTGTAAAGATACTTGTTCCTGTCATGGTTAAGAAGTTGCTGTTGGCATCCAGACTCAATTCCTTTTTCATAGGCAGTTAGTGGTACTTCATTCTGTAGCCAAGTTTAAAGTGAAGGTAAGCTGTTTTATTGAGGTCTTCATTTTGAAGAGCAGCAACTTTAACAAAAAAAAAAAGTTGTTGAACTATACATTGACCTGCTTGTTTAAATTGGCTGATCAATAACCTTTTTGATTTCAGAATTACTGTACAGAGAGTAATTTAGTGTGGCTAAATCTCATGAGGCACTGGAATTTTGATACTTAGATCTGTGGGGTCCTCCACTTAATGCATTTTTTTTAAAAGATTTTTATTAGAGAGGCAGAGACAGAGAGGATGTCCGTCTGCTGGTCCACCCCCCAGATGGCCACAATGGCTGGAGCTGGACTGATCTGAAGCCAGGAGCCAGAAACTCCCATGTGGGTGCAGGGACTCAAGTGCCATTGTGCACTGCCCTCCCAAGCTATCATCTAGGAGCAGGATTGGAAGTGGAGCAGCCAGGACTCTTAAGTGGTGCCTATATGCTGGTGCCGCAGGTGGAGGCTCACCCAACTGTGCCACAGTGCCAGCCCTGACACTGAATGCTTCTTATTGATTCTGTCTCTGCTGTGATTCCTTAGAAACCCATATTGAGCCCATAGCACTATCCTAGGAAGAAGGGTTTTTGTTTACATGCCATTAAGAAATTACATGTACTTGGCAGTATAATTACCCTTACTGTCAGATTTGAGCATACTGGTTTAAATAATTATACAGACAGCATTTAATAAGATGGAGACTATACCATACATTCCTAGGACATTATGATTTCTCCGTCTTTCCTTGTGCTAATCCCTGTTTCCACCCCATGTTCTTTCAGAATATCCCCACTGTCGTAGGGCCATCATCTTCTACCCTGCTGGCTTGAACGCCATTTTTCCTTCCCTTTCTGTGATTCAAGCCACTTTAGATCCCATCTCATGGCCCTTCTTTTGGTTTGTGCTTGTTGGCTCTCCTGTCCTTACCCTTTCTCCTAATGATACCCTACCACAGTCCTGGTCCTTGCCCAGCTGCTAAACAGAGACACACACACAGAGGCTTCTTCTCTGTTGCCATCCCTCAGCCCAGTCCCAGTCCTAAGGTTGAATCCAATATGCCACTACTGGCCCTGCAGGATTCTTGCCACCTCTCAAACTAGGTGGTGTCTGCTTAGTGTCTTGAGCTGGCGCTGTCTTTGGAACACTCTACCCTGAGCCCTGAGGTTTCAGATGTGGTTCAGAGTAGGATCCACAGATAGACTTTCTAGTTCTAAATCCTGCTGCTGCCTGTTGGTGGCTATGTGATAATAAGCAAATGACTTAACCTCTCTGTGCCTTAGTTTGCTCTCTTTTATATATTCTTCTTCTTCTTCTTTTAATGATTTATTTATTTGAAAGAGTTACACAGAGAGAAGAAGGAACATAGATCTTCCATCCACTGGTTCATTCCCTAAATGGCTTCAATGGCCAGGGCTGGGCCAGACCGAAGCCAGGAGTCAGGAGCTTCATTCATGTCTCCCATGTGGGTGCAGGGGTCCAGGGACTTAGGCCATCTTCCATTGCTTTCCCAGGCTCATCAGCAGAGAGCTGGATTGGAAGTGGAGCAGCCAGATCTCGAACCAGCGCCCATATGGTATGCTGGTGTCACATGTGGCAGTTATACCGATATACCACAATGCTGAGCTCCCTTCTACATTATTTTTTTTAAAGATTTATTTTTAAAAATTTATTTGAAAAGCAGAGTTACCACAAGAGAGGAAGAGACAGATCTCCATCTGCTGATTCACTCCCCAAATGGCTGTAATGGCCAAGGCTTACTAGGCTGAAGCCAGGAGTCTAGAGCTCCCTCCAGATCTCCCACATGGGTGCAAGGGCCTAAGCACTTACACCATCTTCTGCTGCCTTTGCAGGCGCATTAGCAGGGAGCTGAATTGGAAGTGGAGCAGCCCAGTCTCAAGCCTGCACCCTCGTGGAATCCAGGGTCACAGGCCACAAAGCCTGCATACCCGTTCTACATTCTTTTTTTTTTTTTTTTAAGATTTTATTTATTTATTTATTTGAGAGCTAGAGTTACAGTGAGAGGGAGAGACAGAGAGAAAGGTCTTCCTTCCGTTGGTTTATTCCCCAATGGCCACAACGGCCGGAGCTATGCTGATCTGAAGCCAGGAGCCAAGAGCCTCCTCTAGGTCTCCCACATGGGCACAGGGGCCCAAGGACTTGGGCCGTCTTCCACTGCCCTCCCAGACCACAGCAGAGAGCTGGATTGGAAGAGGAGCAGCCAGGACTAGAATTGGCGCCCATATGGGATGCCAGCACCTCAGGTGGGGGATTAACCCGCTGCACCACAGCGCCAGCCCCTGCCCCCTTCTACATTCTTGATAGTGTATTAGGAAAGACAAAAATTTTAAATTTTTTGAAAGTTTTATTTATTTGAAAGGCAGAGTGACAGACTGTTCTTCAGCTGGTTACTCCTCAAAAGTCTTACATTTGGAGCTGAGCCAGGCTAAAACTAGGGTCCTGGAACTCTATCCAGATCTTCAATGTGAGTGACAAGGACCTGGGTGCTTAAACTGTCACCTGCAACTCTCATGGTGCTCATTAAAAAGGAAACTAGATTGGAAGTGGAGATGGGACTTGAATTTAGGCACTTTGATACAGAATATGGGCATCCCAAGCTGTGGCTTAACCACTGCCACAACTCCTGCCTTCAAAGCTTTTAAATTATTTTAAAAATCTTTATTTATTTGAAAGGCAGAGCGACAAGAGGAAAGAGAGAGAGAGAGAGAAAGAAAGAGAGAGAGAGAACAATTTTCTACTCACTGATTCATTCCCCAAGTGCCCACAACAACCAGGGCTGGGCCAGGCAAAGCCAGGAGCCTGGAGCTCCATCCTGTTCTCCCACAGTGCTTAGCCATCATCTGTTCCTCCCAGTGTGTATTAGCAGGAAGCTGCATCCAAAGTGGAATAGCTGGGACTTGAACCAGGCCCTCTCAAATTGTATGTGGGCATTTCAAGCAGTTAAAACCTGCTGTTCCCCACAATACCCACTCCTAAATTTTATTTACTTATTTATTTTTCCACTCCTAAATTTTTGATGCTCTTTATCTTTTTTCTTTTGTTGTTTCAGCTGTTGATATCACATAAGAAATCATTACCTAATTTAAGCTCATGAAGATTTGTACCTAATGTTTTGTTTTAAGAGTTCTATAGTTGTAGCTTTTAAATTTGAGTCTTTGATCCATTTTGAACTCTTGTTTGGTGTGAGGTAGGTATACAATTCCATTATTTTTATTTGTGGCATCCTATATGAGTGCCTGTTTGAGCCTAGCTTCCCCACTTCTGTTCTAGTTCCCTGCTAATAAACCTGGGAAAGCAGCAGAGGATGGCCCGTGTGCTTTGGCCTCTGCACCCATGTTGGAGATCCAGATGAAGCTCTTGGCTCCTGGCTTCAACTCAGCCTAGTTTTGGCGATTGCAGCCATTTTGGGAGTAAACCAGTAGATGGAAGTTATCTCTCTCTCTGTAATTCTGCCTTTTGAATAAATAAATAAATCTTAAAAAAAAAATCAGGGGTCTATAAATGTGAACATTTTTCTGGATTGTTAAGTCTACTCTCTCGATCCATGTTTTTTTTTTTTTTTTTTAAGATTTATTTATTTATTTATTTATTTTAGAAGAGGGAGAGACAGAAACAGATCTTCCATCCTGTGGTTCACTCCCCAGATGGTAGGGGCCCAAACACTAGGGCCATCTTCCGCTGCATTTCCCAGGCTGTTAACAGCGAGCTGTATCATAAGTGGAGTGGCCTGGACATGAATCAGCACTCATATGGGATGCTGCTGAGGAAGTGACTTTATCCACTTTGCTGCAACGCTGGTCCCCCATATGTCTATTCTTTTTTTTTTTTTTTTTTTTGACAGGCAGAGTTAGAGAGAGACAGAGAGAAAGGTCTTCCTTCCATTGGTTCACCCCCAAATGGCTGCTACTGCCAGCGTGCTGCACCAATCCAAAGCCAAGAGCCAGGTGGTCTGCCATGTGGGTGCAGGGCCCAAGGACTTGGGCCATCCTCCACTGCACTCCCGGGCTACAGCAGAGTGCTAGACTGGAAGAGGAGCAACCGTGACAGAATCCGGTGTCCCAACCAGGACTAGAACCCGGGGTGCCGGTGCTGCAGGCGGAGGACTAGCCAAGTGAGCCCGCGGCGCAGGCCCATTCTATGCTAGCTTTGTAGTAGGTTGTGAAATCAGAATATGTGTCCTGCGTCCTTTTTTTTTTTTTTTGTAAAAACCTTTCCTTTGGTATCAACCTGACAACTGATGGTAAAAGGAAATTATTTGAGAGAGAGGCAGAGACAGAATGGGAGCGCTCATCTACTGCTTTACTCACCAAATGCCTGCAGTGCTGGCTCTGGGCCAAGCAAGGAACTAGAATGACAATCCAGATCTCCCATACGGGTGGCAGGAACCTGATTACTTGTTATCATCACCATTGTCTCCTCGGGTCTGCACTGGTCAGAAAGCTGGAGTCAGGAGCCAGACCTGGCAATTGAACCCAGGTACTCAGTGTGGGTTGTGAGCATCTTAACCTCTAGGCTGAACATGTATACCTGGATATTCTTATTTTATAAAAGGATAGCCATATTTTCAAATTATTTATTTTTAAAAAATATTTATGTACTTGAAAGGCACTGAAAGCTCTGCCACCTGCTAGTTTACTCCCCAGATGCCTACAACAGCTAGTGCTAAGCCAGGCTGAAACAAGGAGCCAGGGACTCCAGCTGACACTTAAACCATCATTTGCTGCCTCCCAGGGTGCATAGTCACAGGGATATGGATCAGAAGTAGAGCTGGGGCCGGCGCCGTGGCTCAACAGGCTAATCCTCCGCCTTGCGGCGCCGGCACACTGGGTTCTAGTCCCGGTCGGGGCACCGGATTCTGTCCCGGTTGCCCCTCTTCCAGGCCAGCCCTCTGCTGTGGTCTGGGAGTGCAGTGGAGGATGGCCCAGGTGCTTGGGCCCTGCACCCCATGGGGAGACCAGGAAAAGCACCTGGCTCCTGGCTCCTGCCATCGGACGAGCGCGGTGCGCCGGCCGCAGCGCGCCGA
Organism: Sylvilagus floridanus; assembly: GCA_949820135.1. NCBI lineage: Eukaryota > Metazoa > Chordata > Mammalia > Lagomorpha > Leporidae > Sylvilagus > Sylvilagus floridanus. The sequence goes on along the minus strand of OX463233.1, from coordinate 72,549,528 downwards.
CCGCGGCGGCCATTGGAGGGTGAACCAACAGCAAAGGAAGACCTTTCTCTCTGTCTCTCTCTCTCACTGTCCACTCTGCCTGTCAAAAAAAAAAAAAGAAGTAGAGCTGGGACTCAAACCCAGGCACTGTGGTATGAGATGCAAGCATCCCCATATGGTAGCCTAACTGGCTGCACTACAGTATCTATTATCCTGAATATTATTTTTAAGTTGTGAAACTATCACAGAATTTATTGAACATGTGAATAAAGGAGAAAACACCTAAAGTTTTACCTTTCTAATTTTATTGTTCTAAAACTTGTGTAATTCATTTATCTAGTAAGTATTTATCAATCACCTGTCATTTACCAGGGAATATGCCAGATGCCAGGACTGTACTGATATTCTTTTCTTCCTGAAAACTATAGTCTGTTGGGAAAGACATACATTTCCTTAAAAATCACACGGATGTATAATTACAACTGTTAAAACTTACTTTTCAAAATTTTTATTTATTTGTGAGAAAGAGAGACTGACGTTTCCTATCCATTGGTTCACTCCCCAAATGTCCACAATGGTTGGGCCTTGTCTAGAACTAAGCTGGAAACTGGCAACTCAATCCAGGTCTCCTTATGGGTTGTAGAAACCCAATTACTTGAACTATTACTGCTGCCTCTAGGGTCTGCATTAGTAGGGAAACCAGGGTTAGCAGGTAGAGCTGGAGTCCTAGGTACACAGACATGGAATACAGACATCTTAACCACTAGGCCAAATTAAATCTTTTTTTTTTTTTTTTTGACAGGCAGAGTGGACAGTGAGAGAGAGAGAGGGACAGAGAGAAAGGTCTTCCTTTTTCCGTTGGTTCACCCTGCAATGGTCGTTGCGGCTGGTGCGCTGCGGCTGGCGCACCGCGCTGATCCGAAGCCAGGAGCCAGGTGCTTCTTCTGGTCTGCCATGTGGGTGCAGGGCCCAGGGACTTGGGCCATCCTTCACTGAACTCCTGGGCCACAGCAGAGAGCTGGACTGGAAGAGGAGCAGTCGGGACAGAATCTGGCGCCCCAACCAGGACTTGAACCCGGGGTGCTGACGCCACAGGCTGAGATTAGCCTAGTGAGCCACGGTGCTGGCCTAAATAAAATCTTTTAAAAAAACAAAAAACCCTGTGAAAGGAAAGGAATATAGCTAGATTTTAAGAACTTAGGACTTATGGGGCCGGTGCTGTGGCGCAGTAGGTTAATCCTCCGCCTGAGGCACAGGCATCCCATGTGGACACTGGTTCTGGTCCTGGCTGCTCCTCTTCCGATCCAGCTCTCTGCTGTGGCCTGGGAAAGCAGTGGAAGATGACCCAGGTCCTTGGGCCTCTGCACTTGTGTGGGGGACCTGGAGGAAGCACCTGACTCCTGGCTTTGGATCAGCGTGGCTGCAGCCGTTGTAGCCATCCTGGGAGTGAACCAGGAGATGGAAGACCTCTCACTCTCTGTCTCTACCTCTCACTGTCTGTAACTCTACCTCTCAAATAAATAAATAAAATCTTTAAAAAAAAAACTGGCAGGAGGTCAAATAATACGTATAGGACAAATGTGGTAGACCATGTTAACAGTAAACATGTCAACTATAAAAGCAATGGGAAGTCACTGAAGTTTTTTAAGTAGTCAGATTAAGATTTGCAGTTTGAAAAGACAATAGCTTTAGTGTGTAGGGCAGATTGGAGAGGGTAAATCTTTTTTTTTTGACAGGCAGAGTGGACAGTGAGAGAGAGAGACAGAGAGAAAAGTCTTCCTTTGCCGTTGGTACACCCTCCAATGGCTGCCGCGGTCGGCGCGCTGTGGCCGGCGCACCGCGCTCATCCGATGGCAGGAGCCAGGTGCTAGGTGCTTTTTCCTGGTCTCCCATGGGGTGCAGGGCCCAAGCACTTGGGCCATCCTCCACTGCACTCCTGGGCCACAGCAGAGGGCTGGCCTGGAAGAGGGGCAACCGGGACAGAATCCGGTGCCCCGACCGGGACTAGAACCCGGTGTGCTGGCGCCGCAAGGCGGAGGATTAGCCTGTTGAGCCACGGCGCCGGCCTGGAGAGGGTAAATCTTAAAAGTAATGAACCCAATTCAGAAACTCTTGTCCACACGAGAGTTACCAATAGCTTGGACTATGGTGGTGGTGAGAAATAAGCAGAATGGAAAGGTTAAAGAGGTAGAAGATGAAAGCATTAAATTACTAGGGCATAAGAATGAAGCGGATATTAAAATTGAGAGAGAGTCAAACATGGTTACTTAAAAATTTTTACTTTTTTTTTAATGATTTATTTATTTATTTGAAAGTCAGAATTACACAGAGAAAGAAGGAGGGGCAGAGAGAAAGAAGCAGGGGCAGAGAGAAAGAGAGGGAGGTCTTCCATCTGCTGATTCACTCCACAGTTGGCCGCAGTGGCCAGAGCTGTGCTGATCCGAAGCCAGGAGCCAGGTGCTTCTTCTGGGTGTCCCCTGTGGGTGCAGGGGCCCAAGTACTTGGGCCATCTTCTGCTTTCCCAGGCCATAGAAGAGAGCTGGATCAGAAGAGGAGCAGCCGGGACTAGAACTGATGCCCATATGGTATGCCTGCACTGCAGGCGGCGGCTTTACCTGCTGTACTACAGAGCTGGCCCCAAGAATTTTAAAATTTTTTTTAAAAGTACAAGGTCTTAGGCCCAAGTCTGGCCCCTGCACCTGCATGGGAGACCTGGTAGAAACTCCAGGCTCCTGGCTTCGGATCAGCACAGCTCCAGCCGTTGTGGCCATTCAGGGAGTGAACCACTGTATGGAATGTCTCTTTCTGGGTCTCTCTCTTGCTGTAACTCTGCATTTCAAATAAATAAATAAATAAATCTTAAAAAAATAAAGTACAAGATCTTGTGATCTACAAATTGTGGTTGTCTTCTTCTTTTCTAATTTGAATGTCTTTATTTCTTCTTGCCTAATTGACCTACCTAGAACCTCCAGTATAATATCAGTGATTTAGGCAAACATTCTTATCTTGCTCCTTGTCTTAAGGAGAAAGCTTTCAATTTTTTATCTTTAAATATGATATTAGCTTATTAGCTGTGGACTTCTTGTAGGTTCCCTTTATCAGACTAGGGCATTGGTATTTAAAAAAAAAATTGTAGGAACTGATATTGTGGTGCATTGGGTTAAGCCACTGCCTGTGATGCTGGCATCCCGTATTGGAGTAGTGGTTTGAGTGCTGGTTGCTTGGCTTCTGATCTAGCTCCCTGCTAATGCACCTAGGAAGGCAGTAAAACATGGCCCAAGTACTTGGGCTGCTGTTACCCATGTGAGACCAGGATGAAGTTCCTGGCTCCTGGTTCAACCTGGTCCAGCCCTGGCTTACTGTGCTCATTTGAGGAGTGAACCAGTGAATGGAAGATTTGTCTCTTTTTATATATTTATGCTGCCTCCTGTCTCTTCTGTAGCTCTGCCTTTCAAATAAATAAATCTTGAAAAAAAAAAAAACCTTGTAAATTATTAATGTGTATCAAGAAAAGCAGTTTCCTACATTAATATATAAGGAGCTAGGATAAATTTTTATATTACTGCTTGAAATTTCACTGTTATGATATTTATAGATATATTTTCTTCTGTAGAAAAAATAAACTTAAAAATTTATTTGAGGCATAGAGAAAGACAGAAGTGGGGAGACAGGTAAACAGAGAGCTTCCATCTGCTAAATTATACCCTAAATGTCTGCAGTGGCTGGGGCTTTCCCAGGGCTGAAGCCAAGAGCCTGAAATGCAACCTAAGTTTCTCATGTAAGTGGCAGGAACCCAAGTACTTGAGCTATAACTACTGCTTCCTGTGGTCTGCATTGGCGAGAAGCTGGAGTCAGGAGCTGGAGCTGGAAGTTGAACCCAGATATTCTGATATGAGATGCAGGTATCTTAATCATTAGGCTAAATGCCCACTTCCTCAAATACAATTTTTAGTGAATGCTGGAACAGTTCAGGAATTCACTTTTACTTCTGTTAGATGAGTATTTTTTATTTTTACTTGACAAAATTGAATAGCTTCTGGAAAAGTTTGAGTAATTATTTGTCCTTATATTTCAAACAGAAGGATGGCACGGAGAAAGAAAAAAGTTAAAGAAGCCCTGGAATCACAAAACCTGGAGAAGAAGGATGACGAAACTGCAAGTCCTGTCAATGTCAAGAGGAAGCGAAGACTTGAGGATGCATTCATTGTGATATCTGATAGTGATGGAGAGGTCAGTATTATAAAAAGTGGAGCCCTAGGTCTCAAATTAGAACTACCAATGGGTGGTTGATTTTGCAACTGTACATTAATGCTGGCTTGCTAAGACCATGACATTTTTACTCAGTTTCATTTTTATTTATAAATGGAATTAAGAATGACTTAAAGGAAAGTAATCATCCTTTTTGACTATGTCTTTCCATTCTCTCCTGGTCTATAGAGTTTCTGATAAGAAGTCAGCTGTGACTCTAATTGGAGATTTTCTGAAAGTAATCTGGAGTTTCTCTTGTACACATTTTAGAATCTTTTATATTTTACATTTTAGAATCTTTATATTTTACTGTTGAAAGTTTGACTGTAATGTGTCTTGCTGATTATCTTTTCTGGTCATGTCTGTTAGGAGTTATATATGCTTCTTGTACTTGGAAGGCGCTTTCTTTCTCCAAAAGGAAAGTTGTCCGGATTATTTCACTAAATAGGCCTTCTAATCCATTCTCTCTTTCCACACCTTCAGGAACTCCTAAGACATGTTGGGTTGTTTGATGGTATCCTGTAAATCTCCAACACTGTTTTTAATTTCTTTTGTTTGGTCTGACAGAAAAATTTTCAGAGATTTATCTTCTAGCTTGTTATATTCTTTTTTTTTTGCCTCACCAAGTCTGTTGTTAAGGCTTTCCACTGTGTTTTTTATTTGACATATTGAATTCTTCATTTCTAGTATTTCATTTTGATTTCTATTCAAAATGTCAATTTCATGGGAGAATTTTTCGTTCATGTCACGTATGGATTTCTTTAATTTGTAAATTTGCTTCTCACTGCTTCTGAGTAATCCTATGATTAATCTTTTGAATTCCATTTCAGGCATTTTATCAATCTCTTTATCTTCACATTCTAATATTGAAGTGTTTTTGTGTTCCTTTAAGGGAGGGGGGTCATGTTATCTTCCTTATTCTTGCTTATTGAATTTCTGCATTTATTTTTAGGAATTTGTGGAGATATTTGTTGGTTTTTTCCTCTGATGGCTTTTATGTTTGAACTATGCTGCTGTAGCTTATTGGAGTGTTTGCTCTTTCAGAGAATATCCAGATGTGTGTGCTGGGTGTGGCCAGGGAGCTCTGGTCAGTGCTCCAGGGTAGGGCTAGTATCCAGGGTGACAGACACCCAAATTGGGTGTGATAGATCTGCTCTTGTTAACAGAAAGGGGAGGTATGGTCACTTTTGTTGGCATAATCACACCTTCTCCTGCTCTCTTCCAAGGTGATCCATGCCTGGGTGTTAGCCCTCAGTGGATACAATACTCATCCACACTTCTGTATGAACTGAACAGAAGATCAGTATGAACTGAACAGAGGATATGTGCAGTGCTCAGTGTGAGCAGGGATCCCACTGCAATAACTCACCCCAGGCAATCAGGGAGCTCTAAGCCTGTGAAGTTGCACATAGTGATTGCCAGTGACCCAGCTACACCCTGCACCCTCGCATGCAGAGTTCCCATAGTTTAGCACACAGGGCTCCTGTAGTTATGGGGTGTAGAGGTTCCATTTGGCCCCGCTAGCCTGTCATAGAGAGGCTGAGATGTTCCCAGAGTCAGCCATATGTGCATACTTTGCATAGGTGATGTGAGCCCGAGAGCCCTTTTTTTTTTTTTTAAGATTTATTGATTTGATTTGAAAGGCAAAGTTACAGAAGGAGAAGGAAAGACAGACTTTTTTTTTTTTTTTTCTTTTGACAGAGTGGACAGTGAGAGAGGGAGACAGAGAAAAAGGTCTTCCTTTGCTGTTGGTTCACCCTCCAGTGGCCGCAGCGGCAGGCGCACCGCGCTGATCCGAAGGCAGGAGCCAGGTGCTTCTCCTGGTCTCCCATGGGGTGCAGAACCCAAGGACTTGGACCATCCTCCTCTGCACTCCCAGGCCACAGCAGAGAGCTGGCCTGGAAGAGGAGCAACCGGGACAGAATCTGGCATCCTGACCGTGATTAGAGCCTGGTGTGCCGGTGCTGCAGGCGAAGGATTAGCCTATTGAGCTACAGTGGTGCCTAGAGCCCGTTTTTGATATGTTGAGAGGCTGGGGAGTACCTCACAGTCCTATGTAGGTACCCAGCTCCCTGTCAATCCCCCAGCCAGATTCGAAGTCAGTGGGGAACGTGGAATTTTTCCTCTGGTGCACAACAGCTTCTGGCCACAACCCTACTCATTTTCGAACTCACACTCACGCCTTCTCCCCACCAGTTGCTGGGCGGGTACGAATGAGAGTCTCTGCAGCTGGTACTGATGTTGTGCTCCTTCTCCCTGCCGTTGTTGGATGCCTGTACCCAAGCTGCTGTTGGTGCCTCTGCTGAGAAGATGGCCTCTTAGCCCTGCCAGTTGCTGGGTGCATGTACAGGAGCTGCTGACCAACTTATATCCCAAATGGCACCTACCCTTTCTCAGCCAGTTGCCAACCACTGTTGTAGGAGGATAGGGAGAGCAAAACATGCCCCTTTTTTTCTGCTGTGAAATCCACGAGGCTCTCCCTCTAGCAGTAGCACCAGTGGTATAGGCTGATGCAGGCTGATCTCACCTTGCTTTCTAAAGCTGGCACTTTTTCTTTTTTTTCTTCTTTTTTTTGACAGGCAGAGTGGACAGTGAGAGAGAGAGACAGAGAGAGAGAGAGAGAAAGGTCTTCCTTTTTCTGTTGGTTCACACTGCAATGGCTGCTGCGGCCGGTGCGCTGCGGCCTGCACACTGCGCTGATCTGAAGCCAGGAGCCAGGTGCTTCTCCTGGTCTGCCATGTGGGTGCAGGGCCCAAGGACTTGGGCCATCCTCCACTGCACTCCTGGGCCACAGCAGAGAGCTGGACAGGAAGAGGAGCGGCCGGAACAGAATCCGGCGCCCCGACCGGGACTAGAACCCCGTGTACTGGCGCCACAGGTGGAGGATTAGCCTATTGAGGTGTAGCGCCGATGCTGGTACTTTTTCTGGTTCTGGGCTACTGGGGTCTTGTGTGTGTCTTTGAGCATTGCTGCATGTCTGCACCTTCCACACAGATCCATGGCATCTCTTCTTCCACAGAATCTCCACTGTGGGTTTCCCTCCATCTCCTCCCTGAGAATGCACTTTCTCCACTTTTTAAAAAAAAATTTTTTTTTTTTTGGTACTATTTTCCCCCGGCCTAGAGCAGTCCACCTTATCCCTACCTATTTTGCCATCTTGGTATTGTGAAAGTTATATATATTTTAATCATCAACATTAAACTTTTCTTTCCTTTTTTTTTTTTTTTTGACAGGTAGAGTTAGACAGTGAGAGAGAGAGAGACAGAGAGAAAGGTCTTCCTTCCTCTGGTTTACTCTCCAAATCGCTGCTACGGCCTTTGCGCTGCGCTGATCCGAAGCCAGGAGCCATGCGGGTGCAGGGTGCGGGTGCAGTCTCCCATGTGGGTGCAGGGCCCAAGCACTTGGGCCATTCTCCACTGCACTCCTGGGCCACAGCAGAGAGCTGGACTGGAAGAGGAGCAACTGGGACAGAATCCAGCACTCCAGCCAGGGCTAGAACCCGAAGTGCCAGTGCCGCAGGTGGAGGATTAGCCCATTGAGCCATGGTGCTGGCCTTAAACTTTTTTTACATCTTTATTTTTACAATATTTTCCCATAATCCTGTTTTTAATTAAAAATTTTTGTTTAAATTTTTTTAAAGATGTGAAAATATAAAGAACAAAACAACTCATCAATTTTACTACTTGGAAAATCCATCTTAATAGTTACAAAAATGTTATATATATATATACACATACATACTGATACATATTTTTAAAATATTTATTTATGTATTTATTTGAAAGACAAAGTTACAGGGGTAGGAGGGTAGGGTGAGGTCTTCCATCCACTGGTTTACTCCCCAGATGGCTACAATGGCCAGGGCTGAGCCAGGCTGAAGCCAGGAGCCTGGAACTTATTCTAGGTCTTTTATGTGGGTTTCAGGGACCCAGACACTTGAGTTATCTCCCAAGGTGTACATTAGCAGGACCTGCAGTTAGGATTGAAGTTGTGACTCCAACTCAGAGACTCTTTTTTTTTGAATGGTAGAGTTACAGACAGAGAGAAGGAGAGACAGAGAGAAAGGTCTTCCATCCACTGGGTCACTCCCAAATGGCTGCAATGGCTAGAGCTCAGCCGTCTCCCATGTGGGTGCAGGGGCCCAAGAACTTGGGCCATCTTCTTTTTTTTTTTTTAAGATTTATTTATTTATTTATTTGAAAGTCAGAGTTATACAGAGAAGAGAGGCAGAAAGAGAGAGAGAGAGCGCGCGAGAGAGCTATCTCCCACCCGCTAGTTCACTCCCCAGTGGCCGCAATGGCCAGAGCTGTGCCGATCCGAAACCAGGAACCAGGAGCTTCTTCCCGGTCTCCCACTTGGGTGCAGGGGCCTAAGGACTTGGGCCATCTTCTATTGCTTTCCCAGGCCATAGAAGAGAACTGGATGGGAAGAAGAGCAACCGGGACTTGAACTGGTGCCCATATGGGATGCTGGCACCACAGGCAGAGGATTAACCTACTGAGCCACAGTGCCGGTTGGGCCATCTTCTATTGCTTTCCCAGGCCATAACAGAGAGCTGTTGGAAGAGGAGCACCCAGGACTAGAACTAGTGACATATAGGATGCTGGCACTGCAGGTGGAGGCTTAGCCCACTATGCCATGGCACTGGCTCCCAACCAGCATCCTAACTTTTGTGCCAAACACCTACCCGAATTTTTCTTTTCTTTTTAAGATTTTTTTGAAAGGCAGGGTGGCAGACAGGAAGAGAGAAAGGGAGAGAGAGAGAGCTTCCATCTGCTGTTTCAGTCCCCAAAAGGTTGCAACAGCCAGGGCTGGGCCAGACAGAAGCTAGGAATCTGGAACTCCTTCTGGGTTTCTTATGTGGGTATCAGAGGCCTAAGTATTTGGGCCATCTTCTTCTGTTTTCCCAAGCCCATTAGCAGGGATTGGAAGTGGAGCAGCTGGGACTTGAACTGGCATTCACATTGGATCCTGGCATTGCAAGTGGTGATTTACCTGTGCCACAACGCTGGTGCTCCAATTTTTCATTATTATAGGCTCGTTAATTCAACATTCATTCAACATTGAACATCAGTGAGCACCTACTATGTACTGTTTTAGGGACTGGGAATGCAGTGATGAATGAACTGCACAGACACTTTTTTTTTTTAATAACTTTTTATTTATTTGAAAGGCAGAGTTATAAAGAGAGAGGGAGAGAGAGAGAGAGAGAGAGAGGTCTTCCATCCATTGGTTCACTTCCCAAACAGCCACAATGACTGAGCTGAGCCAGTCTAAAGTCAGGAGCCAGGAGCTTTTTCTGTGTCTCCCACATGAATGGATGGGCCTAAATACTTGGGTCCTCTTCCACTGCTTTCCCAGGCACACTAACGAGGAGCTGGATTGGAAGTGGAGCAGCCAGAATTGGAACTAGTGTCCAGATGGGATGCTGACATTGCAGGTGGTGGCTTCACCTGCTAAGCCACGATGCTGGACCCAGAAAATTTTTTTCTTGTGAAACATAAATTCTAGTGGACCTTTTCTTGATTAAGAGCACCAGGACTAGAACCCGGTGTGCCGGCACCGCAGGTGGAGAATTAGTGTATTGAGCCATGGCACCGGCCCATTCCATTACTTTTAACGTACTTGAGTCTTTACATTTAAGGTACATTTTTCACAAGCAGCATGTATAGTTGAACTATCCAGTCTGAAAGCTTTACCTTCTAATTTAGGTGCTTATATAATTTTTTTTGTGATTATTGGAAAGATTAGGATTGAATCTGTCGTCTTGCTTTTTGTTTTCTATTTGTTCTTTTCTTTTGCTACTATTTTGGCCTTGAGTCAGTATATTTGTTGTTCTATGACCTTTTTTGACTTGCTAGCTATAATGCTTTGTTATTTTAGTGATAGATTGAGTTTTTATCATGCATATTTAGCCCAACAAAGTCTACCTTTAAGTGATATCAGAACACTTACATAACAAAAGTACCTTATCTTTATGCTTGTATATGTATTGTAAATATTTTATTTGTACATGAATTATAAATCTCATAATAAGCTATTATTTTGTTTAAACAATCAATTGTCTCTTAAAAAGAAACAATCTTAAATATTTATCTATGTAGTTACCAACTTTGGTATTCTGTATAACTCCAAATTTCTGTCTAGTGTCATGTTTGTTATTTTGCTAGTGCTGTGCCTTAAACAGCAGATATCTATCTTCATAGTTCTGAAGATTGGAAGTCCTAGATCGAAGTGCTGACGGGTTTGGTGTGTGATGATGGCTTTTTGTGTAGATTCTCTTTGTTTTGTTAGGCAACTGGGTAAGGAGAGTGCATGCAAGGTCTCTGATATCTTTTCTTTTCTTTTTTTTTTTTAAAGATTTATTTATTATTTATTTGAAAGTCAGAGTTACACAGAGAGAGGAGAGGCAGAGAGAGAGAGAGAGAAAGAGAGAGAGGTCTTCCATCTGCTATTTAACTCCCCAGTTGGCCGCAATGGCTAGAGCTGAGCTAATCTGAAGCCAGGAGCCAGGAGTTTCTTCCAGGTCTCCCATGTGGGTACAAAGGGACCAAGAACTTCAGCCATCTTCTCCTGCTTTCCCAGGCAATAGCAGAGAGCTGGTTATAAAGTGGAGCAGCCGAGACACCAGCCGGCACCCATATTGGTGGTGGCTTACCCGCTGCACAGTGCCGGCCCCTTTGATATTTTTTCTAAGGGCACCAATCTCATCATGGGAGCCCCACATTCATGACCTCATCTAATCCTCATTACCTATCAAAGGCCCCATCTCCACATACAGTGCAATTGGGAGTTGAGACTTCAACATAGGAATTTGGGGACTGGAGGATTACAATCTACTTCACAGTAATATTCCTGCTTACTGAAGGACTTCAACATTTCTTGAGAATGAGTTTGCTGGTAGTGGATCCTTTTAAACTGCAGTATGCCTGAAAGGTCTTTATTTCTTGTTTTTAAAACAAAATTTGTAATTTAGGATACAGATTTATAAAACTTTTTCAGAGGCCATCATTGTGGTGTAATAGGATATGCTACTGCTTGCAGTGCCAGCATCCCATATGGGCTGCTCCACTTCCAGTCTAGCTCCCTGCTAATGTGCCTGGGTAAGCAGCAGAGGGCAGCCTAAGAGCTTGGGCCTCTGCACCCAGGTGGGACACCTAGAAGAAGCTCCTGGCTCCTGGCTTCAGCCTGGCCCAGCCCTAACTGTTGTGGCCATTTAGGGAGTGAACCAACAGATGGAAGACCCCTCTCTCTCCATCTCTGTGCCACAGTGTCAACCCATCCCCCATCACCTATCTTTTCAACCTTATTCCCTGTAACACCTTGGTCCCATTAGGACATCTGAATCATTGACCTCATCACCTTTACGCTGTCTTTTTTTTTTTTACGATTTTTTTTTTTTTTTTTTTTTTTTTTTAATTTGAAAGGCAGAGGCAGAGAGAGAGACAGAAGTCTTCCATCCACTGCACTGGTTCTCCCCAAATGGCTGCAACTTGCAACTGCTGGAGCTAGGCCAATCCAAAGCCAGGAGCTTCTTCTGGGTCTCCCACGTGGATGCAGGGTTCCAAGGTCTTGGGCCATTTTGTACTGCTTTCCCAGACGATAGCAGGGAGCTGTATCAGAAGTGGAGCACCTGCACTTGAACTGGTGCCCATATGGGATGCTGGCACTGTGGGCTGCGGCTTTACTCACTGTGCTACAGCGCCGGCCCCTACTGTCTTATACCTTGTGTCCTTGCTTTCCTTCTTACCTAATTTAGATCATACAATTATATTAACAAGCCCCTTTGTAACAATTCCTTATTAATAATAAAATTTAGCTTCCTTCCATTATATTCCATGTCAATGCCCAATCTTGATTAAATCTAACTCTACCTTTTATGCCTATGTCTACTGAATGTGACAGGAAAAAACACACATGCTAGTGATGACTGGGCTCACTTTTTATTTAAGATCACAAATTTCAAGTGGTTCTTCAGTACTGCTTATCAATCCTACTTTGTTTCCTGAGTCAGTTTATTCTTCTCTTGTATAGGCTTTTTCAGATCTCTGCTTTCCTCAGTCTTCCAACATCATGCTGAATTCTCTTTACTGTTATATCTTTGTTCCAGTGTGCTAGCTTTATTAGAGATAATGTAGATGGTGTGTAATTCACCCACTTGAAGTGATTTTTAGTGTATTCACAGAATTTGGTGACCATCACTGCAATAAGTTTTAGAATATTTTCATTACCCCTAAGAGAAACCTGTTCTTACTCGTAATTCTCCAGTTTCCATCAAGTCCCCAGGTTTAGGCAACCACTAAGCTATTCAGTATGAATTTGTCTATTCTGAGCATGTCTTAATAGATTCATACAATCAGTATATGTAAGTGGCAGGCTTCTTTTACTTAACAGACATTTCAATTTGAATCCATGTTGTAGCACATATCAGTACTTCTTTCTTTTTTTTCCCCACAGTGGCTGTTTCATTTTACATACCTCCCAGCAATGTGCTACAGTTCCATTTTTCCATATTCTCATCAATGCTTGTTATTTTCTCTTTTAAAATAGTCATCTAGTGGATGTAAAATGATATTTCATTGTGATTTTGACTTGTATTTTCCTGATGGCTAATCATGTTGGACATCTTTTCATTTACTTGTTCCTAATTTGAATACCTTCTTTGGAGAAATGTCTATTCAGGTCTACTTCCAATGTTTTAATTGGGTTGTTCTTTTATTGTTGTGTGATGAGTTTTTATATATTCTGGATATTAAATCCTTATCAGTTACATGATTTGCAAATGTTTTGTCCCATTCTTGTCCTCTTTCTTTTATTTTTTTTAAAGATTTATTAATTTATTTGAAAGGCAGAGCTGCAGAGAGGCAGAGGCAGAGAGAGAGAGAGAGACAGAGAAAGATCCAGATCCAGATCCAGATCGCTCCTCTCCAGTGTTATATTCTACAGATGCCTGCAGTGGCTGTGATTGGATCTGCCCAAAGTTGGGAGCTGGGAATTCAGTCCAGGCCTCTCACATGGGTGGCTTCTGTTGGCCTCCCGACATCTGCATTAGCAGGACTTTTTTTTTTTTTTTTTTTGGACAGGCAGAGTTAGACAGTGAGAGAGAGAGAGAGACAAAGAGAAAGGTCTTCCTTTTTCCATTGGTTTACCCCCCAAGTGGCCTCTACGGCCAGTGCCCGGTGCTTCCTCCTGGTCTCCCATGTGGGTGCAGGGCCCAAGGACCTGGGCCATCCTCCACTGCCTTTCTGGGCCACAGCAGAGAGCTGGACTGGAAGAGGAGCAACTGGGACAGAATCCGGTGCCCCAACTGGGACTAGAACCTGGGGTGCCGGCACCGCAGGCGGAGGATTAGGCTAGTGAGCCATGGCGCCAGCCAGCAGGACTCTTGAGACAGAAGTCTGAGGAGGGTATGAACCAAGCTACTCCTATATAGTTGGGAAGTCTTAACTGGAATTTTACCTGCTACACTAAATGTCTTCTTTTTACTTTCTTGTTAGTGTCTTTTGATACACAGTTTTAACTTTTGATAATGTCCATTTTATCCTTCTCTTTGTCTTTTTTTTTTGGTTTGTGGTTTTAGTGCCATAGTGAGAATTCATTGCTGAATATGAGGTCTTGGAAATTGATCCCATTTGCTATTGTTTACAACACTTCTGACCCCATGTGTGGTCCCCCCCCCCCCCCCCACTAAGCAGTTCTTTAATTTTGTGAATACCAGATAAGTGTCCTACAATTCAGTTGAATTCTAGGACTATCTACCTGGAGTTCCTAACCTATTCCACAAATTAAGCTGACTCCTGTTTGACTGCCCCCTGCTTCAGATACTAATTGCAAGTCCTTCTGTATTCACTGAGTAGTTAAAAATTGAGGGTTCCAGCCTAGAACCCAGTCCAGATCTTCCTTGTGGGTGGTAGTAGACCAAGTGTTTGATCTATCACCTGTTGCCTCCCAGGGTGTACATTAGCTGGAAGCTGGAGTCAGGAGCAGAGTAGGGACTCTAGTTCAAGCACTCTGATATGAAATGTGGGCATCCCAAGCAGGCAGAATCTTAACTGCTTTGTAAAACTTCAGTTCCCTTTTATTTTTGTTGTTGCAAAGTATATGTAACATAGAATTGCCATGTTAACCATTTTAAGCATACAGTTCATTGGCATTAGTACATTTTTACTGCTGCACAGCCATTACCACCATCCATCTCTAGAACTTTTTTGTTTTCCCAAATTGATGCTCTCTATCCATTAAGCTATAACTTCCCTTTTCCCGCTTTCTCAGTCCCTGGCAACCACTATTGAACTTTCTGTCTCTGAGTTTGATGATTCTAGGTTCCTTATGTAAGTGGAGTCACACAGGATTTGTCTTTTGGCAACTTGCTTATTTTACTTAGAATAATGTCTAAGGTTCATCTTTGTTATACATCAGAATTTCCTTCCTTTTAAAGTTGAATAATATTCCATTGTTTATATGACACTTTTTTAATATATCCATTTTTCCCTTGTCTTTTTTTTAAGATTTATTTATTTATTTATTTGAGAGGTGGAATTACAGACAGAGAGATGGAGAAACACAGAGAAAAGTCTTCCTTATACTGGTTCACTCCCCAGATGTCTGCAACAGCTTGGAGCTGGGCTAATTGGAAGCCAGGAGCTTCTTTTGAGTTACTTGTGTGGCTGTAGGGGGCCAAGCACTTGGGCCATTTACTGCTTTCCCAGACCATAACAGAGAGCTGAGTTGGATGTGGAGCAGCCAAGACTCGAACCGGCACCCAAATGGGATGCCGGTGCCACAATTTTCCTGAATTATAGCTTTTTCATTGTTACATTTTTATTTCCAGAGACTCCAGTTAGGCAGATTGGATGGATCATCTTTGCTTGTTATCTGTTTCAGCCATTTTTTTTTCTTTCCTGATTTTTTTGGGGATGTCTTTTCTTCAGTGTTCCTTATTACATTTTGAAGTGAGGTGGGAGTGGTGTATTTGATTCTTTTTTTTTTTTTTTTTTTTTGGATAGGCAGTTAGACAGTGAGAGAGACAGAGAGAAAGGTCTTCCTTTTTCCGTTGGTTTACTTCCCAAGTGACCTCTATGGCTGCACTGATCCGAAGCCAGGAGATAGGTGCTTCCTTCTGGTCTCCCATGCAGGTGCAGAGCCCAAGCACTTGGGCCATCCACTGTCTTCCCGGACCACAGCAGAAAGCTAGACTGGAGGAGGAGCAACCGGGACAGAATCTGGTGCCCCAACCGGGACTAGAACCTGGGGTGCCAGCGCAGCAGGTGGAGGATTAGCCTAGTGAGCCGTGGCACTGGCCTCTTTTTGTTTTTATAGTTTTTCATTTATCCTTTTTCTTTCTTTTCACTACCTAGTAGGACATTGGGTGATTTAAAATAAATTACTATACACTAAATTTAAACATTATTTTTGGATTTTAAATCTTGAAGCAAATATTTGTGATTATATGTGGATGCTTTGGAATTAGGCTAGTTTTTACATAACTGTTCATATGACAATTACTGTTCCAGTATATTACAAATTTTAATTTTTATGGTTTTTCTTCATTCTTGATCTTACATAGTTTCATTTTTATACTGCAAAGGATCTTCTGATGGTTTATGTGCAGGTTTTCCACAGTCATTCATTCTTCAGAGGGCTCTATTAGCCATAATGTAGGTAAGAGATACAGAAAACTACTAATTTAATGTCAACCACTCTGATCATATTTCTTGTTTTGTATTAGGAGCCAAAGGAGGAGAATGGATTACAGAAAACAAAGACAAAACAGTCGAACAGAGCAAAGCGTCTGGCTAAAAGAAAAATTACACGTAAGTTTTCATATTTATGTTGAAAATGGTTTGGAATTTTCATAGGATTGACACTTTTTTTATTATGAGTTCTTCAAATAAGGAGGTGTGTGCTTCCTGTTTATCCTGGAGTCTTAAAATTTTAGGAGTTGCTTATAGAATTACCCACAGTTTATACAATTGACTTGTTAGAGACAGAGTGTTGAAATTCAAAGTGTGACTTTCATAGACATATTGGGCTTGGATGTTCACTTTATTGCTTGTTGTATGAATTTTAGGCAAGTTACTGTTTTTAGCTTTTCTCTGTTTCCTCATCAACAAAATGCAGATCAACATTCACTAGAAACTAGAAGAGGCTCAAATAATGGTACCTATGACTATTTTTGTGATTAGAATCCTTTGCTGGGGGCCTCCATTGTGGCTAGCAGGTTAAGTTGCCACCTGGAACACAGGCATCCTTAATGGGGAGGGAGAAGGAAAGAAAGAAAGAGAAAGAGAAAGAAAAAGAGAAGGAAAGTAAGAAAGAAAGAAAGAAGGGCTGGCTGCGTGGCGCACTAAGTTAATCCTCCACCTGAAGTGCTGGCATCCCATATGGGCACCAGTTTTAGTCCCGGATGCTCCTCTTCCAGTCCAGCTCTCTGCTGTGGCCTGGGAAAGCAGTAGAAGATGGCCCAAGTCCTTAGGCCCTTGCACCCACGTGGGAGACCAGGAGAAAGCACCTAGCTCCTGGCTTTGGATTGGCACAGCTCCAGCCATTGTGGCCATTTGGGGAGCAAAGCAATGGAAGGAAGACCTTTCTCTCTGTCTCTCCCTCTCACTGACTATAACTCTACCTCTCAAATAAATAAATCCTTAAAAGAAAGAAAGAAAGAATTCTTTGTTGGAAGTTTTGCATTCACTTCTGTCTGTGTTTTTCAATTATGATGTTATTTATTCATTACATTTTTGCATTTTTTTTTGCAGAAGTCTTTTTTGTTTTTTTAAAGAGTTACTTATTTATTTGAACATCAGAGTTAACACAGAGAGAGAAGGAGAGGCAGAGAGAGAGAGAGAGAGAGAGAGAGAAGGAGAGGTTTCCATCCCCTGGTTCACTCTGCAATTGGCTGCAACTGTTGGAGCTGCGCCAATCCGAAGCCAGGAGCCAGGAGCTTCTTCCTGGTCTCCCACGGGGGTGCAGGGACCCAAGGACTTGGGCCATCTTCCACTGCTCTCCTAGGCCATAGCAGAGAGCTGGATTAGAAGAGGAACAGCGGGGACTTAAAACCGGCGCTCATAAGGGATGCCAGTGCCGCAGGCAGAGGATTAACCTGCTGTGCCATGGTGCCAGCCCCTATCTTTTTTTTTTTTAAGAGAGTTTTTGTGTGTTTTATGGTTTTTTATTTGTTTTTAAGATTTATTTATTTATTTGAAAGGCAGAGTTACAGAAAGGCAGAGCCAGAGAAAGAGAAAGAGAGGTCTTCCATCTGCTGATTTATTCCCCAAATGGACGCAATGGCTGGAACTGCACCGATCAGGAGCCAGGAGCTTCTTCTGGGTGTCCCATGTGGATGCAGGGCCCAAGGACTTGGGTTGACTTCCGCTACTTTCCCAGGCCAAGGTAGAGAGCTGGATTGGAAGTAGAGCAGCTGGAACTCAAACCAGCACTAACATGGCATGCCGGTACCACCTTACCTGCTATGCTACAGTGCTAGCCCCATGCTATTATATTTTCTATAAATTTTTTCTTTCTAGATTTATCTATTTAGACATCTCACATAAATGGAATTATAATTTATGGTCTTTTATGACTAGGTTTTTTTTTCACTTAGCATTTTTTCAGGTTCATCATGGTTTAGTATACATCAGCATTTTGTTCTTTATTATCAAGTAAATATTGCTGTACCTTGTTTTGTTTATTCATTTATCATTTGATGGATATTTGTATTGCTTCTGTTTTTTGGCTGTTAGGATTAGTGTAATTATGAAAATTCATGTGTAAGTTTTTGTGCAGGGATACATTTTCATTTCTCTTGGGTACTTTAAATCGTTTGTGGAAACTAGAATGGGTTTTTCTTGTGTGTGAAATAACATTTGAAATCTATGCATAGTTTTTTCATGCTACTCATTTTTTGTGGACATTTTGATGACCATTTTGAAATGTGGATTTCAAGATTTTTTTTTCAACAGAACTAAAAATTAAAAAAAAATTATTTGAGCAGCTGGAATTGTGGTATAACAGGTTAAGCTAAATGCCTGAGATGCAGACATCCCTTGTGGATGCTGGTTTGAGTCCCGGTTGCTCTTCTGATCTAGCTCGCTGCTAATCCACCTGGGAAAGCCCAGAAGGTAGTCCAAGTACTTGGGCCTTTGCACCTTGGCCTCTTTGTCCAATGTGACCATCTGGGGGAATGAACTAGTGAGTGGAAGATCTCTCTGTCTCTCAGAAGTTAGTGCTTCCCTTTTTTTTCCTTTTTTTCTTTTTTTCTTTCTTTCTTTCTTTTTTTTTTTTTTTTTTTTAAAGATTTATGTATTTGAAAGCAGAGTTGAGAGGCAGAGTGAAAGAGATCTTCCATCTGGTGCTTTACTCTCCAAGTAGCTGCAGTGACCAGAGTTGGTCCAGGCTAAAACCAGGAGACAAGAGCTTTATCTACTTCTCCTATATGGGTGGGAGGGACCCAAGCACTTGGGCCATCTTCGTCTGCTTTCCCAGGCACATTAGCAGGGAGCTAGGACTCAAACCAGCTCCCATATGGGATGCCAGCACTGCAGGTCATCCCATATGAGTGCTGATTTGATTCTTGGCTGCTCTGCTTCTGATCCAGATCCCTGCTAATATACCTGGGAAAGCAGCAGAGAATGGTCTAAGTCCTTGGGACCTTGCACCCATGTAGGAGACCTGAAAGAAGCTCTTGCCCCTGGATTTGGCCTGGCCCAACCCTGGCTATTGTGGCCTTTTGAGGAGTGAATCAGCAGATGGAAGATCTCTCTCTCTCTCTCTTTGTAACTCTGTTTTTCAAATAAATAAATAAAGTCTTCAAAATTTTTCTATTCATTAATACTAACAGCAAAAGCAGAACCCCTCCCAATCATATAAAATTCTTTACCTTGAAATAGCTTAATAGATATTAAGTAATCACACTTCAGATATCTGTGCAGAGATACAGGTAGAAAGTTCTATAGTAAGATAGAAATAATTTCTTGGGGCTGGCACTGTAGCGTATTGGGCTAAGTCTCTGCCTGTGGCACTGGTATCCTATATCAGCACCAGTTCTAGTCCTGGCTGTTCCCCTTCTGATCCAGCTCTCTGCTATGGCTTGGGAAAGCAGAAGATGGCCCAAGTCCTTGGGCCCCTGTATCCGCATGGGAGATCTGGAAGAAGCTCCTGGCTCTTGGCTTCGGATTGGTGTAGTTCTGACTGTTGTTCTGGCTGGAGTGAACCAGTGGATGGAAGACATTTTCTCTGTCTCTTCCTCTCTGTCTGTAACTCTACCTCTCAAATAAATAAATAAAACCTTTAAAAATAATTTTTAAGAATGATTATACATACAGTAGATCCTTATTATTTGTGAACTGTGTTTGCAAATTCACCTATTTGCTACAATTTATTTGTAACTCTAAAATCATTAAAGTCATTAGAGGACATGCTCAGAGAGGCAAAAACATTTAAGTTGTCCAATGTGCACATTTCCATTTGAGATTGAACAAAACATTGTTTCTGTGGCTTCTAAGTTTAAGTCTCATTCTATAAATAAATGTCCTCTTCGGAGTTGACTTGCTGCCTTTTTTTTTTTTTTTTTTTTTGCATGTTGTGGTTTTCATTGGTCATTCATTGTTTAAAATGTCCCCCAAGCAGTGTTGATGTTCTTAAAAACTTTTAAATTTGTTCTTATTTTTTGAGAGGCCTCAGAGGGAGAATGAAAGAATTCCCATCTGCTGGTTTGCTCCCCAAATGCCTGCAACAGCTGCAGCTGGACCAGACTAAAACCAGGAGCTGGGAACTGAATCTAGGTCTCCTCTGTGAATTGCACAGTCCCAACTTCTTGAGCTGTCACCTGCTGCCTCCCAGGATATGAATTAGCAGGAAGTTGGAATTGGGAGTGGAGTTGGGACTTGAACCCAAATACTCAGATATGGAATGTGGGCATCACAAGCAGCATCTAATGTGCTAGGCAAAATGTCCACCCCAGTAAAATTGAAGTTTTGTCTAGTGTTCCTAAGGGCAAGAAGCTGTGATATTCTTTATGGAGAAAATTTGTATGTTAGATAAGCTTTGTTCAGGTATGAGTTGTATTGTTCTTTTAAATTTTTATTTATTTTTCAAGATTTATTTATTTGAAAGGCAGAGTTACTGAGAGAAAGGGACAGACAGGGAGAGAGAGATCTTCCATCTGCTGGTTCACTCCCCAAATGCCTGTAATGGCTGGGGTTGGGCCAGACTGAAGTTGGGAGCCAGGAACTTAATCTGGGTCTCTCATGTGGGTGACACCAGCCCAGGTGACAGCACCTGCTGCTTCTCATGGTGCGCATTAGCAGGAAGCTAGAGTCAGAGTGTAGCTGAGACTTGGACCCAGGCACTCGGATACAGGATGCTGATACCCTAGCTAGCCAATCGCCTACCCCAAAAGTTGTATTTAAACAGAAACAAGTCTGATTAAAATGTAACTAGAAGCTCTAAGAATTTAATCCTCTATTGCCTTAGGGGAAGTGGTTATTTGTTCATTCAGTATAGATTTTTTTTTTTTTTTTGACAGGCAGAGTGGACAGCGAGAGAGAGAGACAGAGAGAAAGGAGAAAGGTCTTCCTTTTTCCATTGGTTCACTCTCCAAGTGGCCGTGGACGGCGCACTGCAGCCGGCGCACCACGCTGACCCGAAGCCAGGAGCCAGGTGCTTCTCCTGGTCTCCCATGCGGGTGCAGGGCCCAAGCACTTGGGCCATCCTCCACTGCACTCCCGGGCCACAGCAGAGAGCTGGCCTGGAAGAGGAGCAACCAGGACAGAATCCAGCGCCCCGACCGGGACTAGAACCCAGGATGCCGGCGCCGCAGGCGGAGGGTTAGCCTAGTGAGCCGCAGTGCTGGCTGGCGTAATTGTATTTTTAACTTATATAAGCAGAAGGTTTAGAAGGATTTGCATATGGTCAAGATAAGAACAAATAAAATTCTGGGCTGACCTTATCCTATGGCATTCTTTCTTAAAAGATGGTATCAAGGGCTGTAGTTGTGGTATAGCAGAAACCCCTGGCCTGCAGTGCCACCTACAGTGCTGGCATCCCATATAGGCACTGGTTCAAGTCTTGGCTGCTCCTCTTTCTGTCCAGCTCCTGCTAACGAGCCTAGGAAAGCAGCAGAAGACATCCCAGGTGCTTGGGCCCCTGCATTCTTGTAGGAGACCCAGAAGAAGCTCCTGTCTCCTGGCTTTGGATTGGTCCAGCTATGGCTGTTGAGGCCATTTGGGGAGTGAACCAGTAGATGGAAAACCTCTATATCTCTGCTTCTGCCTCTCTGAAATTCTGCCTTTCAAATAAAATAGATAAATTAAAATTGATCTCTCTTGCGCGTCCTTCAAAAGATGGCAGCTTTATATGATATGCCACAATTCAAGTTCCCATTGTGGACTCTTGAGTCTTTCTGTTCCAGTTGGAACTGCTTAATCTCTTATGCTTAGAAACTGAAAGTGATTGTTTATTGTTTGAGTCTAAAGCAGCAGTAAACTTTTTTCATGATTCTCAACTTAGAGCATTGAGAATGTTGTTTATTAATGCACCATTGGTTCTACTAACTGAATCCTGGCCTTTACCTTAACCTGTCTTCCTGAAGATTTTGTTTCCCTTATCCGTGTCATATGTTCCAGGTTTATGATTTTATTTTAGTGGACTGCATCCTTTAGTTGCATCCTGAGTAAGGATAAAGGGTAGGTAATTTTTGAGTCCTTATGTGAATGAAAGTGTCTTTTATCTTCACATTTGATAAGTCATTTACTTGAATAAAAATTATATTTTGAATCTCCAGGATTTTCTTCAGAGTCTGAAAGTAATGCTCTGTTGTTTCCTTGTTTCCAATGTTGCTGTTGAGAAATTTTTTAAAAATTATCTTTTGTTAGCTGGAGGTTAATAGTTTGTTTATTCTCAGGGTTTCAGAGTTTTGAATGTTCATAATGATATTCTATGATATATACCTTTTGTCATTTATTCCATTGGGCATTTAGTGAATCTCTTAACCTAGATACTTACTTCTTTCAGTTCTTAATTTAATGAATAAATTCTATTTATTCAAGAGTCAGACACACACACACACAGAGAGAGAGAGAGTACATAAAGCAAGATATTCCTATCTGCTGGTTAACTCCACACATGCTTGTAGTGGCCCCTCAGCTGGGACTGAAGGCTGGATCTGAGAACTTAATCCAGGTCTCTCAATGGTGGCAGAAGCACAGTCACTTGAGCCATTACTGCTGCCTCCCAGGGTCTACATTAGCAGGAAGCTGGAGTCAGGAAAGGAGCCAAGTATTAAACCCAGACACTCCTTTTTTTTTAAAGTTTTAAAAATTTTTATTTAAGGAATACAAATTCATGCATTTAATGTTTACAAATTTGGGAGCTTGGTGATTCTTCCCCTCTTACCTCCCTCCCACCCATGCTCCCATTCATCTACCTCTTCCCTCTCCCTTTCCCATTCTTACTTTTTACAAAGGTCAGTTTTCAGTTAATTTTATAAGATTAACCCTACACTAAGTAATGGGTTCACTAAATAGTATGAAGAAAAAAGAAAAAAAGAAGAGAAACACTCTTATGTTTGATGTGGGTGTGTTACTGCTAGGTCAAATGTTTGTCCCTCTTCAGTTCTTGGACTTTGTGGTACTATTTCATTGTAATTTCTTCCTTTTCATTTTCTGTCATTTTTCCATTTTTTTTTCCCTGGATTTTTGATTATCTCTTTGTTGTACCTGCTGGGACAGGGCCTCACAGCAGGTCATCCCATAGAGCAACCCTTCCATCACTAATTTGATGACCTGTTGTGAGGCTTCATATATAATAAATTTTTGTGTTTGATTTCTTTGCTTATAATTGTCTTTCTTCCCCCTCTATGTATGATCAGTGTGTATGTCTGTAAAGGAGGATGTTTTCCTACTTAATTATAATAAAGGCTTACTCAGTTTAACTTTTACCAGTTGTCTTTTTTTTTTTTTAAGATTTATTTTATTTATTTGAAAGAGTTACAGAGAGAGGTAGAAACAGAGAGAGAGGTCCTCCATCTACTGATTCACTCTCCAGATGACCGCAGTGGCTGGAGCTGCACTGATCTGGAGCCAGGAGCTTCCTCTAGGTCTCCCACATGGATGTAGGGCCCAAGGGCCTGGGCCATCTTCCACTGCTTTCCCAGGCCATAGCAGAGAGCTGGACTGGAAG
Source organism: Sylvilagus floridanus (assembly GCA_949820135.1). NCBI lineage: Eukaryota > Metazoa > Chordata > Mammalia > Lagomorpha > Leporidae > Sylvilagus > Sylvilagus floridanus. Next base: position 72,526,125 of record OX463233.1, on the reverse strand, counting down.
AGGAGCAGCCGGGACTAGAACCTGTGCCCATATGGGATGCCAGTGCTTCAGGCCAGGGCTTTGACCCACTGCACCACAGTGCTGGCCCCGTCTTTTTTGTTTTTTTAAACCAGTTGTCTTTTATAGCAGTCATGTTGGGGCTGGTGTCATGGTGCAGCAATTTAAGCCTCCACCAGTGATGCTGTCATCTCCTATGGATATGTGTTGAAGTTACTGCTGCTCCACTTCTGATCCAGCTCTCTGCTAATGTGCCTGGGAAAGTAGCGGAAAATGGCCCAAGTACTTGGGCCCCTGCACTCCCATGGAGACCCTAATGAAGCTCTTGGCTCGTAGTTTTGGCCTGGCCCAGCCTTGGTCATTTTGGCAATTTGGTGGAGTGAATCAGTGGATAGAAGATATCTCTGTCTCTCCCTCTCTCTATATAACTACCTTTCAAATAAATAAGTTAAGCTTAAAAAATAAATCATGTTTTATTTCTCTTTAGTCTCCTTCATTTTGAACACTTCCTTAGTCATTCCTGGACCTTTATGACCTTGACTTTTGAAGATTATAGGCTGGTTATCTTTTTTTTTAATTATTTATTTGAAAGGTATTGTTATATATAGAGAGATATACAGAGAGAAAGTTCTTCCATCCATTGGTTCACTCCCCAAATGACAGCAACAGCCAGAGCTGAGCTGGTCTGGAGCCAGGAGCCAGGAGCTTCTTAGGGTCACCCACATAGGTGCAGGAGCCTAAGCACTTGAGCCATCTTCCACTGCTTCCAGGCCAAAAGCATGGAGCTGAATTAGAAAAGGAGCATCAGGGAACTGAACCAGCTCCCATATGCAATGCCAGTGCCACAGGCACCGGCCCCAAGGCTGGTTATCTTATAAGATGCTCCTTAATTGTTTTGTTATTTTATTATCTAATTTGAAACATGATCTTTGGCAGGAATAATTTCAAAAACTGATGCTGGTGTCTTTTTTTTATTATTTTCTATCATGGTGCATGATTTCAGTTGTCTTAGATGATGTTCCCTGTGATTAACTTCATAAAGGTGCTTTCTGTAGGCCTTTCCTACTGCAAAGCTTTTTTTTTTGTAATTAGTAAGTGCTTTGTAAAAAGGTACTCTGAAACTGGGTAAACCATTTGTCATTAGATTGTTTTTTAACAAAGATTTATTTATTTATTTGAAAGGTAGAGTTACAGAGAGAGAGAGAGAGAGAGAGAGAGAGAGCGAGCGAGCTAGCAGGATTTCCCACCCGCTGGTTCACTCCCCAGATGGCTGCAATGCCCAGAGCTGGGCCAATCCAAAGCCAGGAGCCAGGAGCTTCTTCCGGGTTTCCCATGTGGGTGCAGGGACTGAAACACTTGGGCCATTGTCTGTTGCTTTCCAAGGCCATTAGCAGGGAGTTGGATTGGAAGTGGAGCAGCTGGGACTCGAACCGGTGTCTGTATGTAATACTGGCAGCTTTACCCACTATACCACAGCACTGGCCCCTGTCATCAGATTTTTAATTAACTTGTTTATACCTGTGTAGACTCATAGTTTTCTTTTTTTAGTCAGTGGGTTATAATTGGTTATAATCACCCTTTAAAAATTTTTTTGTTAAAGATTTATGTTTTCATTTGAGAGGCAGAGTTACAAAGAGAGGGAGAGACAGTTCTTCCATCCACTGGTTCACTCCCCCAAATGGCTGTAACAGCCAGATCTGGGCTGATCTAAAGCCATGAGCCAGGAGCTTCTTCTGGGTCTCTCACATGGGTGCAGGGGCCCAAGGACTCTTCAACTTCTTTTCCAGGCCATAGCAGAGAGCTGGATCGGAAGTGGAACTGCCAGGACTTGAACTGGTACCCATATGGGATGCCGGTGTTGCAGGCAGTGGCTTAACCTATGCCACAATGCTGTCCCCCTCTTTTGTCTTTTACAGTCCTCCAAACCTCTACTTCCAATAAACATTTGTTATACTTTCTCACTCAATGTCTGCATTTTTGGAGGGTCCAACTAATACAATGCTAAACTGTTTCCAGTTTGGCCAGTGGAGGCCCAATGTCTCCTTTTGATTCATCCCCACCTTTATGAAATACTGACTTGCATTCTGGCATAGTTAGATGGTCCAGATTCATTTTGAGCTTTCCCTTCCACATACTTGGAATCAACAGTTCCTCTAAGGAGTCCTAGTTCCTTTGAAAAATGATATTTAGAAGCCAAGATTTGTTTATGTGTATGTTCAGCACTATTGATACTGTTAGTCCCAGGCCCTCTGTAACTACACACATTGGGAATAATTAATAAATATTGATTCCTGTAATTTTAATCTAATACCAGTGATTCTTTATATATGTTATTAATTCTTTTCTCCAGTGATAAAAGTAACCTGGCTTCTACTATTCTTAAAAATTAAAAAAAATGTATTGGTTTTCATTTCATTTAATTTGATAACCAGGATAACAGAGAAATAGACAGAAGTCTTCCATGTGACCCAAAAGTCTGCAATTGTCAGTGCTGGGCCAGGCTAAAGCCAAGTGCCTGGAACTCCATCCAAGTCTCCCATATGGGTGACAGAGGCCCAAGTACTTGAGCCATTATTTGCTGCTCTCCCAGATTGTACCTTAGCAGGAAGCTGGATTAGGAGTGGAGAGGGACTCAGTCCCAGGGACTCTGCTTATGAGATGCAGGCATCCCAAGCAGCATTTTAACCATTATGCCAAATGCCTTCCCCACTCTTAATTTATTCTTTTTTTTTTTTTGACAGGCAGAGTGGACAGTGAGAGAGAGAGACAGAGAGAAAGGTCTTCCTTTTTGCCGTTGGTTCACCCTCCAATGGCTGCCGCGGCCAGCGCGCTGCGGCCGGCGCACCACCATCCGATGGCAGGAGCCAGGTGCTAGGTGCTTTTTCCTGGTCTCCCATGGGGTGCAGGGCCCAAGCACTTGGGCCATCCTCCACTGCACTCCGGGGCCACAGCAGAGGGCTGGCCTGGAAGAGGGGCAACCGGGACAGAATCCGGTGCCCCGACCGGGACTAGAACCCGGTGTGCTGGCGCCGCAAGGCAGAGGATTAGCCTGTTGAGCCACGGCTCTGGCCTAATTTATTCTTATTTAATTAGACTCTTTTTATGCTGCTGATATCCCAAATCCAGTATCACCTTTTTTTAAAAAAAAAAAAGATTTATTTAGACCAGGAAAAGCACCTGGCACCTGGCTCCTGCCATCGGATGAGTGCGGTACGCAGGTTGCAGCGCGCCGGCCGTGGAGGCCATTGGAGGGTGAACCAACGGCAAAGGCAGACCTTTTTCTCTGTCTCTCTCTCTCACTGTCCACTCTGCCTGTCAAAAATAAAAATAAAAAAAAAGATTTATTTATTTATTTGAAAGAGTCACACAGAGAGAGGAGAGGCAGAGAGAGAGAGAGAGGGAAGGGGGGGGGGCAGAGAGAGAGAGGTCTTCCATCCAATGGTTCACTCCCCAATTGCCTGCAATGGCCGGAGCTGCACTGATCAAAAGCCAGGAGCCAGGAGCTTCTTCTGGGTCTCTGACGTGGGTGCAGGGGCCCAAGGACCTGGGATATCTTCTACTGCTTTCCCAGGCCATAGCAGAGAGCTGGATCTGAAGTGGAGCAGCCAGGTCTCCAACGGGCACCCACATGGGGTGGCGGCGATTCAGGCCAAGGCATTTACCCTCTGCTACAGCGCCGGCCTCCTTACCTGTTTGGATACCCTCCTCTTCTCACTTGGACTCCAATACACCATGCTATGCCATTTCCTACTGTGGGCTCTCTGGACTGTTGATTTGTGTTCTGAGGTACTCCCACTCATAGATTTCTGCCTTATCTCTAGCATGGCATGCAGGCTGCCAAGCATAACGATTGTGAAATTGTCCTTGTTGTGTGTAGCAGAAGTTCATTGTTGAGATGCAGTTCTCTATGCAGCTATACCACAGTGCTCGCCCCAATGATGCAAGCATCTTAACCACTGGCTAAAAACTTATCCCTCATTCTGGTTTTAATTTGTATTTCTTTGATGGCTAATGAGCACTCTTTTCATGTTCTTATTGGCTATTTGCATACTTTGCTTCGTTAGGCAGCTATTCAGATCTTTAGCCAACTTTTTTTTTTTTAAAGATGTGATTATCTTTATTATTAAATTATGAGTTGTTTAAGGTAGTTTTGCAAATAGTTTCTCCCAGTCTGTAGTTTGCTTATTTGTTTTCTTAGTAGTGTCCTTTGTTGACAATGGAAGTTTTAAAATTCTGTTTTTTTTATTTTTGTCTAAGAAATCTTTTAGCTTATCCCTAGGTAGATATTCTTTTTTTGGAAGATACTTTGCTTCATTTCTTATGTTTAGGTGTATACCCAAATTAATTTTTAAGTGTGATTTGAGATAGTGGTCAAGGTTTATTTTTCCATACAGGAATCCAGTTGTTCTAGGATGTTTATTAAAAAGACTTTTCTCTCTGTTTTGATATTTCCCTGAAATCTTTGTAGAAAATTATTTGTATGAATGTTCCTGACTCTGTTCTGTTTCAGTGATCTGTTTGTTGATACTTAGGTCACCACTGTACAGTCTTGATTAGTATAGTAATCAAGCAAGTTTTGATGTCAGGCAAATAATTTATCCACCTTTTTTTGTTTGTTTATTTAAAGATTTATATATTGAAAAGCAGAGTGATAGAGAGAGAGAGGTTTTGCATCTGCTAGTGGCTATAACAGCTGACACTGGTCCAGGCTGAAGCTAGGAGGCTGGAGCTCCATCTGGGTCTCCTGCACAGGTGGTCAGGGGTCCAAGTACTTGAGCCATCTCCGACTGCTTTCCCATGTGCATTAGCAGAGAGCGGGGATTGGAAGTAGATGTATGGGATGCATATGTTGTGTCTTAGCTTACTACACCACAATGTGGGTCCCTCTACCTTTGTTTTTGATTATGTTGATTGATTGCTGTAGATCCTTTGTATTTCATTCATGTTTCAGAATTTTCCATGAGAATTTTAAAACCAATTTTCAGTTTTATAAGAAAGCATGCTGGGATTTTGAATGAGGTTGAGTTGAATCTGTAACAGTCTTTTTATGACACACAAGTAGCATTTATTGAGCAACTACCCTGCTAACTTAAAATCTAAAAGAAGAGAGACTTTTTTAAGAGAAGTTTTAGGTTCACAGCAAAATTTTATAAGTAGTATAGTATTCCCACACACCACTTGCTGATACCAATTTGCCTATTAATATTTCCATATTAGTAAGCTGTGTGGGTTCTTGCCACGTGTTCAGAGAAGAATTCTGAATACTGGCTCAAACAAACCAGGCAGCGTGGTAAGTTTTTAAGCTTTTTATTTAGTAAGAGAAATGCATAGGGGAGTGAGGGCTTTAAGGGAGAAGGAAAAGTCTGGAAATTAAGTTGGGGTTAATACTGAGCAGAGAGCAGGCCAAGAGCTGTGTGCAGTGAATGTTTGGTTATGAGCAGCCACAGACAGCTTAGCACTAGCTGTGAAGCGAAGGCGAAGAGGGCATGTGGGTGGCCCTGAAGGCAGCAAGGGCATCCAAGGCAGGGAGGGAGAATAATGGCCAGGCCCACATCTTCCAGGTCTTTTATCCACTTCCAAAGGGGAGTAGTCATGTAGTCTGCTTGGTAAGTGAGCATACAGGTGTGGTCAGATTAGGGGGTTGAGGTCACACAGGGGACGCGGTGAAGGTGTGGTCTTCCAGCTCACAAATTAATCTGTTTTGTCCTGTATGCCTACTTACATCATTGCCTCAACACATGCTTAACCTCCCCCACTGTCAACATTTGGCAGAAGAGCAGACATATGTTACAGTTAATGGAACTATATTATACCAGCACATTGATATTGAGTGATCACTTAATTTTTTTAAAGATTTATTTATTATTTATTTGAAAGATTACATAGAAGAGAGGGGGAGAGAGAGTTGTCTTCCATCCACTGGTTCACTCCCCAAATGACCATAAAGACGATCTAGGCCCATCCGAAGCTAGGAGCCAGGAGCTTCCTCCAGGTCTCCTATGTCAGTGCAGGAGCCCAAGCACTTGGGCCATCTTCCATTGCTTTCACATGCCATAGCAGAGAGCTGGATCAGAAGTGGAACAGCTGGGACTTGAACCGGTATCCAGGCATTGCAGGCAGTGGCTATCTGGAGGGTTAAGGGAGGCTGTAGTTTGGAAATAACGTTCCAACTGAGTTCTACAGGATGAATAGAAATGAACTAGGCAAAGAGGATGGGGAGGAGGGGTCCAAGGGCTAAAGCATTTGAACACCCTGAGGCTAGGGGGTCATTGGCTCACTAGGTGCTAAAAGAAAGCTAGACTAAATGTAAATGTAAATGTTGAATATATTAAAAAAGAAAAAGACTGAATCAAAGTAGCACAAAATAAATTAGGGTAAGCAATCCCTACAATTAAACCCAAGCATTAAGCATGCATCCTTGGGTGAGAGTTTGATGTAGCAGTTAAGATGCCAGTTGAATGTCCACTCCCATATTTGAGTTTATGAGTTCAATTCCTGGTTTTCCTTCTGATTCCAGCTATCTGCTGGTTTTGCACTCTGAGCCACAGCAGATGATAACTTAAGTAGTTGGATGTTTGCCACCTAGAGAGGACACCTAGATTGAGTTCCTAGTGCCAAGGGTCCTGGCCTTGGCCTGCACTAGCCTCAGCTGTTGCCAGCGTTTGAGTAATGAATCAGTGGATGGGAGCTCTGTCACTCTGTCTCAGTCTCTCAAATAAAAAATTTAAAGACTTTTGTATCCAACTGAATTTGAAATGACCTTAATGAAAACAAAAATATAGGGGCTGGTGCAGTGGCATAGTAGCTTAAGCCTGCTTCTGCAGTGCCTGAATCCCGTATGGGCATCAGTTTGAGTCCTGGATGCTCCACTTCCAATCCAGCTCCCAGTGGAAGATGACCCAATTGCTTGGGCCCCAGCACCCGGCTCCTGTCTTTAGCTCTGCCCAGCTCTGCCCATTGCTGCCATTTGGGGAGTGAACCAGCAGATGGAAGACCTGTCTATCCCTCCCTATGTCTGTAATTCTACCTCTCAAATAAATACATAAATCTTTAAAAAAAATATAATCTATCAAACTTTGTGGGATACAACTAAAGAAGCATTTATAGGGAAATGTACAGCTTTATATAAACACATGAGAAAAGAAAAAAAAAACATTTAAAATCAATGATTCAAGCTTCCCACCTTAAGAAGCTAGACTATGAAAAGTAAAATTAACCCAACGTATGTAGGAAGAAGTATGTGGAGTAGAAATCAATGAAAGATAAGCATACAGTAGAAACAAAATTTAAAAACTGGTTCTATGAAAAGATAAAATGCCATAAACCTCTTAGTAGAAGGATAAGAAAAAAATAAAGTATAAAAAATAAACGAGGGGACAGCATTAAAGATACTACAGTCATGAAAAGAATAATAAAGGAATACCGTGAGTGATTTCATACCAGTAAATTTGACAGCTTGATTCATGTGTTCTCTGTGGGTGTGATAGCTTCCCCAAGTGTACAAAAATTAGTTTTTGGAAGGCAAGATCCATTGAGCATCCTACAGTGCAGACCTCTGATAGAGTGAAATCAAAGATTCCTTGAGTGGAACTCAACTCTTACTTAGATTGTATAGATTCAGGGAATTGTCTGAAATCAGTCCCTACCCCAAAGGCAAACAGCTCAATTTTAAAATTCATTCAACATGTGTCTTTTGTGTTCCCAAGGCATTGAATGGGGCACTGGGGACATATTTGGTGTGTGGTAATTCATTATAGTCATTATGTTTGTTGATGCTACAGTTCCATTTTTTTTTTAATAAAAGATTTATTTATTTATTTATTTGAAAGGCAGAGAGACAGAGAGACAGAGAGAGAGAGAGAGAAAGAGAAATATTCCATCTGCTGATTCACTCCCCAAACGGCCACAATGGCCAGACCTGGGCCAATCTGAAGCTAGGAGCCAGGAGCTTCTTCTGGGTCTCCCTCGTAGGTACAGGAGCCCAGGGCCTTGAGCCATCTTCTACTGCTTTCCCCAGCTATAGCAGAGAACTGGATCAGGAGAGGAGCAACTGGGACTTAAACTGGTGCCTATATGGAATGCTGGCCCTACAGCTCCATTTTGACCAGGAAAAATCTTTTTTAGTTGACTCCTGAGTTCTTCTTCTGATACAATTCTTATAGTGTTTGGTAAGTTACTTGCTCACAGATATGACAAGTATTCTAGTTCATCTTGTATATTTCATACTCCAGACTTGGAATCAGCCATTTTTTTCAGTGTATTCCGGTGCTTTTAATGGAAAATGGTGTTTGGAGGGCACATTCTGGTCAATAAGGATATTCTTTTTCACTAGGTAAATCAGAATTCTGAAGAATAAAATCATTCTGGTTAAATGTCAAGTGTAAACATTAGCAGAAAGCTTCAGAGTAGGAATCAAATTTATTTATTCATCAAGTATTTATTGAATATCTATCTTGGGCAGATACTCTTTTTTCTTTTTCTTTTTTTTTTTTTTTTTTTTTTGACAGGCAGAGTGGACAGTGAGAGAGAGAGACAGAGAAGAAAGGTCTTCCTTTGCCGTTGGGTCACGTTCCAATGGCTGCCACGGCCGGCACAGCGTGCCGATCCGAGGCAGGAGCCAGGTGCTTCTGGTCTCCCATGGGATGCAGGGCCCAAGGACCTGGGCCATCCTCCACTGCACTCCCGGGCCACAGCAGAGAGCTGGCCCAGAAGAGGGACAACCAGGACAGAATCCGGCGCCCCAACCGGGACTAGAACCCGGTGTGCCAGTGCCGCAAGGCAGAGGACCAGCCCATTGAGCCGTGGCGCTGGCCGGGCAGATACTCTTTTATGTGCTAGAGATACAATACAGACAAAAACTTTGCTTTTGTGGGAACTTGAAATCTAGTTGATCCAGAATTCTTGTTGTAACTACTGGATAATATTGGCCAATATTTTACTTTTTGGGACTTAAGCTCACATGTAAAGTTATAAAATTGTACTGAATGATCTATATGTAGTATTGAAAAGTTTAATAATTCTGTTTTTTGCCTCCATGCTTATTCAATATTTGTGGTATTCCTTCCTCTCCTTTCCCTAAATTCTTGCAGAGATGACAGAAGAAGAACAGTTTGCTCTGGCTCTCAAAATGAGTGAACAGGAAGCTAGGGAGGTGAACAACCAGGAGGAGGAAGAAGAGGAGCTTTTGAGGAAAGCCATTGCTGAAAGCCTGAATGTAAATATGCTACGTTGAAAAAGTTTGTTGGGGATTGGTCAGCAGTGTTCTTTGACTTCCATAGTGTTCTAGTTACACTAGGAACTACCTATAGTAGCTTATATGGTTTTCAACTAACAGATATTTCCTCCAATAATTTTTAAAGTCTGTGTTGAATTGTTGGTTAGCTCGGTTTGACGTGTTTTGCTAATCCTATGTGAAAGAGTTTTCTTCTATCCCACAGATTTTCAGTCCATGGCTTAAAAGAACCGTAGTAAGTTTGCAGCTTCTGAAAAGGTTACAGAATACCAAGAACCCAAAAAAGGGAGCAAGATAAGGCATTTATCTCCCCTGATTTGTGGGAAGAGCAAGGGGTATGAAAGTGGTGGGTAATGGAGAGAAAGAATTGGTAGTTTGAAGAATAATCAAATAACATTAAAGTGTGACTTAAATATGCACTTGAAATGATTTGAAATGTGAAAAATACTTGACAATGGCAGGTCTTGAGCTATCCCTCATGCCATTTGCATCTCTTTATTTAACAATGATTTAGTAAGGATATAGTACATCTCTTCGCATGTAGGCGTTCGATACTTGTGTAGAATTCATTTAAACTAAGCCATCTACTTTCGGAGAGGAGAAACTCCTAGGGACAGAGGCCTTCCCTTTTTGTCATTCCTGTGACCCTTCATGTATAGCTGTTTTAATAATAAACCTGGTCTGGTGTGGAATCACTTGTTTCAGAGCTGCCGACCTTCTGATGCTTCTGCTACCAGATCTCGACCTCTGGCCACTGGACCATCTTCACAGTCCCACCAAGAGAAAACCACAGACTCTGGGACCACTGAAGGCATGTCTCCCTGTTCTGACTCCTTCCACTCGTGAAGTATAAGCTTACCACAGGAATGTCATGCTGAAAGTAGATACATAGAAATGCCCAAAGTCCCTTTGGTGATGTTAAAGAGGTTCAATTAGAAAGTAGTTAACATCCCACTAATATCCAGTTTACCTTATCTCCAAGGAAAAACCAACATTTTATTAAACCCAAAGAAGAACCCTTCTTATTCACATTATGTAATTCTTGGTAAGTGATAGCTTACCAAGCCCTCTTAATAAAAAAGTTTGTCCTTAGCCCTACTTTTTCTCAAATACCTACAGGCATATGGCAGCTGGTACCTCCATCACTGTTTAAAGGCTCCCATAAAAGTCAGGGAAACGAGTCTGAGGAAAGAGAGGAGCCTTGGGACCACACTGAAAACACTGAAGAGGAGCCGGTCTCTGGCAACTCAGGAAGTTGGGACCAGTCAAGCCAGCCAGTGTTTGAGAATGAGAACGTTAAATGTTTTGACAGATGTACTGGCCACTTGGCTTCCCACACTGTGTGTGGGAAGCCACAGGAAAGTACTGGGAGGGGTCGTGCTTTTCTCAAACATTCCCAGGGCAGGGGGGACAAATCTAGGCACTGTCTGCCTACCCCAGATGCCAAAGGTCTTCAGGACATTGGGGGCAGTGTGAACTACTTCTGGGGTATTCCATTCTGTCCTGCTGGAGTAGACCCAAACCAATACACCAAGGTCATTCTCTGCCAGTTGGAAGTTTATCAAAAAAGCCTGAAAATGGCTCAAAGGCAGCTCATAAAAAAGAGTGAGTTTGGGGAACCAGTGTTACCTAGACCTCCTTCTCCGATCCAGAATGAATGTGGCCAAGGAGATCAGACTAGTGAAAAAAATGAAGGCATCTCAGAAGATACGGAGGAAGACAAAGAGGAAAGGCAGGAATCTAGGGCATCTGTCTGGCACTCAAAAACCAAGGATTTACAAGAATGCCCAATTAAAAGCTCGAAAGAGAAACTTTTGTTGGAGGAAGAACCAACAACCAGTCATGGTCAGGTAAGGGTCAGTGATACTGTAACTAAGGATGATTTATTCACAGGTTAAACAAGGATTATTTTAGCTATTTGTTATTTTTGTGGTCTCCCCACCACTGATTGCTAAAGTAATATGTGCTCACTGTAGAAAATCAGGAGAGTACAGAAGAATATAAGGAAGAAAAAAGTACCTGTAATTCCAGCACTAGGAAACAATCATCATTATTTCTATGCATATATATTTTTTGTTTTTAACTTTTGTATAAAATGAAGACTCTACTGTGTAAACTTTGATCCTTTTCTGCACTTTATAGTTTACCCTAGATCATTTTCTGTTTATTAAATATACTTGAAACATCAAATACCACAATTTATATTTTATTTTTAAAAATTTTTATTTTGGGGCTCATACTGTAGCACAGCAGATTCAGCAGGCGTCCTGCAGTGCCAGCATCCCATATGAGTACTGATTTGAGTCCTGGCTGCTCCACCGCCAGTTCAGCTCCCTGCTGATGTGCCTGGGAAAGCAATAAATGATGGTTTAAGTACTTGGACCCCTGCCACCCATGTGGGAGACCCAGATGGAGTTGGAACTCCAGGACTCTGTTTTCCACCTGGCCAAGCCTTGACCTTTCTGCCCATTTGGGGAGTGAACCAGCGGATAGAACCACCTTTCTCTCTCTGTAACTCTGTCTTTCAAATAAATAAAATTGAGTAGATAATAAATTCATATGGCTCAAAATTCCTGTAGCAGCAGGGCCAGCATTGTTGCACATCAGGTTAAGCAGTTTAAGCCACAGCATCCCATAGGAGCACCAGTTTGTATGGCTGGCTGGTTTATTTCTGATCCAGTTTTCTGTTCCTGGGAAAGCAGCAGAGGATAACCCAAGTACTTGGGGCCCTACCACCCACATGATAGATATGGAAAGTACCTTGCTTCTGGCTTCAGCCTGGCCCAGCGCTGGCGTTTGCAGCCATATGGGGAGTGAACTAGCAGATGGAAGATCTGTCCTTCCTTTCCCCTCTCTCTGTAACTCTGCCTTTCAAGTAAATAAATAAAATTTTTTAGGAAGTTCCCCCAGCTAACCAGTTCTTCTCTTTGGTTTCAGTCTGTGTTGCTGGTTTCTAGTGTATCCATTAAAGATATTTTATATAGTGCAAGCAATGCTTGTACTTATGATAACATACTGTCATCATTTTGCACCTTGCTTTTTTCATTTAATGTTTTATGAGACCATTCCATAATAGTACATAAAGAATTTTTTTGAACATGACTGTATCATGTATGGATGGGTCATAGTTTATTTTATCCAGTGCTCTATTGTTAGACTTTAGGTTGTTTATGATATTCTACTATTGAAAATAGTACTTTGTGATTACTCTTTTACCGAGGATATCTCATCCACGTGGGAGATGTCGTAGGATAGTTTCCTTTAGATATGATTGGTGGATCAAGGGATACGTGCATTTACAGTTTTGTTAGCTATCGCCAAATTGCCCTCCAGAGAGGTTGTATGTTAAACTCCTACCAAACAATGTATTCACACCAATACAGTAACAGACATCTTGACCTTTACCAGTCTTGAGCTGAATAATGGTATTTCATTGTAGTCTGAATTTTTATTTATCTTATTACTTGTGAGGTTAAACTTTTCTCTACACATGAGGCCCATTTTTATTTCTTTTCTGTCTGTTGAGGGCTTTTGGTCATTTTCCTTCTTCAAATTCTTTCTCTCTCTCTCTCTTTTTTCATGATTTGTAGGTGCCCTTTATACATTGGGTGAAAATAGTCCTTTGCCTATGAAATGAAGAACAGATAGTTTCTTAGTATACTAACCCCTCCCCCAGTGGTGTATTTCTGATTATGCTTGTTGTTTTCTATAATTTACTGAAACCATTCTCCATCTGGGGACATTTAGGTTGCTTTTACTGGTTCACTCCCCAAATGCTTGTAGTGGACTTGGATCAGAAGCCAGAAGCCAGGAGCCAGGAACTCAATATAGGTTTCCCTTGGGTGGCAGGGCCCCAACACCTGCTACTTTCCAGGGTGTACATTAACAGGAAGCTGGAATTTGGACCAGAGGTATTACTTGAAACCAGGCCATGCTGTTTATGGAATGTAGGTGTCCCAACCAGTAGCTTAACCACTAGGACAAACGCCTGTCCCTAGGTTGCTTTTTAAATCTATTTTAAAATTTTTAAAATAAGGTTTATTTTATTTATTTGAAAGGCAGAGTTACAGAAAAAGAGGGAGGAGAGGGAGGGGAAGATCTTCTGTCTGCTGGTTGATTCCTCAAATGACTGTGACATCTGGGTTTGGGCCAGGCTGAAGCTAAGAATCTTGGAACTCCCATGAGGGTGTAGGGGCCCAAGTGCTTGGGCTATCTGCTGCTTTTCCAGGTTCCTTAGCAGGGAGCTGGATTGGAAGTGGAGCAGTTGGGGCTTGAATTGGCACTCATATGGGATTCCAGCATCACAAGCAGTAGCTTAACCCGTTGGCCATAATGCTGGCCCTAAAAACATTAAAAATTGGTTTGAGAGGAAGAGAAAAGGTCTTCCAATCACTGGCTCACTCCTCAAATGGCCGCCATGGCCAGGACTTGGCCAGCCTGTACCCAGGAGCCTAGAACTGCATCCAGGCCTTCCTTGGGGATGGCAAAAGCCTAAATGCTTAAACCATCTGCTCCTGCTTTCTCACACATATTAGCAGGGAGAAGGATTAGAAGGAAGCATCTAGGACTTGAACTGCTATTCTGAGATGAGATGTTGGCAGTGCAGGTTGTGGCTTAGCCTTCTGTACCACAATACTGTCCCTGAAATATTTATCTGACATAGCTCGTTTGTATTTTACAGGAAAGCTTATATTTTCTCTGAATATTACAAAATTATTCACATAATTATACATTTATCATTGTAAAGTATTGTCTTATGATTATACTGTTTTATTCTTTCTGCTGTTTGGAGTTTTTAGTTTTGTTTCAGTTATCCTATTTGTTTCTTGTCTTTTGGTAAACGTTCAAGAAATGGTAGCTCTGAGAAGCTTCATAGCATAATGTAGAGAGAGCATGGATTTGGTGTTTGAAGTTTGATTTTTGTATATTAATAATTGTGTGTCTTTGAGAAGAACATTTATATTTGCAATCTCAAGTTTTACATCTGTAAAGTGAGAATAGCTATTCCTTTCAACAGTTTTAATGAGTGAAATGAATTTGTGTAAAATGTCTTATGCTTAGGAAATTATTGACACTCAACTAATGGACCAGATAGTCATTCATTGCAGATCCCTGTAAAGATCATTCTTCCTTAGCAATCCTGTTCATCCACATTCTGCAAAGATTGTTACATGGGAAGAGAAGGCGTTTTCCTTTGTAGTTCTAGTGCTGGACTCTTTTCCAAAGGGGAGTTAGGTGTTGTTACGATAATTTTTTTAAAAATTTTTAAATTTTTTTTTAAAGATTTATTTTATTTATTTTAAAGACAGAGTTACAGAGAGAGAGGTAGAGACAGAGAGAGAGAGAGAGAGGTCTTCCATCCGGTGGTTCACTCCTCAGATGGCTGCAATGGCTGTAGCTGTGCCGATCCGAAGCCAGGAGCTTCTTCTGGATCTCTGCCATGGGTGCAGGGGCCCAAGGACTTGGGCCATCTTCTACTTCTTTCCCAGGCTACAGCAGAGAGCTGGATCAGAAGAAGAGCAGCCGGGACTAGAACCAGCGACCATATGGGATGCTGGCACTTCAGGCCAGGGCTTTAACCCACTATGCAACAGCGCCGGCCCTGATAACTTGTTTGTGTGTTATTTCTAATTCAGAGATGCTCCTTCTAAAACTAATAAACTAACTCCAAAGCGTTGTACTTGGTGAGTTATTATAATTCAGGTTATTAGCCTAAAGAAGGATTCAAGGGACTAGACTTCTAGAGCATAGACTTACTCAAATTCTGTATTGTATGAAGTTTGAAAGCAGTATTTTTGAAATAGCCTGAAAGTGATCAAAATCTAGCGTCTGGTCTTATTAGATGTTCTCTGACTATTAACTTCATAAACAGTGTACCAGTTACTAGAAGTAGTTTTATTAATTTTCCGTATTTGCCACAACAAACAAGAAACCATGCCATAAGAAAACCATACATCTCAAATTCTAAAACAGATCTGAAGATGGTATAGATCTAGAAACTCATCTCTAATTTTTTTTGTATCATCATCACTTTATTGCATTTTACTTCATTCTCCTTATAGACTGACTTCCTTTGCTCTGTTTCTCAGGTTAGGCAGAATATTGTATGTCTCAAACTAAACATTATGTTACAGATTTACTCTCCCAATTCCAATTTTAGATTTTAAGGAAACTGATGTATGGCCCATTTGGTGTTAGTAGTTCTTACCATCCTAGTTGACTCTGGCCTTGAAGAGGATATATGTCAAATTGTACAAATGTCTGTGAGCCCACTGCTAATGGGGATGGGAGGAATGAGGGACAGTCCTTGGTAAAAGGAAACCAGGCAGACAGCCAAGTCATAGTCATTAACACTAATTTTAGAAATCATTTAGAAATGTTGACAAACGCTAAAATGTTTAAAGAATAAAGTTAATAGCTACCACAATCCTGTCATCCAATGTATCCCTCTTTTTTCCTTTACCTATTTTTATATGGCTTAGATTGTATCATTATATTTTTAATTGAATATTATGTAAGCATTTTCTCATGGTAGTAAAATTATCTATAGATTTCATTCACATTTACCAGGAAATTTTAAGCATTTTTCTTTTGCTGGATATTTTGGTTATAATAAACATCCTGTAAAGGAAACTTTTTTTTAAAGATTTATTTATTTATTTAATTTATTTGAGAATCAAGAGTTACACAGAGAGAGGAGAGGCAAAGAGAGAGAGAGGTCTTCCATCGATGGTTCACTCCCCAGTTGACCGCAACTACTGGAGCTGCGCCAATCCAAAGCAGGAACTAGGAGCTTCCTCCAGGTCTTCTCACACGCGTTCAGGGGCCCAAGGACTTGGCCATCTTCCACTGCTTTCTCAGGCCATAGCAGAGAATTGGATGGGAAGTGGAGCAGCTGGGACTCGAATCAGCACCTGTATGGGATCCTGGCACAGCAGGTGGTGGCTTTACCCACTACGCCACAGTGCTGGCCCCATACATGAAACTTTATTCAAGATCATAGTCCCTCCCTCTAGCGGTTTATGAGAGAATGACTGGTTCAGTGCAGCCTTGCCAACATAGAACAGTATGTTTAAAAAACAAACTTAACCAATTTTATAGATTAATGAAAGTCTTATGATTATAATTTTACCTCTCATGTTGATTTTTTGCTTTTAGGAACAATGGATAGAATGTTATGTGTTCATCAAACATTTTCTGTGAATGTAGCTTTGCTGGAACTGTCCTTATTTGGAACTCCTTAGTTAATAGAGGTATCAAGAGAATTCTAGAAATGGGAACTCAGAAAAACATTTACACTGGAGCAAATGGCTTAGTCTATATGAAGATTATTAAAACTTTAGGATCAGAGGTTTCTGGCATTGAGACAAAATAGAGAAAGTGTTAAGACCAAGAGAGCACATTACCATTATAGCAGGGAGGTGGTGAGGGTTGTTTGTTGATGTGGTGAGTACTTTTCAGAGTCAGATCCTTAATTTTGTAGTTCAGATGCTGGAACGACCAGATTTTGTGGGTTTGTAAGGACTGACTGTGGCTAATCAAACTTGAAATTAGTATATATACACCAAATAGCTACTATATTGTTGTGGATTAGAGGCATTTGAGGTGACCAGAATACTCAGATCCACTATCTGCCTTATTAGGTTGAAGGTATCTGTAAGGTCAATGCAGTAATTAGAAAATGGAATTTTTAAGGAATGATTCAACTCTATAGGTAGGCCTGATGAGCTACCACTGCCCCACAACGGAGGACATTACTGTGTTGACCAGATGATTTGATTGTTCCTAATGTTGAAGACAGTCCTTGATTCAGCATCTTTGGATTTTTCCTTTGTAGATTCAATGCAAATTCTCTTTTTTCATCAACATACTATTTCTTCAGAGAATTTAAATGTCTTGATTAGGCCACAGCTTCCTTAGTTATTTATTCCTGTCATGCTTCCCTGTTTACCTTGGGACAGTCTTAATCAGATTTTATTTACTTGTTTTACCATCTTGTTTTCATATTTTGGAAGAAGCTACCCCTATATTCAGATTACTGCCATTCAGATGTTAATTTAGAGATTAGAGTAGTATTGAAGTGAAGATATTCTGTGCTGAAATGGTTGGGAATGATAGTGGTTAGTGTATGGATTTTGGAGTCGGACAGGTCCCAGTCCCATTTTTGACCAGCTGTATGGATCAGAAGTGAAGCAGCCAGGGCATGAACCAGTGCCCCTCTGGGATATTGGCGTTGCAGACAGTGGCTTATCCACTATGCCATGATACAGGCCATCAAAATACTAATTTTTAAAATGTTAATTATTTTCATCTATTGGAAAGGTAGCATAACAGAGAGAAAGAGAGAGATCTTCTATATGTTGGTTGACTCCCCAAATGCCCACAACAGCCTGAACAGGGCCAGATTGAAGCCAGCAGCTTGGAACCCTGTCTGGATGTTCAGTGTGGTAGCAGGGATCAAAGCATTTGAACCAGCATCTGCTACCTTTCAGGTACATTAACAGAAAACTGGATTAGAAATGGCATAGCCAAGACTAGAACTGGCACTCTGACTTGGGATGTGGGCATTCCAAGTGTTGACTTAATCTCCTGGGCCACAGCACCTACCCCATCCTCATTTCTAAAGTAATTTTATAGTTTTTATCTCAGAAAGTTTTTAGGAATATTAAAGAATATAATGTGATTAGCATAGGCCTGGCATTTAATAGGTTCACAGTAATTTTTAAACAATCTGAAAAGGTTTGAGATATGCGTTAGCCTAAGGTAGAGATGGTTAATGTCTTGATACCTTCTGAAGCCCAGAGTTTAGTTGACTTAGTATGCTACGAAGGCAAAATTCCACTCATTAGACACTAGGTGGCAGCAGTGTTTTTTTTAAATGAGAAATTCACTACTGAGTGGAGTCAGGTGAAGTACTTATTGCACTTGTATTTTAGTCCTTTTGATAGTTTTGTCCAATTCTCATTTTTTTCTAGTGATGCATTCCTGATTGTTGTACAATTTTTTTTTAAATTTTTGACAGGCAGAGTGGACAGTGAGAGAAAGACAGAGAGAAAGGTCTTCCTTTGCCATTGGTTCACCCTCCAGTGGCCGCCACGGCCAGCGCATGTGGCCGGGGCATCGCGCTGATCCAATGGCAGGATCCAGGTGCTTCTCTTGGTCTCCTGTGGGGTGTTGGGCCCAAGCACTTGGGCCATCCTCCACTGCACTCCCGGGTCACAGCAGAGAGCTGGCCTGGAAGAGGGGCAACCGGGACAGAATCCGGCGCCCTGAACGGGACTAGAACCTGGTGTGCCAGTGCTGCAAGGCGGAGGACCAGCCCATTGAGCCACGGCGCCGGCCTGTTGTACAATTTTATCTTCTTTTTACCTGAGGATTTAATTCAGCTATTTTCTGTATTTTTCACAGACTACTTACCTGAGTGATAGGAAATTACCTTTTAAGGCTACTATTTAAAAAAATATTAATATGAATACAAAGAGATAGAGACAGAGAGATCGTCCATCAGTGATTCACTCCCTAAATGCCCACAGTAGGTGGAGCTGGCTGAAGCCAGGAGCCTGGAACTCAGTCTGGGTCTCCCATGAAGAGGGCAAGAACCCAACTACTTGAGCCATCATTGGTGTCTCCCAGGGGTGCATTAGCAGAAAGTGGAATCTGAAGTGGAGCCAGGATTCAGTTTGGGATATGAGTATCTCAAGTGTGCTCCTAACTGTTAGGCCAAACATCTGTCCTGCAGTTAGGGAACTGAAGAGTTTAGCCAGTAGCTTTATAGCTATGAAAGAACCCTCGCAGTCAAGGCACTTTCTCAGAAGTCTGCCAAAGGCAGTAGTATCTGCTTTTTCTGCATTTTCTTCTGTATATGTATTTATTTAATGAATTGACATTTGCACAAACTTTGCCATTAATGAATGAAAATAATCTTTCCCATATGTAATCCCTATGCTTACGTTTCTTAAAAGGTATCCTGAAGCCAGATGTCAAAACCATTGTGATAGAATTTGTAGTAAAAAGGATCTTTGTTATCTTCCCTTTGGAATATCTATGTTACAGCTTTCTTGTGCTCAGAGAGACTTCTTTCATGGATTGCAATGTTTTTGCTCAATGTTTTCATTGAGAACTGTTCTTTTCTCTATATTTTCCCCTTCTAAAATAAAAGCTTAATAATTGCTTTTTTGAAATTATTTTGACTTACTAATTAAAACTTACATATACAAAGTACATTGTACACATTATTTGTTTAATTCTCACATAATACTCTGTGAGGCAAGTTGTTAATTTTAAGATGAGGTGAGAGATGTGATTTAACCAAGATTACAAAGTAGGTAATTTAATTCTGATTTAAATACCAGCTCTCTGGCTTAACAAGGTATGCTCCTCCTCCTCCCTTTTTTTAGCTAAAGCTTACTGACTTACATAAAATGTTTTATTCTTGTTTGTAATTTTTGAATGACATTGAATAGTTAATATTTTTTTAAAAAGAAACCAGCAAGTCTATGACTATATATT
Source organism: Sylvilagus floridanus (assembly GCA_949820135.1). Taxonomy (NCBI): domain Eukaryota; kingdom Metazoa; phylum Chordata; class Mammalia; order Lagomorpha; family Leporidae; genus Sylvilagus; species Sylvilagus floridanus. The sequence continues at coordinate 72,506,387 of OX463233.1, read as the reverse complement.
TAGAATGTTATGTATTTCTTTGCAGTCTTCTCAAGGGCTGTTTGTTGAAGAAACTTCTGAAGAAGGAAACTCTGTACCTGCTTCACAGAGGTGAGATTATATATTATCATGAGTCCGAATTCTCTGCTGATTATGCCAGCATAAGGAACATGTATCACATAAGTGAAACTGTGCTTGGACAGCTTGCTCAGGAACTTTTAGCTCTTTTATATGCACGAACTAGGAGAAACCATTATTAGCTCCAGTTTCTGAAATATGCATTTCACAGAAGCCTAGACTGTTAGGGCCCGATCTTAGAGGTTTTATTGTCTAGTTCAACCATCTTGGCATAAATTCCATTTGTATTGTTTCTGAAAAGTGATCATATCTTGCTATTCTTTTTTTTTTTTTAAAGATTTATTTATTTAAAAAGCAGAGTTACAGAGAGTTCTTCCATCCACTGGTTCACTCCCCAGAGGGCTGCAATGGCCAGAGCTGTAATGATCCAGAGCCAGGAGCTTCCTCAGGGTCTCTGATATGGATGTAGGGGCCCAAGGACTTGGGCCATCTTCTACTGCTTTCCCAGGCCATAGCAGAGAGGTGACACAGCCAGGACTTGTACTGTCACCCATATGGGATGCCGGCACTTCAGGCGGCAGCTTTACCAGCACAGCGCTGGCCCCCTGCTACTCTTTTTAAGATTTGTTTGTCTATTTGAAAGGCAGAGCAACAGAGGGAGGAGAGACAGAAATCTTTGTTCTGCTGGCTTACTCTCCAAATGGCCATAATAGTCACGTCTGAGCAGATTGAAGCCAGGAGCCATGAACTCACCATAGTTTCCTACATGGGTGGCAAGGGCCCACGTTCTTAAACCCTCATCCACTGCCTTCCTAGGTGCATTAGCAGGAAACGATTGGAAGCAGAGTAGCCAGGACTATAATGGGCACTCTGATTATGGGATGCCAGAATTACAAGTGGCAGCTTAACCTTTTAGGACACACTTGCCAGCCACCCGCACTTCTGTTAACTAAACTGTATCAGTTAGAAGGCTCTAGATTGATTTCTTTATGTTGCTTCTTCCTATTTCCTTTCTCTCTTTATTCCCTTTGCTTATGCTTATTTTATTTGCATTTTCAAACCTTTTACATCTTTTAAGTCTACCCTTTATACTTACATCTTCTTGGAAGAATTCATATTATTCAGATCACATAAAACCTGTGTCATTCTAGTTCTGTCCTGTGCCACTTTGTATATCATCTTTCCCATAAATGAATGATTGCATTAACTCCTCCATTATTATTATTGATTGGTGGGATCACCTTATAAGTCTTCTTGCACTAATAATAGGTAGTGGTTTGGTTATAAAATATACTATTAACTGGATCAGGCTTCCAATCACTTTTCTCCTTTGTCTAAAAGATGGATTTGGGGGATTTTTTTAAGTGCTTGATTTTGTATTGAGTGTCTGTCATCTCTCATGGAAGTTGAAGCCCAGTTGTAATCTGCTATAATTTAGGTGATGTTCTCAGATTTTTGGTTGATAAAACTAAGTATTTCTTCATGGGCTGAAGATAGTATGGCTTTGATTTAATTATCCTGCTGTTAAGACAGTTTTGGAAGTGGTTTTAACTGGAGTAGGCCTTCTACTCCCTGTAGGCCTTTCTGCTCTATTGTGGTGAGCCTTGTGCAGAACAGATGTAGGTTTTAATAAATGATTATATGCTTTGTCACCAGGAGAGAGCTGGAATCGCAGGCAATGTGGTTTGACTTCAAATTGATTAGCCTATTTTATAAATGTCAGCAAATTGTTTTGTGATGGACCCTTTGAATAGAGCCTTGGTGTTCCATGCAGAGTAAACTCTGTCTGATTTGGGTTTATAACAAATGCTATGAGATGTTTTATTTAGAGAGAGAAATCACTTGTGGTTTTCTACAGGATTTAGTTATTTATCATGAGGCAGTAGTGACTGTTCTCTGTGATTTTTGGTTGATGTTAGGATTCGTGTTTTTAGGTGTTTTGCTTACTTGATCAAACTAATCATAAAGCTCTGTTGAAGCATGAGGGGCCTAGCCCAGTTTGGCTTGGATCTCTCAGCAATGTGTTCACATGTCAGAAAGAGATTGCACTCCATAAGCAGGCAGGGAAAACCAAGTGGTTAGATGAGGGAAGCCATTCATAATTAAGTTTTTCTCAGAAGAAGTATTCAACTTAGGTTGGCAGATTTTTTGCTATAAGGCAGTTTGGAATTGTATTTTATTTTTGTTGCTTAGAGAGCCACAACTTGAGATAAAGAGGAAATTTAACCGCAAGGTAAGGGAAAAGCTAGTGCATTATCAGGAAAATCTCCATGACTTTTCTGTTTACAGATACTTCAGCCTTCAGAAGGCTGAGATGAAGAATATAAAACATCTCTGACATCATTGTATTGGAGTGGAATTTTATGTTCTGTGACATCCTCAGAGTGTTCTTACCCTTCACCCTTCCTTTATGAAGGTGCCAAAAGGGGGCTTCTTTTCATTAAGTAATTTCATTGGAACTGAAGTTGTATTTTTGGCCTGAAGTTTTCACTATCAATTCCTTGCTTCCTTTTTGTGCTTTTGTGGTATTGGACAGCAGGAATCAGGTTACCTGTGGCTTTGTGAATGAGTCACCATTGCTTTCGGTCCCATGTTCTGATTTATTTTCCTGGGGATTCACTGGGGGTTTGGTTCTTTTTCAGCATTGCTGCTTTGACCAGTAAAAGAAGCTCAGTTCTTATGCCTGAGAGTTCTGCAGAAGAAATCACTGTTTGTCCTGGTAAGCACCGCTGGTTATTTTATTGAATTTCTGAAACTTAGCCCCTCTATTTTTTCATGCTTATTAATTTTGCTGACTATTCAAACTCACTCTTGGGAGGCTTGTGTGTAATTGACACATGTATATATTTCCATACACATATATATACATAAATATATACAGAGATTTGTTTTTTTGGACATTGCCTCAAATTTTCAACCGTTTCTAGTAGTAATTTGATTCTGAAATTAACGTGACTCCTCTATCTGCTTGTTTGTTTACTGACCTCATCAGATATCAGCAAAGCATCAGGAGCAACACTTATTATAATATATATTCAGACCCAGAAGGATTTTGTTCTGATTTTTGTGTCCTCAGGTTGTCTTGTCATTAAGAAGATTTTGCTGAGAACTTTTTTCCTCCAATTATTTTTATTTATCTGAAAGAGTTACACAGAGAGAGAAGGAGAGGCAGAGAGTGAGGGAGGTCCTCTATCCGCTAGTTCACTCTCCAATTGGCTGCAACAGCCTAAGCTGTGCCGATCAGGAGCCAGGAGCTTCCTCCAGGTGTCCCATGTGGGTGCAGGGGCCCAAGTACTTGGGCCATCTTCCACTGCTTTCCCATGCCACAGCAGGGAGCCAGATTGGAAGTGGAACAGCCGGGCCTCAAACTGGCACCCACATGGGAAGCCAGCACTGCAGGCAGCAGCTTTACCTGCTATGCCACAGCGCCAGCTCCTCCAGTTAGTTTTAATATTACCATTCATTGAGTTCTTACTGCATATAGTATCTAGAATTTTGGGCACAATTCTGTCACTGAATTATTTTTAATTAAAAAATTTATTTTGTTTTGGGTAGGGGAGAAAGAAGAGAGATCTTCCATCTGCTGGTTCATTCTCCAAATGCTGCAATAGCTGGGGCTGTGTCACACTGAAGCTGGAAGCTGGGAATGCAGTCTAGATCCTTCCATGTGGGTTGCTGCAACCTAGCCTCTTGAGTCCTGCTAATGCAGACCCTGCTGTCTCCCAGGGTCTGCATTAGCAGGAAACTAGTGTCTGGAATAGAGCTGAGAATTGAACATGGTGGGATGCAGGTGTCTCAAATGGGTGGCATAATAGCTACTATACCAAATGCCTGACCCAAGACATTTTTAATTTTAGACAAGATACTTTAAGTGCTTTAGTTTGTGTTTTGTTAGTTGTACTTTGCTTTAAGCATAAGAGATGCTCATTCAGAGTTGTGCATGGATAGATTTAGATTTAAAAGATAATTTTTGTTTTGAAAATTTATTTACTTGAGTCAGAGTTACACACAGAAGGAGAGGCAGAGAGAGAGAGGTCTTTCATCTGCTGGTTCACTCCCCATGGGCCACAATGGCCAGAGCTGTGCTGATCTGAAGCTAGGAGCCAGGAGCCTCTTCTGGGTCTCCCACACAGGTACAGGGGCCCAAGAATTGGGCCATCCTCCACTGCTTTCCCAGGCTATAGCAGAGAGCTGGATCAGAAGTGGAGCAGCCGAGGCTAGAACCAGCACACATATGGGATGTCAGCATTGCAGGCAGCAGCTTTACCTTATATGCCACAGCACCAGCCCCAAAATAATTTTAAAGGAACTAAGATAACCACTTTGATTATCCAAGGGAACTTTTACGTTGAATGATTTTATAATACAAAGAATTTGTGATGGGAACCACTACTTTTTAAAGATTTTGTTTTTAGCTTGTATTTCCTTTTTTGGGCCTCTTTAAAAATTAAGAGTCCATTTTATTTGTCAGTAGCATTATCCATATGAGGGAGTTCAGACTAGTGTTTAAACTCTGTGGACAGTAAATGTTGAACAAGTGTTACTGTAAGTCTTACCTGGTTTTACCCTTGAGTCTCCTATAGCCTGCCAGGGAAAGAGATATTTATAGCTTTTTTTTTTTTTTTTTGCTAGAAATTTATTTATTTATTTGAAAGAATTAGAGAGAGGTAGATACAGAGAGAAAGATCTTTCAGTCTGCTGGTTCACTCCCTAAATGGCTGCAAGGACCAGGGCTGAGCCAGGCCAAAGCCAGAAGCCAGGAGTTTCTTCTGGATCTCCCGCGTGGGTGCAGGGGTCCAAGCACTTGGATCATCCTCCGCTACTTTCCTAGGCACATTAGCTGGTAGCTGGATCAGAAGTGGAGCAGCCAGGACTCGAACTGGCGCCCATATGGGATGCCGGCATCACAGGCAGCCACAACGCCAGCCCCACTTAGATGTTTTTTGTTGTTGTTTTTTAAGATTTATTTTATTTATTTGAAAGAGTTACAGAGAGAGAGGTAGAGACAGAGAGAGAGGTCTTCCAACCACTGGTTCACTCCCTAGATGGCCGCAACGGCCAGAGCTGTGCCAATCTAAAGCCAGGTGCTTCTTCTGGGTCTCCCATGTGGGTGCAGGGGCCCAAGGACTTGGGCCATCTTCCACTGCTTTCCCAGGCCACAGCAGAGAGCTGGATCAGAAGAGGAGCAGCTGGGACTAGAACCAGCACCCATATGGGATGTCAGCGCTTCAGGCCAGGGCTTTAACCCACTGCACCACAGCGCCAGCCCCTAGATGTTTTTAAATTTGGTTCCTTTCAGTTTGTTTTCCATAGGAACTCAAACTTACTTTACTTATGTTCTAAGAAAGCCTTACAGATATTTTTAACATTTGAAGTCTATCAAAAAGATACTTATTTACATTTAAAAATTTTTATTTATTTGAAAGAGTTATAGAGAGAGGAAGGGAGATCACTCCCCAAATGACACAACAGCCAGGACTGAACCAGGCCAAAGCCAGGAGCCTGACACTCTATCCAGATCTCCCACATGGTTATAGGGTCTGAGCACTTGGACTATCATTCGCTGCTGTCCCAAGCACATTAGCTGGGAGCTGGATCAGAAGTGCAGCAGCCAGGAGTCAAACCAGCACCCATATGCGATGCTGACATTGCATGCAGTGGCTTAACCCGCTGTGCCACATTGCCAGCCTGATATTTATTTACTTTAGAAGTTTACTTTGGTTTTTAATTTAAGTGGTTTCTTAATTCATTAGAAATGTTTTACAATTGGATTACTGCCTAATGATACCCACTACCAAGTGCTCTGTTTTGACAGGAGCACTCAAGAATGCTCTGCTATCTTGCGAAAGGAAAGCTTTCTTGCTCTCTCTGTCTATGGGACTGTTGACTTAACCCTATGTTTCTGGGAAGTCACTCTGTCAGTCTTCTGTTTAGGATGATGGCATGTGATGTCATCAAGGTTTCTCCCAAGAGAAACCTGCAAATGCAGTGATTTTGAAAGCCCTCATTAATAAGGGAAAAGCAAGCCCTTCATAACTGGTTAGATAGCTTTTATGATATGACTTGCTGTCATTTGCCTGCTGATTAAGTCCAACTGTTTCCTGACATAAACCACTAATAAATGAGATTGCAAGAGATTTCCATAACTTTAATGTTTCTTTTCCTGAGAAACTATAGCTACTTCTCCATGAAGCCAAACTCCTGGAGTTTCTTTTTAATATATAATTAAGAGCTATGTATCTAAATTGTTGGATTAAATTTGTTCTGAATGAGTAAAGCACAGATTGAGTCTAGTAGTGTGTGTTACCTTTTCCTTTTGTTTCATATTTCTTATATTTTCAGTGATCTGAGATTAAAAATTACACTTTTTAGTGTTATTCACTTTGTTGAAGAAGCAGGATTTTACAGACTTTGCCCACACTATGCATGCTGCTAGAATTGCTTATTTCCGAGGAGCTAATATCTTCTTAATTTGCCTTTATAGTTGGACACTGAGCTATTTACAGAAAGTTTAACTGAAGATTTTTTTTTTTTATTTGAAAGTCAGAGTTACACAGAGAGAAGAGAGGCAGAAAGATATATAGAGAGAGATCTTCCATCCACTAGTTCACTTCCCAATTGGCTGCCTTGGCTGGAGCTGTGCCAATCTGAAGCCAGGAGCCAGGAGCTTCTTCTACGTCTCCCACTTGGGTGCAGCGGCCCAAGGACATCTTCTACGGCTTTCCCAGGCCATAGCAGAGAGCTGGATTAGAAATGGAGCGGCTGGGTCTTCAACTGGCGCCCATATGGGATTCTGGTGCTTCAGGCCAAGGTGTTAACCCACTGTGCCACAGTGCCGGCCCCAACTGAAGACTTTTTATTATTGCAGTACTGCAGGTAGTGAATGGCTCTTTTTTTGAATGGACTGGAAGTCTTTGATAGTATCCTTCAGGGAAGCTTGACAAAGGTTTTGAAGTTTATGTAATATAATCCTGTTGCCAATAAGATGGTAAAATCTGTGTGTCTGTGTTTGTATTTAATTTTCAAAAACATTGTGATGTATTAAAACACAGTGAAGGGGCAGCCATTGTGGTGCAGCAGGTTAAGACGCCTCTTGGGAAGCCCACGTCCAAATTGGAATGCTGGTTTATCAACCAGCTACCCTGCCTCTGGTTCAGCTTCTTGCTCATGTGCCTGGGGAAGCAGCCAGATGATTGTCTACATACTTGGGGCCTTGCCTCTCATGTTGGAGATAAGTATGGTGTTCCTGGCTCCTGGCTTTAGCATACCCAGCTGGCTGTTTTAGGCATTTGGGGAGTAAACCAACAGAGAGATCTCTGTCTCCCTCTCTCTGTCTGTCTCTCATTCTGCCTTTCAAATGAATAGATACATAATTAAAAAAATTTTTTTGCTAAGTTTTCTTTTTTTTTTAAGATATTTTAAACTTATTTGAGAGGTAGAGTTACAGGGAGGGACAGAAAGGTCTTCCATCTGCTGGTTCACTCCCCAGATGGCCACAATGGCCAGAGCTGGGCTGATCTGAAGCCAGGAGCCAGGAGCTTCTTCCAGGTCTCCCATATAGGTGAATAGGCCCAAACACTTGGGTCATCTTTTACTGCTTTTCCAGGCCATAAGCAGAGAGCTGGATCAGAAGTGGAGCAGCTAGTACTTGAATCAGCGCCCATATGGGATGCCGGCACCACAGGTGGAGACTTAGCCTACTACGCCAGCCCCTATCAAATAATTTTTTTTTAATTTGACAGGTAGAGTTAGACAGTGAGAGAGAGACAGAAAAGTCTTCTTTCCATTGGTTCACCCCCCCAAATGGCTGCTACGGCTGGGGCGCTGTGCCAATCCAAAGCCAGGAGCCAGGTGCTTCCTCCTGGTCTCCCATGGGGGTGCATGGGCCCAAGCACTTGGGCCATCCTCCACTGCCTTCCTGGGCCACAGCAGAGAGCTGGACTGGAAGAGGAGCAGCCAGGACTAGAACCTGTGCCCATATGGGCTGCCAGCACCACAAGCAGAGGATTAACCAAGTAAGCCATGGTGCTGGTCCCTATAAAATAAATCTTAAAAAGAGAGCAAGAGAGTTCTTTGGGATCCTTGTGTTTTGTTTTTGTTTTCAAGATTTCTTTATTTACTTGAGAGACAGAGTTATAGACAGAGGGAGAAACAGAGAGGGGGATCATCCATCCACTAGTTTACTCCCCAAATGGCCACAACAACTAGGGCTGGGCTGATCTGAAGCCAGGAGCTTCCTCTGTGTCCCCAACTCAAGTGCAGGGGCCCAAGCACTTGGGCCGTCTTCCATTGCCTTCCCAAGTGCATTAACAGGGAGTTGGATCAGAAGTGGAACAGCCAGGACCTGAACTGCACCCTTATGGGATGTCAGCACTGCAGGTGGCAGCTTAACCTTTTATACCAAATGCTGGCTCCCCTCTCTGTGTTTTGTAAAAAAAAAAAAAAAAAAAAAATAACAACAAAAGCAATGACTAAATTAGAGGCAGGTGTTTGGCACAGTGGTTAAGTTGCTGCCATAGATGTCCACATCTCATATTGGAATGCCTGATTCTAGTCCCAACTTCTGTTCTTCCGACACAGCTTCATGTTAATGTATACCCTGGAAAGCAGCAGGTGATGGCTCAAGTGTTTGGGTCCCTGCCACACATACAGGAGACCTTGATTAAACACCAGTGTCCTGGCATTGGCCTCGCCTAGCCATGGCTGTTGGGCATTTGGGGAGTGAACCAGCACATGGATGATCTCAGTCTCTGTAGTTTTGTTTGTTTTTTGGGGAGTCTCTCTCTCTGCCTCTCTTTCAAATAAGATGAAAATAAACAATTAAAATTTTGGAAAGAATAGGTTAAAGAAATCATATCTTTGTCTACAATATATATTTTATTTTGGTCCCAATTTCTGATTTTTTTTCACCTGTTTTCTGTAGTTATCCCTTTCATTTTAGCACTAACATTGGCAGATTTTTGTTTTCTGTCAAAATTAATATACTTTAAAACTATAGTGGAAATAAGCCAAATGGGTCAACTGGTGAGTGGGTAAACAAATCATGATATATCTTAACAATGGAATACTGCTCAGCAATAAAAAGGATCGAACTACTGATATATGTAGTAATGTGGATGAGCTTCAGAGTTACACTAAGCGAGGGAAGCTGGACACAAAAGACAGCATACTGTGTGATTCTTTTTATATGACATTCTACAAAAGGCACAACTATAGGTAGAGTAGATTGATTATTGAATGCAAAGGGGTACAAGAGAACTTTTAGGGTGCTGGCAATGTTTTATATCTTGATTGGGTGGTGATTACATGGTATAAATGGTACCATGTATAAAATGGTATACATGTGTCAAATCTTACCACACTGTATTTTGAAAATTGGTGAATTCTGTTGTGTGTACATTATTCTTGAGTGAAGCTTTAAGAAGAAACAAACTAAATCTCTGTTGCCACTGTAGCATTATCATACTCTAATTTTGAGGAAAAAAAGCAGATGCTTGTTTTTTTAACTATGAAAACACAAAATGAGAATTAATGAAATTTTGATTAAGAATTTTTTAAATTACAGAGACACAACTGAGTTCCCCTGAAATTCTTGACCTTGAAAGAGAAGTCTCTCCAAGTAGCAGAGACATCCCAGATGAAATAAGAATAATAATGGCGGATAAGAAGGTGAATATTCTCTATAATTTTTCTCAGTTGTTTCTTTCTGCTAGTAGACCTTCTGAAACAGTGTTGATTTTGGTTGAGAAGATTTAATGTACAGGGTTTTAGTTTTTGGGTTATCTATCTCAAGGAGATAATCTATTGGTTAAGATTGGGTCAGCACTATTCCTAATAATAATAGTAGTTACTATTTCTTAAGTGCTTTTCTATAAATTAATATTTCTATTATAAATGAGGAAATGGAGGCTTAGGATATTTGAATAATTTTTAAAAAGATTTATATTTTTGAAAGGTAGAATGACAGAGAGAAAGACCAAGAGAGGAAGACCTTCCATCCACTGGTTCCTTCCCCAAATGACCACAACAGCCAGGTCTGGGCCAGGCTGAAGCCAGGAACCAGGAACTTCATTCTGATTTCCCACATAGGTGGCAGGTACTTAAGCCCAAGTACTTGAACCCTCCTCAGATGTCTTCCCAGGCACATTATTAGGAAGCTAGATTGGAAGCAGAGCAGCTGGGACTTGAACTGGTACTCTGATATAAAATGCTGGCATTGTCGGTAGCACCTTAACCCACTGCACCACAACACTGGTCACCAGATATTTAAATTTGCTCTATTTGTTAGTAATGGTAGAACTAGAATTTGAACACAGATTTGTTTCCAAAGTTCTAGGGCATCTTTCATTTTGTAATGATATGTAATAGATGAGCAATCTTAGGGGAAAATATTTTATGTCATGACAGAAACATAAGTTTTAGCCCTAATATTTAGGGGAACACAGAAGAGAAATGCTTTTCTGAATTTCAGTTCTTCATATGTAAAATAGAGATAGAAATAATTGTTGTTATCGGGTTGTTCTGAAGATTGATTTAGTTGAACATGTAGCAGAGAAAGTGGTAGTAGTGTGTGTGTGGAAACAAGTTATTGTTTTACTGCTTTGTGATGTATTGTGACTGTTAAATGATATTACTGTTACATTACAGCTTACTAATAACAGAATTACTTGACAGTATTGAGATATTTAGAATACCCAAGTCAGAACTGTAGTCTCTCTCTCTCTCTGTTTTTTTTTTTTTTTTTTTTTTTTAAGATTTATTTTATTTATTTGAAAGACAGAGTTGCAGAGAGAGGTAGAGCCAGAGAGAGACAGAGGTCTTCCATCTGCTGGTTTACTCCCCAAATGACTGCAATGGCCTGAGCTGAGCTGAGCTGAGCTGATCTGAAGCCAGGAGCCAGGAGTCTTCTGGGTCTCCCACTTGGGTGCAGGAGCCCAAGGACTTGGGCATCTTCTACTGCTTTCTCAGGCCATAGCAGAGAGCTGGATAGGAAGTGGAGCAGCCGGGACTCAAACAGGCGCCCATATGGCCGGTTCAAATGCCACAGCGCCATCTCCTGTAGTTTCTCTTGATCTGATTTCCCTAAGTAGTGAGGTTTCTTTGGAAATAATGTTTTCTGAATATCTTGCTTGAGAGTTACCCATGGTTGGAGTCTCAGATATTCAGCTTTCAGAAGAGTTTACTAAAGGTATTCAGAGTGAAATACTAGTTCAATTAGTGCATTTTTAGAAATTTTTTAAAAAATTTATTTGAAAGAGTTACAGAGAGGCAGAGGGAGAGAGAGATTGATTGATTGATTGATTCTATTCACTGGTTTAAACCCCAAATGGCTGCTAGAACCAGACATGGGCCAATCCGAAGCCAGGAGCCTGGAGCTTCCTCCAGGTCTCCCACGTGGATGCAGGGCCCCGCAAATACTTGGGCCATCTTCTACTGCTTTCCCAGGCCTTAGCAGAGAGCTGTATCGAAAGTGGAGTATCCAATTAGAGCATTTTAAAAAATGATTTATTTATTTAAAGGCAGAGTGATAAAGATCTTCCATCTGCTGGCTCACCCCTCAAGTGACCACAACTGCTAGGGCTGGGCCAAGGCAGAGCCTGTAACAACTCCATTTGAGTCTCCCATGTAGGTACAGGGCCCCTCAAATACTTGGGCCATCTTCTGTGGCTTTTCCAGGCACATTAACAGGGTGCTGAATCAGAAGTAGAGCAGCCACAACTTGAACCAGCACTTCAATATGCGATGCCAGTATCCAAGGCAGCAGCTTAATTTGCTGTGCCACAACATTGACCTCTAATTAGTAAGTTTTTAAGTCAACTGTCTTATTATCATTCTGTCATGGGCCAGCGCTATGGCATGGCAGGTTAAGACTGCAGTGCCAGATCCCGTATGGGTGTCAATTTGAGTCCTGGCTGCTCCACTTTTGATCCAGCTCCCTGCTAATATGCCTGGGAATGCATAGAAAGTGGCCCAAGCACTTGGACCCCTATGTTAGAGACCCAGATGAAGTTCTTGGCTCCTGGCTTCAGCCTGGCCCAGCCATGACCATTGTGGCAATTTGGGGAGTGAACTAGCAGATAGAAGATTTCTCTCTCTTGTTCTGCCTCTTTCTCTCTGGAACTTCACCTTTCAAATCAATAAATAAATATTGTTTTAAAAAGAGAGTCTATAGTAAAGGGGAAAATATCTTAAGAGACCTAGATTCAGTGTCCAAGTATCTCTTTTGTGAAATAGCTGTGTAATATTTTAAAAGAAGTAGAAGCAATTCTGCAAAGACCAAAGTCCCGAGTGCTGTCTCACTTATATTTTTCACTCTTGAGGTTTCTCCATAGGTAGTTAATCTTAAAGAGACCTTTTAAACGGTGCTAAGAAAAATATTTTAATACAAAAATGTTGTGAAACCTGAGTTACCTCAAAATATGGTTGGAAATGGTCTCATATCCAAACTAAGACAGTAAGAGACTACTCCCTTTAATGGTTAAAGGTTAATAGTTGAAGGTACATTCTTTGCATTTTATAGAGCCTGTGATGAATACAAAGGAATAGTATAGTGCTGGGTGTGAACACCCAGTGCTGAGTGAGTTTTAGAATGCTAAATAAGGCCGGCGCCGTGGCTCAACAGGCTAATCCTCCGCCTTGCGGCGCCGGCACACCGGGTTCTAGTCCCGGTCGGGGCACCGGATTCTGTCCCGGTTGTCCCTCTTCCAGGCCAGCCCTCTGCTGTGGCCCAGGAGTGCAGTGGAGGATGGCCCAAGTGCTTGGGCCCTGCACCCCACGGGAGACCAGGAAAGAGCACCTAGCACCTGGCTCCTGCCATCGGATGAGCGCTCTGCGCTGGCCGCAGCGCGCCGACCGCGGCAGCCATTGGAGGGCGAACCAACAGCAAAAGGAAGACCTTTCTATCTGTCTCTCTCTCTCACTGTCCACTCTGCCTGTCAAAAAAAAAAAAAAAAAAAAAAAAGAATGCTAAATAACTACTCAGTCACCACTAACTTTCAGTAATTTAAGGTTCCTTGCAAATTTTACAGTGTGCCCTCCATTCTGCCATCTGTCCCCCACCGCACTCAAATAGCTTTGTCTCAAAAATGCTTACGATTTTTGAACATAGAATCCTTTGTAAGAAGCTCAGTGACTAAGTTTGGAATAAAGAGCACCTAGAATTTCCAGGCACATTTAACTGTCCTTACCTCCTAGAGAATGATAGAACCAGATAATCTCCTGATATATGGCACCATCAGCTTCTAGAAATAAAGTAGAAGGGAAGAGTCTTGCTTTAGCCACAACACAATAGGGTAGAATTACTGAAGGTTTTGATGCCAGACAGGTCTACGTTATCCACTTACCAACTTTGCAGTCAGCAGGGTACTTTGCCTTTCCAAGCCTCAATTTCCCCTTCTATAATGCTGGAGTGAGTTATGCATCTATCCAGTTGGGGTGTTTTGAGGGATGGATATGGAAATGCTTGCCACAACCTAGCATAGTATGAGAACTCAACCACTATTAGTTCTTTTCTCCTCTTTCTATTTTTCCCTTTTAGAATATGTCTTTTTAGTAAAAGGCAGATAGATGTGTTGCAAAAACAGGACATTTTTGGCAGGTTATAGAAATTATTTCACTGGATGTTTAGATAGCCTGTTTTCCAATTCTTCTAGGTCATACTTGAGCAGTAGATGTTAGGGATGGCTTAAACTTAGAGATCAAGTTACGACAAAACAAAAAATGCCAGGTGGATCAGAAACAAACTTATTTTTATTTATTGCAGTTTTGGTCCTGTTTAATTCTTGACCCAGAAGAGGGCTTATTTTTTTCCCCTAGTAGTAAGATGTAGTGACAACCTCGAATGCTCTTTGCTCTTAAATGGAAGCTCTAGCTGTGCAGGACGTGTTGTCCTTTAAAGCACGTGTTAGGCACTAGTGCTGCAGTGCTCACACGTACTGTTGAATTAATCACTGCAGAGTTCTTGGCTCTGACTAACCTGTGCAGGTAAAATAAACTGCCTCTGAGAGACTGGTAACTACAGGAGAAATGGTGACTATAAAGCACTGAGAGGAATAAGAGAGTTTTGAGACTGGTTTCAGCAGAATTCATTATCTTTTTTTTTTTTTTTTTTACTTTCTATGAATTTTTTCTTTTTTTTTCTTTTCTTTTTTGTTGTTTTTTTTTTTTAATTTTTTAATGCTTTTATTTAATGAGTATAAATTTCCAAAATACAGCTTATAGATTACAATGGCTTCCCCCCATAACTTCCCTCCCACCCGCAACCCTCCCATTTCCCACTCCCTCTCCCCTTGCATTCACATCAAGGTTCATTTTCAATTCTCTTTATATACAGAAGATCAGTTTTATATATTAAGTAAAGATTTCAACAGTTTGCCCTCACATAGCAACACAAAGTGAAAAATACTGTTGGAGTACTAGTTATAGTATTAATTCACAATGTATAGCACATTAAGGACAGAGATCCTACATGATATATATTTTTTTAAATTGATTAATTTTCTATGCAATTTCCAATTTAACACCAAGATTTTTTTTCATTTTTAATTATCTTTATATACAGAAGATTGATTCAGTATATACTAAGTAAAGATTTCATCAGTTTGCACCCACACAGAAACACAAAGTGTAAAAATACTCTTTCAGTACTAGTTATAGCATTACTTCACATTGGGCAATACATTAAGGACAGATCCCACATGAGACGTAAGTACACAGTGACTCCTGAAGTTGATTTAACAATTTGACACTCTTGTTTATGGCGTCAGGAATCTCCCTAGGGTCTAAGCATGAGTTGCCGAGGCTATGGAAGCCTTTAGGGTTTGCTGACTTCAATCTTATTCCAACAGGGTCATAATCAAAATGGAGGTTCTCTCCTCCCTTCAGAGAAAGGTACCTCCTTCTTTGATGGCCCCATTCGTTCCACTGGGATCTCACTTGCGGAGATCTTTCATTTAGGTCTTCTTTTTTTTTGCCACAGTGTCTTGGCTTTCCATGCCTAAAATATTCTCATGGGCTCTTGAGCCAGATCTGAATGCCTTAAGGGCTGATTCTGAGGCCAGAGTGCTATTTAGGACATCTGCCATTCTATGAGTCTTCTGTGTATCTCGCTTCCCATGTTGGATCATTCTCTCCCTTTTTGATTCTCTCAGTTAGTATTAGCAGACACTAGTCTTGTTTGTGTGATCCCTTTGACTCTTAGACCTATCAGTGTGATCAATTGTGAACTGAAATTGATCACTTGGACTAGTGAGATGGCCTTGGTACATGCCACCTTGATGGGATTGTATTGGAATTCCCTGGCACGATTCTAACTCCATCATTTGGGGCAGATCTGATTGAGCATGTCCCAAATTGTACATCTCTTCCCTCTCTTATTCCCACTCTTATATTTCACAGGGATCACTTTTCAGTTAAAATTTAAACACCTAAGAATAATTGTTTGTTAATTACAGAGTTCAACCAATGTTACTAGAATAAAAAAAAAAAACCTAAAATGGATAAAGTATTACATTGTACAACAATAGTCAGCACAAGAGCTGATCAAGTAACTGTTTCTCATAGTGTCCATTTCACTTCAACAGGTTTCCCGTTTGGTGCTCAATTAGTTGTCACCGATCAGGGAGAATTCATTATCTTAACTAATGACTTCTCCAGTGTTTGGGTTTTATTTTTCTCCTTCAATCAAAAAATAATAATCACAAAATATAGGAGGTGTTATATGTTGCTAATCTAAGTATAGACTTACTAAGTTTCAGTTCGTTTTTCAGCTCTTTTTTTTTTTTATTTTTTTAAAGATTGGCTTTTGAAAGCACAGAGAGGGAGAGGGATCTCCACTGGTGTGTCTGGTTCACTCGCTGGTGCATGCAACAACTGAGACTGGTCCAAGGCAAAGCTGGGAGCTGGGAATTCAGTCCCAGTTTCTATGTGGGTGGCAGGGACCCAACTACTTGGGCCGTCATCTACTGTCTTTCAGGGAATTCATTAACAAGAAGCTGGAATTGGCAGCAGAGCCAGGACTTGAACCCAGAAATTCTGAAAAGGGATTCTGGCATCCCAAGTGGTGGCTTGACCATTTTGCCCAGTGCCTACCCCAGACCTATTTTTTTTTTTAAAGATTTATTTATTTATTTGAAAGTCAGAGTTACAGAGAGGCAGAGAGAGAGAGGGAGAGAAAGAGAGAGAGAGAGAGAGAGAGGTCTTCCATCCGCTGGTTCACTCCCCAATTGGCTGCAATGGCTGGAGCTGCGCTGATCTGAAGCCAGGATTCAGGAGCTTCTTCTGGGTCTCCTATGCGGGTGCAGGGGCCCAAGGACTTGGACCATTGTCTATTGCTTTCCCAGGCCATAGCAGAGAGCTGGATTGGAAGTGGAGCAGCCAGGACTCGAACTGGCGCCCATATGGGATGCTGGTGTTGCAGGTGGTGGCTTTACCTGCTGTCCATAGCACCCGCCCCTAGACCTGTGTTCTTAAATCCTATTGTGCTGCTTTTGTCTTAGAGCTGTTTTGGCTTTTAACTTCCTTTGTCTTAAAGTTGCAATGATCACAGTTCTTTTGTGAGATTAAAAAAGTATCTTTAAAATCAAAATATGAAACACAAGAGACAATGATGCAGTGAGGACTGTGCCTTGTAGTGTAGAGATCAGTGCCCTGAAGTTTCCAAATAGTCCTGAGTTTGAATTTTAGCTCTATCACTTATTTGTTCTGATTTGTATGAGTTACTTTACTGTTTGGTAACACTTATGTGTAAAAAGGGTACAGATCTTTATCTGTGAATTTGACTAACTATGGACTGAGGAAAGGGTTAGGCCTGTGGTTGTATTTGTACCAAACATGTATAGACCGTTTTTCTTACTATTCTCTGAACTATACAATTACTATTTATATAGTGCATATATAATAGTAGGTGAAATAAGTAATCTAGAGATGATTTAAGAGTATTTAAGAGGATGTATCTAGGTTATATGCAAATAGGACTCTGTTTTATGCAAGAGACTTGATCATTTATAGATGTTGTTATCTGTCATAGGGGGTCCTGGAACTAATAACCTTCAAGTACTGAGAGGCGACTTAAATGAAGTATAGGATGGAATCTCTTGCAGTTCTTTAGGAGGAAATATATTTTACAAGTTAAGACTGTTAAATAGCCATCTGTCCTGTTCTTTAGGTTGGTAACAGGGAAGATACTGAGAAGGAAATACCTGCTTCTGCCACCTCATCCAGTAGCCAGGTATTATGTCCACTGTGTGACCAAGGCTTCCCACTGACAAAGATTGAGCGCCATGCCATGTACTGCAATGGTCTGGTGAGGCAAGATACAGGTAAAGACTCATCAGAACAGCCAAACTCTTTCATTTGTGTGGTGGTTTTGTACAATATAATGCAGGGGAAACATACAGCTCTTCTTTAAAATTGTTACTCCCTAGTTAATTTTCTAGTATTTCATGTTCATTATTGCTTTTGGCAGATACACTGTCTTTGTTTGTTTGTTTGTTTTTTGACAGGCAAAGTTAGAGAGAGACAGAGAGAAAAGTCTTCCTTTTTCCGTTGGTTCACCCCCCAAATGGCCGCCATGGCTGGTACGCTGTGGTGCTTCCTCCTGGTCTCCCACGTGGGTGCAGGGCCCAAAGACCTGGGCCATCCTCCACTGCCTTCCTGGGCCACAGCAGAGAGCTGGACTGGAAGAGGAGCAGCCGGGACAGAATCCAGTGCCCCAACCAGGACTAGAACTTGGGGTGCCGGCGCCGCAAGCGGAGGATTAGCCTAGTGAGCCGCGGCGCTGGCCAAGATACACTGTCTTATTACACATATTTCAGCAGAAGAGGAAGGGAAAAAATCTAATCTTTTAATTTTTTAAATTTCTTTCTTTCTTTTTTTTTTTGGACAGGCAGTTAGACAGTGAGAGAGAGAGACAGAGAGAAAGACCTCCCTCTGTGGGTTCACCCCCCAAATGGCCGCTAAGGCTGGCGCACTGTGCCAATCCGAAACCAGGAGCCAGGGCCCCTCTCCACCTTCCCCCCCCCGTCTTTGATGCGGTGCAGGGGCCCAAGCACCTGGGCCATCCTCCACTGTCCTCCCGGGCCACAGCAGAGAGCTGGGTTGGAAGAGGAGCAGCTGGGACCAGAACCCGGTGCCACAGGCGGAGGATTAACCAAGTGAGCCACGGCATCAGCCCCCATTGTAGTCTTCTAAATACAGCAGAAGTTGAGGATCTGAATTTGGTCATCAGCTCCTTTTAAAAAAAACTTGTTTATTGGGGCTGGCGCTGTGGCACAGCAGGTTAATGCCCTGGCCTGAAGCGCTGGCATCTCATATGGATGCTAGTTCGAGACTGGCTGCACCACTTCAGATCCAGCTCTCTGCTATGGTCTGGGAAAGCAGTGGAGGATGGCCCAAGTCCTTGGACCCCTGTACCCATGTGGGAGACCCAGAAGAAGCTCCTGGCTTCAGATTGGCACAGCTCCGGCTGTTGCAGCCAATTGAGGAGTGAACCATCATCGGATGGAAGACCTCTCTCTCTCTCCACCTCTCTGTGTAACTCTGACTTTCAAATAAATAAATAAATCTTTAAAAAAAAAAAGGAAAAAAAACTTGTTTATGTATTTATTTGGGAAGGAGGTGGGAAAAATGGGAGAGCATGGCCTGTTGTTTTTTGATTGATTCTCCAAATGCCTGTAACAGCCAGGACTGGGTCTTGGCTGAAGCTGGTATATTGAATCCCATTCCAGGTCTCTCATATGGGTGGCAGGAGCCCAATCAGTTGAGAACATCTCTGCTGCTCCCCAGGGTCTGCATTTGCACGAACCTGGAATCAGAGCTGGAGCCAGGAATTGAACCTAAATACTCTAGTGTGGGATGTTGAGTAGCACTGAAGAACTGAAATTTAGAGGCAGTTTTAATTTGACATAGCTTTTTAGTCTGATTTTAAAGCTGAGAGTTCTATTGACTGGAAAAATTCTGGGAACGAACATTTGGTGAACAGAGAGAGAAGAGGCTTCTTATCTATCTCACCAAGCAGACTTACACATCTGGTATAAGTCGTCTGAGTCAGTGAATTAACTCAACATTGAGGTCCAGAGTTAAATGAGCTTGAGAATAAGCTAAATGTCCATTTGAACTCTAGAAATATAGATGATCTTCTTCAGGTCAGAATCATTAGTGAAGTAGTACAAGGTAGTTCCCACTTAGGTCTCATACTAAACTCTGCTAGTTTGTGCTCAGACAGGAAGCTTTAGCATTCGCTATGTACCTTTCAGCTACTTGATAATTGCTGTTAAGTGTATTCTTCTGTACTAGAGTGTGGTAAGGGAGCCCACCACCCCAAGTCCTTTCTGTTGAAATTGATTCAGACTTGTTTGTGAATTTTCTCTAGCCAAATGCAGATTTGTACTACTAAAACCACAATTTATTCCTTAAAAAAAAATTGGGGGTAGGTGGCTGGTGTTGTGATGCAGTGAGTTAAACCTACACTTTCAACTCTGACATCTCATGTGGCTGCCAGTTTGAGTTCTGACTGCTCTACTTGTGACACAGCTCTCTGTTAATGCTCTTGAGAAGGCAGTTGAAGATGGCCCTGCACTCATGTGGGAAACTTGGATTGTGTTTCAGGCTCCTGGCTTCTGCCTGACCCAGCCCCAGCCTTTGTAGCCATCTGGGGAGTAAATCAGCAGATGGAAGATCTCTCTGTCTCTGTGACTCTGCCTTTCAAATACCAAATTATGGGGATTAGGTAGAGGGTATCTTCCATTTGCTGGTTTGCTCCCCAAATGCCTGCAAAAGCTGAGATTGGACCAGGCTGAAGCCAGGAGCCATGAACACCATCCAGGTCTCCCATGTGGGTAACAAGAACCCAAGTACTTGAACCATCCTCAGCTACCTTGTAGGCGTGTTAGCAAGAAGCTGGATTGGAAGCAGAGGTTCCACGACTGAAACTAGCAGTCTAATATGGGATATGAGCAGCTCAAGTGACTCTTTAACACATTGTTGTGTTTTACTCATCAAACTTGTTGAGAAGCTGACACCATCAGGTGGGCAAAGTAGAATGAGACTTAATCATCATCACCTTTCATATTATCTTTATTCTGTTGGATCTAGGGTCAGTGACTCTGCCTGATGCTACTCAGTTAGGTATACACTTTGGTCTTGTAGCTTTCAGACATTATATGGATATAAATGTGTTTTCTGATATAATAGGATCTAGTCCTTATATTCTTGGCACCATTTGTCTGTGGCTCTAATCCAAATGCCTCAGACCTCCAACTGAGGATGTCTGCTGTGTTATGAATGATGGTTACATTTTATTTTTCATAGGGTTATTTATTATAAAAATATTTTGAAGTATGATAAAGACAAATGCAAAGTATTGCATTCTTCTTCAGTGCCAGCTTGTCTACCAAGAACCAGAAATTTGATTCCTTTCTACTGCCTATTTACCTGTAATTCATCCAAATATTTATTGAACACTTTTGTTATGTGGGTGATGCTAGGCTTTATGTGGATTACTAAAGAAGTTTAAAATGATTTCTGCCATCAAGGAACTTATATTTTTATTGGGGGAAATTAATATTTACTTAAGAAATTAGTTACAAGATGACACAAAATGAATGATGGTATACCCAAGTGAATGTTCTGACAGTGAGTACAATGGGAGAGAGAACTGCAATGAATAGGGATGATGTTCCAGAGAGCAAAAGCTTAGCCTGGGCTGTGAAGGCTGGATAGGTTTGGATAAACCTATTGGAAGATAATAAATAAGATAGAAAGCAAAGGAAAGGGCAACTGAAGAATAGCTTCCTGTTAATTTTCCTGTAGTGTTAGCTTGCTAGTCCAAATCATCCTGTCTAATAACATTTCAGGCCCTGTGAGTGTTTGGAGCAGGGATTTCTAGTTCTCTTTGGAGTTCTCCCACTCTTCACTTATGCCTTTACTTTCCTGGGAACAAAACTGAAGTGTAAATAGGTTGGGGAAGTAGTTAGAGGAATTATGCAAAGCATTTACTAGTGTACCTGGAATATAATGGACCTTTAGTAAGCTTGGTCTGTTAACTTTGTTTCCCCACCAGCTTGCCTGCTCCTGTCCTTGCTAGAGACAGAAGGTAGTCATTGTTGTGTTATACAGCTTTGTGACTGGTTGAGACCCCAGCCTAATGTTTTAATCTTTGGTAAAAAGAAGCCTCCCCTACTATGGAAGGGAAAGAGTTACTCTGCTTGAAGATACATAACCCAGGCTGGGAAACTGTTAGCCCAGAGCCTTGTTGGGAGGGGTGGTGGTGGTGGTGGTAGTGGTGGAGTGGAACAAGGGAGGAATGCCTCCCAGAATTAGGTATGCAGCTTTCTCCTCCTTCCTGTTTTCCCCTGAAGCTCATCCCAGACATGCTTGGTTTGGCTGTATAAAAGAAATAGTAATTAGAGCCATTTACATGAAGTGTCTACCATTTATGCCTAGTTACCGTGCAGTACAATAACAATTATGCATATCATTAAATACATGTCTGATTAACTTTGCTGTAAGTTTTATTTGATTATAATACTACACTCTGGTTAAGTTGTCTCAGTCTGCTCAGTTTGTTGCTTACTGACATGGCTATCTGTTCATAATTGAAAAAAATTGAAGGAGGGATTGTTCTTAAAGGTATTGTTTGAGAGAAGATTCGTTAAATTCATCTAAACTAGAACAATGTAGGTTCCCTTGACATTTGTTTTCTAGAAAAAGTATTTGAGACAACTTTTATTTAATTCACTTATTTATTTTATCCATCTATGAAAATAAAGCTCCCAATGCAGTATGTATTTATTAAATACCTACTGTATACCAGATATAATGAACAAAGCCCTGATTTCATGGAGCTTATATCCTAGTAGTGGGAAGCACACAATAAAACAAATACATACAGTATGTCAAGTGATGATAAATATTTTGGAGAAAAAGTAAAGCAGAAAAAGAGGGGATAGTAAGTACTTAGGTTAGGAAGTAGCGATTTAGAATAGGTGGTCAGAGAAAGTCTCATTGAGAAGGTGATATTTGAGCAGGTATCAAATAAAGTAAGAGGATTTTGAAGTGAAAAGAAAAATGTGTTACAGACAGGAAACAGTTCATTTAAAGACTCTAGGATATGAATAGGCTTGAATGTGGTTGCAGTAAGAAAGTAAGGGAGAGAGACCATAGAGATAATTGCAGAGGGGATAGGTGGACAAATCACAGGGCTGTTAGGCTTTTCCTTGAGCGAAGGAGGAACCATGGGAGGAATTTGAGTGAAGAATTAATATTTAAGCAAAGGATCATGCTGGTAGCTGTGTGGACGCTAGATTATTGGAGTAGGGGACAAGGGTAGAAGCTGAATTTGGGGGTGGAGAGGCAGTATGAAATGGTGGCAGAAACATGAGCTTTGTAACTAGGCAGATCTGCACTTAAATTTCGGATGTGGTATTTGCCAATTTGGTAATATTTGACAAGTTTTTCAGGATCAGGTTTCTTATTTACAAAATTAAATTGACAGCATCAGGATTTTGTCATGAGTGTCAGAGATACTTTATAACTACCTAGCACTGTCCCTGGCATGCTCATGTTATTGGCTAATTTTTTTAGTTTCTTTGTTTAAAATATTTTACTTATTTGAAAGAGTGACAAAAAGAGATATCTTCCATTCATTCCCTAGATAGGCATACTGGCTAGGTATGGGCAGAAGCCAGGAGCCAGGAACTCCATCCAGGTCTCCCACATGGGTGACAGGGACCCAGCTATTTGGGCCATCTTCTGATGCTTTCCCAAGTGCATTAACAGGGAGCTGGGTTGGAAGCAGAGCAGTGGAAAATTGAACCAGCACTCCAATATGGGATATAGGATGCCAGTGTTGCACTATTAACACCAGCCCCATTATCTATATAGTCTTTCTGAGTCTGTGTTTCTGTGTGCTAACATGTGAAGTATAAGCCATCAGCTGCTAGAACTAAGGGGAAGATAAAACTCAAAGCATAAGAGGCAAATGGTAAGAATAAGTTATTGAGAAATAGATCATAGGAGAATTAGGGAAGATAAAGGCCTTAATTGTATACACTTTGGACCTAGATAGAGGGTTATGGCTTAGAATTAGAGTGGATTTTCTCTTCAGGGGTTATATCCTGGAAAAATAATGGTGTATGAGTGGGCAAGTTGGGAGAAGTAGGGATCCTTCTTGTAGATACTGCCTGAGAGCTAACAAATATGAGACCTACAATAGGTAAGATTTGAACATCTGTAAGACTTATTTCTTAAATTAGACAAAATTGTTTGTTTTTTATATACTTGCAGTTGCCTATTTGAATGTAATTTGTACCCCATTCTATCTTCTCATTTGCATTAATATGGTTTTTGTTACCAGGATGATTAGAATTAGTGTCTTGCTATTGGCACCCAACTACTGAGGTGTTAACAATAGTGAAATAGCATGGGTTTAATAGAAATAACATGGATTTTGGAGGCAGACTGAGCTGTAGGGTGATACAAATCAAACACGGACCTTGATCTCACTGAGATTATAGTTCAGTTGGATAGATAAGACATGTACAAGAATAACTAATAAAGATCAGAACTACTAAGGGATATACAAAAAAAAATTGTGGTGTTTCAGAGAAAATGTGATTAGAATCAGAGAGGAGGGTATTAATGTAAGAGAACAGTAGGCAGAAAACATATAAGTGGGAAGATGTAAAGGCTCTACAGGATAGAGCAAGAAATTCATTGTGGTTGTGGTGTGGGCATTATGCAAGGAAATAGTAGGCCCTTGGAAAATGACAAACGTTACTTGAGTTTTATGGGTTAATATGGGGACTTCTGTAAGAATGATTTGTGTGTTGACCATATTATATAGAGATTTTTTGGATACAGATGTTAGAAATATATTATTTGGAAGTCTGGGGTTAAGGTAGAGCTCAGATGATATCCGTTTCCAACTTTAACTCTGCTTGTCTCTTTAGTATTATCGAGAATTCTTGGGGGCCAGCGCTGTGGCACAGGGGGTTAAAGCCCCAGCCTGCAGTACCAGCATCCTGTATGGGCACCAGCTTGAGTCCTGGCTGCTCCACTTCTGATCCAACTCCCTGCTAATGCATCCGGGAAAACAGTGGAGGCCAGTCCAAGTCCTTGGGCCCCTGCACCTATATGGGAGACCTGGAAGGAGCTCCTGGCTCCTGGCTTCAGATTGGCTCAGCTACAGCCATTTAGGGGAGTGAACCAGTGGATAGAAGACACTCTCTCTGTCTCTGTCTCTCTCTCTCATCTTTCAAATAAATATAATCTTTTTTAAAAATTCTATTAGTGGCCGGTGCCATGGCTCACTAGGCTAATCCTCCACCTGTGGCTCTGGCACCCCCGGGTTCTAGTCCTGGTTGGGGCGCTGGATTCTGTCCCGGTTGCTCCTCTTCCAGTCCAGCTCTCTGCTATGGCCCGGGAGAGCAGTGAAGGATGGCCCAGGTCCTTGGGCCCTGCACCTGCATAGGAGACCAGGAGAAAGCACCTGTCTCCTGGCTTCGGATCGACATAGCGCACTGGCCCTAGCGGCCATTTCGGGGGTGAACCAACAGAAAAAGGAAGACCTTTTTCTCTGTCTCTCTCTCTTACTGTCTAACTCTGCCTGTCAAAAAAAAAAAAATTCTATTAGTATCTGTTAGAAAATTCTATCAGTCACAATAACAAAGGGGTCCTCAAAAAATTCATGGAAGATGCATATTATGAAAGACTTACACATGGATTTTCAAAATTTTTCGCACCAAAATAAGCATCTCTTTTTTAAAAAAATTAATTTATTTGAGATGCAGAGATATAAAGCAAGCTCCTTTGTGCTGGTCTGCTTCAAAGATACCCACAATAGCTGAGGCTGTGCCAGGTTTGAAGATGGGAGCTAGTAATACAATTCAAGACTACTATGTGAGTGGTAGAAACTCAAATCACTTGAGCCATCATTATTGCCTCCCAGAGTCTACGTTGGATGCTGGAGCCAGAGCTAAGAGTTGAACCCAGGCACTCCTATGTGGGAGATGGGCATCCTAACTGCCTGACTAAATGCTTGTTCCCAAACTTATCTTTAATTGTTTTTTTTTTTCCATGAACTTTTTGAA
This sequence comes from Sylvilagus floridanus, assembly GCA_949820135.1. NCBI lineage: Eukaryota > Metazoa > Chordata > Mammalia > Lagomorpha > Leporidae > Sylvilagus > Sylvilagus floridanus. The sequence continues at coordinate 72,481,242 of OX463233.1, read as the reverse complement.
ATACCTTCATATATAATCAAGAATATAGGCTTAGGCTAGTACTTGGTGCAATGGGTTAAACTGCTGCCTGTAATGCTGGCATCCCATATGTATGCCAGTTTGAGTTCTGGCTGCTCCTCTTCCCATCTGGCTCCCTGCTAATGTGCCTGAGGGAGCAGAGAAGATGGGCAAATTGTTGGGACCCAGATGAAACTCCTGGTTTTGGCCTGGCCCAGTCCTTACCAGTGTGGCCATTTGGGAAATGAACTAGCAGATGGAAGATCTATCTCCATCTCTGTCTCTGCCTCTGCCCACCCCCCCCTTTCAAATAAATAAATAAATCTTAAAGGAAAAACAAAAACAAAAATATGGGGCCAGTGCTGTAGTATAGCAGGTAAAGGGTAAAGCCAGCACTACATCCTGTATGAGCACTAGTTCAGGTCCCAGCTGCCCCACTTTCGATCCAGTTCCCTGCTAATGTGCCTAAGAAAGCAACAGAAAATGGCCCAAGTATGTGGGCCTCTGCACCCATGTGGGAGATTCAGAAGAAGCTCCTGTCTCCTGGCTTCGGCCTATCTTTTATGGAGAGTGAAGCAGAGGATAGAAGATTTTCTCTCTCTTTCTCTCTCTCTCCGCCCCTGCCCCTGCCCTTGCCTCTCTAACTCTGCCTTTCAAGTAAATAAATGAATCTTTTAAAAAAATTTTAAAAAGAATTTAGGCTTTTGCCATTCAGCTCCATAATTATTAGCTTGTGTTTTCTTGATTCATGGTTTTGACTTGGCAGTTGCAACTATGTTCCAGACAGAAGTAAAGGGGAATGACTGTTGATTCTGAACTTTTTTTTTTTTTTTTTTTTTTTTTTTTTTTTTTTACAGGCAGAGTGGACAGTGAGAGAGAGAGACAGAGAGAAAGGTCTTCCTTTGCCGTTGGTTCACCCTCCAATGGCTGCCGCGGCTGGCGCGCTGCGGCCGGCGCACCGCGCTCATCCGATGGCAGGAGCCAGGTGCTAGGTGCTTTTTCCTGGTCTCCCATGGGGTGCAGGGCCCAAGCACTTGGGCCATCCTCCACTGCACTCCTGGGCCATAGCAGAGGGCTGGCCTGGAAGAGGGGCAACCGGGACAGAATCCGGCGCCCCGACCGGGACTAGAACCCGGTGTGCCGGCGCCGCAAGGCGGAGGATTAGCCTGTTGAGCCACGGCGCCGGCCGATTCTGAACTTTAATACTCAATTCTGCAATCTCTTGGAATTGAGCTTATTCTAAATTATGGTTGAATTAAGTCAGTTCTAAATAAGTGTGTGTTTGTATCTTTTGTGTGTTGATTTGTCTTTCTTGCTTCCTTAATTTTATTAAAACATTTTATTAACAGTAGCTTTACATATTATATGTTTTTTAAAAAAGATTTATTTTATTTATTTGAAAGAGTTACAGAGAGAGGTGGAGACAGAGAGAGAGGTCTTCCATCCGCTGGTTCAGTCCCCAAATGGCCGCAATGGCTGGAGCTGCGCCGATCCAAAGCCAGGAGCCAGGAGCCTCTTCCGGGTCTCCCACACAGGTGCAGGGGCCTAAAGACCTGGGCCATCTTCCACTGCTTTCCCAGGCCATAGCAGAGAGCTGGATCTGAAGTGGAGCAGCCGGGTCTCGAACCAGTGCTCATATGGGATGCCGGCGCCTCAGGCCAGGGCGTTAACTCGCTGCGCTACACCGCCAGCCCCCATATTATATGTTTTTTGTGTAGAAAGTTATAGTATTGCTAAAATCATTTATTAATTTAATTACTTTTTTTTTTTTTTTTTTTTTTGGACAGGCAGAGTTAGAGAGAGACAGAGAGGAGTAAGGTCTTCCTTTTCCGTTGGTTCACCCCCAATCGGAAACCAGGAGCCAGGTGCTTCCTCCTGGTCTCCCATGCGGGTGCAGGGCACAAGCATTTGGGCCATCCTCCACTGCACTTCCAGGGCCACAGCAGAGAGCTGGACTGGAAGAGGAGCAACCAGGACAGAACCTGGTGCCCCAACCAGGACTAGAACTTGGGGTGCCGGCGCTGCAGGCAGAGGATTACCCAAGTGAGTCATGGCCAATGACATTTTATTGTACTTTGTATTTCTTTGATTCATGAAGTTGAAATTTTTTTCGTTTTTAAAAAGGTAGTTTATATTTCTTCTTTGAGGTATTTGTTCTCTGAAGTTTGCCCTAACATCTGTTGGGATCTTAGTACTCTTTTTATCAGTTTTTTTTTTTTTTTAAAGATTTATTTGATTTATTTATTTTAAAGTCAGAATTAGGAGGGGGGAGAGAGAGAGAGATCTTCCATCCACTGATTTCATTTCTGAAATGGCCTAAGTGGCCAGGGGTGGCCAGCCCAAAGGAAGGAGCTTCATCCGAGTCTCCCATGTGGATCACAGACTCAGTTTGGCTGTCTTCTACCGCTTCCCCAGGCATATTACCAGGGAGCTGGATCAGAAGTGGAGCATCCGGGACACAAACTAGTGCCCATATAGAATACCTGCTATACCACAATGCCAGCCCCTATCAGTTTATATAAGTTTTTTACTTATAAAATACAAGTGATTTCCTTTTTGCTTCAAAGGTACTTTCCAGATTTTTTCTACTCACCTGTCAGTTCTCACAAAGTTTCCAGATTATGTAGTCTAGGACAGCAGCACACTGTCAAAGCTTTCATTTCTTGAAACAGGAGAAATGTTGATCCTGCAGAAGGATCTAGTCCTTGTAAACAGAAGTGGCACTGATACAGGGAAAAGAGTATGAGAATCCATGCAAGATTAAGGCTGTAGGGAAAGATGGATAGCAAGTAGAATAAAGAATGCATTGCCATTGATTTCAGGAGGAAGATGCAAACTGGTTCAGCAGTCAGCAGGAACTGGATGCCTAATGTGGTACATTTAAAGAAATTGAGACTTAACTCCAGAGTGCCTAGGAACTTAAAAACATACTCTTTTCTCCCTGAATATAAAAAAGTAGTAGAAATAAAAATCAACTAATGAAACCACCATATATATTTGGTATGCATCTTTGTTGTTTTCTGGAGATTGAGGGAATAAGTACTTCCCTCCTCCCATTAACTCATATTGGGATTCTACTGCATACATACATATATACTAGAAGTCATCACGAAATTTATGGAAATGAAAAAGCTATGCATGGACTTCAAAAACTGTTTATATCAAAATAAACATTTTTAAAATGTTTATTATTCCATTGCTGGAGTCAGGAACCAGAGATGAGAATCAAGCCCCAGGTGTTCCAATATGGGACATACACTGGTGTCTTAACTCTTAGGCTAAATGTTTACCCCCTAAACTTATCTCTTAATTCCATTTTCCCATGAACTTCTGGATATACCCTCATTATATCTCCATCCTGTTTTTATATTTGGCTTCTCTTCTTTTATACTGTACCATAAGCATTTACCTAATATCTTACGCTATTAGAAATTAATTATATTTATGAGCCTGTTTATAATTTTTTTATTTTAACAATTATACAAAGTTGAGTAAATATATTTTGACAGAGGAAACGAAAGTGACAAGGGCAGCTTATAAAACAAAATGCAGGCCGGCGCCGTGGCTCAACAGGCTAATCCTCCGCCTTGCGGCGCCGGCACACCGGGTTCTAGTCCCGGTCGGGGCACCGGATTCTGTCCCGGTTGCCCCTCTTCCAGGCCAGCCCTCTGCTGTGGCCCAGGAGTACAGTGGAGGATGGCCCAAGTGCTTGGGCCCTGCACCCCATGGGAGACCAGGAAAAAGCACCTAGCACCTGGCTCCTGCCATCGGATCAGCGCGGTGCGCCGGCCGCAGCGCGCTGTCCGCGGCAGCCATTGGAGGGTGAACCAACGGCAAAGGAAGACCTTTCTCTCTGTCTCTCTCTCTCACTGTCCACTCTGCCTGTCAAAAAAAAAAAAAAATGCGCAGGCATTTAAGAAAAGGATTTTTTTTTCTTTTATAACGCTTTTATTTAAAGAATATAAATTTCCAAAATACAGCTTATAGATTACAATGGCTTCCCCCCATAACTTCCCTCCCACCCGCAACCCTCCCATTTCCCACTCCCTCTCCCCTTGCATTCACATCAAGATTCATTTTCAATTCTCTTTATATACAGAAGATCAGTTTTATATATTAAGTAAAGATTTCAACAGTTTGCCCTCACATAGCAACACAAAGTGAAAAATACTGTTGGAGTACTAGTTATAGTATTAATTCACAATGTATAGCACATTAAGGACAGAGATCCTACATGATATATATTTTTAAATTGATTAATTTTCTATGCAATTTCCAATTTAACACCAAGATTTTTTTTCATTTTTAATTATCTTTATATACAGAAGATTGATTCAGTATATACTAAGTAAAGATTTCATCAGTTTGCACCCACACAGAAACACAAAGTGTAAAAATACTCTTTCAGTACTAGTTATAGCATTACTTCACATTGGGCAATACATTAAGGACAGATCCCACATGAGACGTAAGTACACAGTGACTCCTGAAGTTGATTTAACAATTTGACACTCTTGTTTATGGCGTCAGGAATCTCCCTAGGGTCTAGTCATGAGTTGCTGAGGCTATGGAAGCCTTTAGGGTTCGCCGACTTCAATTTTATTCCAACAGGGTCATAATCAAAATGGAGGTTCTCTCCTCCCTTCAGAGAAAGGTACCTCCTTCTTTGATGGCCCGTTCTTTCCACTGGGATCTCACTTGCGGAGATCTTTCATTTAGGTCTTCTTTTTTTTGCTTTCCATGCCTAAAATATTCTCATGGGCTCTTGAGCCAGATCTGAATGCCTTAAGGGCTGATTCTGAGGCCAGAGTGCTATTTAGGACATCTGCCGTTCTATGAGTCTTCTGTGTATCTCGCTTCCCATGTTGGATCATTCTCTCCCTTTTTGATTCTCTCAGTTAGTATTAGCAGACACTAGTCCTGTTTGTGTGATCCCTTTGACTCTTAGACCTATCAGTGTGATCAATTGTGAACTGAAATTGATCACTTGGACTAGTGAGATGGCCTTGGTACATGCCACCTTGATGGGATTGTATTGGAATTCCCTGGCACGATTCTAACTCCATCATTTGGGGCAGATCTGATTGAGCATGTCCCAAATTGTACATCTCCTCCCTCTCTTATTCCCACTCTTATATTTCACAGGGATCACTTTTCAGTTAAAATTTAAACACCTAAGAATAATTGTTTGTTAATTATAGAGTTCAACCAATAGTACTAGAATAAAAAAATTCTAAAATGGATAAAGTATTACATTGTACAACAACAGTCAGCACAAGAGCTGATCAAGTTACTGTTTCTCATAGTGTCCATTTCACTTCAACAGGTTTCCCGTTTGGTGCTCAATTAGTTGTCACCGATCAGGGAGAACATATGATATTTGTCCCTTTGGGACTGGCTTAATTCACTCAGAATGATGTTTTCCAGATTCCTCCATCTTGTTGCAAATGACCGGATTTCATTATTTTTGACTGCTGTATAGTATTCTATAGAGTACATGTCCCATAATTTCTTTATCCAAATGTATGCTTTGAATTTCCTGTGATCTTTTGCTGTGAGGTTTCCTTCCTTTACCTTCTTTCATGTTGATGGCCGTGTTTCTGTGTTTCTGTGTGTAACACATCCTTAAGCATCTTTTGCAGGGCTGGACGAGTGGCAACAAATTCTTTCAATTTCTGTTTGCAATGAAAGGTCTTTATTTCACCTTCATTCACAAATGAGAGCTTTGCAGGATATAATATTCTGGGCTGGCAGTTTTTCTCTCTTAGTACCTGGGCTATGTCTTGCCATTCCCTTCTAGCTTGTAAGGTTTCTGATGAGAAATCTGCTGTGAGTCTAATTGGAGACCCTCTGAGAGTAATCTGACGTGTCTCTCTTGCACATTTTAGGATCTTTTCTTTCTGTTTCACTGTGGTGAGTTTAATTACAATGTGTCGTGATGAGGATCTCTTTTGGTCATGTTTCCTAGGGGTTCTATGAGCTTTCTGTACTAGGATGTCTCTCTCCTTCTCCAAAACTGGGAAATTTTCTGCTATTATCTCACTAAAAAGGCATTCTAATCCTTTCTCCCTCTCCATGCCTTCAGGAACTCCTAGAACTCGAATGTTGGGTTTTTTAATAGTATCCTGTAGATTCCGAACAATAGTTTTTAGATTTCTAATTTCCTCTTCTTTTCTTTGGTTTGACTGTATATTTTCCTGTGCTCTGTCTTCGAAGTCCGATATTCTCTCTTCTGCCTCACCCATTCTGTTTGTAAGGCTCTCTAATGTGTTTTTCATTTGATCTATGGAATTCTTCACTTCATTATGATTTCTCGTCACTATCACAGTTTCATGTTCTACTAGTTGTTTCATTTCAGCTTGATTCCTCCTTAATATTTCATTTTCACAAGAGAGATTTTCTACCTTGTCCATTAAGGATTTCTGTAGTTCAAGAATTTGTTTTTGAGTACTTCTTAGTGTTCTTATCAATTTTTTGAGATCCACTTCTTGCATTTCTTCTATCTCATCATCTTCATAATCTTGAATTGGGGTGTCTTTTTCATTTGGGGGTGTCATAGTGTCTTCCTTGTTCTTGTTACCTCGGTTTTTGCGTTTGTTGTTTGGCATATTGGTTTCTTCACTGTGGTGTTTTTTCTTGTTATACTATGACTCTAGCTAAGTGGACTGTCTGCTTTCAATGGAGCCTTAGAGGCTTGAGATGGGTGTGGCCTGATAGCTCTGTTTGGTTCCTCAGGGTTGAAGGTGTGCCAAAGGTGACACTCCCAGGTTAGGCGTGGTAAATCTCTCTCTGTTTCTTTCTTTATTTTTGATTCAAAAGGGAAGTAATTCCACACAGCTGAATGGAATTGGGAGTGGTTAGCAGGCAAATGATATACCCACAGGAGCCAGAGATAGGAAGCTCTTTCCCAAGGACCACAGAGGGAATCTCTGCGGCCTTCAGTGTGGGTTCAAATTCTCCTGCAGTCTCACCACCGGGCTACCAAGGTTACTGAACTGTAGCGTCTCTGGAGAGTACTCACGTGGTAAATTCCATGAGTTATCTTACCCACAGTCTCTTTTTTCACAGTCTCAGTTCATTAGCACCACACATTCATTAGGTTCTAATCTCCTGTTATTTCACCCCCACGCCCAGAGTCAGGTTTTTCTGCTAGGTTCAGGGCCGGTGCAGACCTGAGGTCGCCCTGCTTATGACGAATGTCCAAAATGGTGCCTGCTCTTTGTCTTGCTCACCTTTGAGAGGTGGGCAGAGAGAGAAAAACTCATGTCCGTATCAGTCACTTTTTTCTTTCTCTCTCTCTTCTAGTTAGCCTGGTGAACTTTTCCCCACAGGGTTTCAAGCCTTGTTCGCTCTACACTCCTCTTTCCACTTCCCTTCTGGTGTCTCAGGCTATTGAGGTTCGGCTCACCTCACGTTCCAGTGCTGGTGCGTTGAGTCTGCCGCTGGTGTCCCGCACTGTGGGTTCCCACGATCTCCTCGAAGGTCCACTGTGAATCACTAGTTCCGGAAGAGTTTCCTCTGCTGTTTCTTCCCCTACTCTTCCTTGAACCTGCAGTATCTCCACTTTTATTAAACTGTCTCTCTCCGGACTATGAGTGTGCTGCCTTCCTATTCTGCCATCTTGCCCTAGAAAAGGATGTTTTTATAAAGAACCCGAGTGGCTGGCACTGTGGCTCCCTTGGTTAATCCTCCACCTGTGGTGCTGGCACCCCAGGTTCTAGTCCCGATTGGGGCACCGGGTACTAGTCCTGGTTGCTCCTCTTCCACTCCAGCTCTCTGCTGTGGCCCCGGAAGTGCAGTGGAGGATGGCCCAAGTGCTTGGGCCCTGCACCCACATGGGACACCAGGAGGAGGTACCTGGCTCCTGGCTTCGGATTGGCGCAGCACTGCTGTAGTGTCCATTAGGGGAGTGAACCAACGGAAGGAAGACCTTTCTCTCTGTCTCTTTCTCACTGTCTAACTCTGCCTGTCAAAAAAAAAAAGTAAAAAGAACCTGAGCACTGGGTCTGTGAGTTACAAAGTAGATTCCTCTTTAGAAGGACTTACCCAGAATTGTTTGGTGTTTTCTGGGAAGGCCATTATCTTATTTGAATGCTGGTGTTACTGATAGAGAAATATTTCATAATACTTAGCTACTGGATGAACTCAGGTTAGTACCTCTACCCCAGGCTTATGTTACACTGTATGTAACTCTTCTAGAATTTTTTTTGAAGATGTATTTATTTGTTTAGTTGTTTGGTTATTTGAAACAGTTAGAGAAGGGAAGAGACAGAGATCTTCTATCTGTTGGTTCACTCCAAAAATGGCTGCAATGGCCAGAGTTAGGTAGGCCGAGACAAGGAGCCTGGAACTCCATCTGGGGCTCTCATGTGGGTAGCAGGCACCCAAGCACTTACTTATTCTTGGGCTGTTTCTCAGGAGCATTAGCAGGGAGCTGGATCAGAAGTGGACTAGCCAGGACTTGAGCCGGCACCATATAGGCAGCGGTGTTATTAACCTGCTGCATCACAGTGAGTCCTTTGCTCCAGTTACTTCCACCACCACCCCCATGCACCACCTCATCTCATTTGTCTTTTGACAACTTTTAGTCAGCCTGTCTTGGACATCTCATGTCAGCCACCCCATGATGCATTAATAAAGTTACTGTATGATGTGACATGTGAAATGGCAGTCTGGCTACAACTCCATGTTTGCTTGAGCTCTTGGTGCCTTTATTCTGCCCATCCTATTTCTTTTCTTTTTTTTTTTTTTTAATTTATTTGAAAGACAGAGTTACAGAGGATAGAAACAGAGAGAGAGAGGTCTTCCATCTGCTGGTTCACTCCCCAGATGGTTGCAATGGCCGGAGCTGTGCTGATCCAAAGCCAGGAGCCAGGAGCTTCTTCTGGGTCTCCCATGTTCGTGAAAGGGTCCAAGGACTTCGGCCATCTTCTACCACTTTTCCAGGCCATAACAGAGAGCTGTACCGGAAGAGGAGCAGCCAGGACTAGAACCGGCACCCATATGGGATGCCAGCGCTTCAGGCCAGGGCATTAACCCATGGCACCACAGAGCCAGCCACTGCCCATCCTATTTCTTTTGGAGATTTTTTTGAATATTTATTACCTTACTTGAAAGACAGGTAGCCATATCTCCCATCCAGTGGTTCCCTTCTTCAATATCTGCAACAGTGGAGACTATTCCATGCCAAAGCCAGAACCTGGGAACTCAACATCTTGTTCCTTTTTACATTGACTTTGCTCAGTTACTGTACTCCTTGTGCCTTGATACTAAAGAGCCAGGCCTCAGGATTTCTTTTAGTTCTGCCAGATGTGCTTATTCCTTCCTTGAAAAATAAAATAGCTGTTTTTAACACCTGAGTTAAAATCAAGAGCATTATATGTTGAAGGAATATTAACAGTTAAATGCCATTTTAGAGAAATTCTCTCACTTCATAATCTAGTCATACTTCTTAATTCAGGCATCTAGAACATTTTAAGAAAGAGAAAAGTTTAAGGAATTAATATTAGATTGGTGATCACTATTAGAACTACCTTAAAGCCACAGTCAGAACTATTACCTAAGGTGGTAAGTATTGTTATCTCCCTTTTATGGATCATGAAACTGCTATCAGAGTGGTTTACTACTTATCCAGCATAAGACAATAAGGCAGAATCAGGTCCCAATCCCTGATCTGCCTGACTCTTGAGCTAGTATTCTTGGTTACTATGTTCTCTGCTTTTTGAGAAGGGAAACAATAGGAGAGAAAGTGTGAGGAGACCATAGAAACCCCCTGTTTCCAAATACTACAATTTTTCACCTCTGGGAATAAACATGAAGTCTAATCTCGCCAGAATTGACCTTGTCAGCTTTTCAGTTACCTGAGAGAAATGATTAGATTCAGGCTCTTCCCTCATGAACAGAGTCCCAGTGACTGATGACCTCTGTAAAAGCTTGAGTACAAAGTTAAAAGATAAGTAGGTAAACACTTATTTTTGGTGTGACCGTGCACAGCCTTGAGTTTGTTACTAAGGAATTTTCTAAGGATCTGATGTGGAGGAAAGCTTGAGAATAAGATAACTTATAACTCCATTAAGTAAAAGTATTTGATTTGCCAAGTCTTTCTAAACCACACCTAACATTAACCAATAGGAGCTACCACATAGGAGCACTTTTTGTATATCAGGAACTGGTTTTTTTTGTGTGTGTATTCTGTTTAAATCTGTTGAAGCAGATATTCCACTTATATAGAAGGAACTGCAGCCTTAAAGAAATTACTTTCCCAAATCACATCCCTAGAAAGTTGCAAGAGCTAAGATACACAGCTAGGTTTAACTCAAAAGCTAGTACTCTGTACTCTAAGTAATTATTCATGAATATTCAGACTAAAAAAGAAACAGCAAGGTTCAAAATACTTCATCCAACATATTGCTTAAGAATTTAAAGTAGGGGCCAGCACTGTGGCATAGCAAGTAAAGCTGCTTCCTGCATCCTATATGGGCACTGGTTCAAGTCCCAGCTGCTCCACTTCCAATCCATCTCTCTATGGTCTGGGAAAGCAGTGGAAGACGGCCCAAGTCGTTGGGCCCCTGAATCCACGTGGGAGACCCAGAGGAGGCTCCTGGCTTCGGATTGACACAGCTCCAGCCCTTGTGGCCGACTTAGGAGTGAACCAGCTGATGGAAGACCTCTCTCTCTCTCTCTCTCTCTCTCTCTCTCTCTCTGTCTCTCTCTCTCTTTCTCTCTCTCTCTGCCTCTCCTGCTCTATCTGTGTAACTCTGACTTTCAAGTAAATAAATACATCTTTAAAAAAAAAAAAACAATAAAACTGTGTGTGTAGAAGGACAAGGTAAGGATAATTGTGAGAATAAATGCTACCCTCTTGATTGGGGATCAAGGTAGAAGGATGGACTAAGGAACATGCACTCTGTTAGCTAACAAGTTTTGTTAATATTCTATTTGTTAAGTGATGAGTTCACATAGATTGTTGTGTACATATCACATTACAAAACATTTTAAAGAGCTGGTATGCTTCTATTATGGACTACTGTCATCTATGACATTTTCAGAGGAATCTTGGTAAAGCGTTTACTAGTAAGGTGCAGAGAATTTCAGTCTTTTCTCCATATGGAACCATCTGGTATTAATTTTGACTCTGATGACAATATACATATACTTGACTTTGATTGCCATTAATGATTCTTTAGAAACAGACCTCTTAGTGTTTTTTTTTTTTTCTAGGTCTTATGTCTTTGCCACCTAACTTTAGTACTAGTTTTCACAAAAGACAATGGTCAGTTTAATTATTATTCTGCAAAAAGACTTTGTGTGTGTGTTTTACTTACAGAAAATTTCAAACATAGAAATTGAGAGTATAGTAGAACCTTGAAACTGTGTGTTTTACACACATCAATTTATGGCTATTGTTTTTGATCTACAGTATATTCCATCCATAAACCTCCTTCCCCAGATTATTTCAGATCACATCCCAGATATAGTTTTATTATGTTACTATGTATCCCTAAGAGATAAAATATTTTAGAAAACACCTAATCATAATGTTCTACCACCTATAAAAAGTAACAATTCCTTAACATCAAATATCTGGTCTGTTCAATCTCAATATCATAATTATTTTTTACAAGTAAGGTTTGTTGAAATCAGGATCCATACAAGATTCACTGCAAAAATTTTTTGATGCTAATATCCCAGTCTCTTTTTTTTTTTTTTTTTTGTTTTGACAGGCAGAGTGGACAGTGTGAGAGAGAGAGACAGAGAGAAAGGTCTTCCTTTGCCGTTGGTTCACCCTCCAATGGCTGCCGCGGCCGGCGCACCGCACTCATCTGATGGCAGGAGCCAGGTACTAGGTGCTTTTCCTGGTCTCCCATGGGGTGCAGGACCCAAGCACTTGGGCCATCCTCCACTGCACTCCCGGGCCACAGCAGAGGGCTGGCCTGGAAGAGGGGCAACCAGGACAGAATCCGGCGCCCCGACCGGGACTAGAACCCGGTGTGTCGGCGCCGCAAGGTGGAGGATTAGCCTGTTGAGCCACGGCGCCGGCCCCCAGTCTCTTTTAATTTACAGAAGAGTCATACTGCAAAAAGTTACTATTTATGATTTTTATATATAAACTTAATAATGTTATTAATAGTAACTGTGTCATAGTCATTTTTATTCCTTCCATATCATCTAACACAGTAGTGTGGAGGTTGGCCCTAAGAAAATATACTCTTTTTTTTGACAGGCAGAGTGGACAGTGAGAGAGAGAGACAGAGAGAAAGGTCTTCCTTTGCCGTTGGTTCACCCTCCAATGGCCGCCGTGGCCGGCGCACCGCACTGATCCGAAGGCAGGAACCAGGTGCTTTTCCTGGTCTCCCATGGGGTGCAGGGCCCAAGGACTTGGGCCATCCTCCACTGCACTCCCAGGCCACAGCAGAGGGCTGGCCTGGAAGAGGGGCAACAGGTACAGAATCCGGCGCCCCGACCGGGACTAGAACCCGGTGTGCCGGTGCTGCAGGCGGAGGATTAGCCTATTGAGCCGCGGTGCTGGCCAAGAAAATATACTCTTAAAAGCAAAGGTTACTTAGGAAATTTTTTCTTTTAAGGTTCATTTATTTACTTTAAAGGCAGGGTTACAAAGAGAGAGGGAGGCAAAGAGAAAGACATCTTCCATCCACTGGTTCACTCTGGGCCAGGCCAGAGCCAGGAGCTTATCTGGGTCTTGATGATAGGGACCCAAGTATTTGGGCCGTCTTCTGCTTTTTTTCCCAAGCTATCAGCAGGGAACTGGATCAGAAGTAGAGCAGCCAGGACATAAACCAGCCTCCATATTGTATGCTGGTGTTGCAGGTGGACGGCCTTACCTGCTAACATCACAATGCTGGCCCCATCAAACTTTTTTTTTTTTAATGTATGTGTGTATTTATAAGACAGAACTCTTCCATCTACTAGTTCATTCCTCAAATGTATGCAAACAGTCAGAGCCGGGCCAAGCCAAAACCAGGAGCCAGGAATTCTACCTGACTTCCTACATGGGTGGCAGGGACTTGAGTACTTGAGCCATCTTCTGCCTTCAAGAGTGCACATTAGGAAGCTGGATTGGAAATGGAGGTTGGACTCAAACCCAGGTCCCAACGTGGGGCAGGTGTCCCAAGCAGCTGCTGCTGCTTTTTTTTTTTTTTTTTTAAATACAGTTGCCATTGGCTTTCAGAATCCACTCAAAGCCACACTGCCTCTTTTTTTTTTTTTTTTAAGATTTATTTATTTATTTGAAAGAGTTACACAGAGAGAGAGGGAGAGAGAGAGAGAGAGAGAGAGAGAGAGAGAGAGGTCTTCCATCTGATGGTTCACTCCCCAGTTGGCCGAAATGGCCAGAGCTGTGCCGAAGCCAGGAGCCAGGAGCTTCTTCTGGGTCTCCCAAATGGGTGCAGGGGCTCAAGCACTTGAGCCATCTTCTACTGCTTTCCCAGGCCATAGCAGAGAGCTGGATCGGAAGTGGAGCAGCCGGGTCTCGAACTGGCACCCATATGGGATGCTGGCACTTCAGGCCAGGGCGTTAACCCACTTTGCCACAGCGCCAGCCCCAACCAAGCAGCTTCTTAACCTGCTGCACCACAATGCCCATCCCACAAACTTTTTCTTAAAAGGACAAATAGTAAATATTTTAGGCTTTGCAGGGTACATGGTCTCTGGTACAATTTTTCAGGCCTGTTACAGCTGCTCAGCTTTGCCATTATAGCACAAAAGCAAATATAGGCAATTTGTAAATGAATAAGATGACTGTAATATATATTTTTTAAGATTTTATTGATTTATTTGAGAGGTAGAGTTACAGCCAGTGAGGAGAGACAAAAAGAAAGGTCCTTCCTCCACTGTTCACTCCCCAGATGGCCACAATGGCTGGAGCTGTGCCAATCCAAAGCCAGGAGCCAGGATTTTTTCCCGGTCTCCCACACGGGTGCAGAGGCCCAAGGACTTGGGCCATCTTCAGTAGAAGATGCTTTCCCAGGCCATAGCAGAGAGCCGGACCAGAAGAGGGGCAGCCAGGACTAGAACCAGTGCCAACACGGCATGCTGGCGCCACAGATGGAGGATTAACCTACTGCACCATGGTGCCAGTCCCCAAGGTGACTGTATATTAAAAACACGTGGCTAGCCCTAGTTTGCCCATCTCTGTTCTACTATATTTGTTTTTTTCAGAATGTGTTCTGTGCATTGCTAGGTTTTTGTGAGGGTGTCAGAAGCTCAGGGCCAACAGGATGAGTATTGGTAATACTTAACCTTTACTATCCCACATCATCTGGAGCTCTACCCTGTGCATTTTATGTATTGGCTTTCATATAAGATTTATTTGCAGAGAATTCTCATATTTAAAAAAATAGTAGTTTATGGTATACTCCTGGTCCTTATAGTAACACTAACAATACCACACTGCCAGCCCTCTGTTTTTTATGATTAGGTTCAAGTTAAACATTTTTAGCATATTATAGCAAAAAGGGTGTTGCCTTTTTTTACGATTTAATTATTTGGAAAGCAGAGAGGTCTTTCATTCACTGGTTCACTCTCCAAATGGCCAAAACAGCCAGGACAGGGCCAGGCTGAAGCCAAGAACCAGGAACTTCCTCCAGGTCTTCCACATTGGTGCAGGGACCCAAGGACTTGTGTCACCATCTACTGCTTTCCCAGGCACATTAGCAGGGAGCTGTGTTGTGGAGCAGCTGGAACTCAGCAGGCACCCATGTGGAATGCTGGCATTGCAGGCAGTGGCTTAACCCACTACACGGCAATGCCAGACCCAAGTATTGTGCTTGTAAATGTATGAGGGATCAGATAATAGCTTGTTTTATTGAGGTTATTAAATTTGATTTCTCTTATTAAGATGGTGTCTACTAGGTTTCCTTCTGTGAAGGCTTTTTTTTTTTTTTTTTTTTTTTTTTGTGATCAGCATGTTGTCTTTGGGCTTCTGCTTTGAGGATGCATGGATATCCTATTCCCAAACAGGCATACACCTGCATTTAGTAGCCATTGGTGACTCTTGCTTAAATTACTACTATGGTAGTTAATGGTGATTTTCATAATCCCATAATTTCTTCTGCATTGGTTAGCCAACATTTTTTGTAAAGAGGAACTTCTTCCCTGTAATGTTTCTTTTCAATGCATTATGGACTTATGAATTCATTTTGTAAAAAGATTTTATTTATTTGTTAGAAAGGCAGAATGAGAGAGGAGAGTCCAAGAGATCTTCCATCTACTGGTTCATTCCCTAAATGGTCACAATGACTGGAACTGGGCCGCTGAAGCCGGAAGTCTGGAAGTTTATCTGGATCACCTTACATGGGTGGTGGGGGACATAAGCATTTGGGCCATCTTCCACTACTCTCCTAGACACATTAGCAGGGAGCTGGATCAGAAGCAGAGCAGCTGAGACTCAAAATGGCACTCTGAAATGGAATGCCAGCATTGCAAGCAGTGGCTAAACCTGCTATACCAGAGTGCTGGCCTATTGTAGAAAAATTAATCTATTTAAGAAGCAGAAAGAGATAGAGGGAGAGAGCTCTCATGCACTGGTTGAGTACTCAGATGGCCAGGACTGGGCAGGGCTGAAGGTAGGAACTGGAAACTCAATCTAGGCTTCCCACATGAGCAGCAGAAATTCAGTTACTCAAGCCATCACTAGTCTCTCAGGGTCTGCATTGGCAGGGAGCTGGAGTCAGGAACCAGATTTGGGTATTCAAGCCAGGCACAACAAGATGGGATGCAGGCATCCTAACCTGTCTTAACTACTAGAACAAACAGCTGCTTCTATTATAGACATAGTTAGGTAAAATTTACTGAGGGAAGCCAGTGCTATGATGCAGTAGGTTAATCCTCCACCTGTGGTGCCAGCATCCCACATGGGCGCTGGTTGTAGTTGCGGCTGCTCCTCTTCCAGCTCTCTGCTATGACCTGTAAAAGCAGTAGAAGATGGCCCAGGCGCTTGGCCCCAAAGTGCTTGGGCCTCAGCACCCGCATGGGAGACCCACAAGAATCTCCTGGCTTCTGGCTTTGGATTGGCACAGCTAAGGCTGTTGTGGCTATTTGGGGAGTGAACCAGCAGATGGAAGACCTCTCTGTCTCTCCGTCTCACTATCTGTAACTCTACATCTCAAATAAATAAATAAATAAAATGTTTAAAAAAGAAATCACTGAGGAAAAAGTACAGCTATGATCTAGCCCAGCTCAAGCTACTGTTAACAGTTATATATAAATATAGTATATATATATGCTATATATAGTTATATATATTATAATATATGTGTATAACTTTCCTTTTGTGGTATTAGCTTTTAACAGTAGGTTTTACTTTTTTTTTTTTTAAAGAGAAGACAGAGACATTCTCTCCCTCTTTCTCTGTAATTCTGACATTCAAATGAGCAAGAAGACAGAAATTTCTATCTGCTGATTCACTCCCCAAATAGCTGCAACAGCTGAGGCTGGGCCAGGCCAAAACCGTGAGCCAGGAGCTTTTATGGGGTCTCCCATGCGGGTGCTGAGGCCCAAGCACTTTGGGCCATCCCCTGCTGCTTTCCCAGGCACATTAGCAGGGAGCTGGATCAAAAGTGAAGCAGCCCAGACTCAAACTGGAACCTGTGTGGGATGCAGATGCTGCACACAGCATCTTAACCCACTACACTATAGCACTGGCCCCATATGTTCAACAATTATGAACATGTGACCCACCTTTTCTGTGTATGCCATCCTACCCCTTACTCTGACCACCCCCAATAAATTATTTTGATATAATTTTCATTATATCATTTCATCTAAAAATATTTCAATATGTATCTTTGAAAGGTAAGGCCTATTGTTTTATGTACACCTACAGTTATATTTTACCATTATAATACCAGTACCATTATGATGCCTATCAGCATCCCCCTTTCACTAATCAACTCATAATTGTAAAAAATGATTTGTTGAGGCTGGTATCGTGGCATAGTGGGTAAAGGTGCTGCCTGTGATACTACCTCCCATATGGGTGCTGGTTTGTGTCCCTATTAATCCACTTCTGATCCAGCTCCCTGCTAATGTGCCTGGAAAAGTAGCAGAGAATGACCCAAGTGCTTGGGCCCCTGCACCCATGTGGGAGACTCAGATGGGGCTCTTAGCTCTTGACTTCATCTTGGTCCTACCCTGACCATTGTGGCCATCTGGGGAGTGAACCAGTGAATGGAAGATCGATCGATCTCTCTTTCTCTCTGTAAATCTGCCATTCAAATAAAATAAACCATTAAAATGTGTTTAAATCATGATACACATTTCTTTTACTGTTTTTTGTTTTTTTATTTATTTTTTTTAATTTTAGCTCCCACAGATAAGAGAGTACATGCAGTATTTGTCTTGCTTTTTCCGGCTTATTCGCTTCACATGACGTCCCCCAGTTGCAGCCACTTTGATTCAAATGATAGGATTTCAGTGTTTTTGTAGCTGAATAATATTCCCGTGTGTGTGTGTGTGTGTGTGTGTGTGTGTGCACGCGTGCACGCACATCCATTCATCTGATGATGGATATCTTGGTTGATTCCACGTTTTGGCTGTTGTGAAGAATGCTGCTATAAAGGTGGTGGAGCAGCTATCTCTGATACAATGTGTTCATGTCCTTTGGGTAAGTGGTTATATATAATGGGATCTTTGGATCATATGCAAGTCTATTTCTAGTTTTTAAAGAAATCATACTGTTTTCCAAAGTGGCTGCCATAATTTGCAGTTTCCATTCTTCTTATAACTCAATTCCATCTATTTGGGATCATTTTTCTTTAGTCTGAAGAGCTCATTTTAGTATATTTTATTTCCAAATTCAGGCCAACCACAGATGAATTACTTAACAGAGATTTCTTTGTTTGAAAACATTTGTCTTATCTTCATTTATGAAGGGTGTTTTTATTGAGAACTGAATACTAATTAGGCAGTGATGTTTATGGGGGGGTGGGATAAACATTGAAATACAGATTACAGTATCCATAGGGTTTTTAATTTTTTCTAGAGTCTGTACAAGTAGTATTGTCTTTCATATTGCATCAGATTGGGAGGCACATATTATCTGTTTATCATTCTGTGATTTTTTTTTAAAGGATTTATTTATTTACTTTAAAGGCAGAGTAACAGAGAGGCAGAAAGAGAGAGATCTTCCATTCTCTGGTTCACTCCCCACAGGGCTGCAATGGCCAGAGCTGCACTGATTCAAAGCCAGGAGCCAGGAGTTTCTTCCAGGTCTCCCACGTGGGTGCAGGGACCCAAGGACTTGGGCCATTTTCTGTTGCTTTCCCAGGCCACAGTAGAGAGCTAGATCGCAAGTGGAGCAGCCAGGACTCAAACCGGCACCCATATGGGATGTTGGCACTGTTGACAGCCACTACGCTACGTCATAGCGCCAGCCCCTGTCTGTGATTTTAAGATCAATCAGGGTCTGGTACTTTCGCTTGGCAAGTAAAACTGCTGCCTGCAGTGCCAACATCCCATATGGGATAAAACTTCATGACTGAGGAAGGTCAGGATGAGAGAAGGCAACTTGTACTTGGGTTTCTGGCTGTGCTTATTGCAGAATACTCAGTTTAGAGAATATCTGAGTAATTCAACTGTATCGATTTTACTGTATAATTTGTGCTTCTTTACTGACAGTCCAATTGATACTTTTTTTTAAAGGTTTATTTATTTATTTATTTGAAAGTTAGAGTTACAGAGAGAAGTAGAGACAGAGAGAGAGCTCTTCCATCTGCTAGTTCACTCCCCAGATGGCCACAATGGCTGGAGCAGCGCCAATCCGGAGCCAGGAGCCAGGAGCTTCTTCCAGGTCTCCCACGTGGGTGCAGGGGCACAAGGACTTGGGCCATCTTCCACTGCTATCCCACATCCCAGGCCATAGCAGAGAGCTGGATCGGAAGAGGAGCAACCAGGACTAGAACCAGCGCCTATATGGGATGCCAGCGTTTCAGGCCAGGGTGTTAACCCACTGTACCGCAGCACTGGCCCCAATCCAATTGATATTTGTTTAACCCCACTATAACCCAGGTACTATGGTACTGGCTAAGGATACAGTACTGACCAAAAGAGAAGTCTTGTGCTCTCATGAAGCTTACAGCTCATGAAACTTATTTTATCTGTGAGGAAAAGAGATAAAATTTAAGAAAAATAAGGCAAAGAGTATGGATAATGATTGGAGCAGAGAAAAGGTGGGAGGTCTTTTTAATTGAAAGATCCAAGAAGACTTCTTGAGGTGGGTATTTGAATGGAGTCATTCCATGTAAAGGGAATAAAGACCCTAAAGCAAGAGTGTGTTAGATGTGTTTCTGATTGCTGCCACAGTGATGGAAGAGAATGAGCAACAGCGGAAAAGGGGGAAGTGACCCAGGCTTTTTGTGCTTTATTCTAAATATAATGAAAAGCCTTAGAGAGATTGAGAATAAGGGAGGATGATGTAATCTAATTGTGGTTACTATGTGGAAAATGGCCTGTGTAGGGACAGGAGCAAAAATAGAATCAAGGAGACTGAGCAGGGAGCTGTTTGTATTATTCCAGGCAAGATCTGGCGTGTGTGTGTGGATTGTGGTGGTAGTATGAGGTGAAGAAGTTGTCAGATTTGGGAACATTTTGAAAGTGGAACCTAAAGAATTTGTTGGAATGTAAGATAGACGACGACTCAGGAGATACCAAATTTTACCCCAAACAGTTGGGTTAATGAAGACCTCGTTTTTTGAGAGTGGGAACACTGGGTCAGGAGCAGTTTTGCAGAAGGAAATTATGAATATGATTTTGCTTGTAATTTTAGGATGCTTAGTGAGTAACCAAATAGAAATATGTTGAATAGAGTAGTACATACAAGTCTAGAAGTAACCGAGAAATATTTCAGCATATTTGTATGCTGCTGACAGTGATCTAAAAACAAGGGAAATTGATGATTCAGGAGAGATGATAGCAGGAAGGGAATACTTAAATAGGTATGAGACATTCGTATTAAGGATCAAATGGAAAAATTAGCCTTGGATAGCTATGTGGGCGGTTCATCCTGTGAGGGAAGGTGGGTGCAGATGCAGGTAGATTAGTAGTTTTGGTGGTCAAACAACATGGAAATTTCCCCAAGTAATCCTTTTCTCATCAGAAAAGAAGTTTGAAAGCTTGGTGATTTAACACTGGAAAATTAAAATAATAGAGTACACCACAGAACAAAGGACAAAGCCCATATAATAATCTAAAAGGACACAGAAAAAAACATTTGACAAAATTCAGCACATCTTTTTTTTTCCTCCTTTTTTAAAAAGATGTATTTATTTATTTGAAAGTCAGAGTTACACACAGAGAGAAGGAGAGGCAGAGAGAGAGAGAGGTCTTCCATCCGCTGGTTCACTCCCCAACCAGCCACAACGGCTGGAGCCATGCCGATATGAAGCCAGGATCCAGGAGTGTCCTCCTGACCCCCCATGTGGGTGCAGGGGCCCAAGGACTTGGGCCATCTTCTACTGCTTTCCCAGGCCATAGCAGAGAGCCAGTTTGAAAGTGGAGCAGCCAGGACTTGAACCCATATGGGATGCTGGCACCACATGTGGCGACTTCACCCGTTATGCTGTAGCGCCAGCCCCAGCACATCTTCCCCCCACTCCCCTCAAGAAACCTTTTATTTAATGAGTACAAATTTCATAAGTACAACTTTAGGAATATAGTGATTTTGCCCACCATACCCGCCTTCCCATCCCCACTCCCACCCCACCTCCTTTTCCCTCTACCATTCCCAGTCTCATTCTGCATTAAGATATGTTTCCAATTAACTTTATACACAGAAGACCAACTCTATACTAGTAAAGATTTCAACAATTTGTACACACACACAAAATATATAAAAACCTGTTTGAGAACAAGTTTTACAGTCAGTTCTCATAGTACAACTCATTGAGGACAGAGATCCTACATGGGGAGTAAGTGCACAGAGACTCCTCTTGTTAATTTAACAATTAACACTCTTATGTATGACATCAGTGATCACCTGAGATTCTTGCATGAGCTGCCAAGGCTATGGAAGCCTTTTGAGTCCATAGTGTTCATCATTATTTAGACAAGGCCATAAGCAAAGTGGAAGTTCTCTCTTCCCTTGAGAGAAAAGTACATCCTCCTTTGATGGCCCCTTCTTTCCACTGGGTTCTCACAGAGATCCTTCATGTAGGACTTTTTTTTTTTTTTTTTTTTTTTGCCATGGTATCTTGGCTTTCTGTGCCTGAAATGCTCTCATGGGCTTTTCATCCAGACAGAAAGCCTTAAGTGCTGATCATGTTGTCAGAGCAGCACAGCTTAATGATAAAATACTGACAAGCTAGTAGATAGGAACTTCCTAAATTTGATAGAGGTCTTCTATAAAAAACCCACAACTAACATTGTACTTAGTGATGGAAGACTAAAAGCTTTCCCTAAGATCAGAATCAAGAGACTAGTGTCCACTCTTGCCACTTCTGTTCAAGATGGTACTGAAGGTTCTAGCCAAGATAATTAGGAAAGAAATAAAAAGTTATTCATATTGGAAAGAAGAAGTAAAATACTACAACAGATGACATTCTATAAATAGAAAATTCTAGAGAATCCACTAAAATGAAACAAGTTCTTAGAACTAATAAAATGAGTTGAGCAAGTTTGTGGGGTACAAAGTCATTATACAAAATTAACTATATTTTATGCACTAGCAATGAACAATCTGCAAATGAATTTAACAGTTCCCATTTAAATAGTATCAGAAGGAATAAAATGCATATTTGAGAAAAGAAATGTAAAACTTATACTCTGAAACTATAAAGCATTGTTGAAAAAAATTAAAAAGCCTAAATAAATGATGCTGTGATTTAAATTCTGTTTGTTCCCTTAATGTGGAAATTTAATTTCCACGTTGAGGTTGGTAGTTAGAGGGAAAAAATTTAATCCAGCTATGTTATTTAGAGGAGGAGCCTTTGAGAGACCATAGAATTGAATAAATCATTTAGAGGGGAGCCCTATGACTGAATCCTGATGACTTTATAACAAGAAGGAGAAAGATGAGATAGATAACACACACATGCATGCTACTTGTCTCTTGTATTATCTGATGCCCTACGACCTCTAGGACTCTGGCAGCAAGAAGACCATTACCTGATGAGGTCCCTTGCGTCTCCAGAATTGTCTTATGAGTTTTGGGATCATCTTATCAGTTTATACAAAGAAATTTGCTTTGAATTTGTAGAGATTTGAAATAAATCTCTTTTTTTAATGAAGTAGCCTGCCTCAAATATTTCATTATACTAACAAAAAAATGGACCATTACAAATAGATATCTCATCATGTTCAAGGTTTAGAATATTTTATAGTATTCACCAAATTAATTCACAGATTCAAAATCGCTATCAAAGTCCCAACTAATTTCTTTGCAGAAATTGTTAAGTTGATCTTAAAATTCAAATTGAACTATTTGAGGATTTCAAAAAGTCTATGAAAAATGGAATTATAAAGATTAGATTATTTTGGTACAAAAAATTTTTCGACCAATGATTTTTTTTAAAAGGTTTATTTTATTTATTTGAAAGAGTTACAGAGAGAGGTAGAGACAGAGAGAGTGATCTTATATCCGCTGGTTCACTCCCCAGATAGCTGCAATGGCCAGAGCTGCACCGATCCGAAGCCAGGAGCTTCTTCCAGGTCTTCCACGTGGATGCAAGGGCCCAAGGACTTGGGCTATCTTCTACTGCTTTCCCAGACCATAGGAGAGCTGGATCGGAAGAGTAGCCAGAACTAGAACTGGTGCCCATATGGGATGCCGGGTCTTCAGGCCAGGGCTTTAATCCATTGTGCCACAGTGCCAGCCCTATGATTTTTTTTTCAACATATATTTTCTATTAACTTTTTTAAGACTGCACATACCAGGGACCGGTGATAGAATAGTCTTGAAAAAGAATAAAGTTCAGAGTTCACACTTTGAAATGTTATGACTTACTAAATCAAGACAGTGAAGTGTTGGCATAATTACAGATATGTAGATCAAACACAATTGAGGACCTAGAAATATGCTTGTTAACCATTGATTTTTGACAAGGATCTCATGACCATTAATGGGGGAAATAGTTTTTTCAATAAGCGGCGCCATGATAACTGAAGATCCAAATCTACCATTCACTGTATACAAAAAATGGATCAAAGTCCTCAGTGTAAGTTCTTAAAGTTTTATAAACTTCTAAAAGACATATAATATAAGGACCTTAAATCTGGCAATGGATTCTTATCTAACACCAAAAGCAAAAGCAACCAAAGCAGGGAAAAAAACAGATAAATTGTACTTCATCAAAATTTAAAGCTTGTTTATTGAAGGGTGTTATCAAGGAAATGAAGACAACTTACAGAATGGGAGGAAATATTTGCAAATCATATATTTATAAGAATTTGGTATCTAGATATATAAAGAACTCTTACTACTCAACAGTAAAAAAGCAAAACAGCCCTATAGAAAAATGGGAAGTGAACTTGAGTAGATTTTTCTCCAAAGAAGATGTTCAGATGTCCAATAAGCGGGTGGGCATTGTGGCACAGTGAGTTAAACCACCACTTCTGATGCTGACATCCCATATTGAAGTGCTGGTTCAAGTCCTGGCTGTTCCACTTCTGATCCAGCTCCACCTGAAAAAGCAGTGGATGATGGCTCAAGTTCTGGGGCCCCTACAACCCTTGTAGGAGGCCAGGATGGAATAGAATTCCTGGCTTCTGGCTTTGGCCCAGACCTGCCCATTGTGAGCATTAGGGGACTGAACTAGCAGATGAAAGATCTCACTTTTGGCCGGTGCCGCAGCTCACTTGGCTAATCCTCCGCCTGCAGCACTGGCACTCCGTGTTCTAGTCCGGGTCGGGGCGCCAGATTCTGTTCCGGTTGCTCCTCTTCCAACCTAGCTCTCTGCTGTGGCCCGGGAGTGCTGTGGAGGATGGCCCAAGTCCTTGTGCCTTGTACCCGCATGGGAGACCAGGAGAAGCACCTGGCTCCTGGCTTCAGATCAGCGCAGTGCACCAGCCACAGTGTGCTGGCCGCAGTGGCCGTTGGGGGTGAACCAACAGAAAAGGAAGACCTTTCTCTCTGTCTCACTCTCTCACTGTCCACGCTGCCTATCAAACAAAAAGAAAAAAAGAAAGAAAGAAAGATCTCACTTTCTCCACACCTCTCTTCTCTGCGGCTCTGCCTTTCAAATAAGTAAATAAATAAGTAAATTTTTAAAAACCCAACGAGTATATGAAAAGACATCCAGCATTGTTAGCCATCAGGGAAATGTAAGTCAAAAGCACAATGAGGGCCAGTGCCGTGGCTCAACAGGCTAATCCTCTGCCTTGCGGCGCCGGCACACCAGGTTCTAGTCCCGGTCGGGGCGCCGGATTCTGTCCCGGTTGCCCCTCTTCCAGGCCAGCCCTCTGCTGTGGCCCCGGAGTGCAGTGGAGGATAGCCCAAGTGCTTGGGCCCTGCACCCCATGGGAGACCAGGTAAAAGCACCTAGCACCTGGCTCCTGCCATCGTATGATCGCGGTGCGCTGGCCGCAGCGCGCCAGCCGCGGCAGCCATTGGAGGGTGAACCAACGGCAAAGGAAGACCTTTCTCTCTGTCTCTCTCTCTCACTGTCCACTCTGCCTGTCAAAAAAAAAAAAAAAAAGCACAATGAGATACCAATTCATACCCACTAAGATGACTATGTGAAAAAAAAAGGAGGGGGCCAGTGCCATGCGCAGTAGGTTAATCCTCTGCCTGCAGTGCCGTCATCCCATATGGGCACCAGTTCTAGTCCTTTCTGCTCCTCCTCCAGTACAGCTCTCTGCTATGGCCTAGGAAAGCAGTAGAAGATGGCCCAAGTCCTTGGGCCCCTGCACCCACGTGGGAGACCAGGAGGAAGCACCTGGCTCCTGGCTTTAGATCGGCACAGCTCTGCCATTGCAGCCATCTGGGGAGTAAACCAACTGATGGAAGCCCTTTCTCTCTGTTTCTCCCTCTCACTGTCTGTAACTCTAACTCTCAAATAAAATAAATAAAATCTTAAAAAAAAAAAAAGGAAAATAACAAGCATTGATGAGAACATGGAGAATTGGAACCCTAGTACATTTTTGGTAGGAATGTAACATGATGCAGCCACTGTAGGAAGAAAGGATAAAGTATTAATATGTGCTGTAAAATGGATGCAAATTGAAACAATTCTTAAGTGAAAATAGCCAGTAACAAAAGGCCATATATTGATTGTGTGATTCTATCGAAAGACATGCCCAGAGTGGACAATTCCATACAGAAAGTAGCTTAGTGGTTGCCTAACCTGGGGACTTGTGGGGAAATGGAGTATAATTATAAACAAGAACAAGTTTCTCTTTGGGTTAATGAAAATGTTCTAAAACTAATTGTGATGGTTACAAAGTTCTGCAAATATACTAAGAATCATTGAGACGTAGTTTATTAATGTATGGGTAAATTACACATTGGATGAGGTATCTAATAAAGCTGGTACATTGGAACAAAGAAATGGTAGTAA
Source organism: Sylvilagus floridanus (assembly GCA_949820135.1). Lineage (NCBI taxonomy): Eukaryota > Metazoa > Chordata > Mammalia > Lagomorpha > Leporidae > Sylvilagus > Sylvilagus floridanus. The sequence goes on along the minus strand of OX463233.1, from coordinate 72,455,737 downwards.
AGTCAGGATGGATGTTAGAAGTCTGAGGAAAACAGAGATCTGAAATAGTCTATACAAGAGCAGAAGAATAAACTGACTCGGGAAACAGCAGGATTGCTAAGCTGTACTAAGGAACCACTTGAAATTTGTGATCTTAAATAAAATAAAAAGTGAGCCCAGTCAGCACTATCATGTATGTTTTTTCCTTTTATGTTCAGCAGAAAGAGGCATAAACAGGTGAAGAGTTGGATTTAACCAAGATTGGATATTGCCACAGAATATAACGAAAGGAAGCTGAATTTTATTATTAATAAGGAATTGTTAGCAAGGGAATTACTAATATAATTGTATGATCTAAATTAGATAAAAAGGGATGCAAGGACACAAGGTATAAGACAGTGTAAAGGTGATGAGGTCAATGTACCAGATGTCCTAGTGGGCCAGGGTGTTACAGGGAATAAGGTTGAAAAGATAGGTGATGGTGACTGGGAGAATGGACACCTGCAATTGAAATCTGGGAAATGACATTGTTATTATGAATGATAAGCCCAACCAGTGTTCCTTATCAGAACGATAGAACACAAAAAATGAATTGACTGACTGCCTTAAGTCTGTGAAGGATGGTATATAGCTGGTACCATTCTAGATGTAGAGGACAGAAGTTGATTCATAACATAAAGTAGATGCCTTAAGGCATTAGGTTTCTCTCATAGGACCCTCATAAGAAAAGTTGAGACCCTGTAAAACTGATGACAGTAAACAGAACAAGAGGTCAAGGAACTGAGAGGCCAGAGTAGTGCATGGATCACATCTTGGGCTGAACCTACACAAACTACAACTTTGGAGTTGGCACTGTGGCATAGCGGGTAAAGCCTCCGCCTGTAGTGCCAGCATCCCATATGGGCGCCAGTTTGAGTCCTGGGTGCTCCACTTCTGATCCAGCTCTTTGCTATGGACTAGGAAAGCATTCATAGAAGATGTCCCAAGTCCTTGGGCCCCTGCACCCATGTGGGAGACCCAAAAGGAGCTCCTGGCTCCTGGCTTCGGATCGAACTCCAGCCATTGCGGCCATCTGGGGAATGAACCAGCGGATGGAAGACCTCTCTCTGTAACTCTGCCTTTCAAGTAAATACATAAATCTTAAAAAAAAAAAAAATTACAACTTCATTTGGTTCAGTCCAGTGTGTTGATAATGAAATCACCAAGAATGATGGTAAGAGTGGTTAAAAAAAAAGATAGTAAGGGATACATTTCAGTTTTCTTTAAAAAAATTATTTATTTGAAAGGCAAAGGTAGAGAGAGAGAGAAGAGACACAAAAATCTTTCATCCGCTGATTCACTCCCCAAATGGCCGCAACAGCCAGGACTGGACCAAGCTGAAGCCAGAAGTTTCTTTCAGATCTCCCATGTGAGTGGCAGGGACCAAGGACTTAAGCCATCCTCCACTACTTTCCCAGGTGTGTTAGCAGGGAGCTGAACCAGAAGTAGAACAGCCCAGACTTGAAATAGTGCCCGTATGGGATGCTGGAGCTGCAGGCCATGGCATAACCTGCTGTGCCACAACACCAGCCCTACAGTTTTCAGTGAATGGCCAGGAAGTGGTAGGGATTGTGGAGGGCAGGAGGCTGTCTAGGAAAATAGGTAGGAGGTGAGGTAGGAGGGATGGCACAATAGTTTATGCTTCAAATTAGATTTTTCTAACAGTCTGAAAGCAGCAGTGAGGTGTAAGGAAGACATCTTATCTCACCTTCAGGTCTAGTAGTATTGTGGTGTATAGAAGAAGAAATATCCAATACTTAAGAAGATACAAGGAGAAGCAATATCCTTAGTACTATTTTCTCAGTTATAGCAAGAAAATGGAGGGAACTTCCACTGAGGAGGCTGAGAATTTAGGAGATTTTGCTAATCACTGGCATGATTTCAGAGGGCAGAGTTATTTTGAGGATGGGAATATGAGACTGAATTGGAATAGAACTGTCTTCCTAGATGACAGATTACAGACAGTGGAGATCTAGATGACGAGGGCTGCCAGAGGAGACTTGGGTTTCTTGCAATTCCTAAGACAAACAGATATAATGCATGATAGGTCCTGTCAGCTCTTTAAAGAACAGCACTGACCAGAAGGATTTTCTGCAGTTAGAGAAGTATTCTTTATCTGTTACATCTAGTATGGTACCCACATGTGCCTGTTGAGCATTTTCAAATGTGGCCCATAGGACTGAGGGGTTCAGTTTTAAGTTGTATTTTGTTCTAATTAAAATTTAAATCTGAGTACGCACATTTTGTAAGACAGTGGTAGATGATTAGTTCTGATAATAGCTTTTTTGTTGAAACTGGTTTGTGAGGTCACTTGTAGGGAGTCAGGCAAGATGGTTACCTCACTGTATGTGCAGGTGGACTCAGCCTCGCTGCTTCCTTTTCCTGTATCACAGAGGAAGTGCTGGGCTGGAGGACGGGTGGGCTTAGGAACACATGCAACTCTGTGACTCATTATTTTATGCCTAGGTAGTTTAGAGGTTGAAGGAGACGAACTGTGAATATCACTCTGCCAAATCTCTATTCTTTGTTTATAAAATTTCTACTATCTTCTAGAAACCATTGTTTTCACTGTTCACTGTTTGCAGTACTAAAAGATACGTTTTTTTTTCTGTTTGCACTTTTGATTGCTTGTCTTTGAATTTTGGAAACAAATGTTCTATAATTCTTGGGTTATTATCCATTCTGGTGTTTATTTTTTTTAGATTCATTTATTTATTTTGTTTGTTAATTTTGGATAGGCAGAGTTAGACAGTGAGAGAGAGGGAGAGAGAGAGAGAGAGAGAGAGAAAGGTCTTCCTTTTGCCATTGGTTCACCAACCAAGTGGCCACTACGGCCAGCACGTTGCGGCTGGCGTGCTGCACCGATCTGAAGCCCGGAGCCAGGTGCTTCCTCCTGGTCTCCCGTGTGGGTGCAGGGCCCAAGGACCTGGGCCATCCTCCACTGTCCTCCTGGGCCACAGCAGAGAGCTGGACTGGAAGAGGAGTAACCTGGACAGAATCCAGCGCCCCAACCAGGTCTATAACCTGGGGTGCTGGCGCCGCAGGTGGAGGATTAGCTTAGTGAGCCGCGGTGCCAGCTTCATTTATCTATTTGTAAGTCTGAGTTACAGAGAGAAGGAGAGACCAAGAGAAATCTTCTATCCACTGGTTCACTCCTCAAAGGGCTGGGCTGGTCTGAAGCCAGGAGCTAATATCTTCTTCTGGGTCTCCTTTGTGTGTGCAAAGGACTTGGCCGCTGCTTTCCCAAGCACATCAGCAGGGAGCTAGAGTGGAAGTGGAGCATCTGAGATTCAAACTGGTGCCCATATGGGATATTGGTGCTGCAGGCAGTGGTTTTACCTGCTATGTCACAGCACCAGCCCCTGTCCATTCTGTTTTACAGATTACTATGGAAAACACATAAGACTAAGACCTAACTCAAATAATACTGACTGACTAGTGGCTGCTAATTATAAGGATGGACTTAAATGTTTGGATATGGTTATGAAATCTGGAAAAATAAGAATGAGAATTATATAAACAAATAGTATTGATGTTTGCTGAGTACTTGTGTGCTAGATACTCTTCCAGATATATTTAAATTATCTCTTAGGATCCTTGGCCAAACCCCTTGAGAATCGATATTATCTTTTTGTGAGAAAACTGATAATTCAGAGAAGTTATGGAACCAGCTTAAAATCAGACACTGGAGGCTCCCCTTGGACACCATTCTGTCCAATTCTGATTCCAGTGCCCTCTACCACTAAGCAGTACTGCCTCTCTATATCTTTGTCGTGCCTAGCCACAGTCGTAAGCATAACTCCTTCTTAGGACATCTCCCATTAAAGGGAATAGAAACAGCTGAGTTAATGGTTTCATGTTTACATGGATGTCTTTCTTAGCTTTCAGTGATACTAGTCGCCTCTACCTTGCCCTGATAGTTGTACTCAGACACCATTGCTTCCTTTTGAAATCTGTGACTGCTATCAGCAGCAGCTAGGTTTTTGGATATGTTTCGCACTGAATTCTCTTCCTACACCTAGTCGAAATGCTATTTAACCCTCATAAACCGAGATAGGCTCCTATAGAGGAACTTATACTTTTCTGTTCCTTTGTCAAGGCAGTAGGTTTCAAAGGAAAAACATAGCTGTGAGACCCAATCCAGTCTGTTCTGATCATAACATTTAATAGCAGGATTACCCTATAATCTGCAGCTGTCTGCCAAGTCTCTCCCCTCAAATTATTTTCCACTTGCCCACTCACCACTTTCACTTTCTCTTACCATCCTTTCCTCTCTTTGCTAGCAGAGGACCTGCTAGCAGCCTGCTCTTGTTGAAGAACCTGTGCTTTGCTTTTCTTTTTAAAGATTTATTTATTCATTTGAAAAGCAGAGTTACAGAGAGGCAGACAGAGAGAGAAATCTTCCACCCGCCGGTTCACTCCCCAGATGGCTGCAGTGGCCCAACCTGCGTTGATCCAAAGCCAGGAGCAAGGAGCTTCTTTGAGGTCTTCCACATGGGTACAGGGCCCAAGAACTTGGGCCGTCTTCTACTGCTTTCCCAGGCCATAGCAGAGAGTTGGGTTAGAAGTGGAAGAGCTGGGGCTCGGAACCAGTATCCATGTGGGATACCGGCACTGCAGGGCGCAGCTTAACCCGCTATACCACAGCACCAGCCCCAAACCTATGATGCTTTGCTTTGCTTTGCTTTGCTTTGCTTTGCTTTGCTTGCTTGCTTGCTTTCTTTCTTTCTTTCTTTCTTTCTTTCTTTCTTTTTTGACAGAGTGGACAGTGAGAGAGAGAGACAGAGAGAAAGGTCTTCCTTTACCATTGGTTCACCCTCCAATGGCCACGTTGTGGCCGCCGCACCGTGCTGATCTGAAGCCAGAAGCCAGGTGCTTCTCTTGGTCTCCCATGGGGTGCAGGGCCCAAGGACTTGGGCCATCCTCCACTGCACTTCCGGGCCACAGCAGAGAGCTGGACTGGAAGAGGGGCAACCGGGACAGAATCCAGTGCCCCGACCGGGGCTAGAACCTGCTGTGCCGGTGCCATAACCTATTGAGCCACGGTGCCGGCCCTATGCTTTTCTAAAAGCAGATTTGTATGGCATTCCTTGTGCTTTTTTTTTTTTTTCAGCTTTATGACCTTGATCAGGCTATTTAATATTTTATCATTCATAAAATATAGAGATACTGGTATGTGACTTGCAGGATTATTGTAAAGATTAGAGAGATTATGTTTATAAAACTTCTAACACAGAGTAAGTCCCCATAAAAGATCTTTTTCTCCTAGAATCCATTGATATATTTAATTTGGCAAATACTTATTAGCATCTAATCTGTGCTACATTACTGTGGATGCTGAAGGGATCGACAAAATAAAACCCAGAATCCTCTGAATTCAGGAAGTTGAATGGTATAGAAGGCAGTCTTAACATATAAATGAATCATAACTGAATGCTCAGGACAGTAGAGATAAATATAAAGTGCTAGAAGCAATTATTTTTTTGTAGTCCTGTCTGTAGAGTGATTCCTAAATATTTTCTTTGAAAAAATACTTGGTAGCTAAGATGAGGGCCAAAGATAAAGGAAGAAAAAAAAAACTTAAAGTGATCTTTAAGGTACCAGTCTTTTAAGATTGATTTCAGCAAGGTGCTTGATAAAATCTCTCTTGAAGTCCTTGTACATAAATTGGAGAAGTGTAGGCTGGCTGACAGAATAAGGGGTCGATTTAAAGCTGGTTCTACAACTGTGTTCTGAATGTTTTTCTCCTGCGTTACTTTTTCTTGTAAAATCTGAGTTGGATGGAACCTTAGATGGAGGTCCTCTATTCAAACACATGTCTAAGACTATAGTAGCTGGCATTGTGGAACAATGGATTAAGCTGCTACCTGCATACCAGCATTCTTTATGGGTGCCAGTCTGAGTCCCAGCTGCTCCACTTTCAATCCAGTGCCCTCTAATGCACTTGAGATAGCAGTAGAACATGGTCTGAGTACTTGGGCCTTGCCACCCATGTGGGAGACCTAGATGAAGTTCTAGATTCCTGACTTCAGCCTAGCCAGGCCCCAGCCGTTGCAGCCATTTGGAGAATGAACCAGAGAAGGGAAGATCTCTGGCTCTCCCTCTGTCTCTATAATTGCCCTTCAAATAAATAAATAAATCTTTAAAAAAAAATGAGTACCTATAATCTGCCCTCCACTCCATCCCCACCTTTTAATTTTTAATTCAACAGTACCAAACAGTATACAGTGAAAAATATGTCTCTCTCCTCTTTCAGTCCCTGGAAAGGGACACACATCCTTGTCATCTTCCCCAGAGGCAAACACAGTCATTAGTTGCTTGTGCACAGGAGCTTGTTTTTCAGTGCACATCTCAGCACACTTTATGCTATAGTTATTTTTTTAAAGATGTATTTATTTATTTGAAAGAGTTACACAGAGGAGAAGGAGAGGCAGGGAGTGAGAGAGAGAGAAGTCTTCCATCTGCTGGTTCACCTCCCAATTGGCCACGACAGCTGGAACTGTGCTGATCTGAATGCAGGAGCCAGGAACTTCTTCCAGGTCTCCCGTGAAGTTACAGGGGCCCAAGGACTTGAGCCATCTTCTACTGATTTCCCAGGCCATAGCAGAGAGCTGGGTCAGAAGTAGAGCAGCTGGGACTCGAACTGGTGCCCATATGGGATGCCAGCACCACAGGTGGCAGCCTTACCCACTATGCCACTGCACTGGCCCCTGTGCTATAGTTATTTGAGTGGGTATTATGTCTGCCTTAGGAAACTGTAACTTCCTTACGAGCAAGAACCCTGCCTCTTCTCCAGATTATTTGCACATTGAAAATTCTCAATAAATATTTGCTAAATCAGTTATTTAAGGAAAAGATGGACCAGGAGAAGATAAGCTTCTATAGTAACAAGTCACAATTTTCTGTCCTTGGCTGCATCCTTTACAATCATTTTTTACCAGTGACTTGGATAAAGATATAGAAAACATTTTCTTATCATATATGAAGATAGCACAGAGTTGGAAAAGAGAACCTATAACATCAGCTAACAGTCAAGACTGTAGATAATCTCAACCAGACTGGAATGTTCAGTTGAAAAGAACAGGACCAAGTATAAAGTCCAGTGTTTTGAGGAGGAAAAATACCCAACAATCTGTTCACCAGTGTATAGAATTGAGAGACTTGTCTTGATAACATTTAATTTGAAGATGATTTGGGAGAGTAAGGGGTGGAGCTTAATTGTTTTTAAGCTCAGTCTAAGCAACAGTATACCCTGATTATTAATAAATTAAATACAGCCTTGACTGAATGAATCAGTGGAATGTGTGTCCAAATGGAATAGTTCATGATTCTTCTATTCTCTTTACTGGTCAGACTGCTTGTTAAATATTGGGTTCAGTTTGGGGTGCCTCATATGTAAAGAAAAACTGACTGGAATATGCTTAGAAGAGGTTAACAAGGAAAGTAAAACATTGATGACAAGGATCATATGTCCTGACTTTACTACTTACCAGTTGTGCCTAATGAAATCAATCTCGTGCATTTTATTCCCATACATTTAAAAGAGGGGAAAGTAATAATACCAAGTGGAAGGATGATCATAAGGATTGGAGCTAATCAGAGTCTTCAAAAGGCTCTGCAATCCAAGTGTTTATATAGATGGGCTTAATGAATAGTTATGGACTTTCCTTTGAAGGGGGTTACATTTTAGTGGGGCAGATAACTGAGTAAATCCAGGATTATAATGTAGTTTGTTAAATATCTAAGAGCTAACTTGTGGAAAGGGTGGTAAATACATTCATAAGACCTCCAGTACATGCAGGTTGAGCCAGGCTAGGCAAACGTAGGGCCAGTGGACCATATCCTACCAAATACCTGTTTTTTTAGTTTTGCTGGCACACAGCCACACCCATTTGTTTACATATAGCCTATAGCTGCTTTCCTATTACAGTGCAGAGTTGAATATTTATGATAGACCATGTAGTCTACTGAACCCAAAATACCAGCAAACTATATGGTTTGCTTACCCCTGAACTAGATGGATGCTTGACAGCCTGTTTCATGAACTGGTAACATTTCTACACTCTCTGTTGTAGGGGTTTCGAGGAGAAGGCTACCAGGGTTTGATGTGAAATGGTCATACTTTCAGGTTTTTTGTTTTTTGTTTGTTTTGCAATTACAAGAAATGAAGACTGAAACACACGTGATTAATAACCTCCAAAAGCCCTTAAGAGACTATGATTTTATAACATTTAACAGACATGTTTTGATGTGAGATGATGCATTTTGTTTATCCTCTGGGCTAAAGCCATCTCTACTCCCTAGAATTGGGAGGTGGTCATAGTGTAGTGGAGAAGACTGCTTGTGTTAACTGTTCTGAACTGTTATAACTGTTCACTTGTAACTGGAATACTTTCCTTTTTATTTTTTTAACGATTTGTTTATTTGAAAGGCAGAGATGGAGAGACAGAGAGAGAGAGAAATCTTCCATCTACAGGTTCACTCCCCAAATGTCCCAAGACCAGGGCTGAGCCAGGCTTCAGCTTGGAGCCTGAACTCTGGGTCTCCCACAGGGTGGCAGAGGCCCAAGCACTTTGGCCATCTTCGGCTTCTCAGGTGCATTTGCAAGGAACTGGATTGGAAGTGCAGCAGCTAGGACTTGAACTGACATCCATATGGAATGCCGGTAGGCAGGTGGCTGCTTAGACTGCTGTGTTACAACACCGGCCCCTCAATGCTTTTCAGCCTTTCATAGATTGGAGTTTATGTAAATACTCAGATGTAGCTATCATTACTATATTTTGTAGAGTTCTTCATTGGAATGTGTGTCATACCAGATGATAGAATTTTTTTTAAAGATTTTATTTATTTATTTGAGAGGTAGGTAGAGTTACAGACAGAGACACAAAAAGAAAGGTCTTCCTTCTGTTGGTTCACCCCCCAAATGGCCACTACGGCCAGAACTACGCCAATCAGGAGCCAGGTGCTTCCTCCTGGTCTCCCACGCAGGTGCAGGTGCCCAAGCACCTGGGCCATCCTCCACTGCCTTCCTGGCCCACAGCAGAGAGCTGAACTGGAAGAGGAGCAACCGGGACAGAATCCGGCTCCGCAGGTAGAGGATTAGCCTAGTGAGCCGAGTCGCCAGCCTATAGGCGTTAGTCTTAAGTTGAGGCTTCTGAGTGCACTTCTCCCAATGGAGTAGGGGTTTAAACTTTGTTTCTTCCTGTACATTTTGTCTTTTGTGTTCAGAATCTACCCCAGCTAACAATACACATTTTTTTTCTTCCCCTTCCCTCCTTTCCCATCCTATTCTCTTCCCTCCCCTCCCCTTCCTTCCTCAAATTGGAAGTGTTGACTCGGAGACAAAAAGAAGCCAAGAGCAAAACTGACAGTGGGACAACTACTCAGACTTCCCTAAGTGTTGACAAGTAAGTGTGGTGTGTTCACGGGGCTCTTGTTTAATATACCATTGCTTGGACCAAATAAAGACACAAGTTCCTATCTTATGCTCTGTTTCTTTGGTTTTGACAATCACTTTATTGCTTAGATAGTCAAATTTCTTTTTCTTATTCTCATTTTATGTTCAGTGTTGGTGCTCTGTGTCTCTTATAACTAATTCTGTCACCCACTCACTTCCACATTAGATTTCTGTTTTCTTTAAATTTACATATTGGTATTTGGTGCTTTGGGGAAGCAGTGAGCGTTTTGCTGTGTAATCATAGAGAAATTGAGTTGTGAAATGTTGGGCAGTACTTTTATTGAAGACTTCCATTTGCTGTGGGCTGCAGGCTGAACCCAAAAAGTCCCATTTCAGAGGCAGGGGTCACGTGTAGGTGCTGCCTCCTGAGACTAGAGCCATGATCAACAGTAAGTTAGAACAGTTGGTTGCTAGGCAGAAACTTTTATCTTTGAAAGTTGTATTCTGAATCCTAAATTTCAGGGCTGCCTTCCCTACTCCTCCTCCTGCAAGGTAGACATTCCTTTAAGGTTGTATTCCTCACGTTATAATGCAGTAATTTGTTTTAAGCATTTCTATGTCCCTGGCTAGACTGTGAGTTATTTGAAGGCAGATACTTCCCGTCATTCATGTTTTTATCTCTAGCATCTAATAAAATGTGTCTGAGACAGCAGTAACAATAGTAGCTGTTTCTTACTTAATACTACGTGCCAGTCATTGTGCCATGTGTGTTATTTACCTTATGACTCTCACATTAGTGGGTAAATTGATTATTATTTCTTTCTTTTAAAAATAAACTGTAGAAAAATTATAAGTGACTGGTGTTAAGGCCAGGTGTCCAGTAGAAACAGTGTCTATTTGACTCTAAAATTCCTGTTCCTGTTGCAGTGCTGTCTCTCATGCAGTACAGAATTAATAAATATTTTCTGTATTGACAAACATTGGAAGGTATACTGGTCTGGGTTTTCTCTTAAGGCAAGAGTTTTGCTTGCATTCTTCCATATAATTAAGTCCTTGGGAGACATGTATTTTGCCTATTTTAAAGACCTTCAGAGAAATTTTTACTTAGAGCTAATCCAAGTCTCTCTTGCTGTAGTTACTGAACAGTAATGGCTGGAAAGAGAAGTCTAAGAAGCATGCATTAGAAAGTTTTCTTTAGCTTCTTAAAAATAAGATGCTGTTAAGAGTCAGGCAGATTTGGGTTCTGACACTTAACTAGCTATAGGACTTTGGGGAGAAAAGTTCCTTCCTAATAGAGCTTATTAGAGTTAATAGAGAAATTGTGTTTAAGGGCCTACCAGAAAGTCTCACCACAGAGAAAACACTTAATACAAGTTCATTTTCTTTCTTTTCCCCTAGTAGTTTCATTTTCACTAATACCCAGCAAACCTTATTTCAAAGACACACATTCCTCTCTTTCTCCAAACTCTGCTGTTATAAAAAGATAAAAAATATCTGTGTGTGAAATTAAGCAAAAGCCTCTGGCAGGACCACATGTTTTAGTAACTTCCTAGTTGATGTTGCAGGTTGTAGAATAAAGGAAGTCAGCATATAGACAGACTTGATTTACTAATCAGACAAGTTCATCCAGCCTGGTAAAAATGTCATCTTGATTTAATGCTCTTGGTACTCCTTTTTCTGATGAAATTTTAACTTCTTCTTGAAAAAAACTGTTACACTTAATTTCATAAGAGTTTGATAGAATATTTTATGTCTGAAGAGCAATCAGCATTGTTCGAGATAGTTAGAAGAGCTATTTCATTACCATCCCACTGCTGCAACAGCAGGGTACAGAGAAACAGCCAGAAAACTGCTAATCACTCAGTCCTTTTGATTGGCATCAGGTTAGTTTTATTGGTGGTCCTGCTGAGCAGACCTACATTGGTTGACATGTCTTGTTGCAGAATAACTTTGAGACATGGAAACACAAGTTGAGACATATCCAGGAGCCAAGAGGCAAAAGCAAATCTTAAAGCTGCTTTTTCTCCCTCTCTCTCTGATTTTGCTAGACATGAGAAGTGTTACCTCTGTAAATCCCTGGTCCCATTCAGAGAGTATCAGTGCCACGTGGACTCCTGTCTCCAGCTTGCAAGGGGAGACCAAGGAGATGGGCCTGAAGGGAGTGGTAGACTGTACTCCCCTGTGGAGGGGAAGCGGCAGCAGCGGCTGAGGAACCCAAAGGTATGTGTGGAAAAATTACGAATCTTCCTGATTCTCAGTTTTTAAGAGACACAGTTCTACTGTGGGCTTTTTCCCCTCATCCCCTCCTCATCTACCTTCTGTTTATTTTGAAGCAAAATTTATGCCTTTTAAAGATTTTTTTTTTTTTTTTTTTTTTACAGGCAGAGTGGACAGTGAGAGAGAGAGAGACAGAGAGAAAGGTCTTCCTTTGGCCGTTGGTTCACCCTCCAATGGCCGCCGCGGTCGGCGCGCTGCGGCCGGCGCACCGCGCTCGTCCGATGGCAGGAGCCAGGAGCCAGGTGCTTTTCCTGGTCTCCCCATGGGGTGCTAGGCCCAAGCACCTGGGCCATCCTCCACTGCACTCCCGGGCCACAGCAGAGGGCTGGCCTGGAAGAGGGGCAACCGGGACAGAATCTGGTGCCCCGACCGGGACTAGAACCCGGTGTGCCGGCGCCGCAAGGCGGAGGATTAGCCTGTTGAGCCACGGCGCCGGCCTAAAGATTTTTTTTCTTTTAATTCCAAAAGTAGTACATGTTCATTGTAGAAAATAAATACACAAAGTTAAAAAATATAAAGAATAAAGAGAAATTATCACCCTCAATTTAGCTACTCAGCAATAGCAGCTTTTAATATTTCGGCCCGTTTTCTTAATAATCTTTGCCTGTGCACTTTTAATATAATTGACACTTCTCACTTCCTCTTTTTCTCACCTTCTCTCCATGTATATACAGTATGTACTATAAATACATAAATATTTGTATAGTTGTGTATATAAATATATATGTGTATATATATACACACACTATGTATAGCTTTGTTATATATAGTTTCTCTGTGTGTTTATAATATCTTGGATTTATAAAAACTGAACATATAGCATAAATATCTTTCTAAATTTATTTTTTAAATTATTGTTGAGTTTTTATCACATAGATGATTGCTTAAACCATTCTCACATTATTGGACATTTAGGTTCCTTCCATTTCTTCAGTATTGTAAGACTATGTTTAAGACATTAATCAGTCTTTGTAACATTGATTATATCCTTAGAAAAGATCTCTCAAAGTGGAATCTATAAAGTTTCTTGAAACATTCTGCCAAATTACTTTTCACTCAGCTGAAAACATAACATGAAATCGGCTCTGTTGAACTCCTTGTAAGCATAGCCTTGGGACAATACAAAACCTAGGCCCTAGTAGGCCTTATGATCAGAGATAAGGAAGAGCAAATCTTGGCTTAGGGATCAAAGATAAAGCAGCAACTCCATTTTCTCTAGGGTTCTAACATAGCAGTCAGTCACATTATACACGAAGATGAGAAGCCATTGTCATGCCAGAGAACAGGACCATCCTTAGGAGTGGGAGGATCTCTGAGCTGGTGATTTGGAATTGGGGTTTTTAAGTGTGACCAATGCTGTAGAGCCAGTTTGTGCTTTTGGTATTGTTGCCTAAAGAAGCTTGAAACTTGTTGCTATTATAAATCTCTCATTGGTCAGAGACTGCTATTCTATAGTGTGATTGGTGGACAGTTTTGGCTTGATTCTGTTACCTATGGTTGAATAATATTCTTGTCACAGACATGTTTTCTTCATTGCAGTTTGGTTTTTCATTTGTATACCCTCATTTATTAGAAAACAAGACTTTCCTAGAGCTATGCTCCCACACCCTGTGGAACCAGGTATGGTCTATTGTATTGGAGACTCCCTACCAAAAAAGTAATTCTTTCACTGATTTCTCTGTCACAGGAAAAAGGCCACAGTGAGGGCCGACTCCTCAGTCTCTTGGAACAGTCAGAACATAAGACTGCAGGTGAGGACTCCAGGACCAGGTTTTTGGGCTTCTGCGTAAGGTCTTCCAGTAGAAATAGCCACTGCCAACACTTTGACTATTTGTTGGGTTATGTGTGTGCCCATTTGACTCAGTCTGCCAGCTTTTGAGATTCAACCTAGATGATCTCTCCTTAAAGAAGATACCCTTTTGTACTTGTTGTGTGTTTCATTTCAGGCTTTATAAAACCTGGGGTGAGACTATCTGTTGAATTGGGGGGAAAAAAAAAAAACATTCCCAAATCCCATGGGAATGACACAGGCCCTCTAAGTATTTCTTTTGAAAGAACAAACATGAAAAACCAGGCATGTAGGCATTACAGACTGCTCCTGATGTTTTCTGTCTTTCATATATTACTTTTAGCTTAGTATCCCAGCCTATGTTCCTGAGGGATTGTAGGAAATAACTACATTTCTTTGTGCCCAGTAGTTATGGGGCAGCAGTAGAGAGTATTGATCAAGAGCATTGCTTACATAGGAACACCAATTTTATAGTCTGTAAGAATTACACCTAGTAAAGCTCCATGTGTATTCTGTGGCATAAGTAAGTTCTAGATAAATGTTAGCTCTATTATTATTGTTATTATTAATTACTTTTGTTAAAATTCACCAGATGCAGAGAGAAGAGGAGCTCTTGCTCAAGCCTAGTGAGATTTGATTATCTAGTTCTAACAGTTCATTCCCAGCACGCAATCTAAATCTATGGTGCCTTCTTATGACTATTAAAAAAAAAAAAACCTCTCCAAGCCTTGTATTCTGCTGCCTGTAGATCACTAGGTTGTAAATCTCTGCAGGTGGCAGATCTGGCAGCGTCTTGCTCCTCAGGTCCAGATTTGAAGTAGATTTATTCAGAGGTTTTTCATTTCAAAGTGGTTATACCTCTGTTAGCCTGTTGGGTGCTAATGCTCACATTCCATTGGCAATGGGCTGTTTAAAAGAAGTACCTAGAACACAGGAAGCATTAGAGTGGTGACAGGTGGTGTGACTACAGCACTTAGCCAGCATTGTAACTTTCTCTCTCTATTACAGATGCAGAGATAAAGGCCGAGTCTTCAAAAACAGGAGCCTTCAGGTGAATTGGGATATACTCTGAAGTGTAGCTGTCAGCAGTTCTAAAAAGCACAGCCCTGTCCTGTGTCTGTGTGGAGTGTGATATTCACACTGTAGAACTGTTGTGACCTTTCCTTCTCTGTGTAACTCTCGGGACCCCACATACCTGGGCTAAGAACTAAATGGCCAGCTCAGTGGACTTACGGTCTTAAAACAGCAGAGCGAAAACCATGTCTTACTCCGTACCTCTTTTATTTTTAGCCAATCTAGTCTTCTGACCTAGATTTTAGTCAGCTTAGGATTGGGGTCTGAATCCTCATTCTCTGAATACCTAACTGTGTAGTTTTAGGTATATGATTTATCAAATGTCCTCATCTATGAAAGTGAAATGAAGTACTTATCTGGTTGGATTATTACAAAGATTATGTGTACTGGGGCCGGCGTCGTGGCTCACTTGGCTAATCCTCCACCTGCGACACCAGCATCCCATATGGATGCCGGATTCTGTCCTGGTTGCTCCTCTTCCAGTCCAGCTCTCTGCTGTGGCCCGGGAGGGCAGTGGATGATGGCCCAGGTGCTTGCATCTGTGTGGGAGACCAGGAGGAAGCACCTGACTCCTGGCTTCAAATCAGCATAGCTCTGGCTGTAGCGGCCACTTAGGGGGTGAACCAATGGAAGGAAGACCTTTCTTTCTATCTCTCACCCTCACTGTCTAACTCTATCTGTCAAATTAAAAAACAACAACAACAACAAAGATTATGTGTACTAATAATATGTATAAAAAGCTCTGGCAGAGTGGGTAGCATACCCTTGGTGTATAGTGGGCATATATTGAATCTGAACTTTCCCTTCTCTACAGGGTGCCCTCTCCAGAGGTGGAAGAGGCAGGCTGCAGCAGAGCAATGCAGAGTTCCCTCACCAATTTTGACTTAAATGAGTCTCCCATCAAGTCTTTTGTTGCCATTTCAGAAGCCACGGATTGCTTAGTGGACTTTAAAAAGCAACTTTCTGTCCGCTCAGGTAGCCGGACACGGACCAAAGCAGGCAGAGGAAGAAAGAGAAAATCCTGAATTTCTAGAGTTCCGAGGTTGATGACACCATTAGCAGTAGGGGTGGGCCATGTCATGAGACCATGGTGGCCTCCAGTTTATTGTTGACGAAGTTTCAGCCCTGCCGTTTTCATCACCAGCACCTACTCAGCATCCTGGTTTTTATGTTTTCTATGATCTATACAGACAACTGTGTGTAGTGTTCTGTTTTATAACAATCTTTTGAATTTATCTACAGTTAAAAGAAAATTTAAATATATTTATGTTTGTATGAAATCTTATTTCTATAGATGGAGATTTTCCTTTTTCCGCCTTATTGCAGTTTTGGGGTACAGATATTTTAATTGTAGGGGTAGTTCTCAGACTCATGAATTACCTGTTCTGAATGAATTCCATTACTGATTTTTTACATACCACCTGTATTCAGTTAATGTGCAGTGCACAATTCTGATTATCACGGGGATACTCCCTTGACTATTTCTGACATTATTCTGAAAGTTGCCAGGGGCACTGGATCCTGCTACTTACTCTATCCCTACTCTTTGCCCTTTTACTTTATTTTGCTGTCCTCATCCAATTAAGGATCCAAGCCAGAACAAAGACCTTTTGAGGTCCTACTATTCTCAGGAATTTGTAAGTGAATACTGTTATTATTTCCTATGCAATTATTTTTCCTAAATAGATTAGCCATTGGGGATTCCAGGAATATTCATCTGTTCAAACCAAGATTGATGGTTTTGTTGCAGAGGTCATAAGCAGTAACAAGAAATAGGTTCTATTTCAGTAACATTACTAGACTAGTACACTTCCTCACCACACTGCCTGGGAGCTTTGGTGCAGAGCTGAGCTGTGCTCTGTTTCAGTGCATAGACATACTCGAGAGGTGAGAGCATATTAAATGGCAGAAGCAACTACCCGAGGGAGAAGATCCAACAAGGATATTAAGAAAACTATGGCTCACACTGATTTGAAGATATATTGAGAGATGGTAGGAGGTGACTGTTGACCAAGAAAGGAGTTTGGGTCAGGTCAAGTGAGCTCACCACTCAGACTCTCCTGATTCATCATGTCCAGTGTGACATTTTCCTTCATTTTGAAACAAAAATGAGGCATGTGATGGGAGAGTTCATAGAGAGCTAGGATGTAAGACACGGTACATGACGTATTGTGTACCCTTTGCACACAAGCTCTTTGAGTTAAAAGAAGGCAAGATAGTGGGCTTGCTGTCTGTTCCTTCAGTACGTAATGTCTTGGAGCCAGTGTTGTGGCGTAGCGGGTAAAGCCGCTGCCTGCAATGCCAGCATCCCATGTGGTGCCGATTGGTGTCCCGGTTGGTCCTCTTCCAATCCTGCTCCCTGCTAATGTGCCTGGGAAAGCAGTAGAAGATGGCCCAAGTCCTAGAGTCCCTGCACCTACATGGGAGACCTGGAAGAAGCTCCACGCTTCAGCCTGGCCCAGCCCTTGGCTGTTGCAGCCATTTGGGGAGTGAACCAGCGGATAGAAGATCTCTCTTCTCCTCCCCTGTCCCTCTTCCCCTTCCTCTCTCCCTCTCTGTCTTCTCCCTCTCTGTAATTCTGGCTTTAAACTAACTAACTAAAATAAATCTTTTTTTAAAAAAATAGCTAATGTCTTGCTATTGCATGGTACTAACATTGTGACCTATGTAAGTAATAGCTATTCTTTGTGAGCAAATACTGTGGTCCAGGCCCTGTGTGTATGCCTTCCTGTAATCCTTATAGCAACCTCATAAGGTAAGTATTACCTCTCACTTCCAGATAAGGAGACAAAGGCTCAGCGTAACAAAGATGCTGATTTTTCATGTCCGTGAGAGAGCAGTACTCCTACCCTTCAGTCCTAGAGAAAGTGCTGTATTTTGACTGTAGCATTTCATTTTCCTGTTCTCCTTCTAATGAGGAATTTATCAGGTATGTCCTATCAGCTTAACTCTTCCTTGTCTTCTCTCATTAAATGTCAGTATTAGAAGTAAAGCTCTGGGGCAGGCGCTGTGGCACAGCAGGTTAAAGCCCTGGCCTACAGTGCCGGCATCCCATATGGGCACCAGTTCAAGTCCTGGCTTCTCCACTTCTGATTCAGCTCTTTGCTATGGCCTGGGAAAGCAGTAGAAGATGGCCCAAGTTCTTGGGCCCCTGCACCAATGTGGGAGACCTAGAGGAGGCTCCTGGCTTCAGATGGGTGCAGCTCCGGCCCTTGGTGCCAGCCAGTTGGGGAGAGAACCATTGGATGAAGGATCTCTCTCTCTCTCTCTCTCCCTCTCTCTCTCCCTCTCCCTCTCCCTCTCCTTTCTCTGTGTAACTCTGACTTTAAAATAAATAAATCTTTTAAAAAAAAAAAAGTAGAGCTCTGGGGCCAGTGCCATGGTGCAGCAGGTTAATCCTCCACCTTCGGTGCTGGCATCTCATAATGTAGGGGCTGGTTCTGGTCCCGATTGCTCCACTTCCAGTCCAGCTCTCTGCTGTGGCCTGGGAAAGCAGAAGATGGCCCAAGTCCTTAGGCCCCTGCACCCACGTGGGAGACCAGGAGGAGGCACCTTGCTCCAGGCTTCAGATGCACAGCTGCCACTGTTGTGGCCATCTGGAGAGTGAACCAACGGAAGGAAGACCTTTCTTTCTGTCTTTCCCTCCCACTGTCTGTAAATCTAATTCTCAAATAAAAATAAATCTTTAGCAACAACAACAAAAAAAGTAAAGCTCTATAAACAGGTGATAGTATGCTTATCTCTGCCTGAAGATAAGTAAAAGTGCTTCTTCTAGAAAGTGCATTATTTAGCTTAAAATTAAATGGTCTCCAAGTGCAGGTTAGCGGCAGGAGGGTGTGGATCAGCCAGACCAGGAACCATAGTTAATTTTTAGCTAATGAGTCAAGAGCAAACCACCCCACACACATACTTAATGTCTTTGCAACTATCTCGGTAGGAACTGTTTGTTTATCTTATTCTCCCCAGGCTGTAGCTAGTGAAAGGATAGACAAAGTGAAATATTAGTCTAAGTCTGGACCTTGCTTCTGATACAAGTTCAGCTCCCAGACCTATTTCCTTGTCATGCTTGTCAATATAATGGGAAACTTCATACTTACAGGGTTCTAAGGAGTCACATGATGTGTATAAGGAGTGTAGCACCGTATCTGTCACATAGAAGATGAATTAGTGGCAGAAGCTTACTAACGTGATACTGTGATGCTAAGCTTGTCTATCATAAGTGTTGCAGTGATGTGGGCCAGAGAGAGGTGGGCAGATGCAGGAGACAGTTGTCAGAGTGAGCAGCTGGGAGGGATAACCCTGGGTCCATCAACCACCAGCCTTCCGCAGGGCCCTGTTGTGCTGGGTGTTAGGAGCTCTCTGTGGTCCCTGGGATTCTTCTGAAAGGTGGAAAGCAACAGTTCTCCCAGTATTGCTGATTCATGGAGGCCTGGGAAACTTCACAGGCTATTACCATAACTTGGGAAGAAAGGAGGAGACGTTTTTGTATTTTTGTTTTTTCATCTTTACAACATACCTCCAGCCCTGGACATTCATCCTTTCGCTATATACCCACTTAAAAAAAAAAAAAAAAAAAAAAACCATGACTGGCTGCCTAAGGCCTTCTCTTGGTTTCTGTTGCTTACAAACTGAAGAGTGTCAGGAAGTTAGTGCCCCTGAAGAAGCATCCAGCCAATGAAACTGCAAGTTGGACGATAAATAGCCCCAGCCTCCTCAGACCTCAGTCCACCTGTCAGGATTCCCTTTCTCTCTGAATGAGGACTGACCGTCATTTACTCTGAGCAGCAACGTACGGCTCCTTGCCCTTCCTAAATCAATTCCAACTTTCCTGGCAGGACTGAGACCAAGATGGGGGTCTCGGGTTTGTGTAAGTGCACCTGCCCTGAGGGGATCTCTAATTCTATCCCCTAGGCATATGACTTGCATCACTGACTGCCCTGTCCCGGATCACTTGTCAAGTAAGGTATTTGCACTCAAATTAGGTTGCTTCAGAGGGACTCAACATAAGCAAATCCTGTGAAGAAATTGGACCCCAGATTCGCATAGAAAACAGGCACAGCTGGTAAATGGGATAGGATGGGATTTGAACCAAGGTCTTTGTGACATTAGGGCGCATGCACACTGTACTGTTCTACACCACCCCCCACCTTACACTCTAGCCACAAAACTAATGATTCAATTGGTAGTTCGGGATTGGGTGGGCTCGTTTCTCACCTGTGAGGCGGGTAGCCTTGACCTCAAGTTGATTTTGGCAGATGGAGGTTTGGAGGAAGGGAAGGCAGGTAGTAAGTAGATGGGAAAGTTAGTTACCAGTGAAAAGATAGAAGAGTGTATGTACTGCTGAAACCACTCGTACCCGGAAGGCAGGAAGCAGTTACTAATTTCCTTTCAGTTTCAACAGCCCTGGACTATTTGAGGAAGGCTCTTCAATTAAAAAAAAAAAAATTAACTGATACCTGTTCTGTATCAGGTCTAGAACTCGGTCCTAAGCCTCCAAAAGTGTATAGGAAACATTCTCTAGAAACTCACAGTACAATGGGAAGATAAACACATGAACAGATTATATTAATAAACGGTTAAATACAACGATGCAAGGCAGTTTACTGACAAGCTCAGAACAAAGAAGGGCCTGGCCTCCCAGCCCAGCAGTGGTTCTCTAACCCTGCCATGCCTGCCTGTCCCCATTCCCTTGTGGACAGCTGGAGACTGGCATTAGGGGCTGCATGGAAACTTGTCAGGCCTTGTCTGTCTTTGCCCTCCTTTGTCAGCGGCCAGCTGGTGTCTGAAGAGCACTGCTAGCAGCTGAGGTGCCTCTGCAATGGCCAGGGCTGTCCCAGCGGCCCACAACCCTCAAGTCCAGCCTCCTCCCTCCCCGGCCTTGATCCAGACCATCCCTGGCACTGGGGCCCCTGCTTCTGAGGAAATGAACACAGTTTCCAAGAACAAGGAAAAACGCTGGTCAGGGCTGTATCCTCACCCTGGGTCAAAAGGCTGCAGGTCCTGGCAGTCAACATGAGTTGCAGCTGGGCCTCCCACATTGATACCAAGTAAAGGACGTCGAGCGGTAGGAAGCCCAGGCTTGGCAGGATGCTGTCTCACTCTGCCCGCCACTTGCTGCCTATCCGAGCCAGTATATCTGGTTCGTACTCCAAAGTGTGCAGCAGGACTGAAGTGTGCTGTGCTTTCGGGCCTAATCTTGTCAAAACTGAGAGAGGAACCTGCATCCTGGTGTCCGGTGGAGGTCTTGTACTATTCGTGGTTAATGGCAGGGTTACCGCTGATGGGATAGCCTGAAGTTTTCAAGTGTCTGTCCACCAGTTTGCCTGAAATGAAAACTGTTGCCATCTGTCTAGACTTCTACAGACATGCTTCTGCACATTCAAGACTAGTTCAGCTGAAAAAAAAAATTGGTGGGGTTGGCACTGTGGCGTAGAAGGGCAAGCACCTGCCTGCAGTGCCAGCATCCCATATGGGTGCTGGTTTGAGTCCCGGCTGCTCCACTGCCGATCTAGCTCCCTGCTAATGTGCCTGGAAAAGCAGTAGAAGATGGCCCAAGCACTTGGGCCCATGAACCCACGTGGGAGACTGGAAGTGGCTCCTGGCTTTGTCCTTGGCTAGCCCTGACCATTATGGTTGTTTGGAGTGAACCAATGGATGGAAAACTCTCTCTCTCTCCCCCTCCCTCTCTCTCTCCCCCCCCCCCTCTCTGTGTGTGTGTGTCTATTTCTGCCAGCATCTGGAGAAGTACACCTGTGATGTGAACCTACTCTTTGGCCTGCAGACTAAGGCCAGACTGCACAGCCTGACTGACACCTGTCCCACCAGAGACCCTCCCCTACATGTGTAGGCCCCATTCCGTGAGGGCACCTGTGTGTGTGAGAGCCAGAACTACATTCACTGGTCAAGGACCCTTTCCGTCAGCCTTCTGCTCTGCTAGGCTCAGCTCCTCAACCTCCCCTGCGCTTGGGCAGTCGGTTGCTCCCTCTGTTTCCACATTGCCTCTCTCTCATTAGTACTTAAATACATTTCAGACAATTGTCCAGGAGACTTCATCTTTCCCACGTTAGGCTCCTCCTGTGGCTTCCTAAGGGTGAGCTTAGTTCTCCCAGTGTGTGTAAGAGGAAGAGAGCTCCCAGCACTACAGAGGAGCTGTCTCGGCACCCTTCACTCTCTTCAGGGCTCCAACCGCCCGTGGTCATCTTTCTCAAGTTTGCACCACAGTTCTGCCCACGCTGGGCTCCTCTCAGGGCAGACTTGGAAGGCAAAGCTCCTTCCTGAATTAGCTGGTGTCTGCTAAACAGTGGCAGAGGAAGAGGGTGGGGTTTGGAGACATTATAAACTCTGGTCCGCCCCGAGTTTCACTTTGGGGAACCGGTCAAGGTCACTGGGGTGCCTCACATTGAGAGAGAAGAGTAAAAATCGGGGGAGTGACCAGCTGCTGTTTCCCAGGTAAGATGCCTTCGCAGTCGAATTCCTTTCTGCTTCATCCCTAGTTCTTTTGTTCTTCCCCCTCTTTCTTGGCCCAGGCCAGAGGAAGTAGAAGCTGGAAAGACCAAGCCAGCTGGTTCCATCCTCAGTAGGAGTCCCTGAGATGCCTTTCAGAAGGAGATCTCTGTGTAGCAAACTCATCGGATGCAACCAAGAGGCCCTTGGGTGAAATGTGTGCACAGCGTGGTCTGGGTGCTGGGCGTGTAGCAATGAGGGACACAGGTGCCTCCCTGCAGGGACTCAGCTGGAAGATACAGACCTAAAGACCTCTACCTAGAGTGTGCATCCTGGGGTTAGGTGGGAGAAGTTTGACAGTATCTGACCTGTAAAAGTGCTGAATAAATACCGAATAGATAAGCTGGCTGGGCCTGGAAGGGAAAGAGCTTTGTATCCCTTAGCTCTTTTTTTTTTTTAAGATTTTATTTATTTGAGAGGCAGAGTTAGAGAGGTCATCCATCCACTGGTTCACTCCCCAAATGGCCACAATGGCCGGAGCTGGGCCAGACTAAAACCAGGAGCCAGGAGCTTCTTCTGGGTCTCCCACGCAGGGACAGGGGCTCAAGGACTTGGGCCATCTTTTACTGCTTTCCCAGGCCACAGCAGAGAGCTGGATCAGAAATGGAGCAGCCGGGACTCGAACTGGCGCCCAGATGGGATGCCGGCACTGCAGGCTGCGGCTTCACCCACTACGCCACGTGCCGGCCCCTCCCTCAGCTCTTTCTAAAGGTAGTTGCCTCAGTGACCACATTTGACCCTTGAAACAGACCTGTAATACAGAGAAGGAGCATTCCACACCCCCATTTGAAAGATTTGGAAACTGAGTGTAGATACATGTGATTTGGGGGAGATTTGTCTGAATCGATTTGTTGAATCACTCCCCCCTGCTTGCAATATTCAAAAGCCGTGTAACACGTGGTCATTCTTCACCCTGTGCAACCCAGCTCTCAGACCCTGCGCTAGGCACTGGAGATGCAGGGGCGACTGAGACCCTGAGAGGTTATGGGGATGGCCCTCTATTCACAGAGCAAAGGCTGCCTTCTGACCACACACCGCCCCTGCCCCAATCTCCCTGTCCCTCAGGATGGGCTCGACTGGTCCAGCCGGCCTCCTTCTCTGGTGGGACTCCAGTCCCTTCTTACCTCACTCACACCCTTTGAGACCTCAGACACTCCAGACCAGCGTGTCCACCTGCTACGCAGGTCCCTCTCTGGCCCTGCCTGTGCCAGTGTCACGTGAGGTCCCTGACGGCAAGGCATAGGTCTGCCTCCTTTAGACCCTGCATCCAGCCCAGCGAGGCATCAGGAAGCAGCAAACGTGAATTAACGACAGAATGGGTGAGTGGCACTTGAAGTCAGCCTCGCTAGTGCGCGGTCTCTGCCCGTACACCTGGAAAACACAGGCCTCCCGGCTGACCACGAAGCATCGTGCAGGGTCAGAAGTTCTGAATTCTGCCCCTCGCTTCCTTCTCGTTCCCTTTCAAAGGAATGAAGTTGAGGCTCTCGGTTACAGCCTCCCAGGCCTTCCATAGAGTTAAGGGCTTGACCCAGGCTGCCCCTTTTCTCCTACAGGTGGTGGCCAACACCCATTGTGAAACCACATGGCAAACTGCATGGGGAGCGTAGGGCTGCAGTCTGGAGGAGTGGCCCCAGGCTGCCCCCAGGAGGGCACGCCCTGGCCCTCCGAGCGCTCCCAGCTGGTAAGTGCAGCTGCTCTTCATGCTTATTCTAGGCTGTCAAGAACAGACTGAAGACGCCTGAGTCTCTGGGCTCACCCATGCTACCCCTTTCCAGTTAACTGACCTGGGCCTGCTCTCCTTTGAGGTGCCCTCCTCATCTCAGAGGGGAAGTGACTTGAAGACATGAGAGGACCCCAGGCGGGGGAGTCTCAGCTCCCAGCCTGTCACTCTGGCCGCCTGCTTGAGAATGGGCCTTCCTGGGGTTTCCTGGTATAAAGCTGAGCTCCCGACCCCCGCCTTCCCCCACTGCACTAGCTCCTCCTGCACCCGCACGCCCCCCCTGCGGACCTGGCCACCGCGGGCAGGTGCATGGAGAGGAGTGGAGCGTGGTCCATGCGCCCGCGCTGCTCTCACAAGGCTTTCCCTCTGTCATCGTGACCGAGGGCCGCAGGCCCTTGCCTACCCACACCCTTGAGCAGGAAATGCTTGTGTAAGCGATTTCATGTCTTAGTCTGTTTCTTCATCAGTAAAATGGAGGATAATAAAGGCAAATACGCCTCTTGTCTGGTGGCTTAAAGGGGCTCACGGAGTCGCAGCACCTGCACACAAGAGGCATCCGTGAACGCGGTCCTGAGTCATTCGCTGTAATCTCCTTAGTTTTCCGGTTTGACATGCGCTCAACTAGGCACATGGCCGAAGCTGTAGAGGCCACACCCCTCACTGTGTGGCAGGTCCCACGGGGCACCCCAGACCCGGCTGCAGATGTGTCCCCAGTGCTCAGCCCACAGCCAGGCTCAGGAGTGAGCCGTGAGCCACGGCGTCTGCCCAGCCAGGCACCGCTCCGGAGCTGCTGCTGTCTCCGTTTCACTTCCTGCCTCTCTCCCGAGAATTCTGCGCGGGTGCCACATCTGCCCTACGTCCCCCCACCTGTGCACTCTTCGGGGCAGGTTTTGGCACAGCCGTGAGCGTACCACTGTGACGCCCTCATTTCCTATCGGAGGGCCTGTGTTCAGATTCCACTCACTTCCGATTCCAGCTTCCTGAAGTGCACCCTGGGAGGCGTGGTTAAGGACTTGGATCCCTGCCACCCAAAATGGACGCCTGGATTGAGTTCCTGGATCCTGGCTTCGGCCAGCCTAGTCTTGCTGTTGTGATCCTTTGGTCAATGAACTAGGGGATGGGACATCTCGCTTTGTGTATCTCTCTCTCTCTCTCTCTCTCTCTCTCTCTGCCTTCCAAATAAATAATTTAAATCCCCCTTTGGGGGACTTCAGAGATGCCAAATTTCCCATGATCTTAGGCCCCGACTCAGCACTCTGGGCCTCACCCTAGGCTCCCCTTCCCATGGCCCAAGTTTGAGAAGAGGTTCCTTAGCCACAAGTGGTTCATGCCTGCTCCCTTTTGTCCCCCGAACTTTAATTTTGGCGCCAGAGAGGGTGTGGGATTGGGCTCTGCGGGCCGGGCGGCTGCATTCTAGCGGAGCATCCCTCGTGTCAGACGCTGCCCGAGGGTCCCACCCTCACTGCCTCTCCTAGTGACCCGCTTGGCTCCTCGCCCTGCTGGCTGGGGCTTTGTCCCCGCGCCTCCAGGGAACAGGGAGGGGAGGCCCTGTGGCTCCTCTTGGCCAACTGTGCCTTCCCAGGCTCCCCCAGGAAAGTCCTCCCCTCCTTCTTGTTAACTTCTGCCGCCTTCTAGCCCCTCCTCCTGACCCGCACTGTACCCGGGAGGAAAGGGGAGAAGGACCTCCCCGCCAGTCCACGCCGCTGACTCTCGGGGACTCGGCTGTTTCCGTTAAGCACTAACAAAACACGCCACACCTCCGAACGGTGCTTCACTCTCCTATCTCCTTAGCGCCTCTCATTCTTTTTTATTTATTTGCACCGATCCGAAGCCAGGAGCTTCTTCCAGGTCTCCCGCATGAGCACAAGGGGCCCAAGGACTTGAGCCATCTTCCTCTGCTTTCCCAGGCCATAGCAGAGAGCTGGATCGGAAGTGGAGCAGCTGGGACTTGAACCGGCATTCATATGGGATGCCGGCACTGCAGGCGGCAGTTTTACCCACTGTGCCACAGCCCTAGCCCCGTGATTCTCCTCCTTGATGCTACCTTCTCAGAGCCTCTGTTTCCTTCTCCGAAACAACCTTACCCACTCCTCGCAGGTGTGGCTTCTGGAAGCAGCTGCCACAAATGACCACCTGGGGCTCCAGTTAGCACAGCTGGCCTCCGCCGGGACCTGCTTTCCAGTCTCTTCCTAAAGCAGGGGTGGTAGTGAGCTGTCCCCTCCCCCTCCTCTCTGGCTCTTGCTGGAGGGGCCTCATTATCCCCGCACCTGCCTTCTTAGTTCACAGACGTGGGCCCAGTTTGAGACGGTGGTCAGTGCCCAGCGATTCCTGGGCAGCAGGCAGTGAGGGCCGTGCAGGGTGTAACCTAGGGAGGAGGGAGCCCCTGGGTTGGAATCCGCCAGTGAGCCCGGGGAGGCTGTCGGGGCTTCTGGGAAGCCTGGGCGAGTGGGCCCTCTGGGGGCAGGGCAGATTGTGCGCACGGAGGGCAGCTCCCTGGGCCCTTTAAGCTCCTGGGCCTCTGATGGAGTGAAAACCCGGCCTTTGCTGCCCTCTGCCTCTGCACCTGCTCACCCTTTCCTCCATGCCCTGCTCAGTCCACCCTCCCCCAACCCGGCCGCCCCCTTGCTGTGCAGAAAACCTGCATGCTCTTTCCCCAGACCTGCAAATGACTCGTTCTTGTCCTTCATTTAGACACCTCCTCAGGGAAGTCTTCCTTGACCAAAAATATCTGTTTCTCTCCTGGTCATTCTCTAACTCCTAATCTTACCATCCTATATTTATTTGTTTTGAAGATTTATTTGAAAGAGTGACAGACAGAAGGAGAGACAGAGACAGAGAAAGAGATCTTTTATCCAGGGGTTCACTCCCCAAATGGCTGCAATGGCTAGGGCTGGATCAGGCTGAAGTCAGGAGCTAAGAACCCCATTTGCGTCTCCCACGTGGATGGCAGGGGCCCAAGCACATGGGCAGTCCTCCACCGCTTTCCCAGGCGCATTAGCAGGGAGCTGGACCAGAAGTGGAGCAGCCGGGACTCCAGTGGCTCTCTGATAGGGATGGTGGTGTTAGGCTGCTGCAGGCCCTCCCTCCGTTTTCTGATAGCCACCACCGCTACGTGTACTATATCTGTTTGTTTATTTTCTGTCCCCCACAGTGGGTTCTGAGCCCCCGCAATCAGGATTTGGTTGGTGTTGCGTTTCTGCGGTGTTCGCAGTAGCGTTGGGTGCATGGTAGGGGCTCAGTCACTGCTTTGGAAAGGGAGGCGAGCCCAAGGAGGACGCCCTGGGGTGTGGCCTCTAAATCTCATGTGTGAGTGCTCTGGCTCTGGAGTCTGAGAGTGGGCTAGGAGAAGCCAAGTCCTTTTTTTTTTTTTTTTTTTAAGATTCATTTATTTATTTGAAGGGGGAGGGAGATAGAGAGAGGGAGGGAGGGAGAGAGAGAGATCTTCATCTGCTGGTTTAATCCTTAAGTGGCTGCAATGGCCAGGGTTGGGCCAGGCCTAGGCTAGGAGCCTGGAACTCCATCTGGGGCTCCCATGTGGGAGGCAGGGGCCCAAGCATGTGGGCCATCCTCTGCTGCTTTAGTGGGGAGCTGGGTCGGAAGTGGAGCAGCCAGGACTCACACCTGCACCCATCCAGGATGTTGGTGTCGAAGGCGGTGGCTTTACCCCCCACACCACAGCACTTGGCCCTAACAGAGCAAACATTTGATCTTGAAGTCTGTTCATGCGTTTGCTCATTCTTTTTTTCATTCTGAGGCAACTGGGAGGCGCTTGCTCTGGGTACTGAGGAGCTGGAGAGCAGACACTCAGTCACAGTGTGAAAGGAAGAGGCTGGAGCCGGTACTGTGGTGTGGTGGGTAAAGCCGCTGCCTGCAATGCTGCTGGCATCCTGTATGGGCGCTGGTTCAAGTCCTGGCTGCTCCTCTTCCGGTCCAGCTTTCCGCTATGGCCTGGGAAAGCAGTAGAAGATGGCCTAAGTCCTTGACCCCTGCATCCACGTGGAGACCCAGGAGAAGGAGAAGCTCCTGGCTCCTGGCTTTGGATTGGCCCAGCTCCAGCCGTTGTGGCCAATTGGGGAGTGAACCAGCGGATGGAAGACCTCTCTGTCTCTTTCTCTCTCTCTCTCTCTCTCTGCCTCTCCTCTCTCCGTGTACTCTGACTTTCAAGTGAATAAATAAATATTTAAAAAGAAAGAAAGAAAGAAAGAAAGAAAGAAAGAAAGAAAAAACGAAAGAAAGAAAGAAAGGGGTCTGCACCAAAGCCTGAATTCGAGGAGCAGCGGTGCGGGGGGGGGGGGCAGGTGGGGGATATAGGAGCTGAGAAGAGCCCCAAGGGAGGAGGGGGAGGAGAGTGGGCTCTCGCCAGCATCGGCTCAACTGTGGTGAGGACCTGGCGGCAGATGGCAGTACAGTGGGGGGGGGGGGGAACACCTGCTAGAGGGAACATCCACAGGACAAGACAGGAAGCCAGGGAGGAGGAGGGGCCAGCAAGGACCTCCCATGAGGTCCTACCTCTTAAAGGCCCCACCATCTCCTCCTATCCCCACACTGGAGACTGAACACCCAACCCGTGAAAACCTTTGGGGGACATACGCCACCCAGAGCCAAAGCAGCAGGATCCTTCTGACGATGTGGGAGCCAAGCGCGGGCTGTGAGAGCTGGGGGACCAGAAGGCAGGCGTGAGCTGAGCAGGAAAGGTTGAAGTCGGGTGGGTGGGGAGTCTGGCCTGTCCCATGGGGTCCCTCCCAGATGTTGGCCTGTTTCTCCCCAGGTGCAGGAGTGCCTGCAGCAGTTCCAAGTGACAAGGGCACAGCTGCAGCAGATCCAAGCTGGTCTCCTGGACTCCATGGAGCAGGCGCTGAGGGGCCAGGCCAACCCTGCCCCTGCTGTCCGGATGCTGCCCACATACGTGGGATCCACCCCGCACGGCACTGGTGGGTGGCCCAGAGCAAGACGGGTAGGGCCAGTCTTGGGAGAGGGAGAGGTCGCTTCTTCCGGCCCCTGTCTCGCAGGCTGGACTAGCTGCCTGCCTGCCTGTGCCCCGCTTGCCCCCTAGAGCAAGGAGACTTCCTGGTGCTGGAGCTGGGAGCCACAGGGGCCTCGCTGCGTGTCTTGTGGGTGACTCTCACGGGCGTGGATGGGCACAGGGTGGAGCCCAGGAGCCAGGAGTTTGTGATTCCGCAAGAGGTGATGTTGGGCACCGGCCAGCAGGTGAGTGCTCACTGCCCAGCCTCTTGGGCCTGGGGCCCAGCCGGGCGGCCAGGGGCTCGGTGGGCAGAGCTGACCCCCATACCTGTCCCACAGCTCTTCGACTTTGCTGCCTGCTGCCTGTCGGAGTTCCTGGATGCGCACCCTGCGGGCGATCAAGGCCTACAGCTCGGGTTCAGCTTTTCCTTTCCTTGTCACCAGACGGGCCTGGCCAGGGTGAGGGAGGGGCTGGGGCCAGTGGGTAGAGCCGGGCTGCAGCCTTGAAAGGCTCCTGGAGAAGTGACCTGGCTTCTCTGCCCACAGAGCACCCTCATTTCCTGGACCAAAGGTTTCAGGTGCAGTGGCGTGGAAGGCCAGGACGTGGTCCAGCTGCTGAGAGATGCCATTCAGAGGCGGGGGGTGAGTGGAGGGGACAATGGGAGGCCTGTGTGTGCTGGCCCGGGCCTGGCCCACAGAGGCTGTGCCTGTGCTACCGGGAGACCATTTGACAGACAAGGAAGCTGAGGCTAAGAAAAGTCAAATCTGTGTTTAGGAGCTTTGCCTAAGGACACAGACATGAAAAGACTTTGAGCCTGTCCTCAGGCCCTCACAGGCTGGTGGGGAGAGCGTGTCCCGTACAGGGGGTGTGCTTGGACAGCTGGGGGAGCACTGGGGATGGAGTGCCGCTCCTTGACCGGGGACAGGAAGGAGCAGCTGGCCTGGTGCTTAAGCCGAGCTGTGGAGGCAGCTGTGGGCTCCGAGAAAGGCGCATGCGCAGTGTGGCTGCTGGAGGCAGGCGCATCCATCCAGACCACCATGGGGCTGTGCAGAGTGAGCCAGGCCAGGATGCGGGGGAGGCAAGCGGGGTGGTGTCTTCAAGGAGGTGCTGACTCAGGGCCCTTGTCCCGGGCCTGTGGGGAGCACGGGGGCGATGACTGAGCGTGGGAGCCACTGGGAGCTCAGGGACCTGAGTTGGAGGAGGAAGAAGCTGAGGGTGGCCCAGGAGGAACCTCCTAGAGGGTGGGGCCTGAGTGGGCGTGGCGCACAGGGCTCTGCCATCAAAGCCCAAGACCCTAGCCTGCCCCCCCCAGCCCCCAGCAGCCCCCCCCGCCCCCGCCCCCCGCCCCGACCACGCTGGCCAGCCTCAGCTTTTGCCCTCTCGGTCTCCCAGGCCTCCAGCATCGATGTGATCGCTGTGGTGAATGACACCGTGGGCACCATGATGGGCTGTGAGCCGGGGCTCCTGCCCTGTGAGGTCGGGCTTGTTGTAGGTGAGCTCCCCCCGCCCCGGGGCGATTTGGGATGACGGGTGGGGGCCTGCGGCTGCCTGGTGGGCCTGCCCTCACGGGGTTTCTCCTTGCCAGACACGGGCACCAATGCATGTTACATGGAGGAGGCCCGGCACGTGGCAGCGCTGGATGAGGACCGGGGCCGCGTCTGCGTCAGTGTCGAGTGGGGCTCCTTCGGTGATGATGGCGCCCTGGGGCCGCTGCTGACCGCATTCGACCACGCCCTGGATCTTGAGTCCCTGAATCCCCATGCCCAGAGGTGGCTAGCAGCAGGGGTGGGGGAGGGGATGGGGGGCTGCTCCCTGGGGGCCCTGGCCACACCCAAGGAAGAAAGGACTTTGAGGTTCCAGAACCCAGGGTTTGCAACGCTTGGCTCCGCCCCCACCCTTGACTCTGGCCGGCTCTGTCAGAGGTTGGGGGTAGCTGAGTCAGAGGGGTCTCGGCAAATGCTCATTGTTTGCTTCTGGGAGCCCCTTCTTCCTTGGGGGCTCTGGGCAGAGGGGCCATGTGGGCCGAGGGCTTAGGAAGGGCTCTACCTGGCCGCCCTGTGCCTACAGGTTTGAGAAGATGGTCGGGGGCCTGTACCTGGGTGAGCTGGTGCGGTTGGTGCTGTCCCACTTGGCCCAGCGTGGGGTCCTCTTTGGCGGCAGCTCCTCCCCTGCCCTGCAGAGCCAAGGCAGCATCTCCCTGGAGCACGTGGCTGCGATGGAGGAGTGAGTGGGGATACCCGCGACTGGGCCTGGTGTGGGGGGTGGGGTAGTGGAGGGTGGGGTGAAGCTCTGAGCCCAAGGTTAGCGGTGGGGCTTTGGTGGGATGGGGAGCTACTGGGGACACTAACCAGCACTCTGTCCCCCACAGCCCCTCTGTAGGGGCAGCCCGTGTCCTCACGATCCTCCAGGGCTTGGGTCTAAGCCCGGAGGCCTCGGACATCATGCTGGTGCGGAGCGTGTGTGCGGCCGTGAGCACGCGGGCCGCCAGGCTGTGCGCCGCTGCCCTGGCTGCAGTCCTGGCCCGCCTCCAGCGCAGCCGGGAGCAGCAGATGCTACAGGTCACTGTGGCCACCGGAGGCCGGGTGTTTGAGTGGCACCACAGGTACGGTGGAGACATCTTGTGTCAGCAGGTGGCACGAACCTGTGTGTGATTGTGCGATACACCCAGGGTGCCTTCCGGGATCCAGTGTGCGATCAGTGGGTGTGCATAGCAATCAGTAGAGTAAGAGCCAGCTGGGGATCAGGGAGACCAGAGATGAGCAAGGAGACAAAAGAGGCTTCTCTCAATGTGTGTCCCTGGGGGCCGCGGCTGTGCATGGCACAGATTTAGAAATGACCGGGTTTAAAGTGAAGGGGGCCAGGGTGTGGGCGGGCCCTGAGGTCTGTTGCTGGGTGGGTGCCCCCCACCCTGTACTTGTTTGCAGGTTCCACAGCATCCTGCAGGAGACAGTGGCGCTCCTGGTCCCCGAATGTGATGTCTCCTTCATCCCCTCTGTGGATGGGGGGGGCCGGGGTGTGGCGGTGGTGACTGCCGTGGCCGCCCGCCTGGCTGCCCACCGGCGCCTGTTGGAGGAGACTCTGACGCCATTCCGGTTGAACTACGAACAGCTGGCAGGAGTTCAGGCACAGATGCGGGAGGCCATGGCCAAGGGACTCCGGGGGGAGGCCTCCTCCCTCCGCATGCTGCCCACTTACGTCCGGGCCACACCGGATGGCAGTGGTAAGGGCCTGGTCTGAGTGGGAGCTGGGATGTGAGCTCCTGGCTGGCCAGGCGGGGCGGGGGTGGGGTGGCACAGAGGGCTTGGGGCTGGAACCACCAGCTCCATCCTGGCGCTGAAAGGGCTCCGTTCCTACAGAACGAGGGGACTTCCTGGCCCTGGACCTCGGGGGCACCAACTTCCGGGTGCTTCTGGTACGCATGACTGAAGGAGGGGTGAAGATCACCAACCAGGTGTACTCTGTTCCAGAGCACGTGGCCCAGGGCTCTGGAGAGCAGGTACCCCCAGCCTGGGCTCTGACATCAGAGAGGGGGAGGGGCCAGGGGCCCTGATCACCCCTCACCCACCCCATCCCACAGCTCTTTGACCACATCGTGGACTGCATAGTGGACTTCCAGAGGGCTCAGGGTCTGAGCGGACAGAGCCTCCCACTGGGTTTCACCTTCTCCTTCCCATGCAAGCAGCTCGGCCTGGATCAGGTGAGGGGGGTGGGGCCAAGAGAAGCACTCCCCAGGGGGCCTCCCACCCACATTCCTGGAGGCCAGGGAAGCATCCCAGGGCTGGGGTGGGCCACACTGCTGGCCCAGACGGGCACCCAGCTTCAGTTTCCCCAGACACACATGGCATGCCCAGGGCTGGGGGCCGGGGCATCTGGGAGCAGTGCAGGCCGAGATCCGGGCTGGCTGGGGGACACCTTGCTTGTGTCAGCCGTGGCACTGCTGTGCTGGCCTGGGGGTCCGGGGAGACAGTGCCCATTGCTGTGTCTAGAAGGGGCTGGGAGTTGGAAGTCTCTTGTCCTCTTTTCTCTTCCCTCCCTTGCTTGCTTCCTTCTCAGTGCTTGGCTCCGTGTTGGGTACTTGATTGGGGTGGCACAGGGACAGACATAAGTCCCCACGCAGCACACAGCTCGGCGTGCCCATCTGCAATCATGATGAAGTCCACGCACACCCATGACGCTTGCACGGGAGACGGCAGTTCCCGGGCCTGGGGCCCAGGCTCCCAGGAATCTCCTTGCTTATAAAGTCCCTTGTGTGTGCACAGAGCTTGCAGCCCCCGGCGGCCCCCACTGCATTCACAGACTCCTGTGGTCTAGACAGCCCCGTCCTCATCACCCCAGCAGGCTGCCAGCAGCTTCCTCCTCCAGCCCATGACCCTGCTCTCCTTCACACGGGCGGCCTTTGGCCCACACACCTCCCTTCTGGTCTGCTGCACCCCAGGCCGAGGGTACTTGCTCCTTTCTGGATTCCTTGTGGGTCGTCGGAGGCAGGCGTGACTCACTGCAAATCCAGGCACGCCGGAAAGACGGTTCCATTAACTGCCTCCAAGGGTTAACTTCTGTGTTGAGCTTACCTCCTCTGGAGGGGCGGACACTGAATGTGAGGACCCCTTTCCCGAGGTCGGGCTTCCTTCTCCACCACCGTGTCCTTGCTGTGCAGAGGAACTCGGACACACCCAGGCCCCCGCTCTCTGGGCGTCCCCCGTCCCTTCCTCCCTGGAGCCTCGACACTCCCCTGGGCATCGCCTAGGAGGCGAAGACAGAGATCTCCTGTTCTTGGGATCCCCCAGCTCCCTCTGGCCCCTCCCCCAGCCCAGGGGAGGCAGATGCTTTTCCCTGGCAGCCCCCAAACCCCTGGGGCTGACTTCCTTTCCCCTCTGCCTCGCCTTCGCCATCCCAAGGAGTCTTGATCTAGTCTGGGATGGTCAGCTTTGCTCTTGGTCCTAAACTCTCACACAACTCCCTCCCATTCTCCTTCTCACCCTGTTTTTGTAAAGATTTTTATTTATTTATTTATTTTAAAGAGTTACAGAGAAGGAGAGAGAGAGAGAGAGAGAGAGAGAGAGAATCTCCCCTCCACTGGTTACTCCCCAGATGGCCACTATGGCCAGGCTGAGCCAAGTTGAAGCCAGGAGCTTCATCCAGGTCTCCTGTGTGGGTGGCAGGGAATCAAGGACTTGGGCCATCTTCCACTGCTTTCCCAGGCGCATCAGCAGAGAGCTGGGTTGGAAGTAGAAGCAGCCGGGACTCGAACCGGTGCCCATATGGGATGTAGGTGCTTTAGGTGGCCAGCTTGGTCCGCTATGGCACAACACCAGCCCTCATTTCTGGTTTTGAGGCAGTGAGGGTAGCTTTCCCTAGCTGCTGGGGGGAAAGGTTGGTTACTGTTTCTAGAACCTCCTGCCCCCAGGATTTGCCCAGACGGCTGTGACGCCCTTCCGGCTCCTCTCTGAGAGGCAGCACCTACGGGAAGGATGCTCCTCGGCCAGCCCAGCCCCGGCTGCCCGGCCCCTCCCACCCTACCCGGGGCTGTGGCTTTTCCCTTCCTCCCGCACCTGTGTCTGGGACACACGAGTCACTCTCCCATCAGCCCAGCTCCGAGCCCTGCTCTGAGAATTCCTTCCTGTCTTGCCAGCTCTTTCTGGAAGGGCAGGGTCTGCTGTCTTCCGGGCCTGTGAGCCTTCGCCGTCCTCAGCATCCCCACACCCAGCACGTTACCAGTTCTGTTCGTTGCTAACCTGGTTACTGAGGGTCTTTCCTTTGGGGCAGATGTCTTTAAATGGCCAGCCCGTCAGGCCAGCTGAGCCTCCCCGAGCTAATAATGGGAGGCGTAGGTCAGATCGTTATTAATGGGTTTCTTCACACTGAAAACCGCCTGGGGAGTCAGGTGGGGGTGGAGGGCAAGGCCTGTGACCACAGCGGCAAAGCCGGCGAGGGCTCCTGCGGGGAGGGCGGAAGTGCAGGCCTCGCGTGGGCTGCAGGCTTTGGGGAGGCAGAGCGAGACCTGAAGGAGGCCTGTGGTCTCCTGTCCCCCTGACCGCCCCCCCTCCAGGGCATCCTCTTGAACTGGACCAAGGGTTTCAACGCCTCGGACTGTGAGGGCCAGGATGTCGTGTGTCTGCTGCGGGAAGCCATCCAGCGTAGACAGGTGGGAACTTAACTCAAGGGGTGCTTTGGTGGGGGTGGGGGCTTCAGCAGGCCTTGGGGGAGGCAAAGGGTCCCCTGCTTCATGAGAGGAGGGGGCCCTCTGTGGTAGAGACCTCTGGGTCCAGCGCTGGTTGCTGTGACAACTGTGTTGCCCAGCAACTAACCACATCCTTTTGTGTACAGGCGGTGGAGCTGAATGTGGTTGCCATTGTCAATGACACCGTGGGAACCATGATGTCCTGTGGCTACGAGGACCCCCGCTGCGAGATGGGCCTCATTGTTGGTGAGGGGGGGCACCCCTTGGTACCCCTGCCTCTTGACAATTGTCTGTCTCCTGTGGATACCTCAACTTGCACGTTCCCCTGGTGTTGCCTGACCCGACAGGGCCCGGGGGGACACTCCGTTGGGCTGGGAGACTGGAGTTTGGGTGTTTTGCGTGGCCCAGTTCCTGCGCACCGTGTGCCCGTCTGGTGGCTGAATCTGAGCCTTGGAGCCACAGGGATGTGGGCGGGAAGACCAGCTTTGCTGTCCCCACGGCATGACCTCAGTCCCTTCACCCCTAGATGACGCAATGACTTCTGCCTCAAAGGGTCAGGGGCGAGGTGGAGATGACAGGAGGCAGAGAGGGAGTCCCAGGGCCTGGCTCAGGGGCCACACTTGGTGTTGGCCCCAGTGATCTATGAGGGTCCTCGGACACTCGGAGGTTCCAAGTCTTCAGTGAACGCCTAGCAGGTGGCCACTGGGGGCTGGATGGAGGGACAGTGAGACACAGAACAAGGGAAAGGTCCCAGCTCCTGGAGACAGGGGGTGAGCCCAGAACAGCCCAGAGAGGTCAGGGAGAGCTGACTCTGACTGCACACGCACATGGGGTCAAGGCCAAGATCAGAAAGGAACAGGTCTAGGAATGAGTGGGCCTTGAAGAGAGCCGATCTGGCTTCCTGAGCACATCCACCTGAGAGTGGGAGGCGCGCACACATGGCAACCCCTGGGCGACACGGAGCGTCTTGGACGCAGGGCCTGGCATTCGGAGACACTGGCTGCCGTGCAAATAAGCAGCCGGTTGGAGTGCCCGAGGTGGCACCGGCCAGAGCCTGCCTGCACGCGCTGGAGAGCCTTCCCCAGCCATGCCCTCTGCCTGGATTGCCTTTTCCCTTTTGTGCTTCCTAGAGTCACACACCATTTCCTCGCTGAAGCGTTCCTGACCCAGGAACACCCCCATGACGCCTCTCTTGCCCTTCCGTTTGGGCCCTCAGAGGCAGGAGCCGAGCTGACTCAGTTCATTGCTCTACTTCCGGTCTGCTGGGGTCCCTGATGTCTCATTTTTGCATCTTCAGCTCCTGGTCTTTGCACCTGTTAGTTTGACAACGGGGCCTCTGGTCAGCAGAGAGTAGGGGGCTGTCTCCGGGAAAGGACGTGGCCAGTGGACATGGTGGGGGACACTCTGGGCGTGGCATGGCCAGCACACTGGGGGTGATGCTGCCAGAGCCAGTCTTGGGGGCGCTGAAGGCTTGGTGCCCGCAGGGTCTGTATGAGGGACATGGGACCAGCACCAGGGACGGGGTGTGCATGTGGGAAGGCAGCGAGGCAGGGGAGTGAACCCACATTTGTCACCTTGTGCTCACCCGGGGGCCCCTGCAGGGACTGGCACCAATGCCTGCTACATGGAAGAGCTCCGGAATGTGGCCGGCGTGGCCGGGGACTCGGGCCAAATGTGCATCAACATGGAGTGGGGCGCCTTTGGGGATGACGGCTCCCTGGGAAGCCTCAGCACGTGCTTTGATGACAGTGTGGACCAGGCATCCATCAACCCTGGCAAGCAGAGGTACAGGCCGGGGCTGGGCAGGGGTGGCGCTCAGTGGCCGGTGCTGGCGCTGGAGCTGCTCGCGTCCCTTGTCCCCATCTGCACAGGTTCGAGAAGATGATCAGCGGCATGTATCTAGGGGAGATCGTGCGCCACGTTCTCTTGCATCTAACCAGCCTTGGCGTTCTCTTCCGGGGCCAGCAGACCCAGCGCCTTCAGACCAGGGACATCTTCAAGACCAAGTTTCTCTCTGAGATTGAAAGGTGCCTGCAGGCCTATGCTGGCTCCTCCCCCTCCTGGGGGGATGGGCCCCACTATCTGGGGGGGGGGATGCTGGCTGGTGGGGGACGTGGGGGAGGGGAAGATAAGTGTCGTCTCTAAGGGGAGCTACTGCAGGAGCCCACCTCTCTCTCTGTGCTGTCTTCCTCTCCCGCCCCCCAGTGACAGCCTGGCCCTGAGGCAGGTACGAGCCATCCTAGAGGACTTGGGGCTGCCCGTCACCTCGGATGATGCCCTCATGGTCCTGGAGGTGTGCCAGGCTGTGTCCCGGCGGGCTGCACAGCTCTGCGGGGCGGGCGTGGCTGCCGTGGTGGAGAAGATCCGGGAGAACCGGGGCCTGGAGGAGCTCGCCGTGTCTGTGGGTGTGGATGGGACCCTCTACAAGCTGCATCCCCAGTGAGTCGGGGGCGTGGGGTGAGGGCGTGGGCGGGGCAAGGGAGGCCTGTCCCGGTGGAGCCCGGCTGGCCTGGGCTCACCGCAGTCCCTCCCCTTGCCAGCTTTTCCAGCTTGGTGGCAGCCACAGTACGGCAGCTGGCCCCTCGGTGCACCGTCACCTTCTTGGAATCAGAGGATGGGTCTGGTAAAGGTGCAGCCCTGGTCACCGCCGTTGCCTGCCGCCTTGCCCAGACAACCCGGCTCTGAAGGTGTCTCCAGGAACCACAGAGTCGCAGCTCCAACCCTGCTGGCCCGGGCCTGTCCCTCAGCCAGGCCAAAGCATCCAGGACTCCCGGAGCAGCCCGAGTAGGACCCCAGTGGCCACTGGCCTCACCCTAAGGGAAGCAGCACTTGGGTTAGCAATATATATATATAATTTATTTACATTCACGTCTGCTAAAATCCCTACGCGCCCCGGCGGCCGGGCAAGACTGTGTACATAAGGCCAAGTGTAAGTGCGCGAATGCACTTAAGACAGAGTCAGGACACGAGCTTCACACGACAGGGCCCCGCACAGGGGCGCTGGCCAGCCCCGGAACGGGCACGCCACGGCACACACACTCGCCATTGTACAGCCCGGGGACTCCATTGCATATTCACACGCCCCGCCAGGCAGGGCACCTCGAGGCTGGGGGCAGGGGAGAGGCAGGGAGGAGCCGGCAGGTGGCCCCGGCTGCGTGGGAGGTGGGCAACGTGTGAGGCAGATGTGTACCGACACTGGGCGTGAGAGTTGTGAGCAGCCTCTGGGGGTCCAGCATGGGATGTGTGTGTGTGCGCATGTGTGTGGGGGCAGAGGTGTGTCTGCATGATCCGGGGAGGGGTGCGTGTGAGATGATCACACAGGGCATGTGTGGGCACATGCCCGTGTGCTGATCGTTGTGCCTGAATCGAAGGGGCTGCCCCCATCCGGCTATGGCCCTCGATCCCCGCAGGCTTGGAGCCAGGCCCCTCAGATGCGCCCCTACCCAGCAGGCACAGAAATGTTTGCATAAGGTCCAGCCTAGGCAGGAGGTCCAGGGCCACGTCCCGAGCCCGGCGTGTGTGTGTGTGTCCGTGTGCATGCGGCTCCTGGCCAGGGCCGGGAGGAGAGGTAGCATCACACAAACATCCACACACACACGGGCTGGCTGGGCCTGGGCCGAGTGTGAGCAGGTGGCTGTGCCAGCCTGGCCAGGCAGGCCGAGGAGGGGGCTGGGAGTTTGGGCAGGGTCTGAAGGGGCAGCGTTAAGGGACAACCTTGGCCAGGAGGGGTGGGGGCGGCCTGTCCCAGCAGCTCTCCCTGGTGTCGAGGGTAGGGCCCCGTCCGGCTCTGCCCGTCCCTGGCGAGTGCCAAAGCTGGTGAGAGTGTGTAGGCGTGGCGGGTGTGGCCGGCCTCAGCACTCGGCCTCCGACACGGTGAAGAGGCCGGCCTCAGGCTGGCCCAGTCCGGCCACAGCTGCCGCGAGCTGGCTGAGGTTGCCGTTGGGGAAGTGCCGGGCCTCCCACAGGTTCAAGATCATGGCTGTGGGGCTGGGCTTGGAGGCGAAGAAGCTGAGATGGCTGTGGAGGGGAAGGGAGCCTGTCAGCAGGCCCGGCCTCCCCCCAGACTGCTACCACCGGTTCACGTCCCGCCCCAGGGTGAGGCCTCTGAGCCAATGCACTGTCGGGCAGTGGACCTGGCACGGGCCCCCCCAGGGCTCCTGTCCACTCCGCCCACCCAAGTTCATGGCTCTGCAGCCCCTGCCTGCCCGCCAGCTGCCTACCTGTCCAGGTGGAGTTTTTGGGCCAGGGTCCGCCAGTCGGCACCCCGGCTGCAGGGTGGGTCCAAGCTGGTAATGATCTTTTGCCGAATGAGGAAGGGGATCTTGAAGGCACTGGGACCCACCAGGGCTGGGACCCCCCCTTCACTCTCCAGAGCCAGTAGCTCAGCAAACCTCGTGTCCTGGAGTGGCAGAGAGGAAGGGTCTGTCCGGACTTCTCCCGCCGGGGACTCCCACACCACCCAGTGCGGGCCCTGGGGCTTCCTGGTCAACGCCCCGCCTTGGTCCTGCTCACTGCACTGAGGCTGTCTCAGCGACACAGCTGGGGAGCAGGGTGACCGGCTGGCCTGAGTTCCAGCCCTCTCCACCACCTCCCTCCCCACCCCCCCTGCCTGCCCCCCAGTCACCCTGTGTGCACTCCTCCCCCACCCACCTTGGTGATGTTGAAGTTGATGTTGAAACTTTGCCCGTCGCCCTCCACCTGCCACACCCACACCTTGCAGGCCAGGTCACTGGTGCTGGGGCTGACGCGCTCCAAGGTGAAGGTGCAGTGTAGGTACTGTTGCGTGCCATTCCAGATGTGGTAAAAGGGGATCTCCTGGGTGACCGAGAGGAGGAGGCGGTGGCGTCAGGGGCGCCCAGCCCCAGGCTCGGGGAGCGCCGGCCCCAGGGTCAGCTCTTACCTGGTAGCTGACCAGGAGCTTGCTCTTCCACAGGGAGCTGGGCACGTCGTGCACAGACAGGCGCAGGTTGTGGTAGCTGTCCTTGAAGTGCAGGAGGCGGGGCTCCTGGATCAGCTGTCCGCCCAGCTGCTTCTCCAGCTGCACCAC
Organism: Sylvilagus floridanus; assembly: GCA_949820135.1. Classification (NCBI taxonomy): domain Eukaryota; kingdom Metazoa; phylum Chordata; class Mammalia; order Lagomorpha; family Leporidae; genus Sylvilagus; species Sylvilagus floridanus. The sequence goes on along the minus strand of OX463233.1, from coordinate 72,415,771 downwards.
CTCCTGCAGCGCCCGGGGCGGGGGTGGGGTCAGCCAGGCCTGGGGGCCCAGAGGGCCGCCCCCACCCTGCCCCGCCCCGCCCCATGCCTGGGCTGGCCGTACCTTGAGTGCATCGTGGGTGTCGTGTAGGCAGTAGACTCGGATGTTGTACTCAAGGGAGGTGCAGGCCACGGGGGCAAACAGAAGCAGCTTGAGGCGCTTGGCCGCCGCCACGCTGAGGGCCTCGCCCACCAGGGCGAAGCGGCCCAGCTGCTCGGTGAAGACATAGCAGGCGCCGGCCTCCAGTTGGCAGTAGTAGAGGTGGGAGGGTGACTCTTCGCCCAGGTGCAGCACGTCCTAAAGGGGGCGCCCGCGAGGCGTCAGTCCTGGCCCTCAGGCGCTGGGCTCGGGGCTACCCAGCTGCACAGGACAGGGAGGCCCAAGCTCCCCTGGGATGCCCGTTCCTTGCTCACCTCCCAGCTGCCCTCGCACGACTGCTTCTTGAGGCGCAGGCTCCAGCTGTCGGGGCTGGGCTCCCCGCAGTGGTCCATGGCGAGGATCACAGGTCGGGTGAGCAGGACTCCGGGGGGCCCGCAGCTAACGATGGGACTCAGCAGGGTCTGACAGCCGGCTAGGGGCAACCTCAAGTGGGGAAATGCGGGTGGGGAGGGAAAGGCGTCAGCGGCCAGCGCCAGGGCTGTGTGTGTGTGGGGGGGGGAGGTTGACGGAGCTCACGCCTGCCCCTTCCCCGGTCGCCCCTCGCGCCGCCGCCCCACTCGGCACACCTCACATCCTCGGGCTTGTGCAGCGTGAGGTAGATCTCGTAGATCTTTCCCCGGGGGATGGCGTCTGGGGGGATGAGGAGGCTGATTCCTGAAACGGAGCGGGGGGGGGGGGGGGCGCTGAGCCCGCTGCAAACCCAGTCCCTCTGGCAGCCTCCCTGGGCCTGGGCTGGGGACGCCGGTGCTGCACCAGGAGTGCGGCGCTGAGCAGCCACCCACACAGGCAGGAAGCTGAGCTGGGTGCTTCCAAGAGCAGCCGAGGGAACGCAGGCGGGGAGAGCCTGCCTCCCCAGCCCAGCACCTTCCGCTGCGAGCAGTGTGTGGGACTTGGGCATGCCCTGCTTAGCCCCTTCTCCCCCTGGCATTAAGGCCCTTCCGGTCCCACCCCACTGTCTTTCCGCAGCACCTCCAGCCCAGTCTGTGCCATGTCCTCGGTGGTCCTGGAACCCTGCACCTGCTGCCCTGCCCACGCTCCTCTGCGGACCCTGCCACTGCCCTCCCCCTGCAGGTGGGGCTGGGTCTGTACAGCGCCACCTGGCGTCGGCTGGCCTCCCCTGTCTGCGCGGCTAGCAGGTGCAGCGGGGGCGGGGGGTGGGGCAGGACACAGCAAGGACAGGGACCAGGGGTGGTGACCACAGAGCGGCAGACGCCGAGGCGGGCCATGCCTGGACTTCACTAAAATGGGGTTTTGGTCAATGACAAAGCCCATGTGCAGTGGTGCCGCCCTTGGGCTGGTGACGTGGCCGCTGTCTCAGTTTGCTGAGGGCCAGTATGGTGGCCCCGGTGTGCCAGGCAATCGCTGCACCACATGCCTCTCAGAACGCAGCCTGTGGTTAAGCGATGTACGACTGTTCGCAGAGGCTGCTCCCTTCGCTAGCCCACGCTGGCCCCCCAGAACCTGCTGCAAGTGGGGGTGACAGCCCCAGACTCCCCCGGGGGTCTGCTTCCCGTGGGGGAGGTAGGCACAGCGAATCCCCCATCACATGCTCCCGAATCCCGCAGCCTCGCAGGCAGGTGGGGGCAAGGATGAGCAATCAAAGGATGTGCAGAGAAGTGTTGCCCCCCCCTTCCTGCCCGGCTACTAGCACCCAGGTTCTGCCCGCCTGTCTCAGGTGCCATCTCGCTTCTGATCCTAGTAGCACTCTGAGCGGTTCATTAGCATTGCCTATGCAGAGAGCAGACGCTGTCAGGTTAAGACCCAAGAGGGCAGCAGCAGGTGAGCCCATGGGAGGGGCAGAGGGCCCAGGAAGCTGGGAGTCCCTGCGGCTGCCGCGAGCCCCGGATGAGCACGTGTGCAAGGGGAGAGGCCCCAGTGGCAGCCAGCAGGGGACAGGGTCACCTCTGCCTGTCGGTGTGAGAGCTTTGCAGGGGAGCCCCGAAGGGTCTGAGCAGTGGAAGGAAATGCTGGACTCTGGCTTCGCGGGGTGAATGCTGGGAACGGGCAAGCAGGTAAAAGGGGCAGAGGCTCCTCCCCACCAGGAGAGGTGGGGCTTCCGGGCAGAGAAGACCCAGGACGCCGTGTGTGGAGGAGGCGGGCCTGGGGGCCAGTGAGATAGAGCAAGGGGTCAATGTGATCCCCGTTTTCTGGCTTGAACAACCACAGTGTGCTGCTCATGAGCCGGGGAAAGCCGAGAGGGAGCAGGCTGGGGGGCAGCGTGGGAGGTGGCTCTGTTTCAGGCACGAGGGGTCTAAGGACCTGAGGCCCACTCAGATGGAGCTGCCCCGGAGGCAGCTGGGTAGGCAGTGCTGGCTGGCGTGGCAGAGTGGGCGTGAGCTGCACGGACTCAGTGACTAGAGCCACCGGGCCAGGCGGGGTCATCGCGCCGGTGAGGGCGGCAGGGGCCCGTGCGGTCATCTAAGCCCAGAGACGCCACACCAGAGGCGGCAGAAGTTTCTTGTAAGATGACGTCTGTGGATCGTCTAACAAGATGAGGGCTCCCTCAGGGAGGTCTCCGTGCAGTAGGGGCTCCCCGGGGCCTCTGCGCCTGCGCCGTTTGCATTTGTCTACGGTTTCCATGGCTGGTAAGCTCCCGGTGGCCAACCCCCGTCCTACCCAACCGCAGAGCCCACAGCCCCACTGGGGGTTCTCTCCAAAGCTCAGCCCTTTTCCTGGCTGGCCTGGCCCAGCCACTCGGGGTGAGGTTGCAGGCCGTGGAAGGAGCGCCTGGGCCATCCCATGCTCCTCCAGGAGGGCGGTGTGGGCTGGACTGGCCTCTGGGGACTCCCCCCACACCCCCTGGGGTCCTTCCTACCTGTGTTAGGGATCATCAGCCGGCCCCCGAGGAAGTTGAAGGTCCCGTAGGCCATGTTGCTGGTGCCTCTAGGCAGGGAGCGGAAGTAGTTCTGGGTGGACAGGCGGGACACGAAGTCCTCGGCTTCAGCGGTGGGCGAGCTGTGGTGCAGCGTGTGGCGGCCGCCCGCCAGGGGGCTGAGCAGGTGCCCGTTGGTGAGCTGGAACTTGGGGCTGGGCCCGTCCTGCCGGGGACACAGGCTGCCCTGGTAGGTGGTGGTGGTGGTGCTGAGGTCTGGCTGGATGGTGAGCAGGTGGGGGTTGTCTGTGGGGCCAGAGACAGGCTCAGGGCGCGGCAGTGAGGGCTTCCCCGCCAGCCAGCACAGCCCTGGGCGAGGGGCCTCCGGCACTGGCGCCGGGCGCAGGGGCTTCACCTGCTTTGCTGGGCTTGATGCTGACAGGCTGGAAGCCCGAGGTGAGGATGGACGAGTCGGCCACGTCGGAGTCCAGCCCCTCTTTCTTACGGCAGTAAACAAGGATGAGGACAAGCAGCAACAGGACGAGACACACGGCCACGGCAATGAGGCCCACGTAGAGGGCCACATCCTCAGGGCCCGACGCAGCTGCAGGAGAGAGCACAGCTTTGGGCAGGGCAAGTGGTTGGGGCTGGGAGGGAGAGGTCACTGGTGTCCAGCCCAGGAGGACGAGGCCTCCTCTCGCGTGGGGCACACGCCCAGGCCTGGACACTCACAGCAGGGGGCAGACAATCAGCATGCCTCGGGCCCAGCCCTGCTCCTGCTGCTGCCTGGCCGAGGGACTCTGAGCAGCTCACACCCCCGTGGGCTGCAGGTTCGGGCCGAGGTGGCTGCCGGGAGGCTGGAGGAAGGGGGGGCTACTTTTCCAGGGTCGGGTCGTGGGGGGGAGGTGGTGGTGGCTCAGTTAGTATACTTGTTATCTGCTCTTTGGGGGACCAGGGAGCTGGGGCTGGAGATGAGCTCCAGGGATCCCTCAAAGCAGGATGCTATGATCGCTGGGCACCCTCCGAGTGCTGTTAACAGGCGGGGGCCCTGCTGGAGGTCGCTGGGTCTGAGTGCACGCTGCGGGGGGTGGAGGTGGGGACGCGGGGCATGACCCTCCGAAGGAGCCACGGCTGCTCTCCTCTCAAGAGGGGAGTTATGGAAGAGCGAGGCTGGCCCCTCCCTGGTCTCTCTGGCTGCCCCCACTCGCAGGCAGGCCCACCACCGTGCCTCCTGGACGAAGCGATGCAGCCTAGGGGCTCTCTCGGAGCTGCTGCTGGACTGGTGGACCTGCGGCTTCCAATGCTATGAGCGAAATCAACTTTTCTTTAGTCTCCAGCAGCAAGTGTTGTTAGTTTGCGCCCATGCACAGGGCATCTGCCTCCTGCCTGCCAGTCCCTGCACCGGCAGCAGGGCTGAGAGCCCCCCCCCCCCGGCTGCCTCCCCCAGGCCTCGGGCAGGGTGGGGGAGGGCTGGGGGTGACTGACTGCTTGGGGGGGTGGGTATTGACTTGAGAAGGGCTTTGCATAATGGAAGAAATGTCCATCAGAAAGGAATTGACACAGATAATTAGGTTTTTAATTGAAAGAATGGGGGGAAGGTGTGTTCTGGAGAAAAAAAAATCCAACAGAGATCTTTAATTGTTAGTTATGGCCTTGTAATTAACAGGCCTCACAAACCTGGGGTCCCCACAGAACTCGCGTGTGCACCAGGGGACTGCAGGGTGAGGATTTGGGTAAGCGTGGATAGGTGCCTGTGAACGAGCCGAGGGGGTGTGGGCGTGCTAGGGACGGGGCATCCCCGGGGGCCTGAGCTTGGAGAGGCACAGCACGCCACAGGGGACTGACCCCCTTGGCTGCGGTCTCACCAGGGCTGGACAGGACCGACCCTGCCAAACAGAAGTAGAAGCCAGCAGTGTGGGAGCACTCACTGTGCACGCAGAGGTCACTGGTGCAGTTGCGGGTGTCCAGGTCAGCGCCCCGGCACTCCTCACCTCCGTTGCGGGGCGCTGGGTCCGAGCACTCACGGCTCCGCCAGTGGGTACAGTCCAGCCCACAAGCTGACCACTTGCTCCATGGGCTCCAGCTGCCATCCACTATCCAAGAGACAGACACGGGCAGAAAGGAGACAGCACGGTCAGCTCGGGGAGCCAGCCCCAGGCGATCCGCCAGTGGCCCGGACGGGTGTCGGGACCAGGCAGGACAAGTTGGCCTGGACCTGGGTTCAATGCCAGGGCCAGGCCCACCAATCTGCACGCCCTCCGGTGTCCAGCTGGCCTGGATGACGCATGCTCATGACGGGAAGGTAGATGACACCAGGGGCTGCTTGGCGCTCGCCACCCCAGGGAGGCCATCTGGTCACACAAGGACCTTTCTGATCCCAGCCCCAGGTGGGTTCTGCAGCCCCAGGCTGACCCCAGCCCTTGTCCCCAGACTGTACCTCAGACCCCGCGACTTGGAACCTACCCTGAACCCAAGCTTGGATGCAGCCCGGGCCCCTGCCTCCGACCACACACTGCACCCTGAGCCCCTGCCTCCGACTGAGCCTGGCCCTGCATGGCGGGCGGGGTGGGGATGGAGCCATGGGGAGCAGGCTGGTGGGCGCGATGGAGCCGGGGCGCGGAGATGGCGTGGTGAGGAGCGATGCGGGAGGCGGCGGCCGCTGGTACCTGGGCACAGGGTGGCGCAGGCTGTTTTCTGGACATTCTGCCCCTCACAGAAGGCGCCCCCGTTGAGAGGCGCCGGGTTGGTGCAGCTCCGGCTCCGTTTCTGCCAGCCGCGCCCACAGCTGGCGCTGCAGGCAGACCACTCGGTCCACGTCGACCACCCACCGTTCACTGGCCGGACAGAGAAGGGCTGGGGTCAGGGAGCGGGGGTCGCCTTGGACTTGTGGGCCCGGGGATGCGGCGTGAGGGTACAGGGGCTGCGCTGGGCTGGGCTGGGCCGGAAGCGCAGCAGGGGAGGCTGAACCAGTGCACGGGTGCCGGTGGCCTGGTAGCATCTGCTGCGCGGTCCTCCCTTCTCCTGGTGGGCGCTTGGGGGCGGCTCACGCGCTCCTCTGGCGGGAACCCCACCCTCTCACAGGGTAGCTCCTGGCTCCCTCCTCTGCCTGCTCCTGGGGGTGCCCGGGCCGGCTCGGGCTCTACTTCCCATCCTGGAGAAGCGCGCGGGGCGGGTGTCCTATCGCCTTTCCTGCACCCCTGCTGTCCCCTCACCTCCTCTTTCTGTGCAGTGTGCCCACACCGCAGGTGCCCAGCCTGGCCCCCGGCCCCCCCAGCACGCCCCCTGGGGGCCCAGCAGCCGCACTGCGGCCCTTTCCTTAGGCTTCCCCAGCAGGCCAGGGGCTGCCCCACGGCCTCTCGCCACGCGGCCCTGCCCCGGAGGCACCTCTCTGTGCCTCTCCCTGCGACCCGGCAAGCCGGTGCCAGGGGCCCACCGTAGACGATGACGGCCGCAGAGGCGCTGCGGCGGCGCGCCACGATGTTCTTGGCCACGCAGGTGTAGTTGGCTGTGTCGGCCAGCCGGGCCTGCCGCACCACCAGGCTGTGCTCCCGCGTGATGTACACGTTGGGGTCCAGGGCTGGGTCCACCAGGTCTTCGTTCCGCAGCCACTCCACCTGGTTGAGGGGGTGGGGGTGGAGCCAAGCCACTGCACGGTGGCCCACGCAGGCTCTGGGGACGGGGCGGGGCGGGAGCTGAGATCCGGAAGCCCCGCCCACCTGCGGTGTGAGCCCTGCAGCCCCCTCTCACCTCGGCCGGGGGGACGCCCTCGGGCGGGCGGCAGGGCAGCACGATGCCCTGCTCCAAGGACACCTCCTTGGCCAGCGGCTCCAGCTCGAAGTTCTTGCGTAAATCTGGAAGATGGACAGCAGTGCCCTCCAATCGCTGTGCCCGGCCACTCCGGCAGCAAGTGTTCGGGGGGGCACCGCGCTGGCCGGGCTGCGTCGGCAGGCGCTTCTTCCAGCCCTGAAGGCAGGACTGTGAGGTTTTCGGGCCGGACCGCCTCCTCCAGGAAGCTCGCTGCCCCCGTTCCCGTGACCCCGCCCCGCCCCAGGGCCGGGCTGGCACTCACAGGCGATGCGAATGTAGGCTTTCTGGCTCTTGGTGGTGCCCGAGGAGCTCCACGCCACGCACTGGCACCAGTACTCCTCCAGCCCGAACACCTTCTCCACCTGCTGCCTCGAGACATTGATGCGGACTTCCATGGCCGGCAGCCCTGGGGGCGGGAGGGGCGGCTTGCCGGGCGGGGCCGCACTGCGCTCCCGGTGCCCAGCGCCCGCGCCCGCGCCCGCGCCGGGGGAGTGGACCGCGGGGGCAGCCCTTGTCCTGGCGGGGTGTCTCCTACAGGCTAGGAGTGGGGTCTCTCACTGCCCCTCGCTGCCCTTTGTAACCTGAGCCCTAGGGCCCTGAAGGGGCTTCGCATGCAAGTTGGGGCTACAGCATCGGCCGGCAAGGACCCCAGACCCGTGATGCCTCTGTAGGGTGGGCACCCGGCCCCTCCCTAGGGGCTGACAGGTCGATCCTGCCAAGGCTAATACAATCACAGCTATTAGCAATACAATGAGAGTGATTATGCGGGCTGGAAGTAGACCCCTGGGATTTGGTGGGGGGGTTCCCGACTGGATCATCCTCCAGCCCTCTCCAGAGGACGGCATTGTTCCCACCCGAGGCCTGGGGAAGGGCTCTGAATCCTGGGCGTTCAGGGTCCCGTAGTCACCTTGGGAGGGGCTGCACCCCCCCCCCCGCCAGCGAGAAACAGGAGAACAGGGTGGGGGCAGCCAGCACTGGGGCCCTGGGACCTTCTCTGCTCTACTGGGCAGGCTGGGGGGGGGGCGTCAGATTGCACTCCCCACCCTGGGCCACACCTGTCCGCTGAGAGCAGGGCTTGCCAGGACGGCCCAGGAGCTCCTCTGCCGCCCCAGCAGGGAGATGCCGCCCCCCCCACCCCACCCCCCCCCCCCCCCCCCCCCGTCTGCAGCCAAAACCAGTGTCCCCAGGAGTGAGAAAAGGCTGTTTGTTTCCAACTTCTCCTCCTCCTGACCCCAATTTCCCTCGGGTCATTGGCTTATCAGAAAGAGAGAGAGAGGCCTGCAGCCAATGTGTTTCCATTGTTAACAGAGAAATTCAATTAGGGCTGCGGTGCCCGAGGCGCAGGGGTCTGGCAGCGCCGAGCTGTTTTCTTTCTCCGAATCTCCCCAACGAGCCTCTCCCGGCCCCTCCCCGGACCTCTCCTCCAACAGCTCCGGCTCTCACCTGCCTCCTCCCCCCACTTCCCTGTCTCTCCCGCTGCTCCCAGCTGGCTCTCACCGGAGTGGGGGCGCCACCTCTGGCTGGGGTCCCCGCAGCTGGGCTACTTCGGCCCTTTCTCCCGCTCTGCCTGTGCTGCCCCATAAGGCACCTGGGGGCTGAGCACCATGGGGCGACCCCCAGGGTCCGTGCGCTGGAGAGGCCGGGTGCTGGCTCCCTGGGTCTTAGGGAGACAGGTCTTAGCCAAGGAGGCCTCTTACCCCCTCTCCCTCTCTGCCTCTGGGCTATGGAGCGGGAAGGCTACAGAACTTTCTCAACTGGACCCTCTTTTTCCCCTGTGGGGGAGGGGCTTTGACTGGGGCTGTGCCCTCTGCTCCAGAGGTCATTCAGCGCCTGGTTCCTGGGAGCAGTTTGTGGGTATCTCTGTGCCTGCACCCAATCGGCAAATGCAAGCAGGTGGCAGCCTTGGGGAGGGGTCGGCAGGAAGAATGGGGACCCAGGCTGGCCGCCCTGGGGCGTGTGGGCAATGCAGAGGATTCTGGGAGGGTGTTGGCTGTGGGGCAGAGGGGCGCTCTGAGGCCAACCTGAGCTTCTCACTCTCTCGTCTGTGTAACACACAGTAAGCTGTGCCCCTGGCCTGGGCTCCAAGGCTGGATTTTGCTAATTTCAGGCTCTTCCAGTGTCAGGGATGGGGGGAGGGGCATCGGACCAGCACACTCTAGTCCCATACGGAGAGATCTGGGTGGAGCTCTGGACCGCTGCCATACCTGGCTGACCCCAGGACCTGTCCGGGCAGGGTCTCTGGTCTGTGCACCCACCCACAGGGCACCACCGCCGTCTGTTGGCGGGTTATAGAGGAAAAGTCTCTGCCAAAAGACACACACTGGCTTTGGGTTGAGGAATCAATGAGATCAATGAAAATTCAGAAGTGCTGGCCCCTGGCCATGGGAGGCCCGAGGCCAAGGTCGAATGCTCAGGTCGGGAGTGGGCCAGGCAGTTACAGGTGGGAAGGCCCCGTGAGCTCTGCTTCCCGGCCTGGCTTGCATGGAGCAAGCCCAGGGGAATTTGGGCTTTTAAAATTTATTTTGAGGCTGGCGCTGTGGCACAGTGGGTACAGCTGCCGCCTGCAGTGTTGGCATTCCACATGGGCGCTGGTTCCAGTCCCAGCTGCTCCACTTCCCATCCAGCTCTCTGCTATGGCCTGGGCAAGCAGTAGAAGATGGCCCAAGTCCTTGGGTCCTTGCACCCACATGGGAGACCTGGAAGAAGCTCCTGGCTTCGGACTGGTCCAGCTCCAGCCACTGCAGCCATTTGGGGAGTGAACCAGGGGATGAAAGATTTCTCTCTCTCTCCTTCTCTATAATTCCACCTTTCAAGTAAAATAAATAAATCTAAAAAATCATTTTATTTATATATTTTTAAAGATTGATTTATTTGAAAGTCAGAGTTACAGAGAGACATAGAGAGAAAATCTTTTTTAAATTTTTTTAATTTTCTTTTTTTTTGACAGGCAGAGCTAGACAGAGAGAGAGACAGAGACAGAGACAGAGAGAAAGGTCTTCCTTTCCGTTGGTTCACCCCCCAAATGGCCACTACGGCTGGCGCTGTGCCGATCCGAAGCCTGGAGCCAGGTGCTTCCTCCTGGTCTCCCATGTGGGTGCAGGGCCCAAGGATCTGGGCCATCCTTCACTGCCCTCCCGAGCCACAGCAGAGAGCTGGCCTGGAAGAGAGGCAACCGGGACAGAATCCGGCGCCCCAACTGGGACTAGAACTCGGGGTGCCGGTGCCACAGGCGGAGGATTAGCCTAGTGAGCTGCGGTGCTGGCTGAGAAAATCTTTCTAATCTGCTGGTTCACTCCCCAGATGGCTGCAATGGCCGAGGGCTGGGCCAGGCTGAAGCCAGGAACCAGGAGCCTCCTCTGGGTCTCCGATATGGGCAGCCTGGGCCGAAACACCTGCACCATCCTCCTCTTCTTTTCCTAGGCCATTAGTAGTGAGCTGAATTGGAAGTGGAGCAGCTGGGACTCGAACCAGTGCCCATATGGGATGCCGGCACTGCAGGTGGCAGCTCTACCCACTGTGCCACAACTCTCATTTTTTAAATTTTTATAGATTACTTTAAAATATTTATTTATTTGAGAGGCAGAGTTGGGGGAGAGAAAGAGAGAGTGAGCCAGCGCCCAGACCTGGGAGTGCTCACTCAAGGCAGGGCCTGGGCCCCAGCCAGACCATGCCTGTAAGACTTCTGGCTGGGAGGGGCCTGCAGCCAGAGGTTCCCGGACAGGTCGTCAAGGCTATAGGCGAGCAGGGGTTTGGCTGCGCCACAAGGTGGCGCTGTGCCCCGAGCGCGGGGTGGTGAGAGGAGAAAGGGGTGTGTGTGATCTCAACCCCCTCCTCCGAAGTTTGCAAGGGGCCCACCTCATTTCCATTTTACAGACAAAGAAGCCGATCACAGAGGGAACATGGCCAAGGGGTTGTGTATGGGACCCTCCCACCTGGACAGTGGGGACACCAACACTGGCCTCTGGCACCTCTAGTCCTGGCACCCAGAACTTTCCTGGGCCATGAGGTGGGAGCTTGAATTCCTGTACCTAACCCACAGCCTGGCACGGAGCAGGTGCTCAGCCAGCACGTGAGGGCAGCAGGAAGAGACTCCGGTCAGCAGGCACGGGCGAGGCTGGGGCAGCGCAGGGCTCCGGGGTCTGGCCCGGGGTCCCTGACCCGGAGAGGGGCAGGCAGAGCAAGGAGACCGTCCCCTGTCCCTCCCGGGCCGCTTCGGGTGGACAGAACCCAGCCCTCGCGGAGCTGGTGGGGGAGGGCGGGCCGTGACTTCTGCAGACAGAAAGACCTGGTTAGAGCCCTCTGGGGGCCCTGGACAAGTCCGTGCCAAGGCCTCAGTCTCCTCTGTGAAATGACAGGCTGGGCTCTTTAGCCACACTGGGATTAGCACAAGCGCTTCCACACGGCTCTCCCCGCCCGGGGCCTGGCCCTCGTCCAGGCTTCCCCTGCATGGCCCGGGCTTCCCAGAGGGCGAGTCTGACCACAGCCCTCTGTGGCCCCGCAGACTCCCGGCTCGGCTCCCTCTCCCGAGCCAGCCTGGCCTTGTGTGTATCTGCACCTCCGGCCCCTGGAAATGCTCTTCCGGACGGTTTGGAGGCCTGAGCTTTGGTGTTAACCCCGCTGGGTCCCGCAGTCTCCTGCCTGCCCCCGTGTCAGTGCCACCGGCCTGCTGTCGCCACTGCACCGTGGCTTGGGTGTTTGTGTCTCGCGTGGGCCACAAGCAGGGGGCGTGTGTGCTCTGCTCTGAGGCTGCAGTGGGAAGGGGCTCACAGAGGAGGGTCTTCATAGAGCGCCCAGGAGAAGAGAGCGAATGTGGGCGGAGCCCGGCTCTCTGAGAGCAGGAGGGAGGGGCTGCCTGCAGCTCCTGTCTCTTTGTCCACCCTGCTCTTGGGGAGCGCTGGGACCCAGACAAGTGTGCGCTGCCCACGTGCTCACTGCCCAAGGCCAGGGCTAGGGTGAGGACTGGGGGTCCTGCTGCCCTGGGACCCCTCCCTGCACCTCTCAGCTGGGTCCCGCGGGCCCTTCCTGTCTTTGAGTCAGCCTCTCCCATCAGCCCCTCCTGACCCCCAGCTCCCCAGTAACTCTCTGCCCTTGTCACTCTGCCACTTCAGCCCCTGCACCGCCCACGCCCGCTGCCATCTGCCTCCAGGACTCCGCTTGTCTGCAGCCCCTGCCTGGGGAGCTTTTCCCCCTTTTCTGTCCCTGACCAATTCCTACACCTCCCTCAGTTTACACATCACCTCCCCCGAGGAGCCCCTCTGGATTTCCTGGGCAGCCTCCATCCTTTCTCCTCTGGCTAGGAGGTCACCATGCTGCTTGCCTCTCTGGGGGCTGTCCCCAGTAGGGACAGTGAGTGAAAGCGTGCATGCACGAGTGAGTGGAGGGATGGACAAAGGAAATAAGCACCGAGTGTGAGATCCGGGAGCTGTGACCATCTGGGGCCCACGCCCCCCAGCGCCCAGTCCTCTGCTGGCCTCTCTCTCCAGGCCGCCCCAGCCCACCTGCTGTGCCCTAACTTGCTGTCACTCTGGGGCATTCTGGTGAGGGAGAGCATCTCCCAGACTCTCTCTCCCACCCATCTAGTGTGGGGTGGGGTCCGCTGGGGAGGCTCTGTGCACACACACGGGGACGGCTGCCCTGCGTGGCGGCCCTCAGGAGGTAGTGGGCGCACGGCTGGTTCTCGCCCGGCCTTGCCACTTGCAGGTTGGAGCGCCTGGGCGCCCACAGGCCCCGCGGAGACCCGCTTCGCCCGCAGCCGCCCCTGCCGGGCTCCCGAGCCCGGCCTCACCGCTGCTGCTGTCCGTGCTCCGCTCGATGGCGTGGTCCACCTGGCGCACCCACTCCCCGTTGCACTTGAAGAAGATCTGCGTGGCGGGCGTGGCCTTGCACGCCAACAGCACCGGCTTGTTCTTGACGATGTACACGTCCTCCGGCTCCACCAGGAAGTGGGGCAGCAGCTCGGGGTTGGCGCCGGGCACGGGGTTGGGCACGGGGTTGGCCACCGTGGCACTCTGCTGGGCACCTGCAGTGGAGTCCAAGGGGGCAGGTGAGCTGGGCGCCCCCTGGCGAGCCCGGACGATGCGGCGCAGCAGCCAGTGCAGCAAAGCCCAGCTTGCAACGCGGCTGGAGGACAGAACGGAGGCTCTACCTCTTCCTCCAGCCTCACTGGCCTCCTTGGAAGAAACCCACACATTGCCAAAGCCCGAGACTGGCGGGGGCAGGGCTGGGGGCACAGCGGGAGAAGGGCAGAGGTCCCGCAGGTGGGAGGCCCTGGGCTCGTGCTGAAGGGAGCTGGACAGCCTGCAGTGGGAAGAGAGCAGGAGACCCCTCGTCTGCGGCAGGGGTAGGGGTGGGGGTGGGGGCGGGGAGCTGCCCCTCCCCCCCAGTCCCCATGTGCAGTAGGGGCCTCAGCAAATGCAGTGATTAAAGGGAGGCAGGTGGAGGGTGAGCAGACAGGCCTGGGGGAGGGGCAGGCTGGGCTGCTGGCTGGCACCCAGGGTGGGTGAGGGCAGGCAGAGTGGGAGCCGGGAGGGACTCCCGATTGAGGGCTCTGGGCCACGGCCCACCCCTGCGGGGGGGGAGGGGGGAGACTTGAGTGCTGCTTACTTCTTTTAACTGAAAACCACAACCGTCCCACAAGTCATTTGTTGCTAATTGCACAGGTAATTGGCTCTGAGGCGCTGCTGGAGGTGAGTTCCCCAGAGCAGGCTGACCTGTTTGCTCCAGCACAGGTGCCCCTGGGGGGGCCCTCAGCCTACAGCGCTCCCCCCCTGCCTCCCCTCAGCCCCCCCCCAAGGATGCTCGTTCAGGATGAACAGGGCCCTGGGCACAAAGGTGAGTGTGCAGCACAGCGGGCTCCTTGCCACTGAGGACCTTGGGGAGTTGGTGGCTTTGTCATCTGTGAAATGGAGATCAAGTCCACCCAGAGGGAGCCAGGGTCCCCGGGTGGGTATCCAGAGCAACTCGCTCCTTGGACCTCGCACCCAAGGCTGTCACCCTCCCCTCCTGGTGCCCAGGACGCTTTCTTACCATGGGGAACACCCGTCCCTTCGCCACAAGACTGGGAGTTTGGGGTGGGGGGGTGCCTGCCTGGGTCCTGCAGGTGCCGGATGGGTGAGCCTCCCAGGGCACCGCCCCCGCCAGCATCCTTGCCTACAAGATGTGGGGTCGGGGTGGGGCTGAGCCAATTCTTCACACGCGGCAGGGAGCCCAGCCCCAGCTCTGACCCTGGATGCACCAAGTGTAGCGTGGGGGCCGCCCCATGACCCCAGGGCTCCTCACTGTGTCAGCAGTGTCTGCCCCCTCCGCCCCGCCCCCCTGCTCAGGCCGTGGCTCCACTGAGTCAGCCTCCCCATGGGGTGCGGGCCTCCCTCAGAAGGAGCAGGTGCTGGTGGCCCCCAGAGCACCTGCACAACTCCACGCCGGAGCAGGGCCCGCAGGGGTGCAGGGGCGTGGGGGTGCGGGGGCGGGACCGGAGTGGGTGCACCCCTGCCCCCAGACTATCGATCCACGTGCCCAGTACTGCTCGCCTCGGCTGCCCACTGAACCCCGCGCGATCCCTCATGTCTGCATTTAACTGCTAATGAAAAATAAATGTACTGTGACCAATAAGGGACATAGCTCACTTCCAGGGCCTCCGTCACGCCACGCTGCTGCGGCCTCCTCCACCCCCGGGGGGTTCACTTCCTGGGTGGTCCCAGGGGGCACCCTCCAGGTTGCGGCTCTGCCCTCTGGCAAGGACACTCTAAGGCCAGGGCTGGGGGTGGGGGGGCTGGGGGTGGAGTTCAAGCCCCAGGGGGGCGGGTTTCTCTTGGAGCTCTGAGCTGCCTTCCCCTCCCTCACCTCTACCCTGTGGTCAGCACCCGAGACCTGACCGCCGCCCTGCCCAGAGTGCCCCCTTCAGGCCTCTTCCCTCCCTCCCCAATACCCGCCAGTGGTAGAGCCCTCTTCTCTTGCACCTGATTCCCACTCTGGAGCCTCAAGGTCAAGGCTCCGTGCCAGAGGAGCCTGAGTCTTTCCAGCAGGGCTGTGGGGCTTTCTACTTTTGCTGAGGTCCCCACCACTCCCTGTTGCCTCACCTTGGGGCCGCCTCTGTCTTTTCCATTGCCTGTGTGGCTCCCGCAGGTGTTCCAGGACGGGTGACACACCCGTAGTCAGTGTCTCTGAGTCTCTGCCTCCTCTGCCACTCGCCCACGGGTTCCCCTGGCCTCTGGCTTCCCGCCCTGGCCCTCTGCCCGCTCTCCCCTCCCAGCCCAGGTCAGCACTTCCCAGCCCCAGGGTGGGGCCTCTGGGAAGAGGGCTCCCCTCCCTCCTGCCCGGCCCTCTCATCACAGAGGGGTGAGTAGGTGGTGGAGGCATCTGTGCCCACCCCCACACTGCGTGTCTGGTCCCTGGCATCCCGCTCAAGGCTGCCTAGTGCAGGGATTAGCAGCTGGGGAGGGGGTGGACCTCGGGCAGAGGCGCTGGGGCCCACGGCTCCATCCCCAGCTCTGCTCACCCCGGCTTCACTACCAGGCCCAGTCACAGCCTCCCCCCGCCCCCTGCCCTCCCGGCTGCCAGCAAGGAGACTTTCCTCTATGAGCAGGCTCCTAAGGGGCCTGGGTCTCCCAGAGACACAGGCGGGCTGAGCAGTGGACTCGGAGAGCTCAGGCCAGGCTGAAGGGCGTGGTGAAGACAGGACCAAGTGAGGCCAGTGAGGCCAGCGCCTGAGGAGCATTTGGGACTCCCTGCATGAGGGGTGGGCTGGCCGGGGTGGCAGAGGGCGCACGGGAGGGGGGATTTTCTGTGAGTGGCCAGTGGTACTGACTGTGGTGGATGCACTACTCCTGGTCTGCCTCTTCCAGGAAGACTTCCTGAGTCCACAGCACACTGTCCCAGCCCCAAGCACCTATCCTGTCAGCTGAGTCTCCCACCAGGGCACAGGTGGCACTAGGATGGGGGTGGATACGTTTGCACACTGCCTCTCTGCTCAGGCCATGAACTCCCATGGGGTAGGAGCCCAGGTCTGGCCGGGATGCCTGGATGTGAGTGGAGTGTTTGTTGACCAACGGACTGACCCCTTCTTCAACCTAGAATTTCAGGTCTGCCCCAGGGTGTCCCCTTCTCCCTGGAAGCAGAGTCCAGAGCAGGGAGCAGCCCCTGCCCCAGGCCGCCCCTGCCACACCTGGCCACACCTGGCCAGCCACTCTTTCTCCCCCCTCCCCCACCTGCACTCTGGGAGGAAGAGACTTGCCTGTGTGGCTCTGAGGCCCAGGGTGGGTGTGAACACACTTTCAAAGGTTTTATTTTTAAAAACTACCACGAAAGGATGAGGTGTGATTAATCAAGCTATTAATGAACTCGTATTTACTGAGTAAGGCCTCGGTCCCTGGGAGCAGGGGGAAGGGTGCCACTGGCCTGCTCCCAGAGCTGCCAGCGCCTCGCCAGCCCCCACTGCCTCGGGCCCCTCTCGTCCCCCCAGCAGCCCCAGGTAGGGGTGAGCACTGTGTCCCCTCGCCCTGGGGTGCCTGCCGTGGGGAGCCTCATGGCAGCCTCCCCAGGAGGGGGCGTTAGACTCGGGAGATCCCCTGGGGTCACAGGGGTCACCATGCCCAGGCCAGGGAGAGGAGAGCCCGGGGCTGACGGGCCACGCCCTTTCCTCGGCATTCACTGCCACACCAGTGATTCCCCGAGCGCATTTGCACCTGCTATGCCATGCTCGGCGACTCCCCTACTTTGTTGCCAGCAGCGTCTGGTTTTCTTCCCGGGATGCCTCCCCCGCCCGACCTGACCCCCCACTCAGGACATGTGGTCCCGTGGGCTGACTCTGGAACCTAGGAAGCTCTCGGCTGAACTCGGGGCTGTGGGCACGGAGCTCTGGAGCTAGACCAGCGGCTGGGCAGGGCCGGTCCTGCACACCTTGGGGGCCACAGAGGGCCAAGTGCAAAGTGAGGGCCGATCACCAGGCTGAAGCAGGAGCTTGGGGAATGAGACAGCTAGGGGTCTAGCGTCCCCCCAGGTCTACAGTCTATTCCTAGCCACGTGAGCCAGTACCTCCCTTTCTTAGCTGGAGCAAGTTGGGGTCGGATCCTGTTGTCCCATTGGTCCATTTGCCCATCTGTTACTGTCTTGGTGACTTATCCTGTTCAACCACCATCTCTTCTGGGAAGCCTTCCCTGACCACCAGGCCGAGCTGGCCACACCTCCTTAGAGCCCCCACCGCCCTTGATCAACACTACCCTGCCCCCTCTCATGAATCTGTCTCCCCAGAGAAACTGCCGGCCCCCGCTCTTACCCCTCCCGCCGCCCAGCCTGGCCCGTGCTGACTCATGGCGAGAGCCCAGAGTGTGTGTTCAATGCGTGTTGAACATCGCTCCCTGGACCGGGACCAGAGCCCAGAAGCGGAGGGCTGGAGGTGGAGGACACCGATTCCAACCTGGCTGCAAACCAGCTCTGCTCCACTCCAATCCGTCCACTCAGCAGGGAAGGACCTGGAGTCCTCAAATCCCGGAACCCGACACGGGGGCCAGGAAGGAGGGGCACTGACTCTGGGGAGGGTGTGTGGGGCCGTGAGCCCCTGGCCGCCGCGGTAGGGCCAAACGCGCCCTCTGCCGCCACCTGCCTCCCCGCAGCCTGGGACAGCTGCGTATTATTATCTTTTAAACAGGACAGTTGTGTGATGAGGGCACTGCACCAGGAGGCTCTGATAACCAGGGACACACTGTGCACTCCGGGGGGGGAGGGTGAGGGGAAGTTTGCCCCGTCCCTTCCCCGGGGCTACAGATCTCGAGGCCCAGGCAGCAGGTGCCCATGGAGGGCCGCCGGACCAGGGTGCAGCTCCCAAAGCCCCTTCAAGTCCCAGACTGCCCGCCAGCGCTTCCCCGGGCGCACAGACCCTACTGCAGACCCTCGCTTGAGCCACCTGTTGCTAGGGCCTCACCCTCCTCGTTTGTGAAATGGGCACACAATGCTGACCCTGCACAAAGACACAGGCGGCGGCTCAGGCATGCGACCTGCCTGTCTCCCTGTCGCCTGTCTCACCAGCACGGGAGCCCCAGGAGAGCAGCGACAGCACACGCTGTCCTCCAATAGGTGTGCGCAGGAGGTGGAGGGGACTGTGGTGGGGGAGGGGTCCCAGCCCGTCACGGTGTCCCTCGGAAGGCAGGGCTGCTCCCCGCGACCTGTGCTCACACACATGCGTACGCGGGACTCCAGTTGCCATGGTAACGCGCAGGCGACAGTGTCACAGCAGCACAGCAACCTCCCTGAGACTGGAGGAAAGTCACCCTCTTCCCCTTGGTGGGCTCCAGGGGGTCTGGGCACAAGGACAGATGGGCACTGTGAGGACACGTGCAGCGCATGAGGCTCAGGCCACGCCCAAGGCCACGGGGCCCACAAAGGGCTTTTTCCGCCCAGCCTGGGGTCTGGCCCCGCCCACCCTCTGTGACACCTGCTTCCATCTGTTTGACCTCACCTTAGAGCCTCTGCGCTTGCTCTTCTGGCTGTCTGCAACGCACAGCGGCCCCTCTAACCTTCGGGGCTCCGGTCTCACATTGCCTCCTCCCAGACGCCCCTCTGGAAGGAGTCCCGGCAGCCCCAGCCCTCCGCCGCTTTGCCCATTCATATTCCTTTCGTGCCCACCGCGAGCAGAAGTCATCTCGCCCATGCACTCATTTGTTCAGTCCTGTCCTCTTCCCCTAACACCTGTCCCGACGGCAGGGACCACTTCACTGCCGCAGTCCTGGCTCCTGGCCAGGGCCGGGCACAGGTGTGCCGCACGGCCGCGCAGACCTGGGCGGCGACACCTGTACCACCGCCGAGCGCGCTCCAGAACCACCGACCTCCCGCCGCCCCCGGAGGACGAGCTGTGCTGGGGGTCAAGTTCTCAGTGGGGGCAGGGGGACCTGCGCCCCGGGCCCAGCCTTCGAGGGGCCTCGCCTCAGGCCAGAGAAATAGTTAATAAAGCTGAGGTCTAAATAAGCATTTGATTAACAAACGATAAAATAGCTATTGTGTCCCCGAATTAAGCTGTAATTGTGGCTGATAATTGGCTGGTTAGAATTTAATAAGCTGCAATTAAATAGAATGGAATCCAGGGTAATTATGTGGTCTCACAGCCTGGGAAGGAAGGCGAGCTCTCTCCTGCTTTAGGATCTTTTGCTGGTACAGCGTGTGTGTGTGTGTGTGTGTGTGTGTGTGTGTGTGTGTACCTCTCACCTGGCGGCAGTGGGCGGGCAGGCAGCCCAGCCCCCTTGCACAGCACTTGGCAGGAGGCCGGCATGCAAGCTCTGAGCCCTGCCAGGGCCCGGGGCTGCCCTGGTGGAAAGAGACATAAAAGAAATCCTGGTACAGTCCCCTGCAGGGTGGCAGGAGGTGGTCGGGAGGCAGCCGGGCGGGGAGGGGTCCTCCTGTCTTCCCAATGAGGAAGCTGGGGTTCAGAGAGGGGAAGGACTTGCTTGAGGCCACACAGCCAGCGGGGGCAGGGCTGGGCAGATTCTCGGATGGGCCCTAGATGAAGGGCAGTGCCCCAGCCACAGGCTGGAGGATGACTGGGCACACTGCACCTGCCCCCCCGACACCCTTGCCGTTTCCATCTGGTCCTTCACCAGGTAAACATGTGGACTAAGTAGGGATGGCATGACTCTTCCAACATGGCCTGAAGATGGGTCCCCTGCTCCCCAGCCAGGTAGAAAGTCAGGACTGGGGGCCAGTGCCGTGGGTAGAAGGTTAAGCCGCCGCCTGCAATGCCAGCATCCTGTATGGGCTCCAGTTTGAGTCCTGGCTGCTCCACTTCCAATCCAGCTCCCTGCTAATGGCCTGGCAAAGCAGCAGAAGATGGCCCAACTGCTTGGGCCCCTGCACCCACGTGGGAGACCTGGAAGACGCCCTGACTCCTGGCTTTGGCTTGGTTCAGCCCTGGCCGTTGTGGTCATCTGGGGAGTGAACCAGAGACCATGGGAGATCTCTTCTCTGTCTTTCCTTCTCTCTCTCTCTCTGTAACTCTGAATTTCAAATAAATAAAATAAATCTTAAAAAAAAAAAAAACACCCAGGGGCTACTTCCCTCCCATCCCCTTCTGAGTCCCCTGGTGGCTGCAGCCCTGCATGCCCAGTGTCCCCAGCCCAAGTGCAGCCCCTAGCGAGTGTGCGGGGGTGACAAATGCTGCTTATGACCCCATCTGCATCTTTACAACGTTGCCAGCAATTAATTTAATCAAAGCCCCCGTACCGGAGATGCGGCGTTTCGTGTCACACTGGTTTAATGCGAGCGCGGCCACAGCTGGGGCCAGAGGTGGTTGAGGAGGGCGGCATCTTGGGGTGTGCAGGGCAGGGACCGGGGGGGGCCACAGTCACCTGCCCTTGGCTGGTGGGGGACACTGCCATAGCCCAGTCGCCAGGTGCACACGCCTGGCGCACAATCACAGCAGCAGCTAACTTTGCCAGGATGTTCTTATTTATTTCAACCCTCACAATTCTCGAAGGCAAAGAACTATTTTAAATCTCCCATATACAGGCAAGAAACCTGTGCACGGAGCAGGGAAGTCGGCGGTGATCGGCGATGCCTCCCCAAGCAGCCTGGCTCGGTGCACCGAGCGCTAAGCCAGGGCCCATGCACCCAGCAGATGTTTGCCGAGTGCAACGAGCCAAGGCCGAGCTCGGCTCTGGCCAGCACAGCACCGCCTCGGGGGCTCACGTCCCTGCCGCACCAGGAAGTCCGGGGTACACGTGGGCCAGCGCCGGGGCCTCAGTGTTCGCGGCCACATGTCCACCCTGCCACCATCTGCTGAGCTCTAGGTGCCCCGGGGCCACGCTGCCCACAGTGGGTTGGCGTGAGTCTCCAGCCACTCCGGGCTCCCGTCCTCAGCAGCGGAGACCCTGGGGACCGCTTCTGGAAAAGCCGGGCGCCCAGCGACAGAGGCAGCTCCTGCTCAGGGCGTGCCGGCCCCAGGCGGTGGCAGTGGCTGGGACACAGCGTCTCGCCGGGCCTCCCACTGTCCCGCGTCCACACAGCTGCCTGGCTGTGCCTCGCCTGGGTCGATCTTGCACGGCTTCCCCCCAGCGCTGCCCACGGATCCCGTATTAGCCCCACGGCCTCTCTTCCCTGCCGCACTGTGGATGTCCCGACACTCACTCTCTCTGGACACCTGCCATACCTCCCACGGAGCACGGAACAAGCCCCTCAGCGGCTGCCCCAGGGACTTCCTTGCACAATCAGCAGTGCCATGGTCTTTGGAGGAGCCTCCAAGGGCATCTTGGGATAGCCTGGCCTCTCTGCTCCCTGACTGTGCACTGTCTCAACCCCTGCACCCCGACTTCCCTTCCCCCCATCCTCAACTATGCCAACTGATGCTATTTCCAGAAAGAAAACCTGATGCCACACTTTCAACCTCTCCAGCGGTTCCCACTGCAGCGGGGCAAAGGCCCCGACACGGCCAGTGGAGCAGCCTCATCTCTGGCCACCAGCCCACGCCGACCCCGGCTCAGCCACGCCCACTAACGAAAGCTGGGGCCCTCCTCCCACAATACCCCCAGCCCTGTTAATTCATCATGAGGGGTGCACAGCTGGCTCCCTGGCCTCCACGGCTGAGGGTGTTATCCCAGTGATGCAGGTCGCTGGTGGGGTGGCTGCCTCCTCCATCGGACTGTGCTGTCAAGTGAACCAACCAGTGGGGCCGGGTGGCAGGTCCCTGCCAGTGACAGGTCCAGAGCACGCACTGCTGAAGGCATAGGCAGAGCCCTCAGCCGGGCATCAAGGGACTGGGTCCTGGGCCCCACTGTGATCTCAGGCCAGCCACAACCCCTCTCCAGGTCTCCCAAGGGGTGGGACTGGCTCAGAGGTGGCAAATGCGGATGCCTGCAGGCGCTTGGTGGGGGCTGGGAGGAGCAAAGAACAATGCGGGTGGGGGTTGAGATGGCCCCCGCAGGGGTGGGTCGATGCCCAGCTGTTGGGGCAGCTGCCAGTGCAGGGTTTTTTTTTTTTTTTTCTTTCAAGAGAAGCTGGAGGAGCCAACGCTGTGGCGTAGTCATCCCATATGGGAGCGGTTCGAGTCCCGGCTGCTCCACTTCTGATCCAGCTCTCTGCTATGGCCTGGGAAAGCAGTAGAAGATGGCCCAAGTCCTTGGGTCCCTGCACCTGTGTGGGAGACCTGGAAGAAGCTCCTGGCTCCTGGTTTCAGACAGGTGTAGCGCCAGCCATTGCGGCCAATTGGGGAGTGAACCAAGCAGATGGAAGACCTCTCTCTCTCTCTCTCTGCCTCTCTGTAATGCTGCCTTTCAAATAAATAAATAAATCTTTAAAAAAAGAAGCTGGAAATCCATTTTGATATGAAACTTCCCATTTAAAATGTTGACAACTGATTAAACATGTCCAGCACCATGCGGGCCAAACAAGCTGGCAGGCCAAAGCCAGACTGGCCCACGTCCAAGTGTCTTTGGCGCTACAAATGGGGAGGAGGGGGTCACAGCCAGGCAAAGGGCCCCCTGCCCCCAGCTCCGGCCCCGCTCTGCCCTCTCGGCCTCCTCTCCCTCCGCTCCTGCTGCCTCCCCAGCGCCCACACTGCTGGGAGGTCCCTGAGCCTGGCGGAGGCAGGAGGCGCCATCTCTCCCAGTCCCGGTGGCTGCGCGGTGATGGTCAGCGCCCAGGATCCACCTGCCCCTCTCAGAGGCGGGCAGTGGGCAGCACTCCCAGGGCAAGCTGGGCAGTTGGCAGAAGCGGGCGGGGGGCAGCTGGGGCTGCCTGCCTTTGGGTGGGGCCTTGGACCCCGATCCAGTGTGAGCCCGCTGGAGGCCGCGAGAGATAGAGGCGCAAGTAGGCCAGGGGCAGCGGACCCCACAGAGGACGCCCCACCCCCGGCCAGGCCCTACCTCCCCTCTGGGCAGGATCTGGTCCGGGCTGCAACCTTCCAGCTGGGAAGAGGGTGTCTGGCTGCGCCCATCACACCCCTGACGAGACAGTAATGAGCCCTCACCCCATTTTAATTACCCGCTGTCCAAATAATTACCACCTTGTTTATTTCACTTAATGGCAGCCCTACTCTTTCCTCCTGGTATTGATTTCATGTTTTCCCAGTTTGCTCATTACTGTCCCTGCCCCTTTAATGGGCTCCGAGGTCTCGTGAGTGGAGAGGAGGGGGCTGGAAGACGCAGAGCAAAGGGGCTCTCTGGGGAAGGAGGAAGGCGAGAGAGGCAGCTGGGCCTGGCTGTGCAGCCCGAACCAAGCCGTTGCCCTCTCTGGGCCTTCAGGGCGGGAACCCCAGGGCGCTGCGTGGCCTTGAGTCCTTGATGCCACTGGGGGCCAGGGGCAGGGTAAATAGTAAAATGAAAGACAGAGGGTGAGGGGCAGCGGGGGAGAAAGGTCGATGAACTCAGACAACGGTGAGAGTGGGGGCGATCTGGGAGGGGAGGCGACCCAGGGGTCCTGCCCAGCGCAGGCTGCAGTGTGCAGCAGGGGGCCCCCCAGGTCTGGTGGGCGGAGCTGGCGGGAGCCTCCCACCCTGGGCCTGACCTTCATCCTTGGCCTCCGCCTCACCTGCCTGCTGTTGCCATGGAAACGCAGGCGATGCTGTGACGTCATGGGGGCAGAGGCCGAGTGGCCTGCTTCTCTGTTTTGGGGGGCGTGGAGGGGGTGGAAGGACCAGGGCCTCTTTGGATGAAGATTTAGAGCCTCTTGAAGAGGTCATTAGCTGTTAATAAATCACTAATAATTACATGAATATTTAAATCTTAATAAAAAATACAGTGGACCCCGCAAGTCTCCCTGCGTGGGTATTTATGGCTCTCGGGCCGGAATATATAAGAGTTGGTATCAGCCTGATTGAACTGCTGTTATTGCCACTGCTAAATGGGTAATTGGGAGTG
Source organism: Sylvilagus floridanus (assembly GCA_949820135.1). NCBI lineage: Eukaryota > Metazoa > Chordata > Mammalia > Lagomorpha > Leporidae > Sylvilagus > Sylvilagus floridanus. The sequence goes on along the minus strand of OX463233.1, from coordinate 72,392,122 downwards.
AGAGACGCTATCAGCGATATAAATTACATACAGTAAACCGAGCTTACTAACTGCGGTTTATTATCAATTATCTCTGCGCTTGTTCCCCTTAAAGCCAACTTTAAGTATATTAATGAGAAAATGTACAGGTCTTGATGAATGGAGGGAGGTGGGGGGAGGCGGAGCCCCCAACCTCGGCAGCCTGTTCCCAGGAGGGGGTCCCCAGCGAAGGGAGGCCTTGGGAGGCAGGTGTAGGTCAGAGGCCGGGCCTCCTCCCCTGCACATGGCCAAATCCCGCCCCGTCCCTGTCCCCATTCTCCATCCCCCATGCCAGAGAGGGGCGCTGGGTGCGAACAGCGACCCCACCAGGGCTTGTTCCGGCCGCCGCGTGTGGGAGAGGCAGTGGGAGTCTGACTGCCGGCCGTGGGCAAGGGATCTCTTCGTCTGCCCCCCACGCCGTGCACCCCATATGGGGCAAGAGGGGGAGCAGCATGTGGGCGCCTGCTCGCTCTCACCTGTCCAGGCTCGGTAGGGGGTGCTCCTCCACTGCCAAGCCCCGTGTGGGTAGAGCATCCGTGGACACCGAGTCCACCCTGCTGCCCAGCACGTCCACCCTCTGTGGAGATACGCAGGCCGCTGGCTTCAAGGTCAGCGCGACCTCCTTCTGGGCCAGTCCACCACCCAGCAACCTGTCTCCCTGGGGCCCTGTGCCAGGACAATGCCTGCGCTCTGGCGTCCTCAGCCCACCCCGCACAGGAGGTGTGCCAGCTCCTGGCGGCCGCGCAGAATTGGCAAAGCCAGGCCCGGCCTCTCGCTGGAGCCCACCTACTCACAGGAGTCAGACACTGGCTAGATTATCAGGGTGTAAGTCCACAGTGACACTGGGAGGGCAGCGTTTGGAAGGGAGGCACCGGTGGCAGGAGAGTGCATAATGGGGACTGGGAAGGGCTGATCTGGGGCATCCAGGAAGGCTTCCTGGAGGAGGTGTCCTGAGCTGTGTGAGATGCCTCAGTGGTCCAAGAATGCAACTACTCTAGATAGGGCTCAGGTGCAAAGGCCCAGAGGCAGGACTGAGCGTGGGGCATTGGGAGAAAACACAGGGCCAGGTGCTGGTTGGAGAGCTAAGGAGACAGCGGCCCGTGACGTTTGGAGGGCCAGGAGAGCAAAGGACAGAAGAGCTCCAGTCCCGGGGGCTCCAGGCAGGGCATGACCACACAGCAAGGCCGGCTGGAAGTCTCCCACAGTGCCCGGCTTGCAGGCTCGGCTGTCGTCTGGCCTGAGTGTGAGTCCCCAGGAGGGCAGCCAGAGCAGGACGGAGGGCTGGGAGGGAGCAAGGGGCCTCGGCCAGGCTCTGCAGGCTGCAACCAGGCGGAGGGGTCCCTTAGCAAGCGGGGAGAGGAGTGCCGGTGACACGGGGGCCAGATTGTAGGGCCGAGTCAGAAAAGGGAAGAACTGGAATAGAGACAGGAGAAAAGAGCCCCAGACAGCAGGGAGGAGAGGCCAGAGCAGCCCGAGGCACGGTTTTCTTGTCTTTGATGCGGAGTAGTTGAGCATCCTCGGGCCACTGAGGCCTCTCCCACGACTCAGGACACCTCTTCCAGGAAGCCTTCCCGGATGCCTCAGACCAGCCTTCCCCTCTCCCCATTATGCACTCTCCTGCCCCCGGTGCTTCCCTTCCAAGCTCTGCCCTCCCGGTGTCTCCGTGGACTTACGCCCTGAGAATCTAGTCAGGGCCTGTCTCCCGTGGGTAGCCGGGCTCCAGCGAGAGGCCGGGCCTGGCTTTGCCCGCTTCCCCGGATGCTGTTCCCACTGGTGCCATCACTCTTCCTTGGCGGCGCAGGGGGTGAGTGGGTGGGGCAGAGGCCATGCCAGGAGAGGGAGCTGCCTGACCCAGACAGGCCCCGGAGCTGGGGACGCAGAGCGGCAGGGCAGGGAGCAGATGCCTGTCGCTTCCTGCCTGGCAGCCCGAGGAGACGGCTGTGCAGCCAGGCGTGAGTAACAGGAACGCCTTGGCCTGGGGCTGACACTCGGGGAGGGAAGGCAGGAGGCCACCAGCCTGCCCGCTGCAGCCCGAGGTGTCCTGAGTGTGGGCGGTGGGGGGGTCGCCATGGGGGCACCGAGGTGTCCCCACCCCCACCCCCGGGACTCCCGGCATGCAGGGCGGGTCTCTGAAACACCAACCAGGCAGGGGCAGAGGCTGCGGCCCCCAAGCCCACAGGCCCTGCGCTGCGCTCTGCAGGTTAAAAGCAATACTGAAAGACCAGGAAGACGGAAGAACCAGAGGCCAGGGCCACACCGAGCCACAGTCGGCTGTGTCTCCCTGACACCTCCTAGAACCACCGACGCCCGAGTTCAGCCCGGGCCATCCCCAGAGCCCCTTCGAGCTCACTCACCTCTGTGGGTGGAAATGGCCTCCCCAGGCATAGGCCGGGCACCGGGGCTGGGGGTGGGGTGGGGCGCCCGGCAGCACGGGGTGGGGGAGGCTGGCATGGGCGTGGGCCCACACCCTGCGGGATCCCATGGCTGCTCCACGCTCCACCAAGATCCCCACCGCACTCCGCTCTGCCCTGTGTGATCCCAGCCCCAGGGCCGCTGGTCTGCCCTGAGGCGCTGAGGTGCACCCTGGGGCCCAGGGCAGCCCCACAGGCCGACCTCCCGCCAGCCCACCCCTCCTTCCTCGCCTCCAGGCCCTCGCCCTCTGCCAGCCCTGCCTCCTGCTCCATAAATAAGTCTCTCCTCTGCGCCTATAATTAGCCCCAAGTAGAATAATTCATAACAAACTTTATTTCTTGTGGCGTCTCTCTTGCTAACTGTCGCCGAGCGCCTCACAGGATCAGCAGGGGGGCGGTGGGGGTGGGAATCCCCGCTGGGGCCTCAGCAGAGAGCTGCTTCTCTGTCAGCCACACCGGGAGCCATACGGGTACCTGTTCCACACCGAGGGGGACGAGAGGGGAGGTGTCCGCCTTGGCCAACCTGGGCAGGAGGGTGGACCCCAGGGCCCCGCCAGCTGGGTCAGCGATGCGAGTGGCCAGCCCAGAGAGCAGTAACGATGGTGACAATAACAATAATAACAATAATAATAAGAGTGCCAGTCGCTTCCATAGCGCTCACTACACTCCCAGCTGGGTCTTTAAAAATTAATGAATTTATTTACTCAGAAGACAGAGTGACAGAGAGAGGGAGAAACTCAGACGGAGATCTTCCATCTGCTGGTTCACTCCCCAAAGGCCCTCAACAGCCAGGGCTGGGCCAGGCCGAAGCCAGGCACCAGGAGCTCCATCGGGGCCTCCCACGTTGCGGGTGAGAACCCACGTCCTCGCGCCATCGCCTGCTGCCTCCCAGCTACGTGAGAAAGGAGCGGGGCTGGAAATGGAGCAGCCAGGACCCCAACGCGGGCGTCCCTGGCATACGGGGAGTGGGCGTCCCAAGAGGAGGCTTAACCCCAGCACTGCCATGCCTGCCGGAATCCCTGGGTTTTTTTTTTTTCCTAAATTGGGGCTTTTTAAACTATAAAATGAAATTCCGCTCCTTGAAATCCACATTCTGCTGAGCTCTGATGAGCAAATGTACCTGCCCCCTCCAAGGCACAGAAGCTTCACTGCCCCCCCAAAATGTCCCCACCCCCGTCCTGAGCCCCTTTGTTCTCAGGGCCTTCGCCATGCCACCACCCACTGCGCCCGTCACTGCAGGGTCGCCATTCCTGAGCGTCACAGAAACGGGACTGCACGGAACGCCCTCCTTGGCGTCCGGCCCTGGGGTTTACCCACATGGATGTGGACTTGGCGGTGGGCGCCTTTTCTGGAGTCAACGCGTCCCACGGTGTGAACGCACAGCGCCGTGGCTCTGAGTGCTGGCGGGGGGTTTCTGGGTTCGGGCGATCTCAGCACAGAGCTGCCAGGTACGTTCCCAGGCAGGTCTTTGGCAGCCACGGATCTCACTTCTGTTGGGAGTGGGATCGCTAGGGAGGGAGAAGCCTGTCTCTGCTGTGTAACCATACACGCGTAAAACCTCCTGCTTAGTTCTCTCCACAACTTTGTGGGTTAGGGGCTGCCATGACCCCCACTTTACAGGTGACAAACGGAGGCTCGGCCAGGTGAAGTGCCTTCCCCAGGTCACACCGCTGGACGCGGCGGAACCAGGCAGTGTGGCCCCGGAGTCTGGGCCCTGAGCTCTGGGCACGGCTCCTCTTGGGAGGTGGGCAAGCAAGCTGGGGCGGAAGCCGTAGCCTGGGTCTGAGCCCAGCTCCACCTCTGCCCGGCACACACAGATCCTCAGAGCCCCTCAGACCCCTGTTTGCAAACGGCACCCACAGTCACCCAACACTGAGCAGCAGGGGGACGCACATCAGAGCAGACATCCGGCGCCCCTATAACATGACCTTGCCATTCCGACCACACGGTCCTGACCCCTGCATCTTCCAAGTTCAGCTGAACGAGAATGGCCCCTGTGCATGGCCAAGGTCACTTGGCCTCCGCTCAGTACCCAGTCACTCATCCAGCCCTGTTGCTGGGGAAGGAGGTGGATGGAACTTGCTAGCAAGGAAAGCAAAGCCCAGCCACCCTGCCACGGACTGAGTGTGTCCCCCCAAGTCGTGCGCGTTGGACCTGTCACTCCACCACTGCAGCAGCATCGGGAAGCGGGGCCCTGGGGAGCTTTCTTGGCAGGTGCTCTTGCAAAAACTGATTAGCTCCAGGGGGCGGGTCATTGAAAAGCGAGCCCCCCCACCCCATGTTTGTCTCTTCCACACACACCCACCTGCCCCTTCTGCTTTCCACCGTTAGCTGAAGCAGAGCCAGGGCCTCCCCAGATGCCAGGGAGATGCCCACGGCATGCTATTGTCACTGGGGTTCCAGAGGCGTGAGCCTAAATAAACCTCACTCTTTGTAGATCACACGGTCCCAGGGATTTTGTTACTGCACACGAATATGGGCCAAGACACACCCAGAGCGGGGGATCACCACCTGGGCAGCCCCTCAATGGGGCTGGAGGGGCAGCAGCCTCACCCACCATGACGCCCCCCTGCACCTGCCTTGCCACATGGGGTCATGTGGGCAGAGACTTCTCTGAAGTTGGCTTGGAATTAATACGGCCTCGCTGATGGAGAAGACAGGGCTGGTGGAGAGAAGCCTCCCTTTTTTCCTGCTTGTTAGCTCCCTCCCAGGGCCCTCGGGGGACCAGTATCCCCGCCTGGCCCTCCGCCACTCTGGGCTCTGCTCTGGCCCAGCAGGTCCTGAACAGGTCCCCTCCAAAAGGAGACAGACAGAGATAAGGAGCCATGGCCGCTCCCTTCCAGAGCCAAGCTGTTATTACAACAGGCGCAGGAGGTGGGGGTGCGACTGTTTCCTTCACGTAGGGGAACTGTAACACTCACTGGGGAACGAACCCTTGCTCTGGTACTCGGCCCCTACCCAACTCACAGCTGCCTCCACGCCTCTGACTCCTCCCTCTCGGCCCCAGCAGAGTCCTCACAGGCCCCTCCACTCCCGACACCCCCACCCGCACCCCGCGCCCACACACAGAGGCCTGCAGAGGGCTAACACGGGGAGAGGAGGCGGTGGTGATGAAGCCCCAGTGGGAAGAGGAGCCCGCCCTGCTGCCGGTTTCTAGCTGAGCTCTCAGCACCTGCTCCCCAGGGATCCCCGCTGACTCTCCCCAGTGCCTCCACCCTCAGACTGGATCACCTCCTTCTCCCAGACCCTCTGTCTTCCTATCACGTACAGCCTGGCCCTACCAGGTCAGCTGCAGGGACAGAGACTCTACCCACAGAGCCTGGCGAGTCCAAGCCTTCACTGGGATTGAGGGCAGGAGAGAGTCCTGGCTGTGTGACCCGGGCACCAGGAGCGGCCCTGGACTGCCCAGACCGCGGCCCTCCTGCCTGGTCTGGGGCATAGTGACACTGTTATCCTACCCTGCTGAGCCAATGTGACAGTGGCCATTCATCACCCGGGCTCCTGCACACTGCCCCGTGATGCATGGCCATCCTCCTCGCTGCGTGCGATCAACGACCTCGCTGCCACGCAGCTCTGGGTTTCCTGACATTCAGTTCACCCTCTTCGGATGCCCTCGTGGCCAACAAGCCTTGCCCAGCCCTCCGGCTCGTCCTCTTCCCCGTTCACTCTCTAATTGGGACAAAAAGCACCTGCCGGTGCTTTGGAGGACGGGGTGTTCCAGGCACGGAGAGAAGACGCAAGGGATATGGAAGCAAGCTGCTGGGAGAGAGCGAAGAGGCAGCCGTGATTCCTGGATGGAAGAGACAGGAATGGTGTGGGTGGCAGCAGCACTGGAGACGGCCTTGCAGGTGTCATAGGGATGGCAGGGGGACAGAGGTCAAGCAGAGACCAGCAAGGGCACACGCTGAGAGAAGGCCTCCCAGCCTCCACCTCCCCTTCCTCCACAAACAGAGACCACGTTTTCTTTGGGAATCCACTGCTGTCCCGTACTCAACCATGTGGTTTGGGTGGAAGTTATGCCCCCACCAGCTCTATGGGTGAGTCCTGATTGGCTGAAGCCAACTGCATCTCCTCCCTGGCCCTGGTGATTGATTTAGGATGGACACCTGAGCTAGCCAATGGGATTCTAGAAGATACTGGCCTGGCTTTTGAAAAGAGGTTTCCTTTCCCCTGAATGGTGTGAGGTGAGGATGGGGGGGGGGGAGCTGGGATGTTGCAGGAATCTTGTTACCAAGACAGGGAAGGTATGGAGATGTCAGGGACTGTCTTGAGGAGGCCAAGGACATAGCCCACACCAGAAAGGGCAGAGCATAGAAAGGGGGGCCGTTGCTCCAGGGGGATATGAGGTTAACTGGTGGATCAGACTTCACCCAAAGTCAGCCATATTTGTGCTTTTCAGCTACAAGAGTCAGTAAGATCCATCACTGTCCAAGCCTGTCTGAGCTGAGTTTTCTGTCATATTGCAACGACAAGTTTCTTAACTGGCAATCCTGTTTGACTGGAGTGTAACAAACAGGAAGCAAGAGGTAAGAGGATAAGACTGGCAGGATGGGTCTGGGAGGACTGACTGATGAGTTGGGGACCTGGCATTTACTTCTATAGACAGCAGGGAACAGAAATAGGCTCCCAGCATCCTAAAATACCCCTGGGATTGGGCCTCACCATCTCTGCTTCCCACCTCTCCCACTCCTGCCTGACACAGTGAGGCAGCAGAACCCATTTTGCAAGAAAGCATCTTACATTCTCAGTGCCACAAAATCGGGCCATTTTCTGTTTACTATGATGAAATCCCCCAGGCTGGGCACTTTATAAAGAAAAGAGATTTATTGAGCTCACATTTCTGGAGGCGGGAAGTTCAAAGTGAGGTGACCACTTCGATTTGGCATCTGGTAAGAGCCTCATGGCCAACGGTGCCCCAGTGGCAGCAGCACATGGAGGAGAGCACATAGCCATGCAAGAAGGCAGAGCACTGGGAGGTGCCAGCTTTGCTCTTTTAATGACAACCCTCTCTCAAGAATCAAAGGGAGCAGGCATTTGGCACCATAGTTAAGATGCCACGTGGGACACCAGCATCCCAAGCTGAGTGTTTGGGTTCCAATCCCAGCACCAACTTCAATTCCAGCTGCCTACTAATATGCACCCTGGGAATCAAGGGCTCAAGTGCTTGGGTTCCTGCCATTCACATGGAACACCTGCCTTGAGCTCCCAGCTCCCAGATTCAGCCTGGCCCAGCCCTGGCTGTTGTGAGCATTTAGGGCAGCAGATGGAAGACCTCTCTGTCTCTCTGCCCTTCAAATAATAGTAACAGCAGCAACAACAACAACAATAATTAAAAAAACTCAATGCCTTCTGAGGTCAGGGCCTCCCAATGGCCACTCCTCTTAGAGGTCCAATCAGTCCTCACATTGCCACTCTGGAGACCAAGCCTCCGATATGTAAGCCTATGGGGCATGCAAACCATATCTAAACCGTATAGCCACTTTTCCTGGGACACACTCTGGGAATTTCAGGGGAAGCTACAGACTGTGAGTCCCCCGACCAAAGGCTGAAGGCTCTGTGGTGCACGTATTCCACGGTTTGGTTCAGTGACAAACTCTTGCTAACAAGTGTCTGGCAGTTAGTGGTGCTCAATAAGCCTGAGAATGAATAAATAACTCTCTGGAGGTCTCCTCGGTCGTGGGGGACCCCGTGGGGAGCTAGTAGAGGAGCCCGCTTACACTGGGCTGTCCATGGTGCTGAAAACAGCGACCTGCCCAGGGCCACTGTCCGTGGTGCTGGAACAGAGCTCACAGCTGGCTGCACAGCCCATCTGTGGTGACTTGGAAAGGGCCCAACGCATCCTAGGAACCAGGGTAGGGAGGACACCCCCTAACCTTGCCTCCACTGGTAATGCAGTCCCCCAAGACCGCCTGTGTGAGACAGATAACCTGGCACAGCCTCAAACAGCCTGTTTCCTGATGGAGACCCTGCCCCACTGTGGATATCACTTCACCCTGCTGCCCAGGCTCTCCGGGGTTGGAGGTCCCTGAAGGACTAGAACATCAGCCCCCATTCAGCCAGCCTCTGATGCGGACCCTGAGAGAAACAGACAGGCAGAGACGGGCTCTGGGCAGGCAGCCCGAGAGACAGGCAACATGCCAATGGCATTCACCAAGGGCCTGGCAAGAGATTCCTGTCTTCAGTGGCTCACGGCCACTGCCTTGCAAGGTGTCTGGGCCAGAAGACAGTTCACAGAGGGAGAGGGCAGTGGGTGAGGTGGTGGGGACAAGCTGGAGACGGAGCTTGGCACGCTGGGATTGGAGATCTGGGAGAAGGGCCCAGTAGCGATGTGGGAGCAGTGGTGTGGATCAGCACCTGGAAGGGGAGCAGAGGTGGGTTGGCGGGGACACGCTGTTCCTAATACAACCCGGAAACAGGGTTATCGCTCTGGCGGGGACGTCCCCTCTGACGTCATTCTCGAGGGGCGGAGCCTCACATTCTCGTTCCTTCCAGAAACCACTCTGGCTCCACCACCCCGTGGACTTATCTAAGTCTTCTGAAGGCAATTTATATTTCCAGCCCGCATCACCTCCAGGGGAAATGGTTTCAAAGTTTATTCCCTGCTGGCTGCTATTATTGGCTTTAAACTTAAGTCTCCTGAGCTTTGCTGGGGGGGAGGGGTCCACCCCTCAGGCTGGGATTCAGGCAGGGAGCTGGAGCCCAGCTTCTCCATGCCTTTTCTGATTTTTACAGATTCTCCCATATTCCCTGTCAGTCTCTCTGTCTGAGACGGTCCCGGGGGGCCAGTCTGATTTTATACGACAGTTCCCTGCTCCCCACAACTCTCTGGATAATAAACACTCCCTGCCGTACTGAGCTGTAGTTACCTGCACTGTGCTGCTGATGTATGATCTCGGCTGTGCTCACCGTGGGGATCAATGCCTCCAGTTCACAGATGTGCAAGCTGGCCCAGGTCATACACATCTGTGAGGGAGCCCAGGCTCCCCCAATCTCAGACCGGTGCTCCCCAAAACGGCGTAACCACAGGCTCACCAGGCTGCCAGATGCAGGAAGCCATTACTTGCGTCAAGGGGGAAGACATGGGTGACTTGTTTCAATTTTCCAACCCCATCACGTCCTGCCTGCTGGTGCCCTTCTAGGTCTTTCCTTAGGAAAGAAGCCCTCTGACACCACCACCCACGTCATTTTCCCCACACCAAAACTCGCCGGCCACTCTCTGCCCAGCCCACTGCCTTTGGAGGCAAGAACTTCCTCCAATGTTTCCCTACCCGGCTGGCATTTACTACCACCCAGGAGAGTTTAGATTTAGCTGCAAACTTGGCAATTTCACTGTACACATCCTCTGCCAGATCTTTTATTTAAATGTTACAAAAAATTAGCTCTGATTCTTGCCTGAGCTCACATCTCCCACTTCGCCACCCAGAAGCCTGTTAGTCATTCACACCTTTTGTTTCCTTTCTTTGTCAACTCCTTATCGATGAGAAACAGTTGCTTCAAACTCGGGGTGAATCTATTTCTTAAGACACTCACACATGGGACCCACACTCCAGAACACTTAGGATACACTCACTCACTCACACACACACACACACACACACACCCTAATCACAGGACTCACATATACAGATGCTGGCTCAGGTGCACAAGCTTCTGCAGTCACACCCGCACTTCCCTGCACACCCACGCACACACCTGTGCCACGGGGAGGGCCTTGGAGCTGCCCTTTGCAGAGCCCAGTGATTTCCTCTGTTGGCCAAGAGGGAAGGCGAGGGAGCCAGGCAGGGAAATGCCAGCATGAGAGAGAATAGATACTCGAGGCTCTGGTGCAGCTGGAACTGTTGGGAAGGGATCCGGAATTTCCTGAAACTTGGACCAGAGTGGCTAGAGAATCCTGGAGAAGCATCTCCCTCAGCCCTGGGCAGGGGGCCTGCTGGCAGCTGCCCGGGGCAGTCATGGGAGACCTACAATGGGTGCACCTGGACTGGCGGCCCCCAGGGCTTTGAGAGCCAGCATGCCTGCTTTGCCAGCATGGGGCAAGGTCATGTCCACAGATTCACTTCTCGGCCACAGCAGTGCCCACGTCCTCCTCTAAGCATGCAAACCAGCCCTGGCTCGAGGTCCCAGTCCCAGGCTCCCGGGCTGCACGAGAACACCCGTCACCCCAACCAGCTTCCCAGAGACCACCTCTCTCCCTGGCCATGCTGCCTGAGAATGCAGGGCTTGCCCACAGTGCCCGAGGTACCCAGCGCTCTCAGGAGAAGCTGCTGCCACTCGAAGTCCCAAAACAGTGGGGACGTGCCCTGCCCAAAGAGTCATGTGAGCACCAAGCAGGGCCACGAGCTCCTGCCAGCCTCCCACACGCCACTCTGAGGCTGCCACACTGGCTCGTGTCTCCCCCACCACCTGGCCCCGCCTGGGCCCAGCTACAGGGCCTGCCCCTGACAGGAGCCCTGGCAATGCTCACAGGGCTGCTCAGAGACCTGGGGGGGGGGGGCACTGCAGATGGACTTGGGGCCAGGGGTACCATCTTTCAGCTGTCATCAGCTTCTCCCTGGAGGGTGGGGGTGGACTGGGCCTGGAGGGAGGAAAAGAAGAAGAGAGAATGGGGGGAGGGAGAGAGAGAGAGAGAGAGAGAGAGAGAGAGAGAGCCAGAGCGAGCCAGCAGGGAGGAAGGGGAGCATCCATCCCACTGGGTGAATCCACACTTGGCAGCAAATAGGACCCTGCACCCTGTGCACCTGCCCGGCTGCTGGGCAGTTCTGAATCAGCTCGCTCGCTCTCTCTCTCTCTCTCTCTCTCGCTCTCACTCTCGCTCTCCCTCTCTCTCTCCTTTTTCTCCTCTCCCGGCATTTTTCTTCCCCTTGGTCCTCAGAGGAGAAGATTCCATAGCAAGATCTTGAAAAGAATGGCCCTTCTGGGCCCTGGGGAATCTATTACAGTTGGGAAGTGATGGCCTCAGCGGCAGGGGCCGTGCAGGGAAGACAGGGAGACAGATCGCGCGGGCTGGGCCGCTAATGCCAGCCATGCGTCTCGGCGGGGCTGCGAAGCCGCAGACAGGACCCGGACGGACAGGAGGAGACAGGAGGGACCCAGCTTAGCTCCTTTGTTCTCGTCTGTGCTCCTGACAGCGCGTAATTATTTCATTTCTTCATTTGTTCAGTGGCGTGTTGCCTCTCCTTCGCAGGAACATCCACTGTGCTTGCCGGCAGCCCTGGCGCCCATTCAGAGCCGGGCACAGAGGGGCGCTCCACTCCGTTTGCTGGCGAGTGGAAGAAGGAGTGGGTGAGAGACGTGGCTCAGGCCTGTCCGAGAGAGGACGCTGGGCTCCTGCAGATGCTCCCAGGAGCCCCCAGGCCGGGCAGCAGCCGGAAGACCCCTCTGTCTCCACTGGGCACTAGCCCACAGCTTCCTGCCATTCCCTGGCCTTAGCCAATGGCCTGTGTCTTTGATGCAAGGGTGGCTGCGGGGGGCTGGCCCTGGGAGTGGGCCTCAGAAAGCTGTGGGCCTTGGGATGCCAGTCTGATCCAGACCCCGGCTCCTCCTCTGCCCACAGGGTGACCACGCCCTGCCTATCCCTGTCACCGAGACCCCGCTGCTCCCCTTCCACATCTCATCAGCCCTGCTCTGGGTCATCTGGTACTGACCCGTCTCTCTGCCCCAGCTGCTGTGGGCCTTCTGAATCCCTAGTTGTCTGGCTGCTTTCCCGGCTGAAAGTCTTCAGCACAGGCGGGGGGTTCGGCCTGGTGGTCAGGACTCCTGTTACGATGCTGCAGCCCACAGTGCAGGGCCTGGGTTCGAGTCCTGCCAGTGCACACCCTGGGAGGCAGCAGTGACGGCTCAAGGACTTGGGTTCCTGCCACTCACACGGAAGACTCGGGTGGAGTTCCTGGCTGCTGGCTTCAGCCCCAGCCCAGCCCTAGGTTCATCCCCAGGTACTGGGGAGTGAACAAGCGGTGGATGGCAGCTCTCTCTGGCGCTCCATGTCTGCCTCCGTCTTGCTCTCTCATTTTTCTCTGTGTCGAGCTGTCTCTGTTTCTCTCTTGATATTTCCTCTCTCTTTCTGTGTGTCTCTGTCTATGGCTCCATGTCTCTGTCTCACTGAAAAAAGGAAGCCCCCACAGTGCCCCTCGGTCTAGGGTATGGCTCCGAGCTCCCAGACAGGGCACTGGGGCCTCGGGTGACCAACAGGACCCTCTGCTGGCCTTTCCCGGCTCAGCCCCACGCCTGCACAGGGGCAGTAGTGGCGACAGCAGAGAGCCCCGAGTTCTCACCACTCACCCTCCCCTGGGCCTCAACCAACCCGAGGGCTGGTGACCACTGCTCCTGTTTTACTGGTGAGAAAGGGAGGTGCGATGTGTGCAGTTATGGGATTAGGTCCCCCTGGAGCTGGAATGGATGGGCATGGACTCCAAGCGGCCCCCCGCTCTTGGCAGTCAGACTCCCACCCCAATGCTTGGCTTTCCCCCTTGCAATTTCCACATCTGTGAAATGGGTGCAGCTCCCCAAGGCTCTGTGGCGAGGCTTCCACAAGAAAACGCATGCAAGGGCTTCAGCAAACACGGCAGTGCTCTGGGGCGTGGAGCTGTCACGGTGGACCCCCAGGAAATGGGGACTGGCCGGGGAGAGGGCGGGAGCCACGAGGACCTCAGCCAGGCAGCGGTCAGTCTCCGGGAGGTGGACGTGGGAGGGGAGGAGGAGGTGTGGGAGGGATCACAGGGTTTATGGGGAGGAGCAGCTCCCGGCAGTGCACACGGAGTCCAAGGTGGCTCGGAGTGGTCAGCCAGCTGTGGCTGGAGGGCGGGGTGCCCCAGGGGAGCAGCGTCGTGGGGGGCAGGGCTGTGCAGGAGGGGGTGTGGAGGACCAGCGTCAGTCTACACCGCGCAGAGAGAGGAATGGAGCCTGCAGGACACTGCGCACTGCTGCATCGGGGAGGGCCGCGACGGGAGAAGGGGTGCCCCGGGATGGGAGGGGCCCCGGGGAGTCGCCAGCTGCAGTCCCATAAATCGCGCCCTGGCCCAGCCTGGCAGTCCATTAACATGAGAGATTTTATCGCACTTTACAACCTCCCTGTCTTGTACGGCGACAGCAGGTAATTAAAACAATAATTGTTTTCTGATGTTGCTTCTGCCGCACGATAAAAGCTTCCAGTTATTTTCCTTCCACCGGGTAGGTGGGGGAAGGGTCCGATACGGGCCGTGGCGTGGGGGGTGGGGCCTCGGAAGTTGGGTGGGGCACGGAAGGAGGAAGTGGGGCCCTCGGGCGTGGCTGTCACAGAAGCGGGGGAGCAGGAGCCCGCTTCTCAGCAAAGATCTGAGCACATCCTGCCTGTCTGTCCGTCTTTCTCACACACACATACACACACGTGCCGGGACACAGCCGGTGCACCCCGAATGCCCAGTGCAGGCTGGTATCGCAGGCCTAGGTGTGGGCTGCTCTAGTGAGGGCCGCCCTACTTGGGAGCCTCTTGCGGGGGAGGCCTGGACAGTAGCTGCTCTGTCCACTAGGGGGCCTCATTGCACCCAGGGAGGGAGGCACAGGTGGGCTTTGAGGAACTGGGGTGATGGGGAAAGAAGGGTGGGGGAGGCAGTGAGCATCAGCCCCAGTGGTAATGAACGTGCACTTCCCAGGCACAGGGACGCCCGGCAAACTACAGGTGGCTTTTTCCTGAGAAGGGTTGGGATCCAGGGGGAGCTTACTCCAGGTATGGACAGGGGTCTTCTGTGCGCCCCGAACACTCATCCACCCTCCCTCTCACTGGTCCATCCGTCCACCCAGCCTCCCTTCAGCCCATTCACCCGTGGATCCACCTGCTTAGCTAGCATCTATCCAGCCTTCCACTCATCCCTGAGCAGTGAGCATGAGCAGGACACAAGTGCCTGCCCTCAATATTTATGTTGGGGCTGGCACTGTGGTGTAGGAGCTTAAGCCTTCACTTGCAGTGCCGGCATCCCATATGGGCACAAGTTCAAGTCCAGGCTGCTCCACTTCTGATCCAGCTCTGTGCTGTGGCCTGGGAAAGCAGTAGAAGATGGCCCAAGTCCTTGGGCCCCTGCACCCACATGGGAGACCAGGAAGAAGCTCCTGGCTCCTGGCTTCAGATCGGCGCAGCTCCTGCGGTTGTGGCCATCTGGGGAGTGAACCAGGGGATGGAAGACCTTTCTCCTTCTCTCTCTCTCTCCCTCTCTGTAACTCTGCCTTCAAATAAATAAATACATAAATATATTTTTAAAAAAGAATAAATAAAGAAGAATCAGGGAATAATATGGAAATATCTTTTATAAAAGAAATGTCTGTTTTAACTGGAGGAGACAGCAAATAGACAAATCAATGAGGAAGGCGACCTCCAACCTGGCAGATGCCAAGGAGCAGCTAACACGGAGTGAGGCTGCCTGAGGCTGGGGGCGGGGGGCGTCTCTGAGGAGGTGGCATTTGAGCAAGGCCTGAGTGACACGGAGAAGCTGGGGGCACCCGGGGTGGGGGTGGGGGCTGAGGCTTCTGGGCGGCAGTGACTCTGCTGTCTGTACCCTTGCCAACTCCAGCTCCACGCCCAGAGAGCCCAGGGGGCCACGGGTGGGTGAGGGGCAGGGACTGCTGGCACCGGTGCCCACGAGTGACATCACACTTGGGGGCTCCCTGGCCCCCGCCCCCGTGCCCCTCAGGCCTGCAGCAAATCACCCTGATGCTTTAAAACAAATACTTCTTAATCACTAAAAATTGAAATGATTTCATGTGAAAATGTTAATGTATTCGGAATCACAGCCGTGCACTGTGTCTGACAAATTAGCACCCGGCCCGCCGCATTGTTTGTAGCTACATTTATCCTGGTGACGAGACACACACACAGCAGAGCAGAGGGGCAGAGAGGGCAGCTCCCGGCCCGGGGCTATGCGTGGCGGCAGGGGCAGAGGGCGAGGGGAGGGGCACAGAGGGAAATGAGGCCAAGGCCTCTCCTCATAGCCCACCCTGACCCTGCTGCCTGCCCACCAGCCGCCCTGGGCCCCCAACTCGCCCTCTGATGCCAATCCTGGACCATGACACCTACACCAGGCATTGTCGGCTGCACCAGCAAAACGGGAGAACCAAGAGAAGATAAAAAGCAAATTTCTTTTCGTAAAACGCTAATCTTTCAAGAATAAGCATTAGGATACGGAGACGCTGGAATCTTCCCAATGCATTGCTGTTGGCAGCTGGGACTGGTGCAGCCACTGAGGACGACAGCTCCGTGGCCACAGGGATGGGTGTTGAGTCTAACGGTTCTGACACTTGTTAGGTCACTGGCGTCCCACAGTGGAGCACCTGGACGCAAGCCCTGGCCCTGTCTCTCCGTTCCAGCTTCCTGGGAGGAGCAGGTGATGGTTCGAGTAGCTGGGTCCTTGCCACACACCTGGGAGACTGGGATTGAATTCCAGGCTCCTGGCTTTGGCCTGGTCCAGCCCCAGAGCAGTCCCAGCCTGTAATAACCATTTAGGAAGTGAACCAGCAGATGGGGGTAGTCTCTCCCTTCCTCTCTCCCCGTGCCTCTCCAATAAATAAATGCTTCCGAAAGTTCAACACAATTCCACTCCTAGGTATATACCCAAGGGGACTTAAACAAACACATGCGTATAAACAATCACATCATTATTCACGTTAGCCAAAAGATGGGGAAAACCCACAGCTACCAAGGGGTGAGTGGGTAAATAAAATGTGGTCTATTCACACAGTGGAATATTATTCAGCCATAACAAGGAATGGAGCACAGATTCGTGTACAACATGGAAGGCCCAGGAAAAGCCCCGGTCAGTGAAAGACAGCAGATACGGAAGGCCACAAACAGCACGAAAGCATTGACACACAATGGCCACAACAGGCAAGTTCACTACCCCAGAGGCAGGGGACGGGAGTGTGGGCAGGCTGGGCGTGGCTGCTTGACGGGGGTTCTTTGGGGCAGTTTAAAATGTTGAGAAGGCCATACAGGACAAGTGACACAGGACATTGGGAACACACTAAATGCCACTAAATGGTGCACTTTAAAAGGGTTAACTGGGGGTGGGCTTTACGGCCCACATGTTAAGTCATAGCTTCGGACGGCTGTATCCCATCGAAGCGCTGGTTCCTGGCTACTCCACTTTTGATCGGGTTCCCTGCTAATGCGCCCAGGAAACAGTGGATGATGGCTCAGATGCTTGAGTTCTGGCATCCATGTGAGAGAGAGACCGGAATGGAATTCCTGGCTCTGGGCTTCAGCCTGGCCCAACAAGCTCGAGTGGTTGTGGCCATTAGGCGGGTGAACCAGTAAAGAATCGCACTCTCTCTCCCTCTCTCTCTCTCTGCCTTTCAAATAAATCTTTTCAAAAATGATTAATCTTATGCTACTGTGATTTTTAAAAATACACAAACACACATACATACATGAGGGTGTGGCCAAAGTTCATGGAAATGGGATTAAAAGATGTTTATTTCTGTGCAAAACCCCCTAAAACCCGTGTACTTGAGAGGTCTTCAAGAAGTCCATGGGTGAAGCTGTGGCACAGCGGGTTAAACCACGCTGGCAGTGCCGGCTTCCCACATGGGCACCGGCTCAAGTCTCAGCTGCTCTACTTCCAATCCAGCTCCCTACTGCACCTGGGAAACAGTAGAAGATGGCCCAAGTGCTGCAGCCGCTGCACCCGCTTGGGAGACCTGGAAGAGGCTCCTGGCTCCTGGCTTTGGCCTGGCTCAGCCCTGGCTGTTGCAGCCATTTGAGGCGTGAACCAGCAGATGAAAGATCTCTCTTTGTCTCTCTCTGTCTCTTCCTTTCTCTCTCTCCCTCTGTAACTCTGCCTTTCAAATAAATAAATCTTTCAGAAGTGTCTGTGAAAAACCTATGCATGAATTGTAAAGATTGGTTTTTGCATTTTCCACAAGCTTTGTGAAGCACCCTCGTATGTCACCCAAGTCAGACTTCACCAGCCCTCCTGGATGTGATGTACAAATTTGTGCTTGACACTGGGGCACAGGTGCTGGGCAGTGCGGAGGCCTCTGCAGGGCTGCGGCTGAGGGGCCCGCCCTGCCTTCTCCCTGCCCATCCTCTCCCTTCCCCTTCTCTCCCCTCCCCGCAGGGTCCCCAGGCCAGGTGATGGCACACGCAGAGGTGTGCTCACGCTGTGTGTGCACAGCAGGCCTCCCGCGGCCAGGTAGCCGTACCAGGTGTGCCCTCAGATGGACCTGCCATGGCTCAGCTCCTCCCCTGTGGCCTGTCTAGAAGCAAGGATGGCGCATGCAGCAATGAGCACAGACAGATGCAAGCCACTGTGCTTTCTTGTCACTTGGCTCCCTGCACCCAGACCACAACAGCCCCCGTGGCTCTGGCTCCTTCCCAGGACCCCAGCCTCAGCTCAAACGTCACCTCCTCAGAGAGGGGCCTTCCCTGGCCACCCTGTCTCATGTGGCAGCCAGCTCACTCCTGGGGACAGGCCCTCTCTGCCTGCCTTCCAGCCGCTGCATGGCAGCCTCTGCGGATACAGCCATCTGTTGTCACCTGGTTATCTCCTCCTGCTACACGTCACCCTGGAGAGGGGACTGTGCCTAGCGCACTGCGCACCTGTTACACCTAACCCAGTGCCGGCACACAGTACGTGCTGATCCCCCCCACCCATTTTCACGAAGCCCTGTCCCTCAGCCCATCTCTCCACTTCCCAAATGCTCTCTGGGGCCACGAGCCTCGGTCAACACCCTCCCCTGCACCCACCTGCAGACAGCTCACCTGCCCGCACTCTGTGCCCTCGAAGCGGTCACTGTGCCTGTACGTCCCACACTCCCTTCCCCAAGTGCAACCCGGAAGCCTTTTATGGCCCCGGAATCCTTTCATTTCCTACAAATTCCAAATGGCCGCAACCTGCCCATCCCATCTTCCCAGCTCGGCTCGCTGCTATGGGTCTCTCCCCACAGCTGCTTCCGGCTCAGGTGCCCCACACGAACCACTGCAGGGACTTCCTGCCTCCTCCCAATTGAGACTCCTCCCTGGGCTCCCACTCTCTCTCCTAGAACTCCCTCTGGCTTCCCTGGAATCACCCCCCTCCCCAAATCCCCCTTCTCTGTCTTGGCTGCAGCCATACCCGCTCAGGAGCTCCCATCGACCGGCTCCTTGTAAGTGGGTCTCCGATCACCACTTTCCATCCTGACAGCGTCTCCAAGTGCCAGTCCCAAGTCTCCAATTATCTTTCAGCCGCTTCCAGCTGACTGTCCCCCATCACCCCGGACTGAACAGGTGAATGCACAGGCCCCAGGCACAGGCTCTTGGAGCTGGAAGGGAGGGGAGAGAAGGCCCCTGGGCAGGGCTGCGTGTCCGATGCTCACCAGCCCAGCGCGTGGCGTGAGGCAGCCTCAGCAGACTCAGAGGTTGGGGGTGAGTGGGGTGAGGGGTGCATGGCGTGGGGGTATCACAACAATGGTGCCTGGGGCAGGGGGAGTGCACAGTGCATGGGCAGAAGGCGCCAATGGCAGGAGGCTGTGTGGAGCAGGGGTGTACAGGGCAGGGTGTGCACAGGCAATGGGGGTGGGGGCATGGATACTGGGGCCGTGCACAGTGATGAGGTCATATGGCCAAGGTGGCAGCCAGTTTCCAGCCCCAACCCACCCAAGAAAGTAGGCTCACTGTGCCCGGGTCAGATCTCTGGCTCTTTTACGAGAAGCCTGAGGTGCCGGCGCCATGGTATAGTAGGTTAAGCCTCTGCCTGCAGCACTGGCATCCTATACGGGTGTCAGTTCGAGTCCTGGCTGTTCCACTTCCGATCCAGTACCCTGCTGATGACCTGGGAACACAGTAGAAGATGACCCAAGTGCTGCCAGACAGCCCCAGTGGGTGGGTGCTTCGTCCACGTCCTCATGTCCTGTGCCTGAGATCCCCACACTCAACTCAGCCGGGCTCCAGCACAAAGTGAGGAGTTCTGAGAAACTGGGCAGGTGGCGGGGCAGCACACAGGACCGAGACAAGTTACAGGACCCTAGGTCCACCAGGACGTCTCCTCCGTCCACCAGAGGGGAACGTGATCCTGGTCCCATGGCCCATCTCCACTGCCACCAGCCCCAGGGGGAGGAGCCACGGGAAGGCACCTGACCAGCTCAGCCCAAGGTGACCACCTTGGACCAATCGCTGTGTCCTAGGCTCTGGACAACCTAGTCAGGGGCCTTCTTCTGGGGGTGGGTGGAGCCCCCCAAACCAGCCCAGGACCACAGGCACTGGGGGAGGTCAGCAGAAGGAGTCCGGGGAAGTGTGTGAAGCAGCCAGCGCAGCCCTGGGAGATGGGGCCGCCCCTTCAGAAAACCCAGTTCCCAAGGAGGCCAGGAAACCAAGGAGTTTCCTAACCGGCACGTGGGGCCGAAAGTGAAATCCAGGTCAGCTCCAAAGTCCTGTCCTTGCCCGTCCGCAGTGGAGCGGGGCCAAGGCCACCTGCCACACATCCACCGCCTCCCCGATTTGCTCCCGACAGGGCCTGCCTCACACAGCGCCACCGCCGAGGCCACCTGGGGCCACTGCCTGTCAGAGGGTCCTTCTCAGCCTCCTGTGTCTGCCCCACCTGTCCCAGTCCCACTCTCGCTTTCCCCATCACTGCTTCCAGCGCCCTCCAGGGAACAGGCTGGCCTCCACCGTAGCCTGTCCTTCCATGGACTTCACTCCTAGGACGTGTCTGCCCTTGCCCGCTGCACCTGCCGGCTGACCTTGGCCAGAGCTGGCTTCCGTTGCTCATGACCCCTGTGTCCCGCTCCCAGGGTGAGCTCTCTGGCTCTTTTGGCTTCTCCCCCAACCCAGCTCCCCATCTATTTTCTGTTTCTGACATCATTTTTCAGGCTCTGAATCATGTTTGCCTCCTCCTCCCACCGCCCCCCCTCCATGCAGCATTCTTGTGTAGTGTCTCCTCTTTCGCGATGGCCCCCACGCCTGTCTCTCGGCCTCCATCCCCGCTGCCTGCTCGCTCGCTGGCAGGAGAGGCCTCGTCATTTCCTGCCTGGGTGACCGCGGCAGCCTCCCGGCTGGTCTCCATGCCTCCAGCCTCTCCCCGCTCCCATCCATCCTCCATGCACTGCTAGATTAATCTTCCTTAAACACCGCTCACTGCCTGTCACTCCCCAGCTCAGAGCTGTAGCCGGCCCTGTCGCTCACTGGCCCCCCACCGGCACCGTCTGCTCCAAGCGGGCACACGCCTCCTGGCTCCCCTATGTACACACTTCCTCCCCCCTCACTCCCTGGACAAATCCCACCCCGTGCCAAGGGCCCAGCCATGAAAGACTCACTCTTCCTCTGACCTCTGGGCCCCCAGAACTCCGGGGTGGAGGCAGCAGGTAGCCAGGGCTCGCCCTGAAGTCACAGGCCAGCAAGAGGGGCTGTCCTTGTCTTGGCCATCTGGGCTCTCAAATGTTCCTGTGCTCTCTGCCACCTCTCTGCTCTCCCAGGCTGCAGGAGTCACCCCTGGCCTAGTGTCAGCCGCCACCGCATCAGCCTCCTCCATCGAGACCCGGAATGGCACCTCGCTGAGACCCCAGCCCACGGGCTCCTGCCCTGATACCCCTTCACCGCTCAGGGCTGGGTCGGACAGAGAGGCCCAAAGCGAGCGTCCTCACTGCTGTCTGCATGGCACGGCTCACACGTGCAGAGTCCACTGTGGGGGCAGTGCCCATCTCGCGATGTCCACCTTCCCAGCCGAGGAGGTCTCACAGGCTCGGACTCTGGCCCCCACACCAGCTCTAGAGCCCAGGTACTATTTTTTTTTTTTTTTGTGACAGGCAGAGTGGACAGCGAGAGAGAGAGACAGAGAGAAAGGTCTTCCTTTTCCTTTGGTTCACCCTCCAATGGCTGCCGCGGCCGGTGCTGTGGCTGGTGCACTGCGCTGATCTGAAGCCAGGAGCCAGGTGCTTCTCCTGGTCTCCCATGGGGTGCAGGGCCCAAGCACTTGGGCCATCCTCCACTGCACTCCCGGGCCACAGCAGAGAGCTGGCCTGGAAGAGGGGCAACCGGGACAGAATCGGGCACCCCGACCGGGACTAGAACCCAGTGCGCCAGTGCTGCAGGTGGAGGATTAGCCTATTGAGCTGCAGCACCGGCCTGAGCCCAGGTTCTTAAGCACAACCTCTACCACCCAACTGACTCCCTGCCTCCACCCTCCCCCTACCGCCACACCTCCAAGTCCGAGGAAGCCAGTGGGTCCTGCAGGAACAGACTCCAGGAGCCTACGGTCCAGCCATGTGGACACTTCAAAGTGTCCGAAGGTTAAACTTTCTAGAATCCAGCAGGCAAACTGGCATTTGGTGCCTTGAAGCACCAAAGTGAATGCTCTCACTTAGAGACTGGAAAAGCAGCCCCGAGAAGCGTGTGTCACACACAGCCTGCAGGGGAGGGGGTGCTGAGCCCCAGACGGCTGGCCTGGCCTTCGGGGGTGGGCTTCCCAGAATTCACACCATACATAGTCCCCCACCTGCGCTCTGTGGGAGCCAGCTGGGTGTGACCCCAAGGGTCCGGAGGAGGAGGGGGTGGTCTTAGATACGGGTTGGGGCACCTGCAAGATATCCAGGTGGGCTCAGCCTCTGACCACCTATTCCCTGCACGGAATAGCTGGAAATCCAGGGCAAAGCCACAGAGGAGCTATGTGAGCTGAGCCATCACCAAGCAGGGGGGCTGCGCACAGGTGCCGCTGAGGCTCATGGGAAACGCCAAAGCAACACAACACAGGACGGACGGGGCTTGGAGGAGGAAGCCCAGCATGAGGGTGGGCCCGCCAACTGGGGGTCTGTGGGAAGCTGCAGCTCCCATCACACCTTGCACATTGAGGGTGGGGCTGGGTGGCAGTGGGAGGGTGGTCCTGGCTGAGGACTGAGAGACGTTGAATTGGAGAGTCAGGGCTGAGTGTTATACAAAACACAAAGGGGCCGGCGTTCAGCCACCTAGTCGGGATGCCTGCATCCCACGCTGGGAGTATCTGGGTTCAACGCCCGTCTCCAGCTCTCATTCCCGCCAGGGCAGACTCCGGGAGGCAGCAGTGATGGTTCAACCAACTGGGTCCCCTTCAACCCACGTGGGAGACCTGGACTGAGTTCCCACCTCCCAGCTTCTGCCTGTCTTTCAAACAAATTTTTAAAAAGAAAATAAAAAACGGAAGAAGCACTTGCCGAAAAGCTTAGGGAGAGACCTGGCCAGGTCCAGTGGTTGTTGTGAATGAGTTCTGGTTTCTTGATTGACAAGCCACGCCCCGGCTCACAGCAGGCAGACCCTCCCACCCTCACCCCCAGCCTCAATGCACAATGGTGGGATGGGAGCCATGGCTTCCCAGCGACCCCCAGTTGGCAGCCTACCCTTGCTGGACTTCCTCCTCTGAGCCCCCTCCTGCGCTGTTGACCTCTGAGAAAGTGTGGGGGGAGCGGTCACGGGACAGACAAGTGCACTGTTGTCCTGGGGTCAGGAAAGGAAGTGTGGCTGGCTGAATGTGTCACTCACGGTTGTCTGAGTGCAAGCAGCAGAGACGGATTCTCACAAATTGACCCAAGAAGCGGGAAAGTTCTGGCCAGAGCCTGGCTGGTTGGGAGAAGGCGCAAGAAGCTGGCAGAGTAGGAGCCGGGACACGCGAATACTCACTGAGCTCACTTGGGCTCTGCTGCTGGGATGAAGGAGCCCCCCAGACACCACCAAGCGGACCTGGGGGCAGATACAAAACCCAACACGTGACTGCTGGCATAGGCAGAGAGCCCGGAGAAGCTGAGGCCAAGGCCAGAGCTTGTCAGAGAGCTGCAGGCCGCGGGCCCCTGAGAGACGAGCGCAGTCACGCCCTTGATGGCCCGGTGGCTGTGCTGGAAGATCAAGGCCAGAGCGAAGCCCCGGGCGTCTGGACCCGAGCCAGGCAGCTGAAAAAAGACCTTGGTACCAACAAACGGACACACGTGAACCGGATGACAGCACAGTTAGGGGAACCCAAAACTTGTGGGCATGGGCAGCCCCGTCTTCTAATCTTGTCCATTAGCCAGGCAACAAACCTTCAGACTCAAGCTGTGGGCTCGGCGTCATCATGTTTGTTCCATTACTGGTCACAGTGTCCGAGCTTAGGACGCACTGGTTACATCAGGGTGACAGTGCCTGTCTCTTCCTGGTGGACAAGAAGCTGTGAAGACTACAAACCCCTGGGTAATAACAGGACGGCGGCGACACAGGTGGCTCGGGCCCAGGCTAATGTGCACAGCCACAGCCTGAAGCAGTGGTGACTGATTCACACCTGGCACAGGGCCTGAGCTAGATCGGTGAGAGAAGGGACATTGGCTGGGCAGTTGAGGGAAGAAATGCCCACTCTCTTCCTCTGATCTGGGTTTGAATGATGTAGCAGCCCTGGGAGCTACTGGCAGTCACTTTGGGACCATGAGGGAGTGGTCACTGGACAATGTGCAGAGAAGCAGAGAGAAGGTTAGCCCTTGGTTCCACTGATCTACCTGGATCCAACCATGCCTGAAGCCAACTACTCCTGACTTGTCAGCTGCAGGCGCCGTGAAGCCGCCCCTACCACCACCCTGAGGTTTTATTTTCTTTTTTTTAAGCCATGTGGAGCTGATTTTGCAACGTTCACAACAGACACAGCATCCGTTGCCCCTCCATGCTGGGCGCTGTGTCGGCGTTTTGAGCTCCCAGAGGGAAGAGGCTGTGGTTATCGCGCTGAAGCCCGGAGGCAGGCGACAAGGATGTGGGAGGTGACAGGAGCTCCAGCCCCTGCTCCCAGGGGAAACCTGAGGGCACTGGGGGTGCCTGGCCGGGAGAGGGACAGACGGAGCTTGGCAGGAGCCTTGCTTAAGTAACCCAACAAGGGGACAAAAGGGGGGACAAGAGGGGACTCCCTGGGAGACAGCCTACCTCGTTATACTACAGAGCTCTGAGCAGCCTCAGGTGCCCGCAGCCAGTCTCTGCGGCTTGAAGCTAAGCACTGGGGGTGAGGAAGGCGGCCCGAAGAAGGTTCTGGCCCTGTGCCCCCCACCCCAGGCTCAGGGAGCATGCGCACAGGAGTCAGGCGGCTGGGAGATTAGGGAGTGGGCTCCCAGATGTCAGCCCAAGACCACACAGAGAATCAAGGTCTCCCCACTTCCTCCCATCAGGAGTACAGGACTCCATGTCCATGCCACACGGGCGGGCCCTCTGAGACCCCAGTGTGCTCCCTGACAATCAAAGTTAACATCACCTACCCCGCGGGCCGGCCCGGGGTTTGCATCCCAGCACCGGCCACAGCTACTGCCATCAGCAAGTTAATCCCTGATGGAAAAATCCCAGCCTACAGCCCCGCCTCGGTCCCCTCCTCTGAGCAGAAGAATACATTGGGTGCCAAAGACCTAGCCTGCCATCCCAGCCTGCCTAGGACCGCGGCGCCGCAACCCGCCCCATCCACACCGTGGGCTCCCCTCCCAGACAGGATCAGCTCGGGGTCTCCAGTAGCCCCCACCCTCACCCCCGCCCCAGCTCAGCGGGCCCGGGAAGGGTGGGCAGGGGGTGCGGGCCGCAGCCGGGTGCGGGCAGGGGGCAAGGGCGGAGGCCGCGAGCGGCCGGGCCGGGGTGGACGTCGCTCCCGGGCGGCAGCCAAGCGCTCAGCCGGGAACTTGTTAACAGGCCCGGAACAAAGAGCCGCTAATCCGGCGGGCGGCCGCGGGCGGGCTGGCGGGCGGAGGGATCCCGCCCCTTCCTGGGCGCCGCCGCCGCCCGCTCTCCCGCGCACTAATCGCCCGGCGCGGGGCTGGGGCCCGGACCTGCGGCCGCCTGCACCCGCGCCCCGACGCCCCCGCGGCCCGGGCTACCCTCGGCTCGGGGCCCCTGCAGCCCCGCGGCGCTCACGAGGGCCCCCCCCCCCGAGGTACCTTGGCGCAGGGGTGGGGGCTGCGGGGCTGAGTCTCGGGTCGCGCAGGGGGCGCCAAAGACTGCCAAGGGGAGGCTGCATACCTGCCGGTGCAGTCACAAAGGGGGGGGGGGCTGCAGAGAGGCGCGGGTCTTGGAAAACACAGCAGCCCCTTGGCCCCCGGGAGCCCCCTGCCCCAGTTAGGAGCGGGTAGAGTCTAATTGGGGGTGCGCCCCCTCCCGGCCCCCTCCCAGGTTTTCGGCTGGACTTGCTGGGGTGGGGTCGAGTTGCACCTGCCCTCCAGCTGGGGAGGTACAAGGCAGAGGGGGGCGACACAGGGTCCTGAGCTCTCTCCCTGCAGCCCCAGCAGCCGCCCCGCCCCTCGGCGGACCCCCTGGGGGGGCCCCCAGCCCCACCCCAAATCTCAGCCACTTATTTGCCTGGAGCTCAAGGTGACCCTGAGCTTCCTCACGGACACAGCTCCAATTTCTTGGTGTGAGGAGGCACGGGGGTCCCACCGGTCAAGACCATGCCGGCTCTAGGTGACCCCTCCATGACCTGACTCTGAGGCAGGACCGCCAGGGCCCCCCCCCCATCACAATGGCCCTTCAACTACTCCCCCACCCCCCTTGTCTGAAGATGAGCAGGTCCCTATGGGCCGGCAGCCCCTCTGCCAGGGCCAACAGGGCTGGGAGGAGCCATCAGCAACCACACGTGGAGGGAAGGGTCTTCAACAGGCCCTGCTCTGGGCTCATGAAAGCAAAAAAGCCAGGCCTGTGCCCCGCTGCAAAGTGGGCCTCACCTTAGGCATCCCCCAGCGGCATCACAGACTCCCCAGGAAAGGCCAGGCCGGCGGCCCCCGCCTGTATCTGTCATTATGGCGTGCTAATGCTTAATGAGCACCTACTGTGTGCGGCCTACCCAGTGTGCACAATGGCTCTGGGAGGCAGGTCCATTCCTCAGCCGAGGGACTTGGGGAAGTGCAGGGAGGAGCTGGGGCCAGGAGAGGCGCAGGAGACAGGCAGGACACGTTTACGGAGCAGTGCACTCTTGGGGGGCTGGCCCTGCGCCTGCACCCTAAGCACCTCCCTTGCTTGGCCAAGTCCTGGTTCCAGTCCAGACCCAGATCCCAGAACCAGACTCACCCATTTCTCCACCTCCTCCATCCTCGTGGGGTTCTGCCCCCCCCAGGGGGGGGCGGGGTCAAAGGATGCCTGTTGCATCTGACACCAGTTCCTGGAAGGGGGGGTGCAGGCACTTCACTCTGACCTGTGCTGGGGGGGTGTTCATCAGCTGAAGCAGGATCTCACTTCCTGCCCCCACCAGCAGCCACTTGGCTCCCAGGCAACACAGCGGCCCCTGCTGGGGGCAGTGGACTCGCTGCTGGGGCTGGGCAGGTGTAAATTCTGGAGGGACCTGCAGAATCCACTTCGGGATACTGAGGTAGCCTCCCTAGGCACCAGCCTCTGCTCCAATACAGTCATCAAGTCCAATCCTTTAGCATACAGAGACAAACAGCCCAGAGAGGTTAAGTGACTTGTCCAAGATCACACAGCAGTCAAATAACAGAGCCCGGACTAGAATTTAGTTCCATCCAGGGTCCCTGCACCCTCTGCTGCTATGTATCCAGGCTGACCGTCAGCACACAGTTCAGGACAAGCTGAACCCAAGCTCCATTTTCACAGAATCCCCCCCTGCACACTGGAAGAACTGGCAACAGTGGGGGTGGGGTAGTGCCCATGGGGCTCCCGCCAACCGGAAGCAGTGACTCCTCTCCGGGGCTCCTGTGGGAGGCTGCAGCCGCGAGAAAGGGAGCAGCTCACCCGGAGGTGCTGTTCTCGGCTTGGGCCCTGATGCCGCTGAAGTCCCCTGTTCTGTTTTGATTCACGTCCCTTCAAATGCCAGGGGGAATGGAGTAAAGAAACCCCTGCTGGATCTCGGGGTGCACCCTGGGTGCTGGATACAGTGCCCATCGGTTGGCTCCTGTAACCCCAAGGGAGCAGACATGGCCCTAGTCTACAGAAATGGAGACAGGCTGGGGAGTCAAAGCTACCTCCAAGACACGGCGGGGACTGGACCCACCCGCGCCTGCCTCTAGCGCCAGCACCCCCTTGGATCCCACCTGCAGAAGGGGCCAGGCCTCCCCGGAAGGCAGCAGGACCTTCGGATGGCACTTCTGCAGGAGCAGACAAGAGGACCAAGGGGTGGGCTGGTGAGATGACTTGCAGGAAGCTGAGCTCAGGCGGTGAGGGTGGCTGGGGCCCAGGGGAGCCCCACGCAGGTGCTGCTCAGAGCAGCCCACGTCTCAATGTCAACACTGTTAGCACAAAGGCTATGCTGGGGGTGGGGGTGGGCCAGGGATTGTCTACTCAACGCAGAGCCATCAACTTGCATGCACCCTGCGCGCGCACACACACACACACTCAGCTGCCGTAATGAGCCCCTCCCAGCCCCACCCTGGGCAGGGGCCTGTCCAGGCTCCCTGGAGTGGGACAGTGTGTGTGCAGAGACAGGGTGTGGTAGTGAAGGGGGGGGGGGGCTTCTGCCAGCAGGTAGGATGGCTCCTCTCTGGGGCTCCTGCCGAGGGGCTGCAGCAGTGAGAAAGGAAGCAGCCTGGCCCCTGCCGCACCTGCCGCATGGGACAGAGCAAACTTTTATCTCTGTCCCCAGCCTGCCAGCCCTTCCCTGCCTGGCCAGAGAACCCAAACTCCAACTGAGGAGGCAAAGAGGGACATTAAGCCCTTGGCTCAGAGCCTGCTGGGGGCAGGCAGAGAGCAGGGTCACGGCACCATGGACAGTGGCAATACTTGGAGGTAGCACTGGGGAGGTGGTGGCTCTGGCCGGAGCTCTGGCAGCCACTCCAGGGCTGAGCCATCAGTGCCTCCATCCTTCCTGAGCCCACCCAAAGCACATCTGTGTGCCACGACCCCTTCGAGGAGGGGAGGCGGGGAGGCCCGTTGGAGGGGGTGGGATGGGGGCTGGGGCTGAGCTGAGAAGGTTGTGTGGACCAGGGCGCAGGGTTTCAGGTGGGGAGCCATGTTAAGCAAGGGCAGGGCCCCCAGGTTCTGCAGGGCAAAGCAGCTACAGTCTGGAAGCCAAAGCTTGTCTCGGGGTGCCCAGCCAGCAGCCATCAAAACCAGGGAGCGCACCCAGCCTGCCGATGGGTCGGGCAGCCAGTGGTGCATGGTGCTGATGGGGGAAGCAGGCGTTTCCCCGCGGCCACACCCCCACACCCACCCGCCATGGCTTCCAGGCCAGGCTCTGTGGGGGCCACAGCAAGCTTATTGGCAGGTTCTCCGCCCAGACACCAGGGGGCTCAGTCTGTATGGAGGCTGCCCGGAGAAGGCTGGGTCGGGGGTCGTCGGCAGTGGTGCAGGTGAGACAGGTGAGGGAAGCAAGGGGCCCCCGTGAGGGAGACAAAGGCAGCGAGGGACACAGGAGGAATGTCACGAGTGGGGCTGCGCTGGAGGACTCGGTGACAGATGAGATGTGAAGCGTGAAGGAGAAGAGAGAGCCTGGGGAGGCTCCGAGGTTTCCAGCCCAGGCTGGGGGAGGGGGTGGGAGAGGGGAGGGGTGGGGTGCCCCTGGGGAAGAAGGGGCAGTGGGAGGGGCTTGGTAAGGTCCTGCGTGTTCCTAGGAGGTGGCTCAGCCCAGCCCAAGAGTCTTCACCTGGAGGAGAAGGGG
Source organism: Sylvilagus floridanus (assembly GCA_949820135.1). NCBI lineage: Eukaryota > Metazoa > Chordata > Mammalia > Lagomorpha > Leporidae > Sylvilagus > Sylvilagus floridanus. The sequence goes on along the minus strand of OX463233.1, from coordinate 72,363,201 downwards.
TCCCCCATGCCCAGCTCAGGGCACGCTTCCGAGACAATCTGGGGTCCAGCACAGCATAGCAGGCAGGAGCAAGGGAGCTGAGGCAGGCAGGCGCCCTGCTCCCTGGCAGAGCCCATGGCGGCCCCTCCAAGAACCAGGCCAGTGCTCTTGGCAGGGGTGAGTGTGGGGGGGGTTAAGGAGCTGGATCAATGGATCAATGCCAATCCCAGGCTCCTAAGGGAAGCCCCCCAATCTAGGAAAGTAGGGAGCAGGCAGCCCACTCCCCTTGCCTGCCCCCCCCAGGAGTGGGGAGGCTGTGTGCCCTCTGAGGCTGGGGATACGGGGACAACCCTGCAAGGGTCTGGCTCAGCCGCGTGTGAACTGAAGGGGCAGGCTTTTGTGTGAGTGCCATGCGTGACGTCAGGTGACAAAGGGTGGCCGCTTGGCCTGGGGAGCAGGTGGCTGCGGTGTGGGGGGTGGGCGGTGGGGCTCTGGTGCTGGCCCCGGCGCCCCCTGCCGCCTGGCTGGCCAGCCCTCCCTCAGCCACTCAGACACATTTGTCACCAGCTGCTACTGCCTAGGAGAAGCGGATGGGCGGGTGCGGGAGAAGCTGGGGTCATGGCAGGGGCAGTCTGCCTGGGCAGCCACATGTGCCCAGTGCCTGGGAGAGGCAGCGGGAAGGGGGCCAGGTGAGCAGGAGGGCTGCCCCCAGCCCTGTGCCCTTCGGCGGTATAGGTCTGAGAGCCTTTGATGCCTGGAGGTGCCCAAGGGAGCCCTGTGGCACCAGTGCCCACCTGCCAGCTCCCTGGGCAACCTCAGTCCAGGCCCCAACAGGTGCCCCTCCACCCACCAAACCAGGGATGCAATCCCCTCCCTTCCACCACGGGGCTTCCTAAGGAATCCATGCAGCAACTCGCGCCCCCCCCCCCGCCACTCCAGGCTGCAGCACCCCAAGTCACCAGCACCTGTCACCCCCTTATCATACACACTCACCTGTGCAACAGTGCACAATCAGCACACACACTCATCTGGCTGCATACATACCTGTGCTGCGCATGCCACATCAACCCCTTGTCACCCAGGGCACACATGTCAACCCACAGCCCTCTCACGTGCTCACGTGGCCACACGCAGCGACGAACACACGGCCCGTCTCACACACACACCCAACTCAGTAAACAGTTCCTGGGCGTCTACCAGGTGTCTGGCGACACCCCTTCCCGGGGTGTGGATCATCCACTGCCCCCCCCCCGGGTTCACCATGGTCAGTGGTGCAGCCAGCATCCAGGGAGCCGCACACACTCCTAACACGCACATGTGTGCAACACACGCTCTCAGAGGCAGCAGCCTCCCAGCGCGGTCAGGATTAGCCGGGGAGGCTGTGGGGAACAAGGGTTTGTTAAAGTGAAGATTGGGGGAGCGATGATGAGGAAGGGGGATCGAGTTGGGGGGTGCAGTAGAGGCAGGAGTGGGCCGCATGGGGAGGGCAGACAGGCAGCAGTGTGCAGGACGCACTGCGCAGGAGACCCTTTAAGGAAACAGCCGTCAGCCTCAATCATCCTGCTGGCCCCTGAGCTCTCACTCATTGATCTCAGATCAATCTGCCTTGGCAGCTCAGAACCCCGGGGCTCCCTTCCAACACCCCTATGATTAACTGCAGCCTGGCCGGGCTGGGGGCAACCAACACGCCTCCCCACCCAGTTCGAGGGAGAATTCGAAGGGTAAGCCCCACACCCCCTTGACCATACACAAATGACCCGCTGTGGCACACACAGGCTTAGCTCTGCTAGGTGTATAGTGGGGGGCAGAGACCAGGAGGCCCCTAGAGCTGGGCCTAGGAGGAGGCTCAGGGCTCGCAGACAAAGGATGCAGGGGCAGTTCCTCCCCCGCAAGTCCCCTCACCACCCGGAAAGGAGGTGGGCTGAGGGCTGAGTTACTGGCAGGTGAGGGTGGCCTGCAGCACCTGCAGGGAGGAAGAAGGGCTGGGGAGCCTGAGGGAGAAGGGAAGCCGGTGCACGGAGCTCACACAACTCTGCCCCCCCCCGCCCCCCCCCCCCCGGCGGCACCACGGAGGCCAGAGGAGCCACAGCCACAGCCACAGCCACAGCCACAGCCACAGCCAGCCGGGGGCCACTGGGCTCTGGCTGCACCGCGTGAGGCTGCGAGAGCTGGGGGCTGGCGTATGCGCCTCCACGCCTGAGTGTGTGCGTGTGCGAGAGAGTGTGGCGGGGACAGAGGAGGACACAGTGTTCTGGACGTGGGCAGAGGCCAGGTGCCAAGCGGGGAGACTGAGTGGCTGGGGCAGATGCTGCCGGGAAGAGGTGTCTTCATCCACCACCCCCCAACATTTCCTGGGAACTGGGATGTGGTCAAGCCCCTCTCATCTTTGATCCCTCAAAGTCAGGCTGTAAACCCCCTCTGCACTGCTTATGGCCCGGCAGCCCAGCAAACTTCCCCCACCCGGGGGCGTGGGGCGTCTGTACTCGCCAGCCCCGCGCGCTGACAGCTGCCCGGGACTTGGCAGAACCCAGGCTTCCGGGAGAGCGCGCGGGGAAGCTGCGCAGCAGCGAGCGGCGGCCCCCGCGTCCCGCCTCGCAAAGTTTGGCCTCCAGGGGCTCCCAGCCGGGTCCGGCTGCGCGGGTCAGGGACCACCCCCCACCCCGCAGGAACCGCGAGCGTTCGCGCGCGCGCAGCCCCCCGCAAGCCTCCCCAGAACGCGCGCGGCGTGACTCACCCGAGCCGCCGAGCCAGGAGGCGAGGACGATGCCCAGGAGCGCTGGCCACAGGCCGGGCCGGACGGCCATGGCCGCGGGCAGGCGGGCCGGGCGCGGGGCCCCGCGGGCGGGAGGGAGGCTTTTAGCGCCTCAGCCTGGAGCCCCACCTCGGGGCGCCCCCGGGGCCCATGCCAGAGGACTGCGCTGCCTCCGGGCGGCCGGCTGTGGGGCGCACGCGGCGCGTGGCTCCCCTGGGCACCGGGAGCGCAGCAATGCAGCCGGGGCGGAGCGCAGCGCCAGCCGCGCCGCGCACCGAGCCAGCCGCCGCGCGGAGCCCGCAGCCGGGGAGCGGGCCGGCGGGCGCCGCAAAACCCGGACTGGAGCGACGGAACGGGGCGGCCGCGGGGCGGGGCGGGGAACGCAAGGAGGGGCCGGGCCGCCCCGCACCGCGCTCGCGGGCCACCCCCAGCACCGGGGATCCCTCTGGGCGATGCCTGAGGCTCCCCCAGGGAGGAGCTGGGGTGGTGGGCGGGGAGGCCTCCCACCTCCCCGCACAGTCCCTGGGGACCGGGGCAGGCGTCTGAAACCCGGAGTGGATTGCTTCTTCGGATCCGGGCTCTCCCGGGCCCGCCAGTCTGCGTACAGGTGGCCCGGGAGGGGCCCAGGGCTGCTGCGACCCCGGCGCGGCGCCAGCTTGCGGAAAGCGGCCCAGGGTAGGGGGGCCCCGGGCAGGTTCCGCTGCAGCCGTCTCCCCCCTTGCCGCTAGCCGCTCGGTCGCCATCCGAGGCCGTCTGCGAGCTGCGGTGCGCTGCCAGCCCGCGGCGTGAACAGGGGACTGCGGGCGAGTGCCGGGGCCCCGGCCGGCGCGCAGAGGTGCCCTGGCCCCCAGTGTCGGGCAGACCAGACTCGAGGCCACAGGCAGCTCCAACCACGCATCCCAGGGTGGGTCCCAGGGGCCTGCCTCAGAGCGCGACCCAAGGCCTCTCTATAACCTCACGGCGGGCGCCGCTCGCAGAAGGAAAACAATCGAAGGGCGCAGCGCAGGAGACTGGGCGCACGGTGTTTGCGCCCCGAGCGCGCACGACGCCGAGACGTGGGCGTGAAGGGGCGAGCTATGTTTGTGAAGCCGAGGTACCGGGCTGGGCTGGGCGCCTGCAGCTTCCAGCTCCGTGACCTTGGGCGAGTCACGTCGTCGTCTCCCGGAGCCTCAAGCAATGACCGCTACTGGCATCTCCTCTTCCCCACCCCCATCCCTAATCGGGTTAAAATAAACAGAGGGCAGCTTTGAAGAAGAAAGGAGGCGACAGCCACGCTCCCAGGGCGGGGAAGAGGGCAGCGCTCTGAAAGAGAGGATCCCGGCTCCGGGTCGGCAGGCAGGCAGGGTGGCAAGCTGACACCCGCGGGGCTGGACGACAGGAGAGTGGCCTGCACCTCCACAAAGAGAGAGCAGTGCTCCCGGATTTCTTGAGACACGAGGCCCTCTCTCGGTCTGTCTTTTGTTTTCCACTTTTGATAGAAAGGTGATGAGAAATATTTTGCTTCTTAACTCTACTATAAAAAAAAAAAAGCAGACAAAGCTCCAGGTGTCCCACACCCCCACAGATGCGGGGCTTTCAGCGCCAGGGAGGCAGAGCCTGGCACTGGGGGACAGGGTCCCTCTGCTGCAGGTGCCAGCTGTGGGGGAGGGGCCGGGGCTGGGGCCCAGGGTGGTCATAGCTTCCAAACTTCCCATAGACGCTGTTGGGTGTAAAATCTCCAGATTTAAAATGTTTAACTAATAAAACATTTTTTTATCTTCATGGGGGCCAAAATGAAAATGACCATCAGCTTCTGAGTTTGAACCCTGCACTGGGACCCATCTGTGTGTATATAGGGTTGGGGCACTGATTGTGTGTTGTGTCGGGAGCAGTGTGTGCCCAGCCTGCTCCTGTCGGCACCGTAACACCTGTCTCAATTCCCTGCAGAAAACAGGGGACCAGGAGAGATGAGGCAGCAACAGGGTTTTGCTACATGAGCGGCCGGTGGTATGGAGAAAATGACAGGACCTGGGGTTTTTGGCACTGGAGGTGGACAGTTGAGCATGAAGAAATAGGGATGTCCCAGTGGCATATGCCAGACGCTGCTATAGTCTTGCCTACTTTGGAAATTTGGCTCAGTCTTCACGGGCAATCCTTTCCATACGCATTATTATCCCAGTATACAGATGAGGACTGGGGAGAGGGAATGTCTGATTGCCGTGGGCCCAGCTGGTTGAAGGACCACAGGGTTAACTGAGATGGGTCCCTGGGATGTCTGTGCCTGTTACACTTTTTTTCCTTCTACAGTTTCTGTTATGGGATTAGAATCTGGGAATCAGGTTTAGAGTCCAGGAAAGTAAAGGGAGCTGCTCCTGTGTTCAGCGTGGCTGCTCTGTTCACTTCTCTGCCCCTCTGTCATCAGCCAGAGAAGAGGGGACTGTGCTACATTCAGGCGAGATCCGGCCATGTGTTGGTAACACACTGTCCCTGTGTTTCAGTGGCTTCCTTCAGCACAGATGTTCCCTCATCTGTCTGCCCGGGGTCTGCTGCTCAGGGTCACCCTTACTCAAGGCCCCAGGCTGCCAGCAGCCGTTCACTGGAATGCGGGAGGTTCACCCACCAGCAGTCCACGGCTCAGCCCAGAAAGGACACGTGTTGCTTCCACTCATAGCTCATTGGCCCTTTTGTTCTCCAGCACCCAACTCCTCCCCACCTCCAGGCCTCCCTATTGGCTGCTCTTCCTAGAACATTCTGTGCCTGAGCCTTCATGTGTCACTCCAGCCTTGCTCAGCCGTGCCATTGTAAATGATACTCAGAGAAGGTGGGGTTGGGGGGCTGCTCTTGCAGAGAGTGGGGCATGGTGGACACCTCCCCTGAATTCTGCCTAGGAAGTTAGCTCGGAGGGCTGCCAGGGACAGTTGGTCTCTGAGCCCGCTGTCCGATAGCCAGGTGGGGCGAGGGCTCCTGACAGCTCCAGCCTTGGTTGCTCTGGATTCTGCCCAGATCCAAACCTTGACCGTGACATTGAACACCTACCCTCACAGAAGCCCCAGACTCAAATGGAGGATGGAGGGCCAGTCCCATCGGGACGGATCCTCCAACAAGTCTGTGGTCCCCTTTTGTAGATCCCCCTTCTAACTACTCTGCTGGCCAGAAACATCTCTCTCTAGAAGGCTGGATCTGTCCCTCATAGAGTTCCCTTTCTGGGGCCACACTACACATATCTCCCTCCTCTTTTGCTTTGATTATTTCAGAAGACAAAGTCTGAGTCTGCCTTGAATTCTCTCTCCTACAGGTCCCACAGTCCTGCTTCTGTCACTGGCACAGTTGCAGAGTGCTGCTTTTTTTTAAAATTTTTTTTGCAAGAGCCTCCCCAGCCCACCCACCCATGGCAGGTGCTCTTCTGAAGGGAGTGGGCCCATTTCCTGCCCACCCAGAGGGATCCGATCAGCTACTGGTCTGTGATGTTACACTGCTAGTACCTACTGGGCTGGGGGTGCTCAGAGCCCACGCATTCTCATGCTGCCTGTTGAAATGCAAAGCTCCGTGTGCCTAGGAATCTGCATTGTAACCAAGCTCCCCATCGCCTAGCAGCCGACTCTCCTGCCGCTTGTGTTTCGAAGAGCAACACTGCCCTTGGCCTTTACCACACCTGGGTGCTTCTCATCTACCCTGGGGCCACTGGTTCCCTGCAATTAAATTCATCCCGATTACAGTTCTTCATAATCTGTCTAGTCCTGCTTCCCCGTGTGGAGGCCACAAAGGAAGTGGGTGCTATCAGGCAGGGTGGTTGCTGTCGTCTTCAATTTTCCGTCACTGCCTGATGAGATCAGGAAGTCATGCGTACTACTTGTAACCAAGTCTTCACGGGACAGGTTGCTGTAGGCAGGACCACGGACGGAGCCTGTGGCTCCCCGGAAGACTATCGTGCAGGTTGCACTTAGGCATTGAATTAATTTCTGGTGCACGCTCTTTTTAAAGATTTATTTATTTGAAAGATGGAATTACAGAGAGAGAACAAGACACACACACACACACACACACAGACTTCATCCATCTGCTGGTTCACTCCCCAGATGGCTACAATGGCTGGGACTGGGCCAAGCTGAAGCCAGGAGATTCATCTATGTCTCCCTCGGGGGTGCAGGGGCCCAAGCACTTGGACCATGGTCCGCTGTTTTCCTAGGCACATTATCAAGGAGCTGGATAGGAAGTAGAGCAGCTGGGACATGAATTAGCACCCATATGGGACACCAGTGTCACAGGCTTAACCCATTATACCACAAGGGCAGCCCTGAATTAGTTTCCTCTTCACTCATCCCAGAAGCCTCTGCCTACATCATTATTCAGCTCACTGCTTAGTGTTCCACCCACAAAAACAGGATGACTCTGTGAGCCCCAGACTCGCGATCCCCGGCTTTGCCCTGACAAGACGTGCTCTTGGAGAGCTCACACCGGCTCTCTCTCTTTATAAAAAAACCAGGATGTTGTAGATTGTGTGGCTCAAACAACATTTTAAAAGATGTATTTATTTATTTGAAAGTCAGTTACACACACACACACACACACACACACACACACACAGAGAGAGAGAGAGAGAGAGAGAGAGAGAGGTCCTCCATCCGCTGGTTCATGGCCGGAGCTGCGCCAATCCTAAGCAGGAGCCAGGAGCCTCCTCTGAGTCTTTCCATGCAGGTGCAGGGGCCCAAGGACTTGGGCCATCCTCCACTGCTTTCCCAGGGCACAGTAGAGAGCTGGATCAGAAGTGGAGCAGCTGGGACTTGAACCGGTGCCCATATGGGATGCCGGCACTCAGGTGGTAGCTTTACCTGCTATGCCACAGTGCTAGCCCCTCACTTTGGCTCTTGATGACCCCTGCCCCAGTCCAAGCATTCACAATTGCCCACTGCTCAGCACGTGGTTTCTGTCTTCTGGAAGCATCATCCTGTCTTTCCTTTGAGGGGTCACCGCTCTCACCTTCAGAGCACAAGAATCATGGGGGAGGGGATGGCCGGCGCTGTGGCTCAACAGGCTAATCCTCTGCCTTGCAGCGCCGGCACACTGGGTTCTAGTCCTGGTCGGGGCGCCGGATTCTGTCCCGGTTGCCCCTCTTCCAGGCCAGCCCTCTGCAGTGGCCCAGGAGTGCAGTGGAGGATGGCCCAAGTGCTTGGGCCCTGCACCCCATGGGAGACCAGGAGAAGCACCTAGCACCTGGCTCCTGCCATTGGATGAGCGCGGTGCGCCGGCCGCAGCGCGCCGGCCGCGGCAGCCATTGGAGGGTGAACCAACGGCAAAGGAAGACCTTTCTCTCTGCCTCTCTCTCTCACTGTCCACTCTGCCTGTCAAAAAAAAAAAAAAAAAAAAAAGAATCATCGGGGGCTACCACAGCCCAGTCCCAGATGATGGCAGATGCTTCTGATCTGTCCAATCAGCATTCACTTTTCCCTGATCTGTCCAATCAGCATTCACTATTCCCTGGACCAAAGTGATGGTTCAGCATGATCATGTGACCCAAGCCAGGCTACTAGGGCTTATTTCTGGGACTTTTGTTGGAATCAAGGAGAGAATTTCTTTTCTTTCTTTCTTTCTTTTTTTTTTTTACTGGACTGGAAGCAAGAAAGAAATGATCTGATCTTGGCGTTGCCCCACATAAGTGAATGCCTGGAGAAGAGAATGATGCAGAATTCTGGCATAGTGTTCAAGTTCCACCTGCTCTTAAAGTTGCCAGATATACCGCTGGCTTTTTCAGCTACATTGGCCAATATATCTCCCCACCTTTTTTGTTGTTTGGGCTTGTTTTGTTTTAGGAAGTTTGCACTTGAAAAAAAAAGATGCAAAGGGTCCTCCCCTGTGGAGCTGGCATCCCATATGGATGCCAGTTCTAGTCTCGGCTGCTCCACTTCTGATCCAGCTCTCTGGTATGGCTTGGAAAAGCAGTAGAAGATGGCCTAAGTGCTTGGGCCCTTGCACCTATGTGAGAGACCCAGAAGAAGCTCCTGGCTCCTTGCTTTGTATTGGCCCAGCTCTGGCTGTTGCGGCCATTTGGGGAGTGAGCCACTGGGTAGAAAATCTTTCTCTCTTCCCTCTCTCTGTATGTCTGTAACACTACCTCTCAAATAAGTTTTAAAAAATTTTAAAAGAGATTGAATGATGTGAAATTATCACTTACCAAAGTCTGTTCAAGAGCCCCGTCCAGGATGGGGTAAACATTTATTACTGCCTACTGTTTACAAGGCTTAGTGCTGCCTATTGGGATACTCTGGAGCCTGTCCTCCCAGCACGGATTTCCTCCTGGTAAGGTAGGTTGGAGGAAGAGCCAGGCTATAAGAGAAATGTGTGGGGCTAGGAGGAGAGCAAGAACTAGAAACAAACCCATTCAAAGGATTCCAGCCACATCTGAACCACTTCTTTCCATGCACTCACCTGTGCCCTGACACTCTCTCTCTCTCTCTCTCTCTCTCTCTCTCTCTCTCTCTCTCTCTCTCACACACACACACACACACACACACACACACACACACACAGTCACCAGCACCACTCAGTCTTTACATCTCACACAATGCATCTTCCACATGCAGCTCACACCAGTGCACACTGGGCAAGGGAATACCACGCAGATGCACATGATCCCTGTAGATGACCACACACACACACACACACACACACACACATCTGCACCCCTTTCCTGCACAGACTAATCATGTGCATGCCCTCCAGGTTGCCCCATGCTACTGAGACTTTTGCACCTGGCCTCTCTGCTGGCCTGGAAGTACCTCAGACAAGAACAGGTGTGTCCCAGCGTTGGTGACTTCAGGACCAAGGACAGCACCCATTTCCTGACTGCGGCACCAGCCCAGGAGAGGACTAAGCAAGCTCTTTGTGTGGCTCACCTCTTTCCTTTCTCACAGTCTATGTGTCTATGTCATCCCCATGCATAGACACAAATATGGAGGCCCAGGGAAGAGACGTAATTTGCCTAAAACGGCTCAGCTGGTAAGCGATGGGACAAAGAACTGCTCCTGCAATGTTTGCTGAATGACTGAAGGAATATCCAGCCACACAAGTGGTTTTATGAGAGACACATGCTGCTGCGTCACATCCAGAGAGAAACACACATGCATACTCATGCACACTCAGAAACACGTGTGCACACACGTGTTTGCACATAAATACACACAGACACAGAAATACAGAGAGACACATGCACGGCACCGTGTACACACACACACTGAGACACCATTTCTCAGGCCCAGGAGCTCCATGGCATCTCAGACTCTGCACTGCTCCGGGCTACACGGCCCCCGTTCTCTCTGGGCACCCTCAGACGGGTTTGGAGGTGAGCAGTTCTCTGCTCAGGGCCCCATGTGGAAAGGAGGGGGTGGGGAATAGTCAGGAAGGGGCAGGATGAGCGGAGGAGGAGGAGATTGGACCAAGTGGAAGCCTGGCACCGTGCCCTCTGCAGATGACCTGATGAGCATTTTGCAGAGTTAATTTCATTAGCGTCTCTGGGAGATGAACAATTAGCAAGATGCTCCAATGCCTTAGGAGCGTAAGAGGAGAGAATGCCTCCTCACTCCCCCACCAGACCGCAGTGCCCGCCCCACCCCTCCTCCCCTCCTTCTCTGTCTCTCACCCCCCTCATCTCCTCCTCCTCCCTCTGCCTCAAGCCCCCTCTGAGTCACTTCCACCCCACTCTGCCCCTCCCTCCCTCTCCCTCGCTCCCATCTGCCCACCCGGCCAGACTGGAGCTCTGCCCGCAGCACGTCAGTCGGCCCCCTGTGTGCTGACCACTCACCACCAAGGGCCAGTGCTTGGTGCTGGGGCTGCTCCTTCAAAGAGGCACAAGGGTTTTTGAGACCCATGGAGGAAAGGGCCAGGTAAGCCTCTGTCTCTCATTGCTTTTGCCACCGGGTCCTTGGCGATTTCCAGATGTGACTCCAGCGAGGCCTGGCGCTCCTCTTCCAGTGCCTGGCACGTTGCATCCGGGGCTCGGAGCCCATCAGGGCTTGCTGAGGAGGCCCAGGTCAGTGTGGCAGCATCTGCAGCCTCATCAAACAGGTGGGAGCTGAGACCCCTAGACACCCCAGGCCAGAGTTTGTCCCAGAGCTTTGGTCTGGGGCTGCACCCTCCCAGAGGCTCCTCAAGTCCCGGGTGGGAATGAGGGACTCAGGCCCAGCCGCCAGCCTTAGGCAGCCTCCGGCAGCCCTGCCGTGGGGAGGCCCGTGCTTGCCACATCCCAGTAGTGTAGGACAGGCTGGGGAATCCAGACAGACCCTTTCTTTGTCAGGGCAACCAAATCCCCCAGGAGCCTGCTAAGCTGGAATTTCTGATCCACCCCCACCCCCAAGACTACTGACAGATCTGTGGGGGGTTCAGAAATCTGAATCTGAAGAGGCCCCCAGCTGGGCCCTAAAGCCTGGGACCTTGGGGCCTCCGCAGCCAGAGTTCTCAGCAGGGGCCCTGTCGCCCCCACCTGGAAGCTGGCTCTGTGAGGAGGGGTGGCATTAAAAAAATCTGATTCCTTTTCTATATAAAGCGTGGATATAAACAGCATGCAGACAGATACACAGTTATCTGGCATTGCAATTTCAGAGAGAAAAGGGCCATTAGTGAGGGAATATCTACAAGGGCTCCTTTTGTTGGCGATATATGCAAAACCGGTTGAGAAAAACCAATCACCCCCAAAAGGTCCTAAAAAGCACAAAGGCACACCCCATGGCACACATGCGTGCACACACAGATACACACACACAATCCCCCTGCACACACAAATACACACACACACAGACCAGCACACTCCACACTCAGCACACATGCACACACACAGATACATACACACAAACCACCCCTCACGCCAAATACACAGGTGCACAAACACACACAATCCCCTTGCACACACAAATACACAGATACACACAGAGACCCCACACTCCGATACACACAGGCCAGCACACTCTACACAGAGCACACATGCACACACAGATACACAAACACACACAACCACTTCTACACACAAATACACAGACACACACGGACCCCTCACCCTGACACACACAGGCCAGCACACTACACACAGCACACATGCACACACACAGATACGCACACACACAACCACTCCCCCACAGATACATAAATACACACACACAATCCCCCTGTACACACAAATACACAGACACACACACAGACCCCTCACCCTGACACACACAGGCCAGCACACTCTACACACAGCACACATGTACAAACACAGATACACAAACACACACAACCCCCCTGTACACACAAATACACACACACACAGACCCCTCACCCTGACACACACAGGCCAGCACACTCTACACACAGCACACATGTACAAACACAGATACACAAACACACACAACCCCCCTGTACACACAAATACACACACACACAGACCCCTCACCCTGACACACACAGGCCAGCACACTACACACAGAACACATGCACACACACAGATACACACACACAGACCCCCCCCGACATACACAGCCCAACACACTCTACACACAGCACACAGAAAGCTTCCCGCTCACAACATCCACAAACACCCGCTCGCGTCTTCATCCGCCCACACAGACATCAGGAAACTCCAATAACACTGCATTAGTGGGAAGAAGACTCGGGGGGATTTTAATACGCTTTTAAGCCCCTGTACCAGGGGCTGCGTGTTTCTGACTGCCATCCTCGGCGCTATGCTTCCGGAGAGCACAGGCGCAGACAACCATCTGCACGCGTGGCCCCGTGCACCTGTGGGTGTAGGTGTGCATCTCAGACGGATGTGCGTCTGGTCACAGCCGTGCATGGGAACTGTGTCTGCAGGGTGGTGGGAGACAGCAAGGAGAGAGAGAGAGTGCATTCACATGTGTGCACGTGCACGCATGTGGGCAGACTCTGGGGATCGTAAGCAGACATTGTCAATTCACAGAGCACCCAATCTTCAAATTCTCCCTGTTCGAAGCTGTGTTGTTTACTTTCTCCCATAGCTCCAGACCCCAGTGCTGAATGAGTGCGTGGATAAATGACTGTGGCTCACAAGGCATGTCAATGTCTGTTTGCACTTAAACCGCATAAACTGTCCCAGGATCTAGGTCTCATTATGCTCATTTTACAGATGAGAAAACGGAGGCTCAGAACATTCGAAACAGCCCTTGCACCATCCCATCCCCAAGTCTTCTGGCTTCCAGGGCACACAGAACCACCCTGCAGGCACCTGGGAGCCTTGCTGGAGTCCAGCACCCATGGCAAGAACCCCCAAAACGTCCCCAGCCTCCCCCGCCCACTTTTCCCTCAGCCCCTCCCTGGTGCCCACCGTCCTGGCCCCTTCAGGGCTGGCTGACGCTGGCACGGAACAGATGGGCGACGTTCGCCCAGCACAGCGGTTCTGACTCAGTCCCTTGGGGGCTGGTACATGGTGTGTGCCAAGGTTAATTAAACTGGTAATTAGAAGGAGAGATGCTTAATCTATCTGGTTAATAAAATAACCCCCTTGCATGTGCACATGGGCACTGTCACTCTGCCGGGCGGAGGCAGAGGCGCTGCGGGTTTGGCGTCCTGGAGTCAGCCAGCCAGGATGCTCCCCGCTCCCTCTGTCTGCTCCCCACCCTGCTCTCTGAACAACCCCTGGGCCCATCCCAGCAGCCTCAGGGTGGGCTTGTGGACGGAGCTCCCAGGAGGGCAGCTGGGGTGCCCTGTCCCGGGGAGGCCCCTGAGGGGAGAGGTGGCACCTCGGGGGTTACCTCCCGGGACCCCAGCCAGCCGGGACCCTCTGGCAGCCTCCTGGGACCCTTTGTGTCACCTCCTTGGAGCTCCAGATCCAATCCTGCATTCTAGCTTATATCCTTGGTGGATATCTCTAAACATCGTTTTTCATTTTATATCTAATACCTCCTGAATTCCTCATTTTGTGGATGTGAGGGGCCTTCCCAAAACTCATAGGAAGATGTAGTTTAAAGAGATGAGCATCTTCTGGGGCTGGTGCTGGGGCATAGTGGGTAAAGCTGACACCTGCGGTGCCGGCATCCCATGTGAGTGCTGGTTCAAGTCCCACCTGCTCCACTTCCGATCCAGTTCTCTGTTATGACCTGGGAAAGCAGTAGAAGATGGCCCAAGTCCTTAGGCCCCTATACCTGCATGGGAGACCTGGAAGAAGCTCCCGGTTCCTGGTTTCAGATCGGCGCAGCTCCTGCCCTTGTGGCCATTTGGGGAGTGAACCAGCGAATGGAATATTTCTCTCTCTTTCTCTCTGCCTCTGCCTCTGACTATGCCTTTCAAATAAATAAATCAATTGTAAATAAATAAAAAAGAGAGAGATGGGCATTTTCCATGAACTTGTGGAAGGCCCCTGCCATGCGTCTACATAAAAAGGGTACAAATGTCCCTACCCCGAATTCCGGGTTTTTCCCAGGGCAGAACTACTGGTGGGAGCTGGGTGAGTAAGGTGTCTGGACTTTCCTCTCCGCATCGCAGGCGTGGCGTCCACGGGATTAGCCTGGCCTGGGGTGGTGACTCGGCGGCTTGAGACCTGCTGTGGAGGCTCACCGCATGCCTCCTACGGGGCCATTTCCCGCCCCTGCTGAACAAGGACTGCAAGAGCGGGTGTTTTCTGCATCAGAATTCACTTGGACGGAACATTCCAGATCCGGAGAAGCAGGTCCTGGGACCTGCACCAGGCACCCCCTGAGAGTGGCCCCTCCACCCAGAGGGTCTGCCTGCCGCGCCTGGAAGTTGTCCACTCTGTGTCTCCTCAGTGACTGAGGACAGATGGGGTCACAGCAGCCCCACCTGTGCCTCCTCCACGTGGGGCACTGAGCCTCAGGGCGGTTCACAGACAGCCACACACAGTAGGGCGCTGCCTGCCAACTTCACAGGCCTCCTGAGGTGGCCCGGCTCAGGTGCAGCGGTCCTCAAAGATACAGGCCACCTCCCACTGGCCTGGAAGGGCGGGGCCTGGGGGACAGCCCCTCCCAGGGATGCTGTGAGATTGAAGGCTGTCCTGCGACAGTGGTGGGTGGCGGGCAGCCTGCGAGCCGGAAGTGTGCCCCTTTTGGGGAAAGGGTTTTATTAACTTCCTAATGATTGGTTTAATGGGCTTTGAAGTCGGGTGAATTCAGCAACCGGAGCAGGTGGCACTGAGGCCTCAGTACGGAGCTGGTGGGGTTGGGGTGTGGCTGGGGCTGAGGCTGGAGGTCTTCAGCTACCACAGCTATAAGACAGTCCCCAGCCTAGAGGGAGCAGCAGAACACACGTTTTGTGTGGAAGACACAAAAGGCAGGAAACGGGTTAGAGAGTCGAGACTGGAGTGGACCGGACATGGCTCAGCTGTGTGCTCTCCTGCAGGCCACAGCTCCAGCTGAGCTGTCACCCACGCACTCACAGCCAACCATACACCCACCCACACAGCCATCAGCACACACACCTACTCACACCCAGACCCACCGACACAGCCTTCAACACACCTACCGACTTATACCCATACCCAACTACACAGCCATCAGCACACACACCTACTCACACTCACTGACACAGCCTTCAACACACCCATCAGCACACACACCTACTCATGCCCAACCATACATCCACCCACACAGCCATCAACACACCTACCTACTCACACTCATACCCACTCACACAGCCATCAGCACACACACCTACTCACACCCAACCATACACCCACCCCCACAGCCATCAACACACCCACCTAGTCACATTCACATCCAACTACACAGCCATTAACACACCCACCTACTCACACACACACACACTGACACAGCCTTCAACACACCCACCTATTCACACCCATACCCACCCACACAGCCATCAGCACACACACCTACTCACACCCACCAACACAGCCATCAACACACCCACCTACTCACACACACACCACCCACTCACACCCACACCCACTGACACAGCCTTCAACACACCTACCTACTCACATACACACATACCCACTAACACCCACACCCTCCCACTCACACCCATACCCACCCACACAGCCATCAACACACACACCTACTTCCACTCATACCCACCAACACAGTCATCAACACACCCCCCTACACACACCCACATTCACCTACACAGCCATTAGCACACCCACCTACTCATACCCAACTGTACACCCACTCATACAGCCATCAGCACACCCACAGCCACCTACATAGCCATCAGCACACCCACCTACACAGCCATCAGCACACCCTGCTCACACCCACACCCACCTACACAACCACACACTCACCTACACAGCCATTAGCACATCTACCTTCCCACACCCCCCAACACACGCCCACATCCATCTGCACCCCACACACACCTACACAGCTACACTCCCTGCATCCACCGTTATCCAACCCACTTGTCCATTCACATACTCATTCATTCAATGAATACAGGCTGGACAAACCTAACCTGAAAGCATGAAACCTGCAATGCTCTAAGACTGAGAGCTGCCATGACGTCACGAGCGGAAAATCCCACACCACGGAGCGTCACGTAGTGCATCAAGTCATTAAAGCAATTCTACCAAGCTACCTTCAGGCTGTGGGAATGAGGTGGAGACGAAACATAAATAAATCTCATGTCTGGATGCGGGTCCCATTCCCAAGATATCCTGTGATTGTTTGCAAGTATTCCAAAATCTAAAAAAATCCCATAGGCGCAACACGCCCGGCCCCAGGCATTTTGGGTAAGGGATGCTCCACCCGGATCTGAGCTGGGTGGGTGCTGTGTGGGGGAGTCTCTTCTTGCTGCGGTGGGGGCGGCTGGCAGGACTGACCGCAAACAAGAGACACACGGAGCAGCAAGACGACTCCGGAGGAAATGGCCGGAGAGTGGGAGCGGCAGCCGGGAGTCGAGGGCACTGATGCGGTCATGTGGCCGGCAAGTGTCTCTGAGGTGAGAGACGGCAGCCACTGAGGGACGTGGGGAAACGCGTTTCAGGCCGAGGGATCAGCTCCCAGGAAGGGAATGAGCTCGCCGTGGTTGCCGGAAGCAAGGACAGCCGTGAGGCTGGGAAGAAGGCAGGTGGGGGCAGAGCCTGAGGGCCCTGGCTGGGGGGCAGGGGAATCTGAGGTGGCCCCGAGGAAAGAGATGCCAGGCGAGGGGTAGGAGGGAGGCCGGGCATGCTCTGCGCCAGAAACAGTTTCCTGCCTGCCGTGTGGAATGGTGACAGTAAGGGGGGCAGGTGCTGCGGGTGGTGGCCAGTGACTTCCAAGCCCCTTTGGGTTCCCTGCTCCTCCTCTAAGGGGAACTGCTAACGTTTGCCAATGACAAATCACACTCAGGGTCCTGGGTGCCTCCCACAGCAGGTGCGCTCAGGGCCAGGAAGTGGCCTCCTCCAGGCCCCTGCGGGGCCTTGAAAGCTCCTCAGTGTACCAGCTTGGGGGGTCATCCATCACTCACCAGGCTCCCAGTCCTCTCTTCCGGGCCTAGCGTGCCACCCCCGGTCTCAGTGTGCAGCCCCTCCAACCCTCACCCCCACCCCCACCCACGGAGGTCTCTTCGGCCACGTCCGCTCAGCACCCCTGGCTCCAGGGATGGCCCTCGGGCTTCCCAGCACCCTGGCCTCCCCAGTGCTTGGCTCAGGTTGGGCCCCTATTTGTACCAACAAGAACCAACCCGCCAGGCTGGGCCCTGAGTGACCCATTACTATAGGCCTGCCTAAGAAAGGAAGGCAGCCCTACCACACTGAGGCCGGCAAGAAGATGGGGAGGGAGAGAGAGAGAGAGAGAGAGAGAGAGAGAGAGAGAGGTTTTCCATCTGCTGATTCACTCTCCAAACGGCCTCAATGGCTGGGGTTGGTGAGGCTGAAGCCGGGACCCAGGAGCTTCATCCGGGTCTCACATGTGGGTGCAGGGGCCCAAGGACTTGGGCCATTTTCTACTGCTTTCCTAGGCCACAGCAGAGAGCTGGGTGGGAAGTGGAGCAGCTGGGATTCGAACCAGCACCCACATGGGATGCCGGCACTGCAGGCAGCAGCTTTCCCCACTATGTCATAATGCTGGCTCCGACAAATTCCCTTGTGAGTTTCAGGCACTTTGAGGTGGATTTCTGACCCTTGTGGCCAAATAAGTCCTCACCAATACCTGTCTCTACAACCCTTAAAGGTTTATAAAATCCCCCTCTCCTGTGGAGTGGGTTCAGTTCTAGCAACTCTGGGAGACAGGAATTATTCCCATTCCACAGAGGAGCACAGTGAGGCTGGGCGCCAGAGCCACCAGAGGCAGAACAGGACTCCGTCAGGCACCTTCTGTCTTCCCACCCTGGGGGCGGTGAGAGCAAGGTGCACGTTTGTCTTCAGAGCGAGTCAGCCCGCAGTCACCTCCCATGTTCCCCGAGACCCAGTAGCGGCCTGTCCGTCTGGCTGCTTTTTCTGGCCACTGCTGTCTTTGGCCTGGGGTTCTTGCAAGCAGATGCTGCTGTCCGCGGCTGTCCATCTCCACTCCCACTTCAAGACCTCATGCGATGTGGCCGTGAGTGACTCCGGGAGGCCCCCGGCGTGGCCACAGGCCACAGGAGAGAACGCGAGTGGTGTGCAGTCCCAGCTTTGCTCCGTTCTGGGAGCAGTGTGGCTTTGCCCATGAGCTGCAACCTCTCAGAGCCTGAGCGGCCACATCTGTAACTTGGGCCACTTAGTGGACCATCTGCAGGTGCAGTGCACACTCAGAGATGAGCCAGGTAAGTGCAATGCGTGGGAGAATGAGCGTTGGAATCATGACCCCTTGGAAGGTCCCCAAGGCCACGCCCCTCCTCCAGCTATGCCGCCCCCAGCTCTGCCCTGTTGAGTTTCCTGGGCCAATGTTTGCCCCTGCAGGCCACTTCCTGCATGATTCACTCATTCACACGCGTGCCTGCTGTGTGTGCCCAACAGCAGGGTCTGCCAGCAAACAGGCCAAGAGCACGTGGCCCCCAGGAGGTGGACTAGACACACGCAAAGCGGCTATATTTTCAGGTGGGGATATTTGCTGTGCAAAGAATGAATGAACTCGGGCAGCTGTGCCGGGAGGAAGCAAAGAGGCACTAACTGGGTTGGAGCAAGGCCCCCGTCCTCTGGGAACCCTGAGGAAGTGGGCAAGGCCGCAGCTGCCAGCTGAGCATCCTAGGCAGAGAGCACAGCACGTGCAAAGGCCCTGAGGTGGGACAGGCTGGAGGCAGAAGCAGCACACGGGGCTCAGAGCAGGCGGCCCTTGTGGGCCGTGGGTAGCATTTGGACATTCTTACCTGTGTGGCAGGAAGCCCCAGGAGGCGAGAGTGAGTAGGGGGGACACAGAGGCCATGCACGCTCCTTCTAGAAAGGGCAGTCTGGCGGCTGTGGGACCTCCAGCCCACCCTGGCCCCCCAGCTATCTGCTGGACCTCCGTGACAGCTCCGGGCCCTGAGAAACTTAGCAGGTGCAGAGGCTTCTCCACGTCTCCCAGCCCCCCTTTGCCGACTCAGCCCTCCCCTCACTCGCCCACCCCCACCCCAAGACTGCAGCCGCCTATCATTATGGCTGACAACACAGACCCCAGGTGAGTGTACAAGGCAAGAT
Organism: Sylvilagus floridanus; assembly: GCA_949820135.1. Lineage (NCBI taxonomy): Eukaryota > Metazoa > Chordata > Mammalia > Lagomorpha > Leporidae > Sylvilagus > Sylvilagus floridanus. The sequence continues at coordinate 72,343,939 of OX463233.1, read as the reverse complement.
CCCTCTGCAGTGCCAGGGCTGTCTCCCTTCTCACTGACGCCCCTCCTCCCCTGCTCCCCGGGGCCGGAGCGTGCATACTGCCTGTGTTCGTGAGATGATGAGAGCGAGGGAGAGCCGTGCATCCGTGCCTGAGAAGGATCCTGGCGTCGGGGAGAAAGGCCCGGGGCTACAGGAACCTGGCCACAGCCACCACCGCCTGTCTGTTCCCATCAGGGGAGCCATCGGCCTCGCTGGCTATTTTATCTGTGTTTATTTGTCTGTCTGCCTGTGTCTTGCTCTATCTTCTGATGTGTCTGTCTCGCGGCCGTCAGATGCGCCCTCGGCTGGAGCCAGGATTTCCAAATACAGACACGGGCCCTTGGCTCGCTCCTGGAGGCTGGGCACCCACCGGCTGCACCACGGGGAACCTGTCACCTCTCTGAGACGGAGCAAATGCAGCTCCCCGGGCGCGCGGCACGCTACGTTTGCATCTCTCCCTCCCACGCCCACGGTTTAATTATATCCCTGCTTGGTTCCCGAGGAGTTTAAGGCACTAGCCCTCCGTGTGCTCTGCGCAGCGACATCGTGGGGTGGCAGACACCGGCTTGGCCACTGGCAGCTGAGGAGATTCAAGTGCAGGGGGCTTTGTCAAGGTCAGGGGCCCATGTGGATAGGGGCAGGGCTGGGGTGGAGGCTCCAGCTGGCTGGGGGACAAGGGGTGGGATGGCAGCCCTGCAGGTGTGGCCAGAGGTCTCCCTCTCCTGGAGGCCGGGCGCCTGGCCCTCCTTGGGGGTTTCCCCGGCCAGCCTGCCCTGCCCTGATCAGTGGCTGGTGTTGGACCCCTTCTGTCCCAGCCTTAGCCCTTCTGCCTGAGATTCCTGGGAAGACTTTGGGGAGCAGTAGGTTGGGGGGATCCCATGGGAACTGGGGAGAGAGGGGGGGCTTGAAACAGTCTGAGGTGGGAGTGGGGGCTGCCGGGCCCCTCCCAGCACCGGGGCACCACTCTGCAGCCTGGCAGGGGGCCACGGGGACTGCCCAGCTGACAGCGGTGACAGGAAGACTGGAGGCGAGCGGCTGCCGCTGCTGCTTCGACAAAGGCGGGCGTGAGGGGGCCGCGAGGCTTGGCAGCCGCTCCCCCAGCTGCTCCGGGCTTGAAGCGGAGCCACTTTGTTGGCTCCAGCACAGCGCGAACAGGTGGCAGCAAGATTGGCACGGCCAGGAAAATCCATCTTGCAGAGGCCAGCGTGCAGCAGCACGGGAGAGGAGCAGCCAGACGAGGGGGAGGCGCAAGGCAGAAGGGGGAGGGGCTACTCACCCCCTCCCCGCACGTGTCCCTGGTGCCCACGCAGCCACCTCTGCACACCCGAGCCGAGGCGTTCAGGAGCCCTCAGGGGCACCAGAGGCTGGCCAGGCCCCCAGCCTGCAAGGTACCCGTAGAGAACCCGCCTTCCTGGTCCACCTGCCGCCCGTATCACCTCTCCAGCACCTGCTACCTGGGCCGCCTGGCTCAGCGGACTCCCGAGCACCTGGGGAGGAGAGAGGCACCTGCATTCCCAACTCCAGGAGCCGCAGGCTTGAAGGTTCTTGTGCCAGGTGCCCGGGACACATGTGGAGGCTCCTGGCAGTTCAGTCACCACGTGCTCAGTAGCACCTGTGACCCCCTGGGCTCTGCCAGGACCCCCGGAACCCTGCCCCGGCCAGGGAGCTCTGGTGTTACCTGAACACCTAGCTCATGTCCAAATCAACCGGGCGGCCCCCCTGGTACAGAGGATGTGCTAGGAAAGGGACAGGCAGGGGCTGGGGCCCATGGTACCTACGGGATACAGGAGCAAGTGAAGCAAATGGACCAGGTCATTTTAGAGTGACAGGAGTAAGTAGACTTGAGCAAAATGATGTCAGAACTAACTGGAGAGGCGATTTCCTAGATGGAGTAATCGTGGAGGGCTTCTCTGAGGAGGTGGCTTTTGGGCTGCGATGTTTCTGAGGATCTGGTCATAGACAGGGAAGTGTTCCGGGTGGCAGGGACAGATGGGTAGAAGTGATCTTTTAGCCTACGTGAGGGACAGGGGGAGGAACAGTGAAATCAGGAGGCAGCAAGGCCTGGATCATGCAGTGCCTGAAGGCCACAGAGAGAAGATGAGTTTTTATCCTAAGTGAGATGAGGATGTTGCAGTGGCCTCAAGCAGACAGAGGGGACCAGGCTGGGTGGGGAGAGCGGCATGGCAGGCCAGGCAGGGGTGGCTGCTCCTGGCTGAGCAAGAGCGGTGTGTGCTGGAGTGCAGGGGTGTGGTGGGGAGGTGTGTGGGGGGGGTAGCGGCAACGGATGTGTTCTAGAGACCCAGCAGGATAAAGAATGAACAGTTCAGTGCAGGTTGAATTGGGGAGTGGGCTGCAGGGGGCTGGGGCTCCTGTGAGTGCAGGAGGGGACACAGGGGATGTTTCCTCTCCTTTCTCAAGTCAGCCCCAAAAGGGTTCCCGCACCCCATGCGCCCCGAGACCGGGTGTGCCTGCCCACCCCCAGCCCCCGCTGTCCCCTGCCTTCTGAGTTGTGTCCCTTCTTGAATATGGACAGCACTTTACAAACTCCATATGCTCAGTTTTCTTTTATTATTTTAATTTCTAAATCCTTGGGCAAGGTCCAGCACCGGCTTCTGCTGCGATCCTGGTGCCAGCAAACACACTTCTCTCTCTCCCTCCTCCTCACCCCTTCCTTCAGCCAAACCCTGAGCTCCCTCCCACCCTGGAGGAGAGCTGCACCTCAGGCACAGGCGTTCAGTGGGCGAGAGGGTGCCCGTGGGTGCTGGCAGGTGGCTGGGGGCACGGGTGGGTCGGCCTGGGGGCTCAGGGGATCTCCAGAGTCTCGCCTAGGCGGGGGCTGGGGTGGTGGGGGTTCTGAACGCGCTGTAGTGGGTCCCTGGCACAGAGTGCAAGACCAGGCCTCCTCACTGGCCCAGGCCACAGGGTTCCCCCAGGTCGCTCCCCATCCTGGGCCCGCAGGGTCGTACCCCTGCCCCTGCCCACCTGCATGTTAAAATCCCCAGCCCAACTCCCCCCGCCCCTTCCCCTGCCGAGCTGGCGCGCACTCTCTTTCCCAGACGCTTCGCTTTGCTCTTCCCTCTGCCTGGAACACTCTCCCCGCGAACCTTACCAAGCTCCTCTTCTCACCCCAGGGGCGCCTGTGCAGCAAATCTTCCCGGGATACCCAGTCTGTGGCACTTCCTAGCCATGCTGTGGAATCCTTGTGGCATTTGGCTTTGAAGACACCCCCCCACCAAGAGCAGGGACCTCACACATCTTTGCACTCTGCTGTACTCCAGGGGCTGGGGCAGTGCCTGGCGTGGAGTGAAACACACTCATGGAATGAATGAATGAATGCATGCATGCATGAATGAATGAAGTATGTTTCTGGCTTTCCTGCTTTTCCTGTCCATCTCCTCTTCCTTCCAATCCCCATTCGTGGAAGGTGGATGAAGCATTCTGGGTAATGGGGGCTAGGTATGCAGAGGATGGCCACATGTGCCCAGAGCAAGGCATGCGTCCTCACTCAACGCTGACATAAACCCCGTCTCACACGCAAGACAGGAAAGCTCGAGAGAGAGCAACAGAACCTGCCCCAATCAGAGCTCGTACACAGGGGAGTCCCCTCCGGTCCCGGCCTTCGCACCCCACCGGCCGGTGGATGGACCTGCATAGATGAGCCGTTTTCAAAGAGCTGGAATAATAAAGTGCACTTAGCATCACTGTGCTGTTGTCAGGGTCGCCTGGAGGATTCGCAGCCCCGCGGGGCCCCCTGCACATGGCTGCCTGCTCTCACTGCGCGGGCTGCGCCTGTGCCCAGCGTGGGGTGCGGATAGCGCTGCCTGACCCGCGCCACGCCCCAGGGGTGCTTTGCAGGCTCCAGCTCGGCTGTCCTTTGCTTTGTTGGGTGGAAGAAAGACTGCCGGTGCCTTGATGTGGGGCTTCCTGCGGGTGTAATCCGGAGTCTCCAACACCGGCTTCCCCCCCGGGAGGGGAGGGCCACACGCCTGGGCTCTTTAGAGCGGCACTTCTGCTCCCCCTGCAGCCTCACCTCCCCGTGCCCGGTGCTCCCTACCAGCCTCTCAGAGCTGCGGCCTGTCTGCACTGGACATTCCCACTCCTTAATCACTGAGATTCCCCCAATACCTCGCCTCTCCTGCCTGCTCAGCTGCAAGCTCCCGGAAGGCAGGGATCTTGCCTGCTTGGTTCTCTGCTGCCCTAAGACGGTGGCCGGCACGCCTCTGGCCAACTGTGCTTGTGCCGTGAGTGTGCCCCAGACCCCCACCGCTCACATCCCACCATCACTGCTCTGGTCATATCTGCCCAGTCTGTGCCGTTCAACGCTTTTCATCAGCCCCCTCTGAAAGTCTTAAAGGGGAGGGGCATTCAGCCTAGGGTGAAGACATGGGTTAAGATGCCTATGTCAGGGCCGGCGCTGTGGCACAGTGGATAAAACTGCTGTCTGTAGTGCTGGCATCCCATATAGGTGCTGGTTCGAGACCCGGCTGCTCCACTTCCGATCCAGCTCTCTGCTTATGCACCTGGGAAAGCAACGGAGGGTGGCCCAAGTGCTTGGGCCCCAGCACCCATGTGGGAGACCCGGAAGAAGCTCCTGGCTTCTGGCTTTGGCTTGTCCCAGACCTGGCCATGGTGGCCACTGGGGGAGTGAACCAGTGGATGGAAGATTTCTGTCTCTCCCTCTCTCTCTCTAACTTTGCCTTTCAAATAAATAAAATAATTTTTTTTAAGGATGTTTGCATCCCATCTTGGGATACCAGGGTTTGGTTCCTGGCTCCGGCTCCTAACTCCAGCTTCCTGCTGATGCAGACCCTGGGAGGCAGTGGTGACGGCTCCAGTACCTGGATCCCTGCTACCACGTGGGAGAGCTGGATTGAGTTCCCAGCTCCCAGCTTCAGCCCTGGCCCAGCCCTGGCCACTGTGGGCATTTGGGGGAATGAATCGGCAGATTTCTCTCTCACTTTGCCTCTCATAAAATAAATTAAATAAATCAAAGTCTTAAAGAAATGAAATATAAATTGCAAGTTTCTTTATCACTGCCATAAACGGAAAGCCAATATCACTTCCATAAATAGAAGACAACTGTTAAAATAAATGCCACAGAAACCAAACAATGCGGTGGAGTGAATGGGAGCAAGAGCCTGTTGCTCGCACGCAGAGGGAGTGGGGATGAAGCCGGCTTCCTCTCTCCCTCTGCACACAGCGGGGGGTCTGCGAGGGCGGGAGGAGGCCTGGTGGAAGGTTCTAGAGAGAAGTGAGCAGGGACGAGCTCTCTGCCCGTAGCGGTGAGGCATCACTCTCTGCCATGATCCCCTTTCATCCAGTCTTTGTGGAACCGAAGATGGAGCTGCCGTGCCCATTTTGCAGGTGAGAAGACGGAGGCTGGAGAGTCGGGGCTTTGCTCGGGCTCACCCGCGGCGCGGGGGTGGGGGCTGGGATCCAGGTCTGGCTGCCCGGGTCCCCTCCTCGGCAGCCCGCCCAGCGGCCTCGCCGCGGCATCTCCTCCATCCCCTGGAGCCACCCAGCGTCGCGGGAGCAGACGCCCGCAGCCTCGCAGTCTCCGGACAGGAGTCCGTTTTAGCCTGAGTGCCTGAGCCCACGTCCGCCCTCAGCACTCAGGTCCCTCATTCCGAAATGGGACGGCCAACCCTCACCCTGCAAGGCCCTTCCCTTGAGGCCCCCGAGACGTCTCCCTGCCCGCGGCCGGGCGCTGTGTCGGCGAGAGGCGCTCTTGCTCTTGGAGGTCCCGCATGGCATCCCGGGAGTCCCGCCTCCCCGTGGCGAGGGGCCCAATCAGAAGGGAGAACCCGAGAGCCCACCCCCTAAGGGGTGGAGTCTCCCTGCTTGGTGATTGGCACACGTTGCCACGCTCCGCGCCTTTGGCCACAGCTATCGACACCTCCATTCTACAGAGCGGGAAGTGGGAGTGCAGGGACGCAGCCCCTTAGAGCGGTGACACCGTAGTGGTGAGGCTGGGGCTTGAACCCAGATCTGTCTGTGGCCACAGCGGGGGCCTTTCCCTGCCCTGCGCTTGCTGGAGGCTGTTTGACTTGCACTTGCCACCGTGCAAGGCTGGCCTGCCCCCCACTCACCTCCCACTTGCCCCTGGCGAGCTCTTCAAGGAGGTGCCAAGAGGTGGCCTGGCTGGGGACAGCCTGGAGGACTCCCTGCTCCTCCCGCCTGCCCTGCCCGCGGGAGGCCCCGTGACCCTCTGGGCTGTGACCGGGGAGCATGGGGGCTTCTTCCCCTCGCTGCACTTGGAGCCCCCGCCACTGCACACGGCTCCGATCAGCTCGGAGCCCATAAAGCAGCCGAGGAAAAATGACGGCGGGCGGGCAAACGAGCCACGGAGGAAATTAACTCGCACCTAGGGAGCTCGCGGCTTTCTGCTGACAGAGAGGGCCGGCTTACCTCATAAAACTAAGCGCTTAAACTCTCCTCCTTGCAGTAATTACCGCACGAAGGGCCCGGGCCGGGTCCTCACAGGGCACGGAGGGGGACCCCGGCTGGGGCTGGGGCAGGGGTTCGGGCAGCTGGCCACAGCCAGGGATCGGGCAGGCAGAGCCGGGGGAGGACTTGTGGACTGGCTATTCCACCTCCTCTCCGACAGCTGAGGAACCTGGTGGCCCAAAGAAGGGGTGTGACTAAGTGGAGGTCACCCAGCTGGGCTGGATCGATGGCAGCCCACCCCCCCACCCCCCACCCCCCCGCCTCAGCCCTGACAGCAGTGTTTGCCCTTGTCACGTCCATTTCCTGAAGCCCTAGGCAGGAGCCAGACCCCAGGGGCAGGGCCCTGGGTGGGGTGGGGAGAGCTTGGCCTTGGCCTGCACCTCCACTAGGCGCAGGGACCGCGTCTTCTTCATTGCTGTGTCTCGGCTACCGGAGCGAGGTTGGACTCTGGGTGGGCCCTTGGCAACGCCAGATGGGGACTTGGGAGCAGCCCCGCTGAATCCCCGGAGAGAGGCTCACCCCTGGAGGGCAGGGGCCGCCCCAGGGGACTCACGGAGCCCACTTGCATTTTCGCTGCACATCAGGGGCCGTGCCTCCCCCCCCCCCAGGGTGGGTGTTAGATCTGAGCAGGGAGAGTCACCACCCTGAGGGCCCGTGGCCGAGGGTCCGAGCTTCTACCTCCCCAGGTCTGCCTTCAGGGCTGCCCACCCGCTGCGACCCCAGACCTGCTTCCCCAGGGCCAGGGCCAGCCGGGGTCCCCACCCAAGTCCCTGTCTTTGTCGGACCCTTGCCCAGTGCCAGCCAGCCTCTCTCTCTCTCTCTCTCTCTCTCTCTCTCTCTCTCTCTCTCTCGCATGCGGCTGCCTTCTATACCCCAAACACACCCCACTACTCTCCACAAGTGTTTTTTCCCTGCAGGCCTTGTCACCTCCATGGGACCACCAGTCCCCCTTGCCCACTTGAACTTGGGAGGGAGCTGATCACTCGGGGACTGGGTAGGGGAGCACTTGTCTCCGGCCGGGCCAATCAGCACCTTCCGTTGCCCTGGTTACCAGGTGCAGTGCGAGCTGCTCGGGGAACCTAGACTTTCACGGGGCAGACGCTGGCCCGTGAGGAGGAGGGGTTGCTGAGCTGGACTGCAGACCTAGTGCTGCTGAGGCCTTGAGCACAAGGCCAACGCACACAGGACAGAGACCTGACGTGGGGCCCTGCTGCTCCCTGCCCACCTGCTGCACACTGGGTCCAGCCGTGCTGTGGCGTCGCTCCGGAAATCATCATTGCCATCATCATTGTTGTCTGGTTCCCAACACTTGCCACCAACAACTCTGACGTCATCACGGCCTCTGTGAGCATCCTAACGACCTCTGCCCCTTCCTCCTCGCCGATGGGCCCCAGAGCCTGGCTGCACCTGGCTGAGGCTCTTGGCACTGCTATTTCACTCCCTCTGCAAGCAAAACCCTGGGTCTTTTGCGGATTCTGCCGACCTGTGCTCGGGACAGCTGCGCCAGGCAGGCGTGTGGAGCTGCCTCTGTCCAAGCTTCCATGAAGGTCCGTAGCATTGACGCTCCCCAGACTAGGCTCACAGGAATGTGTGCAGGAGCCAAGGCAGTTTGCCCAAGGTTGTTTTGCTGCCAATATGAAGGCAGTTTGCACACGCATCCCTAGATGAGGAGCCACACTGGGCCCAGAAAACGCAGAAGAAAGGAGGACTAACACACAGTGGCTCTGCTCAGCCCAGCACCTGCCCTCTGGAATCCCCACGTGACCCTGACCACGCCTCCACGCTGGGATATTTATCCCATCCATGAGAAATGAGGTTGTGGGCCCGTGGAATCTAAACTGGGGGCTCCTGGGGACGAGCGTGGAGAAGAGGCTGAAGAAGCCACGGTACAGGGAGTCTTGACAGTGCTTGTACGCCTGGATCCAGCTATGCCTGATGCTGCAGCTCACATTCTAAAACTTCCCAGTGCTCTTGTTTTCTCAGGCCATCTGGAGTTGGGTCTCTGACTCTCACAAACAGAGTACTGATTAATATAATGGCAATATCTTATAAGATGCCAAAATCATCAATGACTGTTTCAGTATACAAGAAACAGGAGTGCATAGAGTCTGGCCTCTGCATGGTTCAGACCAGCAGTAGCCAGCCGGGGCTCCCTGTCTTGGTGTCTTGCCCAGACCCCCAAGAGATGGGGGGGCTCCCGCCAGCCGCGTCACCAGCTTTGCTAGCTGACCCAGGGTTTCCCTCTTTTTCCTGCTAGCGGGAAAGCAGAAGCCAGCGGGCTGACCGGCCACCCACTGCCATGCCCTGAGGGGGAGGGAGTGGGGGCGCCAGCCGAGCCCAGACCACAGTCAGGGTCCCCTGAGCCTGCCCTCTGTGCTCCCAGGGCCCAGCTGTGCGACGCTAGGGAGCTCCGTGTGGACTCTCCCCTCCGGAACGCCAGGCTGGCCGGGAGCTCCCGCTGGAAGACACGCTCCCCCACCGAAAGAGCTCACGGCAGGGCCAGGCATCAGGAAACTGGCTCTGGAGCTGGCCTTCCCTCTACTTCCCCTTTTGACATAAAATGAAATAAGACAGCTGGCTTCGAGTGCTTCCGCAAAGGAAGTGGCCAAGGACCCCGCGGTCCTCTGACGGCCCCAGCCTGTGTCCTCAGGCCCCGTGCGTCCGACTCAAAGCCCTGGGTGACAGCCGCCAGCCAGCTGAACCGACCCAGGGTTGTTGGCTGGATTGTCCCTGCCTGTGCTCCCCATGGCCCTCTCAGAGGTGCCCCTGTCGCCGGCAGCTATTCTGGGCACTCGGGCTGTGGTCCCCAGGCTCGTGCCGTGAGCACCTGTCGGGCTGTTGCTTCTCTGTCGCCTGGAACCTCCTTTACCCCCTCCCCCAGGCCAATGGCCACCATTTCCAAGCTCCCAAGGGACGTCAGCCACTTTATTCCTGGCGCTGGCCTGTGAGGGGCACCCATCGTCGCCTATTCTAGGGACAAAGAAGCTCACAGAGAGGTTGGGAGATGGGCTGCAGCTGCACGGGGATGGGAAGAAGGTCAGGGTCAAGAATCCACCCCCACTGTGTTGGCTCAAAGCCCTGGCCCCTTTCCTGGTTCTGGGGTCGCTGTTCCCCTTGCTGTAGAGACACGACAGGTGCCACTTTCAGTGTCCTCCCGCCCGCAGTGCTCCTATGACTCCACATAGAAGTAGAAGGGCACAGAGGCTGGTATTGTGGCCCAGGCCTCTACCTGCCAAGCCGGCATCCCGTATGAGCGCTGGTTCGAGTCCCGGCTGCTCCACTTTCAATCCAGCTCCCTGCTAATGCACCTGGGAAAGCAGTGAAAGATGGCCCAAGTGCTTGGGTCCCTACACCCACGTGGGAGACCTGGAAGAAGCTCCTGGCTCCTGGCTTTGGCCTGGCCCAGCCCTGATCATTGCAGCCATTTGAAGAGTGCATCAGTGGATGCAAGCTCTGTCTCTCTGTCTCTCCCTCTCTCACTCTGCCTTTCAAAGAAATGATTCTTTTAAAAAGAGAAGCAATAGCGGGGTACCTTTTCTATGCCCACACTGGTAGTGGACAGGCTGTGGCAGGACAAAGGAGAGCTAAGTGGAAGATGCCCATATAGAGGTGCAGGCAGGGACACGAAGGATGCCCCGGGGATGAGCAAGCACCAGGGGCGTGCCGCCCAGAATGCTCCTGGGAACCTGGCTGGGGAGGGAGGAGAGAAGGCGAGCATAGCCAGGTAGGGCAGCCGTGGGGAGGCTGCTACCCAGCAGGTGCTCACGGGACACAGGTGCTGTCGCGGCCACCACCCAGGCGGGAAGGAGCCTGCGAAGGGACACTTGGCCTCACTCTTTCCCACGGATGCTGCCCCACTGTCGGTCCACGTGCCAGGGAGCCTAGAGGTGCAGCCTGAGGCTCAGAGCAGGACAGACAGGCAGTGGAAGGGCATGGAGCGCTGGGGCTGTGCTGGCTTCCATGAGCCTGGGGCTAGGAGAAACACATGTTTACCGCAGCCCCGCCTCCACCCCTCCGCCCCCATCTGCATCCCACTCTCCGAAGCTTCGGATTCCTGCCAAGTTCACTGTGAGCCGAAATTCAGATGGAAAATCCCAAAAGCAACCAATTCCAAAGTTTTAAATTGCCCATTCTTCTGAGCCGTGTAACGGAAGCTTCCAGCGCCCTGCTCCTGCGGGCTGGGATGGGACCCACACCCTCGTCCAGTGTGTGGCACACACCCGTGAGCCACCGAGTAGTCGAGGCGTCTCACGATGCTTGTGTCACCTTTCTCGTGCCTACTCGAGCATGAGAGCGGTCACACAGAGGAGGCACGAGATGGCAACTGTGGTGGCACAGGTTAGCTCGGGTCCTGGGGTGGCTGTGCTTAGGACAGAACACTGGCTACCGCCGCCGCCTCACTGTCGCACTCTGGGCACCCACCGGGGCGCTTCGGAGGAATCCCCTGGAGATAAGGGGCCGGTGCCAAGGTGTGGGGGCAGGGCTGCGTTCCTTCCTGGGGGCTCCAAGGGAGAATGGATCTCCTGGCCTTTCCCAGCTTTCAGAGGCTGCTGCCTCCCTTGGCTCATGGCGCCTTCCAGCTGGAAGCCATCCACGGCCAGCAAGTCCCAAGACGCCATCACTCCGGCGCTGACTCTTCGGCTGCTGCCCCCTGTATGATCCAGGATCATCTCCTTCTTTTGATGACTTCATTCCATCTGCTACCTTAACCTAGCTGGCCAGGTGACCTAACAGGCACAGTGCCGGTGACCAGGAAGTGGACATCCTTCATGCCGTTATTCTGCCAACGACAGGTACCAGGCAGATGACAACTGATCCACCTGCCTGTGGTTCTGGTTTGCATCCCCTGTGGCAGAGGCATCCTCAGGCCAGCACCGTTGGGACAACCTGCTTCCGTGTCATCCCCCTCACCGCGCCACTGCCGTCATCTCTTCTTGGCGCTCATGTGGCTACAGGGCAGCTTGCGGTTGGCTCCCTCCCCTCCCTGGGCTGCTGGGCATCTCTGTGTCACTGTGGCCTCCGGTTGGCCCGAGCAGCCCTGCCTCAGGCATCTCTCATTTCCTGGGCCAGTGGGCCAGCTCTCTGTAATCGTCCTAGGCAGGGATGTAGCAGCAGGGCACAGGTGAGCAGAAAGGGCGTCTCCTGGGGTTTGCTGCAGAGCTGCCACGCCCACCCATCTGAAACCCCCACAGCCAAGCCATAGCCAAGGGCTTGAAGAAGCGTCCTCTGCCAGCCACAAGGCCACGGCCAGGATGAACGCAGACAGCTGTGAGCAGACGGGAGTGTACTTCCGTTCTTCGCAGGACATCACATCTTCAACACATTTGCCCTTCTTGTCCTGGATCATGGCTCCCTCTCCTGAGCGGGATCTGCAGGAAAATGCATCGTGTGCATGAATGGGCGAATGAGAGAGTGGGTGAGCTCCCCCCCCCCCCAGTCCGAAGCCCTCAGCCAGGCTGGGCGCGGCTCCTGTTGTGGTGGAGATGGGTTCCACACCCGCTCGCTCGCTGCTGTTCTCATCTGGAGATCCCAGCTGGCGGAGCACGGACGCCCGCCCACATGGTATCTCCTGCTTTGTGCTGGCAAACAGCTCCAGGCTCTGGAGGGAGAGGATGCAGGGAGCTTGCCTCCTTCTGGGGGGCATCTGAGGGCTGCGGAGTGCCTGGGGGTGTGTGGCTCCTCAGAGGAGCAGACACTGTGCCACCAACTCTGTCTCTTTCACTCCCCGACTCTCTCCTGCCTGAGCACCTGCCTGTGCGAGGGATCTTGTGGACCCACATTGTTCAAGACTGCCTCTGATGTGGTGCTGAGAAGCCCTGCCATCAAGGTGTTTAGGGTCTCCTGAGGACACAGAGCACAACAAAGAACAAGATGGGCACTGCAGTGGGATCTATGCCAAATAGCGCAGGTGGAGTAACCCAGGAAGCCTGCATGGAGGAAGCAGCATTGGAGCTGAGGTTCAAAGAATAAGAGTTTGCCAGGCAGACAAATAGATGACTGGTCACACACCCGCATATGTAGGGACTGCTCTGGGACTAAGGTGGCTTGGTACTGGCACAGAACAGTGTTCATGTGTATTTGGAGTGGGGGGATGGGGGAGGTGGTGAGAGTGGAGGGTAATGGAAAAGAAAGCAGAAGATGGTTTCCTGTCTGGTGAAGGATTTGGTTTTTTCCTTTAAGCCTGCCAACTTCTTTTACAGATTTATTTATCTGAAAAGCAGAGCATCAGAGACAGAGACAGAGAGAACTTCTCTCCAGTGGTTCACTCCCCAAATGCCCACAACAGCCAGGGCTGAACCGGGCTGAAGCCAGGAGCCAGAACTCCATCCGGGTCTCCCACAAGGATGGCAGGGTCTCAAGCGCTGAGCCATCATGTGTGCCGCCCAGGGTGCGCAGGAGGCTAGAACCGTTACTGCGACAGAGGATGCCTGCGTCGCAAGCAACAGCTTAACCTGGTGAGCCACTAGGCTCCAGCTAACTTCATGAAAGAAGACCTGGGGATGTTTCAGGCTTGCCTTCAGAACTCTGCCTTCGTGGTGTGAGAGCAGCCACAGGCAATACATCAATGAGAATGGCTGTGTTCCAATAAAACTTTATTTATAAAAAACAGTCAGGGGCCAGATTTGAACGGTAGGTTGTATGTTGTTGGTCTCTGCTCTAAGTCAGAGACTGGCAGTCTCCCAGCCCATTGTGTCTCAAAGGTTTTTCCCTTTGTTTTTTGTTTTTCAGCGAACGTTGAAAGGTTATTTCACATAAAAGTCTAGATGTCCAGGTCTGCTAGAGTCCAAAGCTCCAGCCATCCTGGGTTTGCAGTCCCACGTGGCAACTGCAGTTCACTCTTGGAGTCGTGAGCTCTCCGCTTCGCTGAGGTCCCCACCCCTCCCTACTGCTGGCAGTTATGTTCCAGGGCCTCCTTGCTAACGGTGCCTCTGGAGATCTTGCAGATGGCAACCCGGCCCCTCCCGGCGCCTTCGCAGTGTCTGCACTGTGTGGTGTCTGCTCCTGGACTCCCTGCCTGCCCGAGGATTCCGGTCACGCAGGATCGGGGCCACCCTGACAACCTCACTGCATCTTGGTCACCTCTGTCTCAAACAGGGTCACGCTCTGAAGCACCGGGGGGCTGGACCCTGACACATTCTTTATTATTATTACTAATTTGAAAGAGTTACACACACAGAGAGAGAGAATCTTCCATCCTCCAGTTCACTCCCCAGATGGCCACAATAGACAGGACTGAGTCAGGCTGGAGCCAGGAGCCAGGAGCTTCCTCTGGGTCTCCCACGAGGGTGCAGGGGCCCGAGGACTTGGGCCATCTACTGCTTTCCCGGGCCACAGCAGAGAGCTGGATCGGAAGTGGAGCAGCAAGGATTTGAACCGGCACTCTTATCGGATCCTGGCACTGCAGGCGGCACCTCCTACCCTCCATGCCACAGCCACAGCACCAGCCGCAACCCCCCCCCCCCCCCCTTTATTTAATTTGAGAGGCAGAGAGTGAGAGGTTGCTCACATCCACTGATGCATTCCCCAAAAGCCCACAACAGCTCCCCTTAGCCAGGTCAAAGCTGAGAGCTGGGAACTTAGTGCAACTTTCTTTTTTTTTTCTTTTCTTTCTTTCTTTCTTTCTTTTTTTTTTTTTTTTACAGGCAGAGTGGACAGTGAGAGAGAGAGACAGAGAGAAAGGTCTTCCTTTGTTGGTTCACCCTCAAACGTGGGCAGCAGTGAGTGGCTCTCACCCACTGCCTCCCAGGGTCTGCACCAGCAGGAAGCTGGGATCAGGAGCCCAGGCCAGGCCTTGACCAGGCCCTCTCTTGTGGGCCGCCGGCATGGTAATCATTAACTGGGCGCCCACCCCCAGACACATCTTTTAGAAGCAGGCAGAACATGGTACCTGCCCGTCCCTTCCTGCCCTGTGTGTCCTGCCGTCTGCAGAGAGAACCCAGCCTTGTCTGCGGGTACAGATGACAGAAAGCACAGAGGACCCCTTGCAGGGGGAGGAGGCTGGAGAGGAGGCGACAGGACAGGACCCGGAGGGTCCCCGGCCGGGCCGGCTCTGCTGCGCTGGCGCAGCCTCGGGAGAGGAGCGGGTGTAAGCTGGGGCCCAGGTCCCCGGTTCCGGGGAGCGCGTGGGCGTCTGGGCTTCTACGGAGGGTGTGGGTGGTGGAGAGAATGGGTTCCGGTGGAGGTTTTGTTCCCGTGAAAACCACACGCTGAGGCGGGAGGAGAGGAACGATTGTGCTCTCAGAAGCTCCACCAGCAGGAGAAAAGCGGCGGCAGTGCGGCAGGTGAGACGAGCGAGCGAGATTGCCAGGGGCCACCGGCCCGCACCTTTTTACCACTCCGGGAGGCGGACCTTTGCCGCTCCTCCCCCGAGGACCGCCTGTCCCCGCCCCTCCCCGTGTGGTTGCGCCCTAAGGTGTGAGCCAGCCCCGCAGGGCCCCGCAGGGCTGCCCTGGCGAGATCAGCCAGCGCCAGCCACCTTGCGTCCCCCGGAGCTGAACGCAGCTCCTACTCTCTGCCCCCGCGAGCCCTTGCTTGGGTATGCCGCTGTCCGATTGCACCATTTTCCGGAGGAAGGACTGAGTCCTCACGGAGGTAAAATATTGTATGCTAACGAAGAGTGTCCGGACACGTGGCCCTGGGTCTCCGTTTCTGCTCCATGGCAGCGACTGTCACCAGGCTCTGGGTTTCTCGTTCTTTGTTCATCCAATGAACACGGTTCCCAGAGATCCCTGGGTGACTATGGGGGTGTCTTAGCCCTCCAAGAGCTCCGTGGGGCGGGGGTGAGCAGGCAGATCTCAAACAGACCCTGATAAATATTGAGAGTCCTGAGAGGTCTGTGCTCAGGCACTTAGAGGCACCTAGCCTAGCAAGGGAGGTTTCCCGGAGAACAGGGTAGCTGAGGAGAGTCATAAAAAATGAGAAGCATTTAAACCGCTGGCATCCCATATGGGCGCCGGTTCGAGTCCCAGCTGCTCTACTTCCAATCCAGCTCTCTGCTGTGGCCTGGGAAAGCAGTCAAAGATAGCCCAAGTCCTTGGGCCCCTGCACCCACTTGGAGGACCCGGAAGAAGCTCCTGATTCCTGGCTTCGGATCGGCAGAGCTCTGGCTATTGTGGCCAGTTGGGGATTGAACCAGCGGATGGAAGACCTCTCTCTGTCTCTCTGTGCAACTCTTTCAAATAAGTAAATAAATATTTTTAAAAATGAGAAGGAATTGATCAAGCAAAACTGAGGAGAGAAGAGGTTGGCATGAGAGTGGGTTGGTGCTGAGGCACAGCCTGGGGCCGTGTGCAGGGGCACGGGCAGTGGGCAGCAGCGCACTGCCAAGTTCCTTAGAGCACAGGTGGCTCGGGGTGGGGGAGGGGAGGGGGCTTCACTCACAGACATTTATCACAGAAAGAGCTCAACTGCTCTCAGCAGCAGGTGTGTGGGGGCCATTATGGCCGTGGCCTTGGACAAGTCACCTCTTTCTCCAGCCTCGGTCCATCCACCCTTGAAACAAGGGCTGGACAAGCTGTGTCAAGGCCTCTCCAGCTGGCCAGCTCTGAAGCCAGTGTGGGAGGCCCCGAGGAGCTGTCTGCCCCAGGAGCCACAGCTCCCCAGCCTTGGCGACAGCAAGGACGCTTCCTCCAGCCAAGGACGAAGCAGCCACTGGGCTTGAACAACACAGCCTGGCCAGGTGGGGAAGCCGATTGCCCCTTCCATCTGCCTGGCAGGGGGCGACCGTGGGCTGAGACACGTGGGAGGCTGAGCTGAGCCCGGACAGGAGCAGGGGGCTCTTTTCCAGGGGGGTCATCTGGGCTCAAAGAGCCGTGCCTCGGGCCCCAGCAGAGCCGCCTGCGGGAAAACAGACACCTAGTACAAGAGCCCCCGCGCACCGGGAGAGGCGCAATCCAGCCGGCTGCAGAGACGATGTCAGGTAATTGATGTTATTTTCCCATTGACTGTTCTGCTGGGAAAGATTTTGGTTACAGGGTGTAATCAAATCACACTTAAGAATTCTACTAAAAGATTACTTTTATAATGAGAGGGGAAAAATGCGCTTTTAAAAAGGAATCTCTGTTGTAACGTCCTCGGAGGTGACCCAGCAGTGCCTCGCTCAGGCTCTCGGGGGTGGCAGCGTCGCGGGCCGGGATGTGCCGCTTCCCGGTGTGGGAAGACGTGGCGCTCGTGGCATTGTCTGCGGCAGGAAAGGGTCAGAAACAGGCCCCCGGGTCTCATCCGTGAGGAGCGGGCTGCACCTGCCACAGGGTGGAATACTACACGCGCACAAAAAAGGCCGAGGCAGCCGTGGGTGGAAGGTTCTGCAGCCACGTCATCAGAGGGCCAGAGCTGGAGGGAGAACGCAGGAGGATGCGTGTAGGGGTGGGCGGGGCCGCTGCCGTGGCTACCGTGGCAGGTGGCGGAAGGGGGCACAGCCGCGGGGGAAGGCAGGCCGCAGAGAGCCGTGCACCGGGGGAGGGCTCTGGGGGAGGCTGAAGGCTGAGTGCACGCCAACCGGCTGGGCCGAAGGGAGCTGGGAGGGCTGCTGTGATGCCGTCCTGTGCGGGAAGAGGGGTCCGTGAGGGTGTCTTGTGTGAGATCAACACTGACCAGTAGGCGGGGCCGAGCAGGGTCCTCCCGGGGGCGGCCTGGTGCTCCGAGGAGGAGGCTGGACAAAAGGCGGCGCTCTTCCAGCCTCACTGCTCCCCAACTGGGGCCTGGGCTTTTTTTTTTTAAACATCTGCTCTGCTGACTCACCCTGCGGGTCTTGGGACTTCACCAGACTGCATAAGCACACGAGCCAAGTCACACACACGTGCTCATGCGTGCACACACATAGGCGCGCAGTGCGCGCGTACGCATATGTGGGTGCACACGCGGTGCAACATACATGTGCATACAGTATACATATGCATGCACATATGTGCAGGTGCATAAACACACACGCATTCACAGGTGCACACGTACTCCTGCAAACACACATGTATGCATATTTGTGCGCATATACACACATGGGAGGGAGTTTCAATAAGGTCATGAATAAGAACAATGGGCGCTTTTAATTCCATTTGTCCATCAGTTCCTGGGCTCACTCAGCCTCTGCTCCTGACTCCAGGTCCTGCTGATGGGACCCTGGGAGGCAGCACTGATGGCTCAAGTGACTGGGTCCTTGCTGCTCTACTGGACGATCTGGACTGAGTTCCTGGCTCCTGGCTTCAGCCCTGGCGCAGCCCCAGGCACTGTGGCGCTTGAAGATTGAGCAAGTAGATGAGAGAGCTCTCCCTCTGTCTCTCTCTCAAAAAACATTTTTTTAATATTTAAGGAAAACAGTCTTGTCTCTATTGACTATGGGTAGAATTTATTCTTCATTATTATTCTCTAAAAAATGTGGCAAAAGAACTATTTGCATGATATTTGCATTGTATTAGGTATTATCGGTTGAATGCATATAGGAAGGTAGTGTACGTTCTATGATTTATATGTATATTTTTATTGATTTGAAAGGCAGAATGACACAGAGAGAGGCAGAGACAGAGAAAGAGGTCTTCCATCCACTGGTTCACTCCCCAAATGTCAGCAATGGCCGGAGCTGGGCCGATCCGGAGCCAGGAGCTTCTTCTGGGCTTCCCATGTGGGTGACAGGAACTCAAGTATTCCACCACCATTGCTGCCTCCCAGATGCATTAACAGCACTGGATGGGAAGCGGAGGTGGGACTCGATCCCAGCACTCCCGTAAGGGATGCGGGCATCCCAAAGTGCTGCTTCAAAAGGACGAGGGCACTTCAAAAAAAAAAAGTGCAGAAGTAAAAGATAAATGTATTTGTGGTGCAAAAAAAGTGTTGAAAGCCACGCATGGTTTCTCACGGTGCCCATTTTGCATGAAGTGGTAGAAGGTCCCTTGCATTTTCTCGAATCTCCAGAAAGCAAGTCATCTGGGCAGACCTGGCGGGCAGATGGCGAGATGGCGGCTGAGACTTGGCTGCGAGGTGGGGAGACCTCGGGGAGGGGGAAGCGGGAGGGTAATGTGACAAAAGAGGTCACGGACAGGCCTTGCCTAAGGATCTCCCCCACCCAAGCCCTGCCCAGCGTGACCGCTCTGGATCGTAGCCTCAGCGCTGTGGAGCTCTTGGCTTTGCAGGACGAGTGGAACATCTAAATGTTTATGAAATTCTCCCTATAACTGAGTGTCGAAAGGGTTTACATTTCCTGACTGCTGCTCGGTCCAAATCATGGCAGCTTTAGCCTGTGGCCCTGGATCTAGACTCTCCATGCTAATGTGTTAGCACTTTAAGCTCCTGGTCAGCCTCAGGCTATGTTTTCACTTCCATTTTTACTTCAAGCAAATCCTTGTTTTTCTCTCCGTCATACTCACAGCCTCGCAGGCAGTAAGGACGCAGCCTAGGCTGGTTCCTGAGACAGGGATGGCAGCCCAGGGAGATCCAAGCAGCGAAACGGGCTCCCTGTTGTTTGGGAAGGGGCAGTCCCATCCCGGAGCAGGTGCACAGGGCATAGCCGCTCCCTGGCCGGCCGCCTGGCTGGTCTGGACCTTGGCTGCCGTGGAGTGTTCTGTTCTCAAGCTAATGATGCCATTTTTAGTGACTCATTATGGTCCTCATTAAGACTTGTTAGCACATCAAAACAGTGTTGGGGAGCGCCTCCCGGACATCAACAGTGGCTCCAAGTTCCCTGGCAGCAGGGGAGGGACAGAAGGTGCTGTTTCTTGGGCAAGCACTGGTTGAGCACCTCTTGGGTGTATGCACGTGCTCCCAGCAGCTTCCTCTGGTGCAGGAACGAAACACAGGCTCCACTCAGCCGCCCTGCCATTTCTGCTTGCCACGCCCCCTGCTAGACACCACTTCCGGGCCTGGGCCGGGATCAGTCCCCTCTTTCTGGAGATCCACTGCTTGCCTCCTTGTCTGCTGGTGACAGACCCTCCCCCCAACTCTCCAGCCCACTTCCCTGTCTCCTTTGCTACCTCGTGCTTAGCACCAGGTGAGATCATGAACTTAGTTGCCTCCTGCTTTACTGTTGGTCTCTCTGCCCCCACCACAATGCAGCTCCATAGTGGCAGGGACCTGGTCTGCAGACTCCCCAGCCCCCATGAAATGCCCAGCACACAGTAGGTGCTCAATTATATTTGGTCACCAAATACAAACGATGAGGAAGAAACCGCCCCCATCCTCAGACCACCTGCACCCAGGTGCCCCCCCCCCCCCCGGGATGCCATGGCTGGGCTGTCGGCTCCTGGCTTTATCCAAGACATCAGAGCTCTTTCTGAAGGAGCAAGAAGGGGTGAGCTAATTCACTCATTTATGCAGTTCGTAATTCTCTTCTGCAAGGGATACCCATGCAGGAGTCTGGCCCGGCCCCGTCTCTCCCCGCCTCCGGTCAGCGCCAGGGGCCGGCAGCTGCAGACAAAGCTTGGGCTGGGGCAGCCCACGGCCGGGCTTTGCCCATAGATTATTTCTCTGAGTAATTAAGATGGAATTAAAAATTAATTCTTTCCTTCCGCCTGATTGCATTTCAAGGGATAAACTGAGTGTTACGGCTTTTATGCAGTTTTTTTTTTTTCTACACAAATTAAATTGGATTGTACCTTCCGAAGTGGGCAAGTGAGGTGCTAGGATTAATCCGGCAGCTGCAGATCCCTGGAGGAGAAACCAGGTGAGTCTGCCCTGGGAGCTGCCGGGCTGCAAGGTGCAGCTGCTCCGGCCCTCACGGAGGACCTGGCTCCCCAGAAGTGAGTTGAGCCTCCGCTGGGGAGTGAGTGGTTCTGATGTGCTCTTGACAGGGGAGGCAGGAAGTCAGGCCCAATGAACTGGGCCAGCTGCAGTCAGATGGGGTTCCAAGCCAGCTCTGCCGTTTACTGCTGGGAGCTCCTCCTCAGGCAAGCTCTTTCCTCCTCTGGCCCCCCAACTTCCCCATCTGGGAAATGGGTATAAGCGAACTACTTCCCAGTGCTGTTAGGGTCATTGCAGTCCCTGGGCGGCAGGAGTTGGGGTTTCCTTTCTTCCTTTCACTCATACCTTGATGCCTTCGTTAGGTGATGCATTCTCAGGATTCAGACAGCAAAATGGGGGAGCCAGTGCAGCAGCCTGTTGCTGTCCACCAGTGACTGGTTCTAGAACCTCCTCAAATGCGAACAGGAGAACGCTCAGCTCATTTCTGTAATGTGGATCCACACAGTCCCCCTGTAGACTTGGCATCATCTCTAGATGACTTACGATACTTAATACACAGGGCTGGTGCTGTGGTGTAAGGGTAAGGCCGCCGCCTGCAGTGTCAGCATCCTGTATGGGCGCCAGTTCGAGACCCAGCTTCTCCACTTCTGATCCAGCTCTCTGCTATGGCCTGGGAAAGCAGTAGAAGATGGCCCAAGTCCTTGGGCCCCTGCACCTGTGTGGGGGGACTTGAAAGAAGCTCCTGGCTCCTGGCTTCAGATCAGCTCAGCTCTGGCCATTGAGGCCACCTGGGGAGTGAACTAGCAGATGGAAAACCTCTCTCTCTCTCTCTGCCTTGCCTCTCTGTAATTCTGCCTTTAAAATAAATAATACATCATTTAAAAATACCTAATACAGCATAAATGTTATATTAATAGTTCTTTTGTGCTATATTGCTTAGGAAATAATGACAAGAAAAAAAAAGCCTGTGTGTTCAGTATGGACACCACTTGGCGGGGGAGATAGTACTTTCAGTCCAAGCTTGGCTGAAATCCCGAGTTCAGAACCTTCTCCTAGAGGAGAAGTTGTAGCCAAAGCTGCCCTTCACATCCCACCTACGGGACAGGGAATGAGAGGGACTGAGGGTCATTGTGAAGGTCACAGCCAGGGTCACAGGCTCATGAAAAGACTGAGACCTAAACGTAGGCCTGTGGGATGCTGCCCACCACATACACTTTCCAAGTACATCACCGGGGTCCTACTTATTGCAGTCCCTTTTATTATTTATTTATCAAAGATTTATTTATTTATGTGAAAAGCAGAGTTACAGAGAGAGCAGGAGAGGAAGAGGCACAGAGGGACAGGGAGAAAGAGAGAGAGGGAGAGAGATCTTCCATCAGAGGGTTCACTTCCCAAATAGCCACAATGGCTGGGGCTTGGCCACACTGGAAGAAGCCAATGGGGCGGGAGTGCAGGTAAGATTGACAGCAGACTTCTCTACAGAAACTATGCAAGTAGGAGAGACTGGGACAAGATATTGATGGTGTTTAGAAAAAAACCTTAGCTGTCTGGAACTTGGCACTCAGAAAAATTATCCTACAGAAAGAGAAATAAAGACTTCCTTGGGAAAGCAAAAGTTGAGGGAATTTATTGCTATTAAACTTGCTTAGCAGGGGCTGGCACAGTGGTGTAGAGGGTAAAGCCACCACCTGCAGTGCCAGCATCCCATATGGGCACTGGGTTTGAGTCCCAGCTGCTCCACTTCCAATCCAGTTCTCTGCTATGGCTTGGGAAAGCAGTAGAAGATGTCCCAAGTCCTTGGGCCCCTGCACCTGGCCATCTGGGGAGTGAACCAGTGATGAAAGATCTCTCTCTCTCTCTCTCTCTCTCTGCCTCTCTGTAACTCTGTCTTTCACATAAATAAATAAATCTTTTTTAAAAAAAACTTGCTTAACAATGGATATAGAGGAAGTTTTTCAGAGAGGAGGAATAATGATACAGATCAGACTCTTGGATCTACGTGAAGAAATGAGTGTTACAGGAAGGAAGTGAAGGTAAAGTGAGCATTGTTGTTTTTGAGATCTTAGTGCATCTGACAAATAGAAGGTTCTTCACCATCATAAAGCCACAATGTATTCGGTAATGACAGCCTATGAATAAGTGAGATGAAGGACCACAGACAGAACAGAGACATTGGAAATACTTTGCTATAGGGCACTAGCCAGGGGTCAGTCTAATGTTAAGTGAAAATTGACTGGGATTAGTTGTGAGAGTGTGCAACAAACTCTGGGGACACCAATAAAAGACGTTGCAAAGAACTATAATTGATATGCTAAGTAAGGAGAGAAAATGTAATATATAAAAATGCTCAAAAGATAGAAAAAAAGACAAAAATAGGAGCAGAGAACATAGGCAGCAAAGAGAAAATAATGCATTTATGCTTTTTTTTTTTTGACAGGCAGATTGGACAGTGAGAGAGAGAGACAAAGAGAAAGGTCTTCCTTTTTCGTTGGTTCACCCCCAATGGTTGCTGCGGCTGGCGCTTGCACTGATCCGAAGTCAGGAGCCAGGTGCTTATCCTGGTCTCCCATGCAGGTGCAGGGCCCAAGCTCTTGGGCCATCCTCCACTGCACTCCAGGGCCACAGCAGAGAGCTGGACTGGAAGAGGGGCAACCGGGACAGAATCCAGTGCCCCGACCAGGACTAGAACCCGGGATGCCAGCGCCGCAGGCGGAGGATTAGCCTATTGAGCCATGGCACCGGCCAAGACAATGCAATTATAACTCTAATGACTTTAACGTGGATGGGATCACAGCTTTATTCCTAATTGTGAAAACTTAGAAGCAGCCAAATGTGGATGCCCTTTCACAGATGAACAACCTGTCACACATCCAAACAACAGAATATTATTCAACACTAAAAAGAATTTATCTCTCAGAGCCAGCGCTGTGGCGTAGCAGGTTAAGCCACCATCTACAGCACTAGCATCCCATATCGGCCCCAGTTCCAGTCCTGGCTGCTCCACTTCAAATCCAGCTCTCTGCTATGGCCTGGAAAAGCAGTTGAAGGGTCATTGGGTCCCTGAACCTTGTGGGAGACCAGAAGAAGCTCCTGGTTCCTGGTTTCGAATCAGCCCAGCTCAAGCTGTTGCAACCATTTGGGGAGTGAACCAGCAGATAGAAGCTTTCTCTCTCTCTCTCTCTCTCTCTCTCTCTCTCTCTCTCTCTCTCTCTCCCTCTCTCTGTTCCCCTCTCTCCCTGTAACTCTGCCTTTCAAATAAATTTTTAAAAATCTTTTTAAAAAAACAGAATTTATCTCTCAAGCCACAAAATCAAACCCATGAAGGAATCTCCAAGGTAAACATCTAAGGGGAAATGTTGATCTGAACTGGGTACATACTGTGTGATTCCAATGACACAGGGCTCTGTAGGAGCCAAAATTACCAGAGACATAGAAATAGCAATGCTTTCCAGGGGTGGGGGAAGGAAGGAATGCATAGGTGGAACAGAAAGGACTTGAAAGACAGGAAAAATAGGGGCCAGCATTGTGGTGTAGTAGGCTAAGCCTCTGCCTGCAGCACCAGCATCCCAAAGGGGCACCGGTTCGAGTCCTAGATGCTTCTCTTCCCATCCAGCTCCCTGCTGATGGCCTGAGAAAGCAGCATAAGATGGCTCAAGTGTTTGGGCCCCTATACCCACGTAAGTGACCCAAAAGAAGCTCCTGGCTCCTGGCTTTGGATAGGCTCAGCTCTGGTCTTTTGGGCCATTTGGGGAGTGAAGCAGTGGACTCCCTCCCTGTCTCTCCCTCTCTCTGTCTGTAACTCTGCCTTTCAAATTAAAACAGAAGAAAAAAAAGCAGGGACAGTACTTGGCATGACATCGTAAGGGCAGCTGAAGTCAGTATGCATTGTTCCAAACCCACAGACCTCGCACCAAGAAGGAACGCAGAGGTAAGCTACGGGCTTTGCCTCAGAGTGTCAGTATGGGTCGGTCAGTGGCGCCACAGGCACCACTGATGCAGGATGCTGATGGCCAGGGAGGCTGGGAGCACGTGCAGATGGTGAAGGGAAGAGGACGGTGTAAGGGAACTCCACTTCCTCCTCAATTCTGCTGTGGTTCCAAAACTGTCCTCAAAATAGGAATGATTGACTTAAAAAATAACGGGAGATACAGCACAGAGGTGAGCCCTAACGTGAACTCTGGACTTTGATTGACAGTGATGTGTCACTGAGGATGCATTGACGGTAGGCTTTCTGCTCAACTTTGGTTGAATCTAAAGCTGATCTAAAAAAGTTGTCTATTTATTTAAAAATCTTTATTATTTTATTTAGCTTTTTATTATATTAAAGGGAGAGAGAGAGAGAGAGAGAGAGAGAGAGAGAGAGAGAGAGAGAGAGAGAGAGAGATCTTCCATCCACAAATGATTGCAGCATTCAGGGCTGGGCCAGGCTGATGCCCAGAGCCAGGAGCTTCATCTGGGTCTCCCATGCAGGTGCAGGGGCCCAAGCCCTGGAGCCAGCTTCTGCTGCTTTCCCAGGCCATCAGCAGGAAGCTGGATGTAAGAGGAGCAGCCAGGGCTCCAACCAGAGCTTCTGTGTGACGCCAGCATCACAGGTGACAGCCTCACCTGCTGTGCCACAATGCTGGGCCCTATTTATTTACTTTTTATATAAAGATGTGTGCATTTCTAACTGGGTACATTGTCCAATCTCCTTCCATAGCGCGGGACCCACCTGCTGCATCCGAGAAAGCTGGCTCACACACACCAGCATAGTGTGCCTCCCGACTCTGGAATCATTGCCAGTTTTGGTGTCTGTGTAATTTATTATGAATGAAGCTTTTATTTAAGTCTGCCATGCCTACAGAAAAGAACACAAATCACAAGTGTACAGACTGATAAATTTTCACAAAGCAAACACGCATCGTTATAAACAGCACCAACATTGAGATCCACGGCAGGGCATTATCAGAGCCCAGGAGCCCACCTCTGTGCCACACTCTCCCTCCACTGTCTCCTTTCCCAAGGCAGCACGGAACCTGACCCCTATCTCCATGGATTCGTTTTGCCTGCTTGTGCCTTTTGCATAAATGAAATATTTTTAAAGAGTGTGGTTATATATATTTTTGAACGATTTTTAATTATTTGAAAGGCAGAGCAACAGTGATGAGAGGTAGAGAGAGAGAGAGAGGTAAAGAGAGAGAGCGCGTGCAAGGTCTTCCATCTGCTGATTCACTCCCCAAATGGCAGGAACAGCAGGGGCTAGGCTCTGCTAAAGCCAGCAGCTAGGAACTCCATCCCGGTCTCCCACATGGGTGCAGGGATCCAAATACTTGGGCCATCTTTTGCTGCCTTCCCAGGTATGGTAGCTGGGAGCTTATGGGTTGGAAGCGGAGCAGCAGGGACTTGAACCGCCATCTTGATTTGGGATGTCAGCACCAACGAGCAGAAGCTAAACCTCCTGTGCCACAATGCCAGTCTCTGTATAAACGGACCCTTACCGTGCATACCGTTGTACCAGGCTTCTTTCATTCAACACAACAGCTGTGAATTTATTCATGTCAAGTGTAGTTGTAGTTCATTCGTTTTTAATTGG
This sequence comes from Sylvilagus floridanus, assembly GCA_949820135.1. Lineage (NCBI taxonomy): Eukaryota > Metazoa > Chordata > Mammalia > Lagomorpha > Leporidae > Sylvilagus > Sylvilagus floridanus. The sequence goes on along the minus strand of OX463233.1, from coordinate 72,318,237 downwards.
TACATAATTGTGTACTAAATGAAGATGCCACAATTTATTTATCCATCCTGCTATTGATTGTCACTTGACTTGTTCCCATTTGAAGCTATTACTATCAGTGCAATGATACATACTTGAACATGGCATTTGGTGTGATATGTATGCATGATAGTTGAATGTACTTCTGAAAGTAGAATTGTTTAGTTTTAGTGGATAATTACACATGGTTTTTCAAAGTGATTTTTCTCAATTACCACTCTTTTTTTTAAAATATTTATTTATTTATTTGAAAGGCAGAGTTATAGAGAAGCAGAGTCAGAGAGAAAGAGAGAGAGAGAGACATCTTTCATCCGCTCGTTCATTGTCCAGATGGCTGCAATGGACAGAGTTGCATTGATCAAAAGCCAGAAGCCAGGAGCTTCTTCCAGGTCTCCCACATGGGTGCAGGGTCCCAAGGATTTGGGCCATCCTCTATTGCTTTCCTAGGCCATAGCAAAGAGCTGGATTGGAAGTGGAGCAGTGGGGACTTAAAGCGGTGCCCATATGGGATGTTGACACCGCAGGCAGCAGCTTATGCCACAGCACCACCCCCTCGTTTATCACTCTTGCTGTGAAAAGAATATCAGCAGATTCATACCCTTATGGACACTTACAAATGTCAATTATTTTAATTTCTGTGATAGTTAATTTCAATGTGGTTTTAATTTCCACTTCCCAGACAACTGAAGTCTTCCAGTCATTTGTGAAATGCCTGTTCAAGTCTGTCACCCATGCACCTGCTGAGTCTTTTACTTGCTGATTTGTTGGATTCTTCCCACATGCTGGATATAAGTCCTCTAAAAAGCATAGGAAAACACCTTCCTCTTTCCTTTTCCAGCCTCTACTTTCCTTTTTTTTTTTTTTTTTTTTTGACAGCAGAGTTAGACGGTGAGAGAGGGAGACAGAGAGAAAGGTCTTCCTTCCGTTGGTTCACTCCACAAATGGCCACCATGTCTGGTGCTCTGTGGCCGGTGCACTGCGCTGATCCAAAGCCAGGAGTCAGGTGCTTCCTCCTGGTCTCCCATGTGGGTGCAAGGCCCACGCACTTGGGCCATCCTCCACTGCCTTCCCGAGCCACAGCAGAGAGCTGGCCTGGAAGAGGAGCAACTGGGTCAGAATCCGGTGCCCCAACCAGAACTAGAACCCGGTTTGCCGGCGCCGCATTAGCCAAGTGAGCAGTGGCGCCAGCCCAGCCTCGACGTTCCTAATAGCGTCTTTTGATGAACAGAAGCACTTGATCTTATGAAGCATCTTCAAAAAGTTCATGGAAAGGCATATCATGAAAAAACGGACTTCAAATTTTTAGAAGCTTATTTTTCAGTTCCATTTTCCATGAACTCTTTGAAGTCCCCTTGTAATGTCCAATTAATCAGTGTTCTCCATGTTTTTGATGTCATTGTGTCCTCTTTAATAAACCTTTGCTTTTCCCAAGGTCACAAAGATAGCCTTCAATGTAGTCTCCTGGAAGCTTTTTCATTGTACAGCTAGCATTAATCTCATCCAAATGGGTATTCCCTTTTTATTAGGAAAGTTATCTTTGGGCCAGCGTGGTAGTGTAGTGGGGAAAGCTTCCATCTATGAAGCCAGCAATCCATGTGGGTGCCAGTTCAAATCCAGGGTGCTCTGCTTCTGGTTCAGCTCCCTGCTTAGTGCATCTGGGGGAGCTGTAGGGGAGGCCCAAGTGCCCCTGTACCCACACGCAGACCCTGATGAAGTTCCTGGCACCTGGCTTTGGTCTGGCCCAGCCTGGCTGTTTCGACCATATGGGGAGTAAACCAGTGGATGGAGCATCTGTGTGTGTGTGTGTGTGTGTGTGTGTATAACTCTGTATTTCAAATAAATAAAATAAATATTTTTTTAAAAAGACCATTTCCCCCCCACTGCTCTGTGATATCAACTTTATAAAAACAGAAACAAAAACATCAAACACCAGTGTGTGGTGTGCATCTGTTTCTGGGCTTTCTTTGGGCCCATTACTCTCCATCAGCCCATATGCTAATATTACACTTTCTTAATGACTGGAGCTTTGTGTTAGGTTTTGCTATTTGATCTGTAAGTCCTCACACTTTGTTTTTTTCTTCAAGACAGTCTTGACTATTTTTTCACACTTTGTATTTCCACACGAAGTTGAGAATCAGTCTGTTAATTTCTACAAAAAGGCCTATTGATATCTTGATTGGGACTTTGTTGAGTCCATAGGTCTACACTGGGGAAACTGACATCTTAGAAAGCTGAGTCTCCCACTCTATAAGTGTTGCATTGTTTCGTTTATTTGGGTCTTCTTTAATTTCTCCAATAATCTTTAGTAGATTTCAGCATCTGTCTTGTTTCTCTTTTGTAAATTTATCCCTACAGATTTAACTTTCATGCTATAATGTCATTAATTTTAAACTTACATTTTAAAATTCTCTTTTCTAAAGATTGATTTATTATTTGAAAGGCAAAGTTAAAAAGAGGGGATGGAGAGGGAGAGAGGGGAGAGGGAGAGAGGGAGAGGGAGTGGGAGAGAAGGGGGGAGAGAGAGGGAGAGGGAGTGGGGGGAGGGGGAGAGGGAGTTGGGGGGGAGAGGGAGAGAGAGGCAGAGATAGATCTTCCATTCACTGGTTCACTTCCCACATGACCACAACAACTAGATGCGGAGCAGGCAGAAGCCAGGAGCCTGGAACCCCATCCAAGTGGCAGGGGCCCAAGGACTTGGGCCGTCATCTGCTGGTTTCCCAGATGCATTAGCAGGGAGCTGGATTGAAAGCAGAATAGCTGGGACTCGAACAGGGGCTCTGATACAGGATGTCAGCATTGTAAGCAGTGGCTAAGCTGCTGTGCCCCAATGCCGGCCTCCTCTTAAAAATATTTTAGAATAGGCCAGCGCCGTGGCTCAACAGGCTAATCCTCCGCCTTGCGGCGCCGGCACACCAGGTTCTAGTCCCGGTCGGGGCGCCGGATTCTGTCCCGGTTGCCCCTCTTCCAGGCCAGCCCTCTGCTGTGGCCCAGGAGTGCAGTGGAGGATGGCCCAAGTGCTTGGGCCCTGCACCCCATGGGAGACCAGGAAAAAGCACCTAGCACCTGGCTCCTGCCATTGGATGAGCGCGGTGCGCCGGCTGCAGTGCGCCGGCCGCGGCGGCCATTGGAGGGTGAACCAACGGCAAAGGAAAACCTTTCTCTCTGTCTCTCTCACTCTCACTGTCCACTCTGCCTGTCAAAAAAAATTATTTTAGAATAAATAGAGAGATTGACCTTGTATCAGGTGACTTGCTAAATTCAATGATTAACTCCTATAGACGCCTATGGATTTGCTCCATGCACAATCATGTTACTCTTGGATGGTAACATTCATTTCTTCCTTTTCAATCATCCTGCTTTCTGTTTCATTCACTTGCATTTTTGTACTGACTAGGGTTCCAGAAGAAGAGGACAGAGTACGCACCTTGTCTCCCCTGTAACTCAGGCAGAAACTTGAAAGTCACCAGTAGGTAGGACCATGCTGTTTGTTTCTTGTATATAATTTTATCATGTTAAGTATGTTTCCATATATGCCTAGTTTTCTAAGAATTTGGTTAAAGTTTCAAGTGGATGCTGACTTGTATCAGATGCTCTTTCTGCATTTATTGAGATAATGATTTTTATCTCTTAGGGGGAAATTATATCAGTTTTTTTTATTTATTTGAAAGTTAGAGTTACAGAGAGAAAGGGAGAGAGAGAGAAAGGTCTTCTCTCTGATGGTTCACTCCCCAAATGGCCACGATGGTGAGGAGCTGAGTCGATCTGAAGCCAGGAGCCAGGAGCTTCTTCCAGGTCTCCCATGTAGGTGGCAGGGCCTAAGCACTTGGGCCATCTTCCACTGCTTTCCCAGGCTCATTAGCAGACAGCTGGATTGGAAGTGGAGCAAGCAGGATTCCAACCAGTACCCATACGGGATGCTGGCTTAACCCACTAAAGCACAACACTGGCCCAATGTATCAATTAAAAAAAAAAAAAAACCCTTGCATTCCTTGAATAAACTCAACTTAAAGGTTATTTATATTTTTATATTTTTTTGTGTTTCAGAATTCATTTGCTAATAATTTATTTAAACTGTCTATGAAACAGACTGGTGTGTTCATAAGACCTATCTTCCTATGTTTTTTCCTAAACAGTTTTGGTACACAGGGCTATGCTAGCTTTATATAAAATAGTTGGGGTGGGAGTCGCTGGCTCCAGCTCCTGACTCAGGCTTCCTGCTAATATGGACCCTGAGAGACAGCAGTGATGGCTCAAGTGATTGGGTCCCTACCATCCACATAGAAGACCTGAACTGAGTTCCCGGCTCCCACTTTTAGTCCTCCCAGTCACTGCAGGCATTAGGAGAGTGAGCAATGGATAGAATCAATCCCCCTCCCCTTTCAAATAAATAAACTCTTTCAAATAAATAAAATAAAAAGGTTTATTTTATTTATTTGAAAGAGTTACAGAGATAGGTAGAGACAGAGAGAGAGAGGTCTTCCATCCTCTGGTTCACTCCCCAGATGGCTGCAACAGCAGGAGCTGTGCCAATCCGAAGTCAGGAGCCAGGAGCTTCTTCCAAGTCTCTCATGAGGGTGCAGGGGCCCCTGCACTCAGGCCATCTTCTACTGCTTTCCCAAGCCATAGCAGAGAACTGGATCAGAAGAGGAGCAGCAGGACTAGAACTAGTGCCCATATGGGATACTGGCGCTTCAGGCCAGGACTTTAACCCACTGCACCATAGCGCTGGCCCCTAAATAAGTAAATCTTTTTAAAAATACTTGAGAATTAGCCCCTCTTTTCCATTCCCTGGCAGACTTTGTGTAAGCTTGGTGATATTTCTTCCTCACGTTTGGAAGAACTATTTGATAAAGCCATATTAGCCAGGGTTTTTCTTTGTGGGAGGACTTTTAATTATGAATGTAATTTCTTTAATTATTGGGGTTTTCAGATTCTTAAATTTCTTCTGTCAACTTTGTTGTTTTGTCTAACTAGCAATTCTTCCATTTCATCTAAAGTTTCAAATTCACTAGCACATAGTTATTCATAATAACCTGTTATTTTTAGCAACTGTAGGATCTGTAATAATGTCTCTCTTTTCATTCCTGATAGTGTTAATTTGTCTTTCTCTTAGAAACCAGCCCTCCTAGAAGTCACCACTATTATTAGTCCTTATAAAATCAGAATTCATCGATCCTCTCTGTTATAGGTTCTGTTTCATTAATTTCTGCTCTTAGTATTTATTTTCTTCTAAATTTTTTCTAAATATGCCATTGTTTTCTAATCTTACTTGCAGTCTTTCTTACTCTATAAATTTTACTTATTTTGCTCTAAGAACAGCTGTAGCTGTACCCATGCAGATTTGGTACCCATGTAAGTTTTGTGTTTTCATTACCATTCTGTTTAAAGTTTTTTCTGATGTTCAGGATTATTCTGATTTTGAGATGAAGCTGTTTAGAAAATACTTTATAATTTTCAAATATTTGGGATTTTTCTAGTTTTTTTTTTTTTTTTTTTTTTTTTTTACAGGCAGAGTGGACAGTGAGAGAGAGAGACAGAGAGAAAGGTCTTCCTTTGCCGTTGGTTCACCCTCCAATGGCCGCCGCGGTTGGCGCGCTGCGGCCGGTGCACCGCGCTCATCCGATGGCAGGAGCCAGGAGCCAGGTGCTTTTCCTGGTCTCCCCATGGGGTGCAGGGCCCAAGCACCTGGGCCATCCTCCACTGCACTCCTGGGCCACAGCAGAGGGCTGGCCTGGAAGAGGGGCAACCGGGACAGAATCCAGTGCCCCGACCGGGACTAGAACCCGGTGTGCCGGCGCCGCAAGGCGGAGGATTAGCCTGTTGAGCCACGGCGCCGGCCAAGGGATTTTTCTAGTTTTTAAAAAATTGGTTTTAGCTAAATATCAACAAGGTCAGGGATCCCAATCTCACGAAATTTGTTGATACTTACTTCCAGAGCTAACATGTTGTCCATTTTGGTAAATGTTCCACGTGTGCGTAAAAAGAAGATGTGATGCTCGTGTAGTCAAGTTCCTAGACTTGTTGCAATATCCTGTGTCCTCACTCATTCTTGGTTGTCTGCGCTGAACATTAGCGAGGGGTATGGTGAATCCCCCAAGTTCTGTGTCCTCACTCATTCTTGGTTGTCTGCTCTGAACATTAGCAAGGGGTACAATGAATCCCCCATGGAGGGTTGTGTTTTCCTCTATTTCCCCATTTAATTTCTATTTTGTTTTGCTTTCTATGTTTTGAGTCTATTCAATTTGATTCATGAATTATAGAGAATGATGATATTTTCCTAGTGGATTTAATCTTTAAGAAATGTCTGTCATTGTATCTACTGGAGTGGTCTGCCTTAACATCACTTTACTTGATGTTACTGTCACCCCCTCGGCTTTGTGCTGCTAGCATTTTATTGCCAGAGCTTCTTGCTGTTCACCTCTTTATATTTAAAATTATCTCTTGGCCGGCGCCGTGGCTCAACAGGCTAATCCTCCGCCTTGCGGCGCCGGCACACCGGGTTCTAGTCCCGGTCGGGGCACCGGATTCTGTCCCGGTTGCCCCTCTTCCAGGCCAGCCCTCTGCTGTGGCCCGGGAGTGCAGTGGAGGATGGCCCAGGTGCTTGGGCCCTGCACCCCATGGGGAGACCAGGAAAAGCACCTGGCTCCTGGCTCCTGCCATCGGACAAGCGCGGTGCGCCGGCCGCAGCGCGCCAGCCGCGGCGGCCATTGGAGGGTGAACCAACGGCAAAAAGGAAGACCTTTCTCTCTGTCTCTCTCTCTCACTGTCCACTCTGCCTGTAAAAAAAAAAAAAAAAAATTATCTCTTGTAAACTGAATACAGAACTTAAAATCAAATCCAACCATACTTGCCTTTTAATTGGAATAATTAGCTCATTTACAGTTCATATAATTAACCGGGTTTAAATCTCCAGTCTTATGATTTGTCTACTCTATGTCCCATGTTCCATTACTTTGTTTTATATGAATGAAATATCTTTTTATTCCATCGCCCACCATTAGCTTGACTTGTTGAAATGTGGTATAAAAAAGTAACTTGATGGACGGCGCCGTGGCTCAACAGGCTAATCCTCCGCCTGCGGCGCCGGCACACCGGGTTCTAGTCCCGGTCGGGGCACTGGATTCTGTCCCGGTTGCCCCTCTTCCAGGCCAGCCCTCTGCTGTGGCCCAGGAGTGCAGTGGAGGATGGCCCAGGTGCTTGGGCCCTGCACCCCATGGGAGACCAGGGAAAAGCACCTGGCTCCTGGCTCCTGCCATCGGATGAGCGCGGTGCGCCGGCCGCAGCGCGCCAACCGCGGCAGACATTGGAGGGTGAACCAACGGCAAAAGGAAGACCTTTCTCTCTGTCTCTCTCTCACTGTCCACTCTGCCTGTCAAAAAAAATAATAATAAAAAAAAAAAGTAACTTGATCATTTTCCTTGTAAAGGACCCTAGGACACTCGCTGGTTGCTATTCCTCTTCCGCCTCTCATGCTGTCATCATTTTGCATTTCAATTCTCTATTTTAAACTCTAAAATATATTTGATGGTTTTATATAGTCAACAGCAATTCACCTTCATATTAACTTTTTCAGCTACTCTTCTTTCTTTTTAAAAAAATATTTATTTATTTATTTGAAAGTCAGAGTGACACAGAGAGAGAAGGAGAGGCAGAGAGAGAGAGAGAGAGAGAGGTCTTCCATCCGCTTGTTCACTCCCCAGATGGCTGCAACAGCCGGAGCTGTGCCGATCTGAAGCCAGGAGCCAGGAGCTTCTTCCGGGTCTCCCATGTGGGCGCAGGGGCCTAAGGACTTGGGCCATCTTCAACTGCTTTCCCAGGCCATAGCAGAGAGCTGGATCAGAAGTGGAGCAGCCGGGTCTCGAACCGGAGCCCAAATGGGATGTGTTACCGAAGGCAGCGGCTTCCTCTGCTTCACCACAGTGCTGGCCCCTACTCTTCTTGCTTTAAAGCACCCTACATGTTCCCAAATGTGATTGTTTTGTTTCTGCTTGAAAAACACAGGTGTGCTCAGTGTGCATTGGCCAGTCATGCATGGTCTCAGGTTCTGTTTGTTCAAGACGTGTTTTCATTGTCTGAAGGATACTTCCAGTGGAGTTTGGGGTCAGCAGCTCTTTTCTTCCAGGGGGCCAAAGTCGTGTTGATTTTATGATTTCTGTTGAGACACTGATCTGTCTTATTCAGTCCTTTGACAGTAACTGGCATTGTGTGTGTGGCTACTTTTAAGATTTCTCTGTCTTTAATTTCCAGTGCTTTGAAATAGACACGTCTAGATGTGGCTTTCCCAGCTCTGCATAAACCTGAAGCATGTTGTCTCCAGCGTGTGTTTTGTTTAGAAAATTCTCAGCCATAATGCTTTCAAATTTCATTTTTGCCTTCTCTCCTGTCTTCCTTCCTCCCCTTTCCTGGGTTCCAGCGCCTATTCTGTGAGCCCTTTCACCATGATCATATAGATATCCCATATTCTGGTCTGTATTTTCCATTCTGCGTTGTCTTTGTATTCTGGAACATTCCACCCTGACCTGGATCACAATTCCACAATATTTCCCCTCAGTGGGGTCAAAACCCATTATTTTGTTATTTTGTTATTTATGTATGTATTTGAGAGGCAGAGAGCGAGCGAGCCCCTCCCCTCCTCAGAGGATGCTCAGACCAGTCCCGATCTGGGGTCAAAAGCTGGTGCTGGGGACTCAATCCAGGTGTCCCATGTGGGCGGCAGAAACCCAGCTACCCGAGGCATCTCTGCTGCCTCCCAAGGTTTGCATTAGTAGGAAGCTGGAGACTGGAGCCGGAGCTGGGGATTGAACCCAGGTACTCTGATAGGGTGTGCAGGTGGCTTTGTTGGCATTTTAACCACTAGTCCAAATGCGTCCCCTAGTTCTGACCTTTAGTTTATTGTGTTTGTAAGTTACTTTTTCCATTTGGTACAGTCTTATCGAATCATAATCATTGCCCGAATATCTGTGCCTACTTCAAGTATGCACTGTGCACAGGTTTGGCATCTATAGTCACCTGTGAGAGTGCTGCCTTCATGAATAAGTAGCGTTGCTGTCAGGAGCCACGTGTTTGTTTTAAGACATTGCCCAGGGGCTGTCGCTGTGGCATAGTGAGTAAAGCCGCCGCCTGCAGTGTCTGCATCCCATATGGGCGCCGGTTCTATGGGTGTAGGTTCAGGGGCCCAAGGACTTGAGTCATCTTCCACTGTTTTCCCAGACCACAGAAGAGAGCTGGATCAGAAATGGAGTAACCGGGACTCAAACCAGCACCCATATGGGATGTCAGCACTGCAGGCCGGGGTTTTAACCCACTGTGCCATGGTACCGGCCCCTATGATAAGTCTTAAAATAAGGTCATGTAAGCTCCCCAACTTATTTTTTTTTGAAAGTGCTTGACTACTCTAGTCTTTGCATTTCCACATACGTTCTAGAATGAGCTTATCAATTTCTAAAAAAAAAAAAAAAAAGAGCTAGCATTGAATTTATGATCAATTTGGGGGAATCAGTATCGTAAGCATATGGAATCTGCTAGCCTGTGAGTCCTGTGCATTTCTTTTATTATTTCTGTTTATTGGTATCGCCTTTCATTTCTCTCGGCAGCATGTCAGATTTCACATGTGCACATCTTGTCAGATTTAACATCCATTTTAGAACTTCCAGTTCATTCTTTTGTGAGAGTTCACTTTCTCTTCTGAAGTCCCCCCCGTTTTAAGAATTATTTTATTTATTTGAAAGACAGAGTTACAGAGAGAGATAGAGCCAGAGAGAGAGAGGAAGAGAGAGAGAGAGAAAGAGAGAGAGAAAGAGAGATCTTCCCACCTGCTGGTTCACTCCCCAAATGTCTGTAATGGCCAGAGCTGAGCTGATCCAAAGCCAGGAGCCTGAAGCTTCAGCTGGGTCTCCCATGCTGGTGCACCGACCCAAGGGCTTGGGCCAGGCCATAGCAGAGAGCTGGATCAAAAGTGGAGCAGCCGGGACTTGAATTGGAGCCCATATGGGATGCCAGTGCTGCAGGCGGTGGCTTTACTCACTATGCCACAGCACCAGCCCGAAATTCCCCTTTTGTCATCTAACTTCTTGAATATTCTAATTCAAGTCCCTCTCTGGAACCTCAAATACCCGGATCCCTGTGGGCCTGTTTCTAAGGTGTTATTTTTCTCTTGATTTTTGGGTCCCCTTCTTGTGTGTCTGCATTTCTGCTTTTTCATTGACTGGCAGACATAATCCCTGAACATGCAAAAGATCATCAGGGCTCTGGCTGTGGCTCTCTGGCCCCGGGGAGGATTCGCCCTCTCTGCTGCCCCAGCTGAGGGGGCAGCGACTCTGGCAGGTTGCAGTCTCAGCAGGAATCAGGCGATAAGAAAGGGGGCCATGGCTCCAGAGAGGGCTGGTTTAGTTTAGACTCCCTTGTTCCCAGGGCGCCCTTTGCAACAGCAGATGAACCATGGACTCTCCACCAAGGCCCTTGCTTTTTTTTTTTTTTAAGATTTATTTATTTATTTGCAAGTCAGAGTTACACAGAGAGAGGAGAGGCAGAGAGAGAGAGAGAGAGAGAGAGAGAGAGAGAGAGAGTCTTCCATCTGCTGCTTCACTCCCCAGTTGGCCACATTGGTCGGAGCTGTGCCGATCCGAAGCCAGGAGCCAGGAGCTTCTTCTGGGTCTCCCACGTGGGTGCAGGGGCCCAAGGACTTGGGCCATCTTCGACTGCTTTCCCAGGCCATAGCAGAGAGCTGGATTGGAAGTGGAGCAGCCGGGTCTAGAACTGGCTCCCATATGGGATGCCAGCGTTTCAGACCAGGGTGTTAACCTGCTGCGCCACAGCACCGGCCCCAAGGTCCTTGCTGCCTTTTTTTTTTTTTTTGACAGGCAGAGTTAGTGAGAGAGAGAGAGACAGAGAGAAAGGTCTTTCTTCTGTTGGTTCACCCCCCAAATGGCTGCTACGGCCGACCAATCTGAATTGGCTGCGCCAATCTGAAGCCAGGAGCCATGTGCTTCCTCCTGGTCTCCCATGCGGGTGCAGGGCCCAAGCACTTGGGCCATCCTCCACTGCCTTCCTGGGCCACAGCAGAGAACTGGACTGGAAGAGGGGCAACCAAGACAGAATCTGGCGCCCCCCCCCCCCCCCGACCGGGACTAGAACCCCGGGGTGCCGGCGCCGCAGGCGGAGGATTAGCCAAGTGAGCCGCGGCGCCGGCCCCAGCTTTTTAAAACAGTTGTGTCAATATACACATAAACCTAAAATGTGCCACCTGAACCGTTTCCACGTGTGCAGCTCAGGGGCACCAAGCACATGGGTAATACTGGGCAGGCGCCCCCTGCTGTCCACGTCGAGAACGCTCCGTGCCTCATCCTAGCCCCTGAAGCCGCTGTTCCACTCCTGGCTCGGGCACTTGCCTCCTCTGGGCGCTTCCTGTCGGTGGGATTGCACCACGTTCCTTTTCTCGCGACCGGCTGATTTCACGCAGCACCATAGTCGTCGCGGCCGACAGGGCGTTTTCTGCACCCCTCCAGGGGACGCAGAGGCAGAGGTCGCGTTCCTGTCCGTCGGTCGGGGGCCGGGACTGCAGGGAGCAGCGCTGTCTCTCAGCCCCGCGGAGCTTAGCAAAGCTCCTCTCAGCCTCAGTCCCTGCTCCTGAGCTCGCGGCGGCCCCGGGGCGCAGGGCCGGGCCAAATGGCAGGCTTCCCTCTCGGAGCTCCCCTTCTCTGCGGAACCCTGGAGCCTGGTGGCTCTCCAGTCTCCTCCAGCCTTTGTTTTTGTAATAGTGCCTCCCGCTTCCCTAATTGTTCCCAGCAGGACGATCGGTCTGATAGGAGCCAGTCCATCATCGCTAGAAACAGATGTGTCGATATAATTTTAATTTGCATTTCACTTATTATGCATAAGGTTGAGCATCTTTTCTGATACTGAAATGGTGTTTGTATTTTCTTTGAAATCCTTTCCCCATTTTCTACTGGGTCTTTTCGTCTCGTGGATTCATAGGCATTTGTTCCATGGCCAGGAAATCAGGCATTTTTGTCTTTGATCATAAAAAAGCCTCCCATTTCTAATTTACTGTATGATCTTAGGCAGACGCTGCTCCCTTTGGGACTTAGTTTTCTCCTCTGTGAAATGGGTGAGGGCGAGATTTCTCCACATGTTCTCAGAGGGTATTTTTGACCCTTAAATCAGGGCTTGATGCCCGCCGGCTTCGCAGGTGGGACCAAAGAAAATTCTTCGTTATTACTGAAAACCTAACATCCCTCCCTGCCGCCTCCCGGAGCTCCCCCAGGATTTGGCGGCCCCTGGGCATCCGGACCTGTGACAGAGGCCGGAGCAGGGGCTCACAGCTGCCTGTGCTGATACCAGGAGCCCCAGGAACAGACACAGAGCCGCACTCAGCAGACCTCCGCTGTGACTCCTGCTGCGCCCACGTCCCACAGGTACTAACTCCCTCCCACATTTTCAGTAACTTGGCTGGCTTGTGGCTTCCTGAAAGCTTTATTTAATTATTTGAAAGGCACAGTAATGGGGCAAGGGTGTAGGGATGGAAAGAAAGAGAAGCTGGGGGTGGGGGAGAGAATTCTTCCATCCACTGGTTCACTCCCCAAGTGGCCGAAACAGCCGCTTACAGGCATTTTTTTCCTAACATAAAGGAACACAAACAATAATTATGGCAATGTAAGGTGGATTGTGCAGGCTGAGCCTTTGGTCTAGTGGTTGAGGCCCTGGTTGGGGGCAGCCGCATCCCACACCAGGTTACCTGGGGTTTGATGCCTGGCTCCAGCTCCTGGCGCCATCTTCCTGCTAATGTAGACCTGGAGAAGCGGCAATGTTGGCTCCAGTGACTGGGCGCCTTCCACCCACACAGGAGACCCGAACTGAGTTCCTGGCCCGTCCCACTGCAGGCATTTGGGGAGTGAGCCAGTGGATAGAAGCACACGCTCTCTCTTAACTAATTTTACACGGGTGTTTGAATACCCCTCTACCCTTACGAAAAGCCCTGGGGGGGGGGGGACCATGGATCTGGTGGCGGGAGGGTGCCAAGTGCATCCAGGGAGTTCAGGGCCTCCATCCCCCAGCCTTGCAATTGCCTCATTATTGCCGGGGTGCTGCCGGCTGGCCCACGCGCCCGGCGTCCTGCCTGCCTGGTGGCTGTGGGTGGCTTTTGTGCGGAAATGTTTGCATCCTTTGATGAAAGGTGGCCTAAGATGGCCTCTCAGACAGAAGGCCACCTGTCACAGCAGCGCCTGAGGTTTCTGGAAATGTCTCCCCTCAGAAGCGCCACAGAGCCGGCTATTGTTTCTTGGCCTGGAGCCATCGCTGGCTTCCGAGGGCACAGAGACAGTGGGGGCCCGAAAATAAATGAGGAAGTCCAAGACGAGCACACTGATCGTGAGCTCCCAGGCAGGCTGGGGAACGCTCTCCCACTGTTCTCATGAAAGGAACCCGCTGACCCCTGCATCGGGGGCCCTTTGAAGGCTGGCGAGTGAATAGATTTAATTCTGATTCTCGGAGGCATGACCCAAGGCACTCCTACGTGTGAGTAGTTACATAATTGCCGCGCCTGACAGAACAGAACCTGACAGTGGCGCCTTGCCTCACTTGTTGTGTGGAGGGGTGGTGGTGGGAGATGGTCACACAGACCCGCCACGAACCTCTTCTCTGCCGGGCACTGAGCATTCGTGTGAGCCAAAGCAGGACAGACAGTTGCCCGCAGGTGCTGTATGAGGTGGGACCGCCCCAGGACGCTCAGGTGCAGCTTGGAGGTCCTTGGGGCGGGGCAGACCTCCTGCCCTGTGAGTTCCCAGGCAGAGCTGACTGGGCCACAAGTACTCAGTTGCTCTGTGCTGTCCCTTCCAGAACCTTCTCCTCCCCTAGTGAGCTCCCTGGCCTCCCTGCACTCACTGTGGCACTCCTATGTGTTGATTGACGGGCCCCGTCTCACTGCAGACCCAGGAAACCCCAGAGCCCCGTGGGCGTGAACCAGCGAAGCTGCTACTGCACCTGCTGTCCTGGCTGTGAGTGACTCCCTTAAGGGTGTTGCAGCCAGGACACAGGCGTTGGCCCCAAGGGAAGCTCTCCCATTTCCCGAGATGCACAGGCTGCCTCTTACCTGGTGGTCACGTACAGTGTTTCCCCCACCACCACCGCAGTGATTTTTCCACAGCCACGCATTGCTTAACCACGGAGCAGGTTCCAGCAGATGTGCCTGGGGTGGTTTTGTGGTTGTTTGTGTGGATGTCATGGAGTGCACTTCTGCTGACCTCCATGGCGTGGCCCATGGCACACCTTGGACTCTATAGGGACTTATAGCCATTGCTCCCAGGGCCATGATCAGCAAAAGGATGCTGTTGAGGCGTGGGAAACCTGAGATGCATGAGGGGGGCTGCTGAGACACGGCCGACTGCTTGTGTTAACAGCTGGAATACACTCAAAGTCACAGTGAGCAGTATAACACAGCAGGTGCATTTACTCTCTGGATCAAGTACTGCGTGGACTGCTGTAGGCTGGTGGCAGCATTGGGGGCGTCCACACCAGCATCACCACAAACCCGGGAGGAACATGCTGTGGCGTCAGGGCCCTGTTACCATCTTCTGGGGCCACCATTCAAATGTGGGTCCCTCACTGACTGTAGTTCCAGTGGCCTGGGGCAGGGGCAAGGCTTTCTAGCCATGCCACTCGGCCTCTGGGTATGCCCAGCCTCCATCCTGGGGTACCCTGAGTCCACTGCAGGGTTATGAGTGCTCACACCTACCTGGAGCACTGGTGGGAGGCGGGCTGACTGCTGAGCACCTGTGAGCCCTGGGGAGTCCAGAGACCACGTGGTGGACTCAGCTTCCACACTGGGAATGGGCGGTGCTCTGGAGGAGAAGGAGAGAGGGGGCCTGTGGCTTCCTCCCTTCCTGATCTCAGCCCTCCCACCCCGGGCCCCCCACCCCAGCTGGATGCGTCCCCTCTGCGGACACACCGCCCACGTCCAGCAGTGTCTTCCTGGGCTTTGCAGCCGAGCCTGCGCAGCCTGGCGGTCTGACTCCATCGCTTCGAGTGACTCATGTCTGCCTGCGGAGGCTGAGAGAGGAAAGACACCCTCAGGGCAAGGAGAAGAAACTCGGTTAGTGCAGGGTGGGTGGGTGGGAGACACAGGGATGAGACCTTCCGCGGGGGTGAGCTCATTCACTGAGCCGCATGCCAGGGTCCCCGCAATGAGTCAGGGACGGGCACAGAACTCGGACTGGAAAGCAGGCCCATGGAGCAAGGGAGGGGAGCCCCTGGGAAGAGGCTGCTCTGGCCTTGGCCATGAGGGCAGCACCAGCCGACAGCGGCCCCTCCTGGGGTGTCTGCCCGAGGGCCGGAAGAAGCAGTCAAGTACGGAGATCATGAGATCCTTGGCCACCTGGGCCTGGGTGTGGCCTCCCTTTAGATGCAGTCTGAAGGCCCAGGGCTGGAGCCCTAGGAGTGAGCTGGCCATGGCTGGACAGAAACCAGAAGTTGGCAGGTAGGTGTGGCGAGGCTGCTGTGAGAGCTCCCCAGATCAGAAGTGGCCTTGGGGACCAGGCTTGGGGATGAGTGGGAAGTGAGATGAAGCTGAGAGAAACTGGGTCCTGAAAACCCCTTTTGAGTCCTGGATCCAGCTGTGCCTGAAGACCACTGTGAAACTTCCCAGTTTTGCACACTAATGCGTTCCGTTTTTTCCACAGGCCAGTTTGAGTTGGATTTCCTTCCACTCACAACCACACATGATCTGGCCAGGAAGTACAGCCGCTGTCACTGGGGGCCCTCGCCCCGCCCCTGCCTGCGTCACTGCGAGGCAGAGCCACCTGCCTGAGCCGTCGGCTCTCTCCAGATCCACTTCACTCTCCCTCTGCAACCCTGGGCCCTGGCGCCTCTCCGTGGGATCCATGGCACTGCAGCCCCACCCTTGCCCTTGGAGCCCCCCAAGCTGGCCACCCTCTCTGGTGTCCATACAGCTCCCTGCTTCTCATGGTGTCCTGGCCAAAGCCCATTCTTGTCCACTCCATGGAAGCCCACGCTCACACCCTCCCGGGGCACCCATCACGGCCTGGCCTGGCCCTCCACCCTCTCACCCACCCAAGCCAAGCCCTAAGCCCAGCCATTGCTCTGGGTGCTGAAGAACTGGTCTAACTCTGGGTCCCTGTGCACACAGGTGCACGTTCATTCACAAACCCCCACACCCACACGCGCAGGTGTCTCAGGCACACACACCTGCCTGCTTCCTCCTGCCCCCTGCGTGCTCCCTGAATGCAGGCACGTGGCTGGCAGCCTTATGTCCTTGGCAAGGAGTTGCTCTGCTCAGGCGGGCAGGGCAGGAGGCGTCAAGTACAGGTCATCGTGAGTCTGAAGTCATTTGCTTGGGAGATCCCATGGGCATTGGAGTTCAAGTCCAGAGAGACACAGGAATTCGGAAGGGGAAAAGGTGAAGGAAGAAACAAAGAAGAGGCTTTAAAAAAAGGATTTATTTATTTATTTACTTACTTACTTACTTACTTAAAAAGCAGAGATACAGAGAAAGAATGAGGGAGAGACCTATCTTCCACCTGCTGGTTCACTGTCCAAATGGCTGCAATGGCTGGGGCTGGGCCAGGCTGAAGCCGGGAGCCAGGAGCTTCTTCCAGGTCACCACATGGATGCAGGGGCCCAAGCACTTGGACCATCTTCCGCTGCTTTCCCAGGTGCATTAGCAAGAAGCAGGATTGGAAGAGGAGCAGCTGAGCCTCGAATGGGTGCCCATATGGGAAACCAGCGCTGCAGACAGAGACTTGACATTCTATACCACAGCGCTGGCCCCACAAAGAAGAGTTTCTAACTCTGGGGAAGTATTTGCCCCCCTGCCATTCACCCAGCACCAGCACCAGGGCCTGCAGACCCTGACTGATCCACGGGTTTTCCAGGTGCCTGATACACCTGCCTTCCATGGTGGAAAACATTCGGTCAGGGCCAGCATTGCAGCGTAGTGGGTCAAGCTGCTGCCTGCAGTGCTGGCATCCCATATGGGCACCAGTTTGAGACCCAGCTGCTCCACTTCCAATCCAGCTCTCTGCTGTGGGAAAGCAGTAGAAGATGGCCCAAGTCCTTGGGCCCCTGAACCCGCATGGGAGACCCGAAGAAGTTCCTGGCTCCTGGCTTCAGATCTGCACATCTCTGGCTGTTTCGGCCAACTGGGGAGTGAACCAGTGGATGGAAGACTTCTCTCTCTCTCTCTCTCTCTCTCTCTCTCTCTGTAACTCTGAATTTCAAATAAATAAATAAAATTTTTTGAAAACTTTGGTCAGTATTTATTTCCCTGTGTTTGGATCCTCTCCCTGGGTAGGTTGACAATGCTTGCTGCTTAGTCACTAGACCCATGCCCCTGTCAAACAGTGCCCTGTAAACACCACATCCAGCATTTAATTTAAATCGTCACAGCCCATTTTACAGGTCAGAATAGTGAGGCTTCAACTCCCCCAAGGTTGCACAGTGCACATGGCAGAATGTCAGCATTTTATTTAGAAGACTGATTTATTTGAAAGGCAGAGCAGCAGAGAGAGAAAGAGCAAAAACGAGAGAGAGACATCTTTCATCTGCTATCTCACTCCCCAAATAGCTGCAACAGGAGCCAGGAGCCAGGAACTCCATCCGGGTCTCCCACACAGGTGACAGGGGCCCAAGCACCTGGGCCATCTTCTGCTGCCTTCCCAGGTGCATTAGCAAGAAGCTGGATCAGAAAGAGTAGCTGGGCCCGGAGCTTCCCTCTGTTACGGGAGGCAGATGTCCCAGATGGCAGCTCGACCTCGCTGAGCCCCAGAACCACAGCTTGGAGCACAGGCCTGTGTCGAGTCACCCTAATCTCAGCCTGGAAGAGGCAATTAATGCATTGCACTTGAGAAATTCCTTTAGATCTGGAAATCTCCACTTATTTTGCTGGAGCCCTTTGATTTTTCAAAGTGGCTACAAAACAACTTAGCTGTCTTTGAGAGAATCAAATTGTCTCCGATGAATGTGTCAAGACTTTGATGTTTGCAGTCTTTGTTTTAAAACCCACTAAGGGTGAGTTTCATGTGAGTTTCACCCTTTGGAACCTGTTGGATTCCTCCTTCCAGCCCAGCTTTCCGAGGTCCCGTCAACACCGAAAGGAAACGGAATAAAATTGAATTGAGTTCCTGCTCTTGCTGTGTTCCAAATGAGCTCATACGTAAGGGAGCAGCAACAACAAAGTGTGGAGCGAATCTGGCCCGAAGAGGTCAGGCGGCCCAGCCAGGGCAGCCCTGGGGAGGCCACACACAATGTCTGTCTGCAGCCCCAGCTGCACCTGCTGCACTCCGGCGAGGCACCTTCTGAAAACCCATCTCTCCCTTGAGGCCCAGGTCCTACATGTCCCTGGCCGCTCAGCCACTCACAGGGAGAAAACATCGCATGCATACTTGACAGACAATACGATGCGGGGGGGAGAAGGATGCCCACTGGACATGAACTTGGGCTTCAGCCCCTGCATCAGTCTGCTTACCTGTGAGATGCGGCCTCGCTCCCCGAGCAGGGTTGGCCTGAGTTTTCAGGCTGAGCCCTGTGAAGCTGAGGACGGAGCCTGGAGCCGGGAGACACTGCGCGGAGCCCTCCCTCCTGGCCACTTCTTTACACACTTCCGCTGGTTCCCACTGTGAAACAGGAGTGCACCTGAGATCCCAGGGTCCTTCGCAACTTCTCTCACCCCATCTGGCCCTGGGTGGGACCTCTGAGCCCATGGCCTCCCTGCCACCGTTCCCATTTCCAGTCGGCTCCTGACCCGGCCCTTGTCCCTTCGCCCCGCGGGCCCGGGACCTGTGAGATAGAACCAGACAATGGGACATGGAATTCAGTCACACACATAGGGAAAAAAAATTCTGAAAATGGAAAGTAAATAAATATGGATGTTGAGGACCTAATTCTGATAAGCGGATTTTCAAAATTAGCCATTTGCAAGAGTAGATTAAATGCATTGAACGTGGCGGGTGCAAGGCTGCCCATTAAAATGCAGAGCAGGCCCCCGTCCAGCCGATTCCGGGGAGGAGGCACGGAGGCCCCCTTTGCAGCGGGCATGTGTGCCGGGATAAGCTCTGAATGCCTTTTAAGAGCACTAATTTGCTGTTGTCGTGCTGGCAAACAGCACTCCTGGAAAGGGGCCACTGGCTGCCTTCTGTCCACGAGGCGACCAGGACGGGGGAGGGCCCACTGCGGGGGGCCGGGCTGGGGTGGGCCGCGCCTGGGCTCCTGGGGGGGCCGCTCTCTGTCAGCAGGAATGCAGGCAAGCGCCAAGGACAAAAGAATGACACTGGCTCTCCCATCACCTTCCCAGCCAGCAGCCGCCTCGCCGTCGTCCCCCCCCCCCCCCAACGCCATCCTCTGCAGTGAGGATCCTGGTCCCAGAATGCCTTGCAGCTCCTTCCATGGCAACGGTCGCCCTCCCTCCTGGCCGTGCTGCCTCTGCCTCCTTCCTCGCCACTCCTTCTCCCTGCAGCCCACTCCTGTCCCCAGAGCCGGGCCTCCAGGAAGGAGGACAGCACAGGCGATCATGGGCGCAGACTCCAGGCACAAAGCTGGAGTAGGGGAAGGCCGGCATCCCAAAATGCCCGGCTCCGCCCTACCTGCTTCCCCCTCCGGGCTCCAAGCCCAGGGACCTTCCAGCCCCACACAGCCCGCGGCTGTGTTTCAGATTTGAGGAAACCCTGGAGATACAGAGTGTGTGCTCTTCATTGTGATCCCATGGCAAAGGCGTGGGCGAAGCCGGCGAGCGACGCAACACATCAGTGTCCTTGTGATGCCACATGCGGGCTTGAGGACCAGCTTCTGCAGCTTCCAGGCTGCTCCCTAGAGGCCCCGAAGCTCCAATGCACCACGTGCCCTCATGTGTCACAGAGAGCCCAGACAGCCACATCACTCACCCCATTTGATTCTCCTGCCTGGGATGAGCTTCCCATCACTTGGAATAGACCCCACAGGCCCTGCCAGATCTGTCCACAGCTGACCTCCCCCACCCCCTCAGGGTCCTTGTTCCTCACGTCCTCGTGTTCCTCTCCACATCTGCCATCCTGTCCCCTTAGTGCTGTACCTATTCCTGCCCCAGGACCTTTGCACCTGCTACTCTCTCTTCTACTATTGACATCAGGCCTCGGCTCCAATGCCGGCTCCCTGACCCTCTGCAAAACAGGGAGAGTTGTGTGCCAACATTAAACCTGGACCTGCAGAGACCCTGTAGGCATGAGAGACAGCTGGGAGTGCAGCACACTCCTGGGCCGGCAGCAGAGCCTGTCCCACCCCCAGCAGATGCAGCCACCTGCGCTCGCCAGGACGAGGGTGAGGTGGGGACAGGCTCCCATCTGTGGCAGCTCCCAGTTAAGGAGCAGGGCTCAGAGGAGGCCAAGCAGAGGGGGCGGCTTCTACTTCTCTCCCATTTCACGGACAAGACAGCCAAACTCCCACAGCTCGTGGGCAGCAAAATGAGGCTCAAACCCGGTCTGGGGCAGGGGAGGAGGGCGTCTGGAGAGATTCCATCTGCAGATTCGAAACACTGGCATCAGCTCCAAGCTCATTTACCCACCCCCCAGGGGGGGGGACTCCCACCTGGAAGGACCAAGGCCCACCCGGGCTGAACAAGCCCCCTTTCCCCCAGGACACTCCGATGCCGGAGCTACAGGGACCCTGCACTTGGCTGAGAGGAGAGCATGGAGGAGCCCCCGCAAACATCCCTTCTGGAATCCCCACCCTGCTGCCTTTGCCCCAACTCGAAAGTGGGGCGAGGAGGCCAATCGGTGCCCGCCTCACCTTGGCCGTGGTCCATCAGGGGCTCAGCAGCCCTCTGCATGGCCTCGGGTGCACGCATCTGCCAGGCTCCGCCCTGTGACCCCCGCGCCTGGGCAGGACCATCCCCCATGGATGTGGGGGTGGGTGGGGCATGTGCCTGGGAAGGCCAAAGGGGAGGACTGGCTTGAGCCACACAGGTGGGGACAACTGGGCCTCTCGGGGATGGTGTGCTGCCCCCACCTGTGGGAAGGGTCTCCTCTCTTTCAAGCTCTGCACCATCTGAGATGGCTGTGAGGCCCAGAGAGGGTCTGGAGGCTGGACCGGGGAGCAGCCCAGTTGTCTTAGCTCACATACAAGATGTCACTCCAAGAAATACTCCAGGGAGGAGGCCTGCGGCGCGGGGTGTGCAGCCAAGGCCATGGCTGCCCCGCAGTGTCTGACCAGGGGAGCTCCTGGCCCCGCCTGGCCCCGCCCCTTCCTCACAGCAGGGGAGCAGAGGTGGGCAGAGAAGCAGGTTTGCACCTTAGAGGAGCTGCGGACAATTCTGGAGTAGCAGATTCATGCCAGGCCCACAGCCGAGCAAGCACTGGGCACGGCGGGTCGGGGGTGGGGGTGGGGGTGGGGTGGCCTTCTCTGCCCAGGCAGCAGAAGTGCTCCAACTCAGGGACATGGAAATGGAGGCCCGAGACAGGCTTGGCTCCACGGAAGGTGTGTGTTGGGGGGTGGGGCCCAGGGCTGGTGCCCAGGGCTCAAGCAGGTGCTCAGACATTAAAATGCTTCCAGATGGTAAGGCAGGGGTCTTGCCCTGTGTCCCTGCCACTCTGGCCTTGCCCAGGCTGCAGGGCCACCCAGCCCTGGCCCATCCCACAACCGGCCACAGCCCTAATGCCTCTGCTCAAATGGTCTCTGGGAGTTAACACTTCCTGCGATGGCTGGGTTTCTGCAGAGCAGCTGGTGCACACCTGACCTGAAGCCCTCCCTTAGCTACAGAAACCCCTGCTTCGTGGAGGCCACCACTCAGTCCACAAAGATCGCCCCGGGAGCCCCAGCTCATCCCAGATACGGACCCAGATCTGCCCTGAAACGATCTTGCCCAGCCTCCTGTGGGCTTCCCAGAGCTGTCGGTCCCAGTGGTCTGAAAGTGGAGGCTGGAGGGGCGCTCTGCACGTGGGCAGGCGCCGCGCCCCTGATCTCCATCGGCGAGAAACCCGCTCCAGCCCCTCTGAGCCTCTTCCTTCCCACAGACCAATATCTCAAAATTAGTCTTCAGTTCTGAACAAGAGCAAAAAAATCATTAGAATTTTTCCTCGGGGACTTGTTTTCGTCTGTGTTTGCCGAACCCCAGGCCGGGGTCTCTGCAGTTGCTTATCGGAGTTATTTTTTTCCCCCTTTGTTACCACCGCGCTCTTCTCCGAATCTAGTTGTCTGCGTTGGTGGGAAGCTCGGGCCTCCCACGCGGGGAAGTTCCGACTCCAGCTCACACACGTGGGGGCCAGGGGAGCTGCGGGCTCCAATCCAGATGGCTCAGGGAAGCACGCAGGGCTGGGGGAGACAGAGCCAGAGAAGCACTCGGCGGAGGCGCTGGGAGTGCCGAGCTAAACAAACGCATGGCCAATTACCCGTGGCAACCTTGCCCCCCCCACAGTCCCCCCGCAGGAGGGGAGACAGCCGGAAAAACAGGAAAATAATACCGAGCCAATCATACCACGGTGGGAGTCGGTGCCCAGCTGGGATTTGCTGCCACGCTTTCCCCAAGACCAGGAGGGGAGGCCAGGGAAAATTCTAGAATCTAAGAGGACGGGGCAGCTGGCAGAAGAACGGGTGATGCTCACGAGTACAAAAACTCGAGGGTGGGGCTAAGGTTCGGAAAGAGGGGAGGGCGCTGGAGAAAGAGAGCAGGGGCCCCCCAGCCGCGGTCTGTCCACCCCTCCCGGGCTGCCCCTTGCCCCACACCCGCAGTGCCTGCTGGGTAATGAGGGCCAGGTCTGTGGCAGACACAGGGAGCCCCCCTGCCGCGGGAACATCTTTTTGTCCTTGAGCGGGTGGTGATAGATAGAGGCTCGGAGTTGGGAGGGAAGTAGCCGAGGGTCACTGGGAGAATTAATACCATAATTGAGAATAACAACCAGGCCTCCTATTTACTAGATAAAATAGCACCAGGGGATGTTCTGAGAGAGACGGGAAAATAGAATTTGAAATCATTTTTTATTTCTCTGCAAATGTAGTTGGTGTTGGGTTTTTTCCCTGTCTCCCCCGGAGATGCTGCTGCTGTCACTCTTCCTCCATCCCATAGATTTCATTCCCTTCCACCAGCCTGCTCTTTGCAGGGTGCAGGCACTGACCAGCTGCAGAGGCTCCCAGGGAGGGGGCCAGCGTGGCTGTCCAGAGCCCTCTGGGGCCATCCCAGGCCAAGTGTGCACCTGCAAGCTGGCGGTCACCTGAACCACTTCTGCTGGCCCAGGACACAGCTCTGCCCATGCCAGGCCCCTGGAGCCGGCTGCTCCCCATCTTGGGGGCTTGATGTTTCCTGTTTGTGGAATGAGCCCACTCTCCCATGTTCTAAGAAGCGCAAATGTAACTGACACGCTCGGAGGGCCTGAAGTCCTTGGGGCCACCCAAGACATGGTGACCGCTGCTATCCAAGGGGTTTTTAGGGAGACGGATGTGAGAATTGTGAAGAGCTAGGAAATTAATTGGAGGGTGTTGACTGCAGGAATAAAGTAACAGAAGAAAATTACCTCTCAAGAACTAGGACGCCACAATTAGCGGGGATGAAAATGATGTCGGGTGGTGGCTCCTAGAGCTGGGACGGGACAGCCCACCAGTCATGGCCCCGGGGCCAGCAGGGGCCCCAGAGCTGTGGGGGGCTGGAATGATGGGAGGGCTTCAGGGCTACTGCACCCCACGGAGGAGGGAAACTGAGGTTGGCAAGCGATGCAGACCAGGGCCAGATGCGGATTCCAGTCTCTGTTCCCATGGTCACCGGCTGTGTGACCTTGGGCACCTTGTGAAGGAGACTGGAGACAATATACACTAAGATCCTTTCTGGGCGGGTGCTGTGGCATAGCAGGTAAAGCTACCACCTGCAGTTGCAGCATCCCATATGGGCGCTGGTTCTAGTCTCGGCAGCTCCACTTGCTATCCAGCTCTCTGCCATGGCCTGGGAAAGCAGTAGAAGATGACCCAAGTCCTTGGGCCCCTGCACCTGCATGGGAGATCAAGAAGAAGCTCCTGGCTCCTGGCTCCGGATCAGCACAGCTCCAGCCATTGAGGCCAATTGGGGAATGAACCAGGGGATGGAAGACCTCTCTCTATCTGTTTCTCCTCTCTCTGTGTAACTCCGACTTTCAAATAAATAAAAATAAATTTAAAAAATCCTTTTTAGTCCCAAATCTTAAGTCTAAGCACTCTGGAATATCAGAGTAGGGTATGGGGGGGGGGTGGTTGGGGACCAGCGGGGTTAGAAAGAACCTAAAATAAAATAGAACTAGCTTGGGGCTGGCACCGTGGCTCACTTGGTTAATCCTCCGCCTGTAGCGCCGGCATTCCATGTGGGCGCCGGGTTCTAGTCCTGGTTGCTCCTCTTCCAGTCCAGCCCTCTGCTGTGGCCTGGGAAGGCAGTGGAGGATGGCCCAAGTGCTTGGGCCCTGCACCCGCATGGGAGACCAGGAGGAAGCACCTGGCTCCTGGCTTCAGATCAGTGCAGTGCACCAGCTGCAGGGTGCCATTTGGGGGGTGAACCAACAGAGGGAAGACCTTTCTCTCTCTCTCTCTCTCTCTCTCTCTCTCTCTCTCTCTCTCTCTCCCACACACACACACACACACACACACACACACACACACTGTCTATAACTCTACCTGTCAAATAAATTTAAAAATTTTTTAAAAATAGAACTAGCTGCGGGGGGCAAGCTGTTAAGATGCTAGGTTGGAACTCCTGCACCTAGTATTGGAGTGTCTGCGCTCAAGTCCTGGCTCCAGCTGCCTGTTAAAGTGTGTTGGGGGGTAGCAGGTGGCAGCTCAAACAGTTACGTCCCTGCCACCCACATGGGAGATCTGGATGGAATTCCCAGCTCCCAGCTCCAGCCTGACCCAGACCCAGCCTCTGTGAGCATTTGTGTCTCTCTGCCTCTCAACTAAATGCATCCATTTTAAAAGTTTAAAAGTAGAATCAGGCTGGAATCCTTGTCTGGGTACCAGGCAAGTCCTTCTACCTCCGTGTTCTCACCTGTCACACGGGAAGACGCACCTGTGCACAGAGGCAGTGGAGACGGTGTGTTGGATGAAACAGGTGGCAGCAGGCCCAGCTGTCACTGTGAGCGGGCCTTCCACTTGCCTCTTAGCCAGCTCGGCCCTGCCCTGGGCTGCCTGCCCTGGGTGGAGGTGTAGGGAGGAAGGGTGTGAGTGGAAGGTATGCATAGACTTGAGAGACCCACCTTGTTCTTGGGGAGACAATCAGCATGTCTCCTGCCCCCACCCCACCTTGCAAAGTGTGACGGACAAGTGAGCTAAGCCGGACCAAGCAGTAACAGCCTGGGGGCTCTTGAGGGGCTGCTTGAGCACAGATGTGCTCCCCACACCCCCAGGAACCAGCGGTTAGAAAGCTACATGGGACACGCACATCCCATATCAGAGTCTGGGATCCGTGTCCCATTCAGGTTCCTGCTAATGAGCAGGCGGGGAGGCAGCAGCGATGCTCAAGTCCTGGATTGAATGTCGGGTTCCTGGCTTCAGCTCGGCGCAGCCCTGGCTGCTGTGGGCATTTGGAGAGTGTGGTAGTGCATGTAAGCTCGCTCTCGATCTCGCTCCCCACCCCCCGTGTCTCTATGCCTTCCAAACAAAATGAAGATAAATTTTCTTAAATAAGTAAATAAAGTCAGAGTGTCTCGTAGAATTTATTAAAAACTGTAGTCGGTCCCGCACGGAGTCCTGGATCCAGCTATAACCCGCAGCTGGGCTGCTACATGAGCCGACATAATCCTTGTTTGCTGAAACCAGCCAGCAACTACTTCATCAGGCCTCTTCCATCCCACCAAGTCACCAGCTCATTTAGAAGGGAGAGTCCCCTCTCGGACGGGCTGACTCTGGGGTGGCAATTTTCGCCCCGCCCACTCTGTCATCCCAGCAGCAGGAGGAAGCCCCCGGGTTGTGGTCCCGGTGCCACAGCCCCTCCCACGCAGGAGCCCGGCGTGCTTTACCCGGGAAGCGTCCTCTCTGCTCTGGGACCCCGAGCAGCCGGGCTCAGAGCTGCATTAGGGGAAGTGGCAGCCCTGAACTGTTGGAATGGATCTACATCAACGATGACAGCGAGACGGGGCGGGAGGGGGGGGGTGACTTTAAATAGATTCTCACGGGGGCACCAGCCAGGGCAGGGGCAGGCTGCCTTCGGCGGCTATTCCCTCGCACGGCAGGGCCCCTCCCCTGTGTACTTTTAGCCTGCCTCCCCCTGGCCCTGTCATAAATTAATCCACACAGTCGTTACTCCCCGAGTTTTAATCAGAGGCGAGAACACAGGAGTGGGCGCTGTGTAACCTACGGACAGGCTCTGGCGGAGGAATCAGCGCCCTGAGACAGGCGTCAGCAGGTGCATGCACCTCCCCCCGCCCCCACACCCTCTGCCATCTGCGGTCCTTTCTCCACGGAGCTGCACCGTGGGGTCCATCCTGTGCTAGTTCCGGTTCTGCGCCTCAGGAGCCTGGGCTCTGGGCAAAGCAGCCCCGCGGCCCCGCTCTGGGTCTGTGGTCAGATTCCCCGCGTGGCCAGCGATGGGGGCGTTCCTGCTGCAGGACCTTGAAGGTGAACCTGGGTGGGGGAGAGGGCCTGAGCCCTGTTGGCTGCAGATCTCCCTGTGTGCCTGGGAGCCCTCTCGCCCCCCGCCCGCCCACGGAGCCAGAATCCCACCCTCACTGCCAGGCCGCAGGCGCTGCCTCGGGGCCTCAGTGCATTTTCTCATTTAGTCCTCAAAAGTAGCTGGTGACGGCAGAACTTTCAGTATCTCCATCACACACGCGCGCGGGGAAAGTGAGGCTCAGAGAGGCTAAGCAGCCTCCAAGGCTCTCAGCTCGGCTAGGAGGCAGCAGAGCCAGGACTCGGCCCAGGGAGGCCAGCTCCGGAGCCCGAGTTTCGGTCCTGCTGCTTCCACTGTCTGCCGTTGCTTCCTCCCACGTGTGAGGAAGGGGACTGTATTGTCTATTATCTTCTTTGCTCCTAACCACACTCTAAGGCCAACAAGACCCACTGCACAGACAAGAACACTGAGGGCCAGAAGAGATGAGACTGAGGTAGATCACTCAACATGGTAAATGGCCATGTGGGGATTCGAACCCAGGTCTACAGGTCTCCGACACTGCTGCTCTGCCTTTCAGTGTCCGAGAACTGCCGAGCTGTAACAGCCTACAAAGGGTTTGCTTTGAAATCATTGCAGATTCACGGCACCTCGCAGAGGTGGCACAGAGAGGGCCCATGAACCCTGCCTGCACTGGGCTTCCCACCACGCTCAGTATCACTTGCCCCTAGCACAGCACTAAGATCAGGAGACCGGCAGGGGCGCCATCTTTGCAAGTCATCCTATATCCTTTGCCATGCATGGCGATTCATGAAGCCATCGTAGCAATCACGGGACGGAACTGTCCCATCACCACTCACCCACGGTCACACTCGCCTCTGCCCCACCACCGTCCCTAACTAATCTGGTTGCCATCTCTAGAACAGCGCCACGTCAGGAACAGAATGCAAATGGAATTCATCTCGTATTGCTTGAAACTGGCTTTCTTTGCGGACAAAAGCCTGATTTTGAAATAAGCATTTGTTAAGGATCTGCGGGGTATCAGACACCTACCAGGTCCTTCCTGGAATATTTCACAGAGGGCCCTTTGCGGTTGCAAGCGACAGAACTCAGCTATGTTACAAAAGGGAAGGCACAGGCATCGGTGGCTGGGAAGTGCAGAGGTGGCGCTGGCCTCAGGCCCAGCTGGATCCAGGGGCTGGTTAGGCCTGCTCCCACACCCCGCGTCTTGGCTGCGCTGTTCTGCAGGCTGGTGCTCACCCACACTCCTGGGAAAAGCTCCAGCACGAGTTCTGGCGCTGATTGGCCCAGCGAGGGGCCCTCCTGGACCAATCACCGAAGGGAGGAGGAGCTTGCCATGCTCTGATCGGCTCCTCCTTGGTCACGTGCCCTCTCCTGCGCATCACGCCCAAATCAAAGGCACCCAGGAGGTGACGAGGGTTAGGGAAGAGTCCAGTGGGGTCAGGGGAAGCCAAGCTGCGCCTGTGGGACCGGCGAGGGGGTTGGCCTGGCTGAGCTTGTTAGGGCGCGGAGAGGCTATGGCGGGCCTCGATCCCTGGGTTTGTGGCTCGCCTAGGCTTTTTCCTCCTTCCCAGCGGCTTCTGCCCTCTGCTTACTCTCAGGCTCAGCTATGAGACGGAAAAGCGGGACTGGCCCAGCTTCATACCCGATCCTGGCTGGGGCCTTCCCTCGGAGTCTCTTTGGGGCCCAGCGAATGGACCGCCAGACCCCTCAGGCCCGGGGAGGCCTCGGGTGGCCCCGGCCTGGAAGGCAGGAGCCGCTGCAGTCACGTGCCTGTGTGCGCGCATGCGCACCCAGGCACCACCCCACGCATGCGCCATGGCAGGGCTCCAGGAGAGCCGCCGACGGGCCCGGCGCCGCGGGACCACGAGGACGGGCAGATGGAGCGCGTGACTCAGCGCGGCGGCCAGATGTGGCCAGATGAGAAAAATAAACACGGAGGCCGGAGGCCAGCCGTCCACGCCCCCGGCAGAGGCGGGCGGTGACAGACGGAGGGCCAAGGGAATGGGGAGATGGACGGCCCCGTCAGGCTCGGCGCAGCGAGGAGAGCCGAACAGATGGCGTCGTTAAAGAGAGCCGCCTGCGTGAGGGAGCCGGGCTCTGCGCGCCTGGGCCGGGGGCACCCAGGGCAGGCCTGCCTCCTTCGGCCTGGGCCGGGGTCCTGACCTCAGTCTGTCTCAGGGGACCGCAGGTGTGCGCAGCCTTTCGGGGGTCTGTCCCAGGACCTGGGACATCCCAGTGCTCATAGCACCTGCCACCCAGACACAGCACCCTCTCCCCCAAGTCCCTGCGCGGAGGCTCTTCCCCAGCTGTCACCTCCTCTGAGAAGCCCTCCCTGACCACTCCACCTGAAGGGGCGCTGGCACTCTGTCCCCACCGGCTGTCCCTCCATAGCACCTCCCCTGCGTCCCACTTCCTTGTCCTCGCCAGCTGCTCTCACCCCCGCTAGAAGCGAAACTCCCACTGCTCTGCTGTTTCAAAGCCTGGTCCCATGGGGTACCTGATCACCTGACGGGACCGAGGGTGGAGGCAAGGGACACCCTGCCCTAGAGTGAGGGCCGGAGCAGGGGCTCCCCGGGGCTGCCTGCCCCCGCCCCCGAGTCCTGCCACCCCACGGGCCCCTGTCTCGGCTGCTTTCCCTGGCCCTGCTTCAAGTGGCTGTGACATCAGGAAGCCACATCAGGCCCTGGGCTGGCCACCACGCTAATTCCTCAATGGGGACAGAGAAACCAGCGTCCCCGTGCTGGGAGCCTGTGCCTGTCACCTGTCATGGCATAGGTGGTTGAGATGAGAAGGTGATCCTGGCTTCTCTGGGGACGCTGAGCACGGTCACAAAGTCCCCTGCAAGAGGGAGGCAGACTGGCCACCAAGGCAAGAGGCTGGACGGGCGGGAGGACGGGGTCTGGCGCCCAGGCCTGCAGGCGGCCCCCAGAAACTAGAAAAGCCCAGAAAGGGATTCTCCGAAGGGGCCAGCCCTGCCCACGCCTTGCCTTGTGCCCGGTGACCCGGCTTTGGCGCTTCTGCCTTCTGGAACCATACGAGGATACGTGGGTAAGGGTGACGATGTCACTGGAACAGAGAATTTCGTTTTTGCAGAAAGAGTGCTGTGCTGTGCCCAGACGAATGGCTGGGGTGGTCGGTTTCACCTTCGGGGGAAGGGGGATTTGTCTCAAAAATTTTTTTTTTTTTTTGACAGGCAGAGTGGACAGTGAGAGAGAGAGACAGAGAGAAAGGTCTTCCTTTGCCGTTGGTTCACCCTCCAATGGCTGCCGCGGCCAGCGCGCTGCGCTGATCCAATTGCAGGAGCCAGGTGCCAGGTGCTTCTTCTGGTCTCCCATGGGGTGCAGGGCCCAAGCACTTGGGCCATCCTCCACTGCACTCGTGGGCCACAGCAGAGAGCTGGCCTGGAAGAGGGGCAAGCGGGACAGAATCCGGTGCCCCGACCAGGACTAGAACCCGGTGTGCCGGAGCCGCAAGGCGGAGGATTAGCCTGTTGAGCCACAGCGCCGGCCGATTTGTCTCAATTTTTAAAAATGAAAAAAGGCACCCAAAATGTCATTTTGACAGCTGGCGCTGGATGCTAACACATGGCCAGCCTGTAAGCAGCCTGAGTGTCAGGCCACCTCCGCCTGGCAGGGCGTGGGGAGGGGACATGGCGGAGCCAGTGCTTGCCAGAGGAACACACACCACGCAAGCGGCCACGTGCGGCTTGCTTCCTCCCGTCAGCCTCCTGGGGGGGCTTCTACAGCGACCCTCGACTTCCCCTACAAGGGAACTGAGGCTCAGAGATGGGAGGGGACTTGCCCAAGGTCACACGCCATGTAGCAGAGCAAAACGTGAACCTGAGTCCTCCATCCCCGCCACCGGCATCCCCCAGCCGCAGGCCCACAGCCGCTCAAATGCCCAAACACTGGGTTTTAGCAGCTCCTGAAAGAGCGGAGGGAGAATTGCCTGCTTTCTCTCTGTTTGTAACCAGGCAATCTCTTCCAGTTAATCATAGACCGGAGAGGCTCATTCTGTCCCGAAACGCCCACAGTATATCTGCGATTGCCTGGGAAAGTGCAAAACCCCAGTTCACTCACGTTCCCTGCACAGCGCGGCTGGAGGTGGGGGCTGGGCTGCCAGCTCCCAGTCAGGAGGCTGCGGAGGGCTCTGTGTGGCCTGCCCTGACTCCCTGCCATTTTTCACTGGGGCCCGGTGTCCAATGCCCGAAGATGTCTCTCTGAAATCAGAAGTCAGGTCAAACTCTGGCTGTGTTTCTGTGTAGGGCAGGGCAGGCGGGGCTCAGCCAAGTAACCCGCAAGTCCAGGTCTCGGGCCATCGCACAGATGTTTGTTGCTCGCTCACACTCCATGCGGGTAGCAGGGAGCTCTGTGCCACATGGTTGCTCTGTGCCACATGGAGGCGCCACAGCATCGCAGTGGCCTGAGATGCATGGCCTTCTCGGTTGCTGCTTCGGGAAGAGACGTGTTCATTGCACAACTTCAGCATGGGACGCCCACCTGCAAGGATCCAGGAGGTAAAGCACTCATGTTGTAGGGATTGGTGCTTCCTGCAGTTGTGCAGTGCACAACATAGAGGACTGTCCCTGGCAGCCCTTCTCTCTCTAGTTGGTCACAGTTTGCCCCAGGGTCAGACTTCTTCACAGATGCCCCCAGAACATTGCATTGCATCCTCTGCCTTAGAGTCCAGCATCATGCAGGACAAGTTGACAGGTGGTCCCCGGCCTCAGTTTCCAGCAACTTCCCCCAGAATTCCTTGAGCCCCAGTGCCCTTGCCAGCATCCCTCAGGTCGGATGGCCGTCAGGGCTCCTTAAAGCAGATCGGCTTGTGAGCTGGACCACACTGAGCCGGCTAATGACCTTGAAGGCTATGACTTCAGTGACAAATGCAGTGACGGCGAACGGGAGCTGGCTGGCCCAGGAGGAGGAGTCGCTTCACCCGACACACCCGTGTTGTGTTTGTGAATGCACCCTTCTCCCTCCTGGCTCTCCCTTCCACTCTGCTCCGTCCTGGGGAGGGCCAGGGAGCAGGGCAGAAAGGGCTGTGTTTTCCCAGCCAAGGAGCAGCAGTCTGCGAAGCTGGACCAAGAGGGGGATTCACTGGGGCCCGGGAGGAGAGATGGCCTCGGGTAGGGTGGCTCGTAGGCCTCCCTAGCTAGGTGACAGGGCTAGGGGCACGTGGTCACCTGCAGGAAAAACCTTCCAGGTCAAGAGAACAGTAAAAGTAAAGGCCCCCGGTAGGGTTGGGCAGGCAAGGTGGCCAGGCCTGGAGGCGAGCAATGGACAGAGGAAAAAGGGAGACGTGACCCTTGCCCCGTGAGAGCCCAGCAGAGGTCCTGGGCGGACCAGAAGGTGAAGCGCACCGGACAGCGGAGCCAGGACGACGCCTCTGTGCCGAGTGACAGAGTGGTGAGCAGTGCCTCTGGGGTCCTCGTGTCTCCTGGGGTCTGAATCAGCCCCGTTACCGTGGGAATCCTGCCAGGTGCCCACCCCGGGGACACCAAGGGGAAGAGAGGAGGAAACAGATGAGCTCGATGCCAGGTCTCGCAGTGGCAATGACCAGAGTCCAAGAGGGCCAGACAGAGGTCCCCGAGGACATGGGGCCTCCTGTGGCCCTGGCAGCGCGGTGTTGGAGGGGCGGGGATGGGCACGGGGAAGGGGCTGGCCTGCAGGAGGCCAAGGAGGGGACAGCCACACCTCCGCCAGCGGTGGCTTCCCTGCAGAAGCCTGAAACATGAAGTCGGGCCAGCGTCAGTGGCGTAGTGAGATGAGCCACCGCCTGCGATGCTGGTATCCCGTGTGGGTGCCGGTTTGAGTCCCGGCTGCTCCACTTCCGGGCCAGCCCCCTGCTGATGTTCCTGGGAAGGTTCCCTCATCCAACCCCACCCCCTAACCCAGCACAGCCCCGCCTATGTCCCCAGGATCTGCTTCATGAGCTGCTGGGCCACCTGTGCCCCACACAGGGCCCAAAGTCAGAACAACACTTCCTGTTTTCAAAACCCAGATTTTAAAAAATTTATTTGAAAGGTAGAGTTATAGACAGTGAGCGAGAGAGAGAGAGAGAGAGAGAAAGGTCTTCCTTCCGTTGGTTCACCCTCCAATGGCCAGTGCGGCTGGTGTGCTGCAGCTGGCGCACTGCGCTGATCCAAAGCCAGGAGCCAGGTGCTTCTCCTGGTCTCCCATGCAGGTGCAGGGCCCAAGCACTTGGGCCATCCTCCACTGCCCCCCTGGGCCACAGCAGAGAGCTGGACTGGAAGAGGAGCAGATGGGACTAGAACCCGGTGCCCATATGGGATGTCGGTGCCGCAGGCGGAGGATCAGCCAAGTGAGGCATGGTGCTGTCCCCAAAACCCAGATTTCTAATTCCTCTGCAAAACCTATCATGGCCACCCTGTCCAGCCTCTCCCGCACTCACCCCTGGGAGCTGGAACCCAGGGACCACTCCCCAGCTGCCTCCCACCCTGCTGGGCCTGTGAGATCGTGAGCCCTGCCCATCGAAGGTGAGGAGGGTCCTGGTAGGGGCATCACCCACTGCTGTTGGAACTGACAGACACAGGGCTGGGCCCTGCAGCCTGGGGCTGAGGGGACCCCACTGTGCCCACAGGCAGGCGGCGGGAGCTGTCCACCCTCCCCCCCCACTCCTCCATTCCCCATCAGCCACAGGGGCAGGGTGGGAGGGGCCCCAGTCTGGGGCTCACCCCCACTTACCGCCAGGGCAGAGAAGGGGTGGGGCTTTCACTGGTTCCAGAAACTGCCTGGGCCCCAGCAGCCCCTCCCACTCTCAGACTCTTTCTAGACCAGGGGAGGAGGGCCTGGGCCCCTCCCCCACCCTCATCTCTGGGGCCTGGGAAGAAATGAGAGATAGATGGGTCCGAGAAGCCAGGCTGCAGACCTGTTCTCAGCCTGTGTGACCCCAGGAGAGCCCCTAACCTCTCTGGGCCTTAGATGGCCGTGTAGGAAGACAGGGTGGGCTTCGCGGGTCTCCAGGGCCCCTTCTGACGCCGAAAGACTCCAGCCTGAGTAGGAACCTTTACAGACTCCCACGTCTATCTTCATAAACAGCCCTGCATACCCCGCGCCGCATGCCTGAGCCCCTGGGCTCGTCCCAGTGGCAGCAGGGCAGCCCCACTGTCCTCGCTGCCTTTGAGGGGCTTGGCTGTGCCCAGCTCATTTCCTGTGAGCAGAAACTGTTCCCTCGATGTCTGCGGAGGGAGCTAGCCCACCGACGGCTCCCTGGAGAGGGCCCCCCACACACACACCGGGCAGGAACCCCCTTGTCCTTTGCCTTCACAGGCCACCTTAGGGGCTGCCCAGCGGCAGCTGGTCACGGGCAGGAGGCAGAGAATGGGCCACCAGCTTTAGGTGGGTCCCAGAGGTCTGCCTTGGGGCAGGCAGGTGCGTGAGGGAGGGGCCATGTGGGTGTTGGTGGCTTCTAAGCCCAAGGGCCATTCAGAGGGGGTTTGTGCCTCTCCCTTGGGTGGGGGAGGGAGACACTGAGACTCCCCCCTTAGGCTGCAGCCCAGCCAAATCTCTCTCTGCGGGGCTTGTGGGGTGGAAGCCCCCGACCCCTACTGCAGCCTGCCAGGCACCCCGCCGGCATGGGGACCCTGAGTGCCTGGGACTTGCCATTCTTGCCCCCAATGCCTCCCGTTGGTGATGCACGAGGGCAGTTTTGGGGAGAGGTTTTCCCGCTGCTGAGGACACAGTAAGCAATGCAGGACCGAGTCCGTGCCGCTGACAGAGGCAGACAGATGACCCACAATTACCCGCCGTCCCCCAGCTTCGCCCCGGCTCCCGCCCGCCTGGTCTCCAAGCAATTTCAGACTTTCTGTACATCTAAAGCGGGCATTGTATACGATTTCTCTCCGCAGCGGCAGAAGCGCCGTGCAGGTGGGGGAAGGCAGCTGAGGCGTGTTGATTCGCGAACAAAGGCAGCTGCAGGCAGACGGGAGCTGAGCCCTCCCCTGCTGCCCGCTCCTCGCTTCGGGACCCCCCCCCAGCCCAAGTCCAGCATTTGGGTTGCAGAGGGGAGAGGCCATTGTGTGCAGCCGGCTTCGCCCCTGCAGTGCCCTGGGCTGGGGAAGATGGTGTGGGCCACTCTGCTCCGGGGCTGGCGGACGGGGGAACAGGTGTCTGTGGGAATGTGGAAAGGGACCCGCACAGCCTGCCGTTGGATGCCCCCCACCTCAGCCCAGGGGTCTACTCTGTGGAGTAACAGGATGAAGGTGTCCTGTTTCAAGGAGAGAACCCCTAACTGTGAGCCCAGGATACAGCAGGCTGGAAACAGGCTGGTGGAGTGGACTGCAGGCCCTGACATGTGCACCCAGCCGGCAGCGGCTGCAGTCTCCCGGGCAACCCCAGTCTCTCCTGGCACCCTGTTGGCTCCTGTGGTCAGAGGAGTTGGAGCCAATCCGTGGAGAGCAGCTCTCCAGGGTCTGGCATGAGCTGCGAGTCACAGGATTTTGCCCACGTGGTTGTTCCATCGCCACACTCATTCATGCTTTGTTTGCTTTATTTTTTTTTTTACTAGATAATAAAATCACATAGTTTCAAAAGCAAAAAGAGATTAAAGGGTGATTAGAGGGGCTGGCGCGGTGGCGCAGAGGGTTACGCCATTGTCTGCAGTGCCGACATCCCACGTGCGCACCAGTTCAAGTCCCAGCTGCTCCACTTCCCATCCAGCTCCCTGCTAATGCGGCTGGGAAAGCAGCAGGAGTTGGTCCAAGTGCTTGGGCCCCTGCATCCACATGGGAGACCCAGATGGAGTTCCAGGCTCTTGTTTTGGAGTGGCCCAGTCCAGGACATTGCGGCCATTTAGGGGGTGAATGGAAGATCTCTCTCTCTCTCTCGCTCACTTGCTCTCACTCTCTAACTCTGCCTTTCAAATAAATAAATACATCTTTAAAAAAAAAAAAGGCCAATGGAGAGAAATCTCTCTACCGCGCCTGCTCCTGTCATCTGCCATCTCCCCCCACCACCACCACTACTACCAAGGCCGGTCTGGTGATTAGTTTCTGTCTGTCCGTCCTGAGTGGCTTTATCGATGTACAATGAACATGAAGACAGAGCCTTATTTTCTCTCTTTCTTGTACAGAAGCTAACACATCCTCTGGGCTGCTCTGTATCTTGTTTTCTCACTTGATATATTTACTGCGTGGATGTTCCACTTGGTGCCAAGGCAATGACACAAGGATAAGGTATTCACTGCACTGTAATAGCAAAGATTGAAAACAACTCAGGCGTCCACCCATAAGGGGCTGGCTCAATGAACTATGGCCTGTCCGGATAATGGAATATTCTATAGCTATAGGAACAAAACAGAGAGGAGAAGGGAAAGAGGGGGGAGGGTTTCCGTGTTCTCGTTTGGAGAGATTGCTAACTGCCAGGCCAGGGGAATTGAGCAGGTTAGGAGTAGGATCAATTCTCCAGAGTGGGATTGTTCATTCCAAAGACACAAGCTTTGGCAATTTGGATAGAGATCGTCAGACCTTTTCAGGCTCTGGGATTTTTGAGTCAACCTTTACAAGATCTTTTTAATTAATTCATGTAATATTTTCCTTTGCATCAGTTTATGTTTTATACTTGATAAGTTTATGTCAAAGGGATACTGGAATAAAGGAAAAAAAAAAAAACAGAATCTGGCAAAGGTCTTGGCCAAGTCAGGAGCTTTCCATAAAATACAACTGAATATAATTCAAAGCATTCGAAATTAATTCTGATGGGGGCTGACGCTGTGGCGTGGCGGGTAAAGCTACCATCTGCAGTGCCAACATCCCATATGGGCGCTGGTTCGAGTACCAGCTGCTCCACTTCTGATCCAGCTCTCTGCTATGCCCTGGGAAAACAGTAGAAGATAGCCCAAGTCCTTGGGCTCCTTCACCTGGGTGGGAGACCTGGAAGACGCTCCTGGCTTCTGGCTTCGGATGGGCACAGCTCCAGCCATTGTGGCCAATTGGGGAGTGAACCAGCCAGTAGGGAAGAGGGAGACAGGTGTCTGGCGTTCCAGTTCACAGGGCTAGGCTGGGTCCTCCTTGCTGGGAAGAGGCTCCAGGTATTGGGTGACCAGGAAGAAGGATGAGAGTCCACTCCCAAGAAGGAGGGGCCACGTTCCCAGAGAGCGGCACAGGGGCAGGGCTTAGAGCTGGGCGGAGACAGGGTCTGGGGCTATGGCCCCGGGGAGGAGCCAGCAGGCAGGCAGACTGGGGGAAGAGCTAGCCAGATGTCTTGGAGCTCCAAGAGAAAGGAGGGGAACTAGAGCAGAGGAGCAGGAAGGGGGGGCTGTGTACTGGTGCCTGATGGAATTGTGCAGGGGGCGGCACGTGGGGGGAGTGGGGGAGGGGTGGAGTCTCCCAGCTGGACCCTGAGGGTTGGGTGGGCCCGGGGTCCAGGAAAGGCTGTAGGAAGGAAATCCAAGGAGCGGGGACTGAGAGCAGCAGGGGTGCAGCACAGCTCAGCAAAGAGGTAGAAACCCAACCGAAGGGTCACTGGGCGCGACCCCCAAACCCAGCGGCAGGGGCTCCTTCCCGAGTCCAGCAGAGAAGGAGCCCCTGCCAGGGAGGGCCTCGCAGAGAGCTGGCCCTAGGCTCTGCACTCCTGCACTCCTGCCCAGGGACCCCTGGACCCCACTGTGGGAAACGCCAGGCTGAGCTTCGCACGCTCATCTGCCTCTGGCCACGCCCCTGCCTCCCTTCCTCCCCCTTTGCTGGCCCTGCCTGGAGGGGGTGCACCTGCACCCGTCCCCCATCCTCTGCACGGCTGAGCGATGTCTTCATCCAGGTGGGGGGACCCCAGCTCCTCCCACACTGCCAGCAGCCACACACCCTGGGCTGTGTGCGGATTCTCCATTATTCATGGTTCTCAGATCTCAGCAAAACACACAGACGTGGGCTGGGGCCATCGCCGGGTTTCATCTGTAACTCTCAGCCTTCTCCTTCTCTCACGATGCCTTTGCATTTGATCTTCTGCAAATTTGCCTCTTTGTTCTTCAGACAGAATCATATTGCCAGGGGCTCCTGGCGGCCCTTGGTGGCACAGACTGCCACCGAAACTCTCTTTAAATGGGAAAATAAAAACGTCCCCAGAGCAGGAAGCGGGACACCTCCAGGTGCAGATGTCACAACCTGCCAGACGACAACAGCTCAGAGCAAAGAACAAAGCAAGCCTTGAAGCTGGGGGTGCATGGATGAGGCCAAGGGCTCCCTGGAAGAGAGGCGAGGCCACGGACCAGGTCCCCTCCCTCCCACCCTGGCCGTGTTTGTGTTTTGTGTTTCCGCCCTGAATTACGTACTTGGGGCTTTAGTGTTGGTTGATGACTGCCGTTGCTCGTCTCGTCAGAGTCTGCAGGGGCCCAGAAGCATCGGTTTCTAGAGAATTCCAGCTCATTCACTTTACCCATTTGCTCAGCCAACGCTATTAGCGGTCTCCGGCCACGGAGAGCCAATGGCAGAGAGTCCAGCTCCGACTCGGCCTCAGAGACCACAGGTGGCTCCTGTGACAAGGTGGAGAGGAGCAGGGCTGTGGCTGCTGCAGATCCCAGGGTTCAAAAATGTCTTCAGACCCTGGCAGCCGCGGAACCGCCCACGTCGAATTGCAAGACAGTGAATTCTGTTATGTGCATTTTACCCCTCTCTTTCAAAACAAAATTTTTAAAGCAACAACAACAACAAAAACCCACCTTGGGGGGCTAGCATTGTGGCACAGTGGGTTAAGTTGCCACCTACAACGCCAGCATCCCATATGAGCTCCGGTTCAAATCCCGGCTGCTCCACTTCCGATCCAGCTCTCTGCTATGGCCAAGGAAAGAATCAGAAGATGGCCCAAGTCCTTGAGCCCCTGCCCCTGCCTGGGAGACCTGCAAGAAGCTCCTGGCTCCTGGCTTTGGACTGGCCATTTGGGGAATTTTTTTTGACAGGCAGAGTGGACAGTGAGAGAGAGACAGAGAGAAAGGTCTTCCTTTGCCGTTGGTTCACCCTCCAATGGCCGCCGCGGCTGGTGTGCTGCAGCCGGCGCACTGCGCTGATCCGAAGACAGGAGCCAGGTGCTTCCTCCTGGTCTCCCATGCGGGTGCAGGGCCCAAGGATCTGGGCCATCCTCCACTGCCCTCCCGGGCCACAGCAGAGGGCTGGACTGGAAGAGGAGCAACCGGGACAGAATCTGGCACCCCAACCGGGACTAGAACCCAGGGTGCCGGCACCGCAGGCGGAGGATTAGCCTATTGAGCTGCAGTGCTGGCCCATTTGGGGAATTAACCAATCAATGGAAGATACACCCCCTCCCCCCGTAACTCTGCCTTTCAAATAAATAAATAACTATTTAAACAAGACAGAAACACCATGCTGCATTCTGCGGTGCGCCAGGCCTCTAAGTGGCTGCTTCCCCCTGGAGCGCACGGTCGTGTTTCATCCAAGGGCCTGCTCCGGTGTCAGCTCTTCAGAGGGCCTCCCAGGGCCGGGCCGAGCAGCGCCCTCCTGCAGCCGCCAGCCCTCGCCCCTCAGTGCGCTCTGCTTCGGGCCTTGCTGCTTCTGGAAGCCTCCTGTTCACTCGTCCACCTGTTCCCACAGACACCTGCTTCCCCTGCACGAATGCCAGCTCCGAGCCAGGGAGGACTTCCTCTTGTCCAAGGCGGCTTCGCCAGGGCCAGGATCGGGCCTGGCACAGAGAGGGGCTTAACAGATCGATGTAGGAAGCGTAAGTGAAGAAATGTTCTCGCTGCTTCTCTTGGCCCTCCTCTCGTGGGTGCCATTCTCACAGGGTGAGGGGGTCCTTATTCCACGGCAGCATATTGGCCACAGGCAGCTCCAGCGTTCTGTCATTGATATCACAGCATCACAGTCAATGTCACAGCAACGCTACCATGTCAACAGCACTGCAGGTTCACAGGGGAAAAGGACTTCTCTCTCTGTGCCAGTTTCACAGCCACTGGCTCCGGCGGGGTCACGGGACCTTCCTGGAACCAAGTGCATGTGAGCAGGGGTGTAGGGCTCTATTTGGTCAGATCTGACACCCAGGTCTCCATTGGGTTCAAAAGGGACCTCAGTACCATGGACCCTGCATGTGGGGGGCGGGCTGGCTCCCTAGAGGAAACAGGGCGCTGAGGCCAGAGGAAGGGGCTCAGGTGGGGAGCGGGCCCACACAGTCGTAAGGCTGCAGGTGCCCCAGCCATGCCGAGGGCTTGTGTTTCCCCATTTAACCCCACTGGGAGGTGATGCAGCCGTGAGCGGGGAGCCCTCATGATTGGGATCATTGCCCTTACACAAGGGGCCCCGGCAGTTGCACCCCACTTTGTACCACATAAGGCCACAAGCCCAGGGAGATCTCCCCAGCCACTGGCCACACCTTCCCCCAACCTCAGACCTCCCGCCCCCAGAGCTGCGAGACCCACGCTTCTGCTGGGTGGAAGCCGCCCAGTCCATGGGGCTGCGTTAGAGCAACAGGGCTCTGGAGAAGCCAAGATAAATAACACTTCAGTAAGCATTTGCTGAATGGGGACAACCCAATCCCTAACCGCTCAGCGGGGGCAGGGAGACAGATCCAAAGGCATGCTGGAGGAGGAGAGGGCTGTGTGTGCTGCACCGGTGTCTCTCCCAGGAGCCCGGGCCACATGAGTCAGGCAGAATGATGTGGACGTAAGGGCCGAGGCCTGCCCTGCCCCGCCCCAGAGAGCCCACGAATGTCCTCGAAAGGACAAAGAACCGATCTGGCCCGAGAATGGTGGATGCAGCCTTCTTTGTGATAGGAGAAAGGCTGGAGAGAACCCAAATGGTCCCCAACAGGAGACTGCTTAACTAAATCATGGAGCAGCCACTTGATGGACTATTCTGGAGTCGTTAAAAATGATCGTTATGAAAACTGCAGAGCAACAGGGGCCAAAGGCACGTGTCTTGTAACACGCAGCAACAGCACAGGCTTTGCGACTGTGACTGTGGGAGGCACGCACCACCACGCATGCCCACCTCTGGGAGGGGAGGGGAGGGAAGGGAGGATTGCTGGGCTCCGTTCCGGTCCCCAGGGGGAGCTCCTGACCCACTGGGGCAGCAGAGATGAGTAATGACCTCAAGGGTGACAAAGGCAGTGTTGGAGCCAGAGACAAGGAGTTACTTGTGGTCCGAGGAAGCTGCTCCGGGAAGGGACCCCCGAGCTGGATTTTGTAGGGGGGATCTCTAGGATGGGAGCCACATGCGGACACTTATTTTAAGACTGGAAGGCACAGCTGGTGTTGTGGCACGGTGGGTTCAGCCACCGTCTGCAACACTGGCATCCCAGATCAGAGAGCACCAGTTCAAGTCCCAGCTGCTCCACTTCTGACCCAGGTCCCTGCTAATGCACCTAGGAAAAAGCAGTGATGATGGCCCAGGTGTTTGGGTCCCTGTCACCCATGTGGGAGACCCAGATGGAGTTCCAGGTTCCTGGTTTCAGCCTGGCTCAGCCCGGGCTGTTGCAGCCATTTGGGGAATGAACCAACAAATAAAAGATCTCTTTGGCTCTCTGTCTCTCTTGTTC
The DNA here is from genome assembly GCA_949820135.1 of Sylvilagus floridanus. Taxonomy (NCBI): domain Eukaryota; kingdom Metazoa; phylum Chordata; class Mammalia; order Lagomorpha; family Leporidae; genus Sylvilagus; species Sylvilagus floridanus. The sequence continues at coordinate 72,277,167 of OX463233.1, read as the reverse complement.
CCCTCTCTCTCTGTCACTCTGCCTTTCAAATAAATACAACAAATCTTCAGAAAAATAAATTTAAAATAAAAACAAAAGCCTGGAAGCAATACACATCCCCAAAAAAAGCAGAAATGAAAATAGTGCTAAGTAGAATTATGGGTAATGTCTCCCCCAAACTTCTTTGATGTTATATTTGTGCTTACACAATAAAAGCTAGTTGAAAACAAAACTCAGGGTGAATAATTTTCACCAGCAACATTCGTGTCTGTAAATCATACATGAGTTCATAAGCACTTTATCTCCTCGACAGAACAGGGAAGTAGGGAAATATTTATTGAACATTTTATAAAACAAAACAAAAACAATTTGCATGTTGCAAGCCGTGTGCTTTGCCGTGAAAGGGATGAGGCACTTATGTGGCTAGGACGAGGAAGAGCAAGATTTAAACATATACAACAGGAGAGGTTTTCTAAAAGATATTTCAATAATGGGTGGAGAGTCCACGGGTTCCAGGTGTCTGGGGGCATGCACCTGTCCCAAACCGAGAAGGAACATAGATAGCCAGAGTGGATGTAGGGAGCTGTACTTGCCAGCAACCACACAGGGGGCTTTATTGTGGGTTGAATGTGTCCCCTCCAAGATTTATGCTGACACTTGATTCCGGGGCCAGTGTTATGGCCCAATAGGTTAAGCCACCACCTGTGACGACAGCACTGGTTCAAGTCTCTGCTGCTCCACTTCCGACCCAGCTCCCCTCTCAGGCACAGGGGGAAAGCAGTGGAGGATGGCGCAAGTGCTTGGACGGCTCCTGCCATTCCTATGGGAGCCTGAATGGAGTTTCCAAGCTCCTGGGTTCAGCCCCACCTGTTACAGCCATTTGAGGCATGACCCAGCCAATGGAAGGTTCTCTCTCTCTCTCTCCCCCTCTCCCTCTCCCTCTCTCGCTCTCCCTCCCTCTCTCCCTCTCCCTCTCTCTCTTATTGTCTTTCAAATAAATCAATAAATGAATCTTTTAAAAAAGGAGAGAAAGAAACAATCTCCATTGTGCCTGGGGAGGTGAGACCCTCACAAGCACTCCACCCTCACGAATGCCTGAGTGTCTGCTACAGGGGCTGGAAGGAGCTGGCTCAGGCCGTCCGTGCCCCACTGCCTGGTGCCATGCTCAGCTTCAGCAGCGAGGGGTATGGAGACCAGACCCTCACCAGCCCCCAAGCCCCCTGGGGCCTCACTCTTGGACGCCCCAGCCCCCAGAACTGTGTGGAACCGATTGCTGTTCTTTATAAAGAGCTCCGGGCTGTGGAATTTTGTTGAAGCGACACAAATGGATGATTCTGGTCCTGCCTTTGCATGAGGCGTAGAGGTCAAGGTCAGGCACTGGAAAAGGGGGAGGGGGCAGAAATTGTGGAGACAGCAGGTGGGAAAGGCCACCCCCAGGGAGGGCCCAGACACAGCTTCAGAGTGGCTGAGCAGGCTGGACAGCAGGGGTGGAGGACACAGTACCATGCCAGGAGATGCCCACTCTGACCCCACATCGGCCACCAGCCAGTCACTTCTTAGCCGATCCTGGGCCAAATTCTTCACTGAGCTCAGCCAGTCAACAGGACAGGGCTGCCAGCACCCTGATGGTGGCCACAGCAGCTCACGCAGGACAGGGCACCTGCTGCTGTGCTGCCCACCCCCTGCACACACCCTGCCCCAGCCCTGCTGCTCTGCTCCCTCGCTCCAGCCCAGATCTCGGGCATGGCCTTATAGCCAGGCATGGGGACAGCAGGGCAGTGTGTGTCTGGCTTTCTCCGTGTCCATAGAGTGATGATTTTCCCCATGCACGGCAGGAATCGGCTGGGCAGAGACTGCTCATTCCCATGGCAGCCCCTGGCAGTCCATTTTCGGTGGCTAATAACACAGAACCAGAGACTGGTGGATTACAAAGGAAAGAGCATTGTGTTGGCCCAAGGTTCTGGCCCAGGCCACGTGGCCATAGCTGGTGATGGCTTCTCGTTGGCAGAGTCCCGAGGCCTTGCAGGGCGTCATGGGACAGAAGCCACAGAGCATGTGTGTGTGCGTGTGTGTGCATTCGCGTGCACGCATGTGCATGAGCACATGCTATGGTCTCCCCCTCTCCTAAAGGCACCCAGGTTCAAGGCTGTAGATCCATACTTTATCCTAATCCACTCCAAAGGCCCCACCTGTGGATGCCACGGTAGGGTTGAGTCCACCCTCTAAGTCCCTCACAATGGGATTCTACTTCTTTTATTTTTTTAAGATTAATTTTTATTTATTTGAAAGAGTTACAGAGAGAGGTACAGACAGAGAGGTCTTCCATCCACTGGTTCACTCCCCAAATGGCTGCAATGGCTGGAGCTGAGCTGATTCAAAGTCGGGAGCCAGGAGCTTCTTCTGGATCTCCCATGCACATGCAGGGGCCCAAGGACTTGGGCCATCTTCTGCTGCTATCCGAGGCCAGAGCAGAGAGCTGGACCAGAAGTGGAGCAGCTGGGACTCAAATTGGTGCCCATATGGGATGCCAGCACTTCACCCCGGGTCTTTAACCCGCTGCACCACTGCGCTGGCCCCTCTGTTTCTTTCTTTCTTTCTTTTTTTTTTTTTTAAGATTCATTTGAAAGACAGTTACAGAGAGAGAAAAGGAGAGACAGAGAGAGATCTTCTATCTGCTGATTCACTCCCTAAATGGCTGCAATGGCTGGGGCTGGGCTAGGCTGAAGCCAGGAGCCAGGAGCTTCCTCAGAGCCTCCCACATGGGTGCAGGGATCCAAGCAATTGAGCCATTTCTGCTGCTTTCCCAGGTCATAGCAGAGAGCTGGATCAGAAGTGGAGCAGGGGCAGGGTTGTGGGGCAGTGAGTAAAGCCTCCACCTACAATGCCAGCCCTGCCAGTGCATGGCAGATCTCTATCTCTATCCCTTTCTTACTGTAACTCTGTCTTCCAAACAAATAAATCTTTTTTAAAGAAAAAGATAAATATTTTTAAAAGATATATTTATTAATTTGAGAGGCAGAGTTACAGACAGAGGGAGAGACAGAGAGAGAGGTCTTCCATCCCCAAATGACCACAACAGCGGGAGCTGAGCCAATTCAAAGCCAGGAGTTGGGAGCTCCTCCTGGGTCTCCCAAGCGGATGCATCTTCTACTGCTTTCCCAGGCCATCAGCAAGGAGCTGGATCAGAAGTAGAGCAGCCAGGACTCAAACCAGTGCCACATGGGATGCCGGTGCTGCAGGAGGAGGTTTAACCTACTACGCCACAGCACTGGCCCCTAAAATAAATCTTTTTTAAAAAAAGAAGGTGAAGGAGGAAGAGCAGCCAGGTCTAGAACTGGCACCCATATGGTGCTCCTGGAAATGAGGGTGAGCAGGAGTGAAGCAAGAAAAGGGGGAGCAGTCTTCTGAAATTCAATGAGACTCGAGGTCTCCTACCTCCATCCATCTGGGGGATCACTGCCACCACCCCCGCCACCACCAGCCAAAGTCCTGGGCTTCTACTCAAGGCTAAGAGCTTATGCGAGCCAGCATTGTACATAGCAGGTTAGACTGCTGCCTGCAGCACCTACATTCCATGTGAGCGCTGGTTCGAATCCCGGCTGTTCCACTTCCGGTCCTGCTCCTTGCTAATGCACTTGGGAGGCAGCAGAAAATGGCCCACGTGCTTGAGCCCCTGCCATCTACATGGGAGACCTGGAAGGAATTCCTGGCTTCTAGGTTTGGCCTCAGCTGATGCAGGAATTTGGGAAGCAACACAGTGAATGAGAGTACTCGCTCTCTCCATCTGCTTCTCACATACATAAATAAATATTATTTTTTTCCAATGAGAGGAGAAGAAAAGACTTCTGTGCGCTTGCAAGATAGCAAAAGATTAGCTCGCTCCCACTCTTTCTGAGGAAGCTGCTAGAATTTTCAATCCACAACCACAAGAGTGCAAACCAAGAAAAAAAGAAGACCAGAGACACTAGGACCAGAAGACCCAACTAGGAGGGAAGGGAAAGAGTGATGGTGACAAAGATGGACCAGGGTCCCAGGGCCCTGCTGGGTCCCAGGGGGAGGCAAGTGCAGCAGCTGTGGCCAGGCACATGGTAGGAGTCCACACCCACAAGCAACCATCCCCCTACAATGACCCCTTCTGCCACTGCTCTCCACAGTGAGGCTGGGACAAGGCATGGAGGGAGCATCAACAGAACAGTTGGGCTCCACCTAATGGTGGGGATGATACATGCTGAGAAATAGGGCATTGGGCAATCCCCACGCCTGGATGGCATAAGTTAGTCCCCACCCCCCACCCCGCTGCCACTAAGGGCCACTTGATGTGATCAGAAGACGTGTAGGGGACCATAGGAGTCCAATGTGGTGCACAGAACATTTTTTTTCCCAAAGATTTATTTGTTGTTATTTATTTGAAAGTCAGAGTTACACACAGAGAGGAGAGGCAGAGAGAGAGAGAGAGAAAGAGAGAGACAGAGAGAGAGAGAGAGAGAGAGAGAGAGGTCTTCAGTCTGCTGGTTCACTCCTCAGATGGCCACAATGGCCAGAGCTGCACAGATCCAGGAGCCAGGAGCCAGGAGCTTCTTCCGGGTCTCCCACACAGGTGCAGGGACTCAAAGACTTGGGCCATTTTCCACTGCTTTCCCAGGCCATACTAGAGATCTGGATAGGAAGTAGAGCAGCTGGGACTCAAACCAGTGCCCAATGGGATACCAGCACTGCAGGCGCTGGCTTTACCTGCTACGCCACAGCGCGGCCTCTGGAGCACGTGTTTTAATAGCAAACTAGGCTGTATGTGTAGACACACACTCTAAAGCAATGATAAAGGGTGCAGCACTGCAGACACATAAACCAGTGATGAGGCCTCTGTTGCCGTCACCGGAGACCCACCCCGCCCGTCCCGGGGTGTGCTGCATTTTCACACGGCTGGCCGTGCAGTCCCTGAGTTCCCAGCTGCAGCACCACGTGCATGGGAATTGTGTGTCGCGCTGTGCACGCTTGCGGCAGCTGCAACATCCCCAGGGGGTGGGACACTCTCAGCTCTATTAAGGTCTCAGGGCACGCATCATTGACTGACACCTTGTTATCCGGCACGTGACTGCAGGCGAACGGCCATGCGGAGACTGGGCCTCCGACAGGTGCCTTTTTACATCAGACGCCAGCAACCGGTGAGCAGAAGAAAACACCCATGGAGCACTCGCATCTCTCTGCACACACCTGCTCGTGGATAGCTTCTCTCAGTGCCAGTGAGAGCTGCCCTGCTCCGGAGGAGCATAAACAGAACGCACAGGAGAGCATTTCAGATCTTCGCAGGTGTTCTGCAAACAATGAGGCGAGTCAATGGGGTGGAGAGTGGCTGTGGCGGGCTGGGGAGCCCTGGGTGACACGATGAGCGGGCTGTCATGGGGCAAAGTGTTGTAGGTGGGGGCAACAGCAAGTAGGAGGACCCTGAGGCAGGAATGACCTGTGAGGAGAGAGGGAGGAGCAGAGTGGCAGGGGGAGGACACAGCACAGAGCACTGGGGAGGTGGCTGGACAGAGGCTGGATGGAGCCAAGCCGTGGGCACCACAGGGAAGGGGCCGCAGGCAGCAGGAGCCCTCGGGAGTTTCGAACAGGGAGACTCCTGACCTTGCTGTAAATAACTGGTGTCCTGGGATCAAGGCACTCACCTGCCTTCCGATACCCATAACCCCTTCTGCCTTACTACCATGTCCTGGACAAAGGGAGCAGCTTAGAAAACTACATTTCCCAGCCTCCCTTGCAGCTAGGTGTGATCAATGCACTAAATTCTGGCCAATGAGATGAGTAGACTCCTTGAAAAGGGAGTTATGGGCCCCTTGGGACTCCTGTGTCCCATATCTGAGTGTCTGGCTTGAGAAACAGTGAGGCTGCTCCACTTCCAATCCAGCTTCCTACTAATGCACACTCTGGGAGGCAGCAGATGTCGGCCCAAGTACTTGTATGCCTGCTACTCATGTGGGAACCAGACTCAGTCCCAGGCTCCTGGCTTCTGTCTGCTTGGGGACTGAACCAGTGCATGAAAGATTCTCTCTCTCACTCTCTCCCTCCCTCCTTCCCTCTCTGCTTCTCAAATTAAGAAAGAGAAGGTGCGATATGATGACTGGAAGTCCAGCAGCCATCTGGAGCCATGAGGAGACCTTAAGAATGAAACCGTATGCTAGCAAGGGACAAAGTACAAACAGAAGGATCTATGCCCTGAGTGACCACAGTGGTGTCACAGCCGCAGGCCAGCAGCCTCCAAAGCTGCTGTCTGAAGAACCCTTGCAAGGAGAACACCACCACTGTCAGCTGGCCTTGGTTCCTCGGGACGCTGTCTGCAGGAACACAAGTCTTGGAGCAGATACTCTGGGGATGTCCACTCTTACCAGCCCATTTCCTCCACTCACTGTCACGGTCACGTGCAGGCCACAGGCGGCCACCTCATGGAGTTCTGCCACCTTCTGAATCTCCTTTGGGGGAGGAAGGACCCCCAGGGAATGGTGCTCCCCTCCACGCCAAGGTCTGGGGTCTTCCCATTCCTGGCTCCATGCTGGAGAGGGCGGGGTGGGGGGAGGAGAGAAGAGCAGTGGCTTTTTTGGGCTTATGCTTTCGTGTCCTGATCTCTTACTTAGCAACAAGAACCCCCAGGCTACGTTTTTTTGTACACAAAGAATTCCGCCTCCAGAGTTAGAATTTGAGAGCTCAGCGCTTTGCCAGGGTGAGGGAGAGGGAGCGGCTCATTAAAAATGCAGATTCCCAGGCCCGCTGCTTGGCTGGGGTCCAGCAGAGCTCCCCAGGCCATCTCACAGGCTTCTGCACCTGCCCCACCCACCTGCCAGCTCCCTAGGGCTCTGGAGCCACAGCTGCACCCGAGCATGCCCCCCAGTGCCGGCCCCCTCCTCTCACACACAGGCTTCAGCGTTTTCTCACTTCCTACCCAATCTCTCCACTCCCAAAGAGCCTCTGGGGTGTCCTTTTCACTTAGTGTAATCAGATCATGGATTTCCCCATTTGGGAGCATCCTACTGACTTCCAGCTCCCTCTGCGTGGAAACCCAGCAAACGCCTCCCCATGCGAGTCCTTTCCTCGCTTCCCCTGAGCGTTCCGCACTGGTTTCCGCCTCTGAGCCTTTCCCTTGCTGTTCCCTCCGCCTGGGCAGCTCTTCCCCGCATCCTCACCATCACCCCCCTCTCACCTCCGTGTCACCTCCCTCTCCTGTTCCCAGGCTCTCTCCAGCACCCATCCACCACAGCTGGTGCTAACCTGACGCTGTCTTGCTCACTGATCCGCCTATCTGTCTGTTGTCCTCTTCCTCCTCCCCTTTGGGTCTAGGGGCCTGCCTCCCCGCCTGCCTGTGTTCTCTGTCCCTCCCTGGGCAGATGCAGCCAAAGACTCAAGTGGGAAAATCTCCATTAGAGTCGAGCTCCTGCCTGGCGGGGCCCGCCCACTCTCGCTGTTTGGAAGATGCTCCCCCAGGCCCCTCCTGGTGCTAAATCATTCCTCCAAATTAGCAGGAACGTTCATTACCAGCCCTACCACCTCCCATTAGGCAGGAAATGTGTCTTTCCTGTGCAAGCTTCCCTCTAGACCAGGGACCAGCAGCGCCCAGCACTCCCCTGGAGGGGGGAGCCCAGTTGGCTGAGGGGGCGGGGCTGGCTGGAGGCTGCAGACTCTTGGCAGGTGGGTCACAGGTGGAGCAGCCACAGTTTCTTGTTCTGTTTCCTCACTCCTGACGCACCTGCTCAAATAGCGCGCACAAGGTACCCTCTCTTCCAGGATGGCTTTCTGCAGATCAGTCTAGTCCTGGGCCGGTTTTTTCATTGTTACTTTTTATCTATTTGAGAGACAGAGAGAGCTCCTATCTGCCAGATCACTCTCCATATGTCAGCGACTGGGCTGGGGCCAGAGCTGGGAGCAGGGAACACAATCTAGGAGTCCCACCTAGGTGACAGGAACCCCGTAATTCCAGCCAGCACCTGCTGCCTCCCAGAAGCGGGAATCCAGCTCGGGCACAGAGCTGCTCCAGGGGAGTCTTACCTGCTAGGCTAAACACCTGCTCCCAGCGTGACCGACAGACTTGAAGACAGCTGTTTAGAGCAGGGCATTTGTAAATTGGCCAGAGCCCAGAAATCACTCGCTGTGGGAATTCTCTCGAGAGTTCACTCCTTCTCCGCTCTACAGTGTGGACGCGACCTCTCCGAACAGCCCGGGAGTGCTCTCCGTGCCCGGCCTGCAGGGCTGCCGGCTGCCCAGCCCAGGCCAGAGTCGGCGCGCGCAGCAGCTCCGTCTCTGTCTCCGGCAGGTGTGGCGGGAGCCTCCATCTGCGCTGCTCACGAGTCTGCAGGGAACGGAAGTGGATGGGAAACGGCTCATCCTACACAACGTGTAGCATAAATATTAGGTAACGACAACAATAATAATAATAATTTTGACTACGTCTCCCATGCTGCCGCAGGGAGGTGTCAGAAGCACATTTATAGACCAACTGGCAAAAAAGCAACATTTGGCTGCTTTCAAACAGCCTCCCTTGGACTCGTTCGTGGGGTGTGTGCCGCGGGGCAGGCAATGTTCACCCAGACTGGGGTTTCCAAGACCCACAGCTGTTCCTCACTTCCTGATGCATCCGGGCACATTTCGGGACCTTTCCCCTAAGCACGGGGGGAGCCCTTGAAATCCCGGTGTACAGGAAGCTCCGACTGTCTCAGTGCCAGGGGCATCCCATGAGTCATCGCTCTAATAACGTGAGCTCCTACTACACGCCAGGCAGCATGCTTGGTGCTACGGTTGCTCTGAATGAAAACAGCACAGAGGGGTCGGTGTTGTGGTGCAGTTGAAGCTGCCACATGTGGGCGCTGGTTCATGTCCCGGCTGCTCCACTTCCGATTCAGCTCCCTGCTAATGCACCTGGGAAGGAAGCGGAAGATGGCCCAAGTGCTAGGGCCCCTGCACCCACATAGGAGTCCTGGAAGAAGCTCCTGGCTCCTGGCTTCTGTCTGGCCCAGCCCCAGCCGTTGCAGCCATTTGGGGAGTGAATCAACGGATGGAAGATTTCTCTCTCTCCCTCTCTCTTTCAAATAAATAAAATACATCTTTTGAAAAAGAAAGAAAGAAAGAAAAGAAAAGAAAAGAAAAGAAAAGAAAAGAAAAGAAAAGAGCACAGTGCACCTTTTTGGCGCTCAGCCGGCTGCAGGGGAGCGGGCCAGCGAGCTAAGCAGAGGCTCAGAGATGAGCGAGCGCCCTCCTGGGCGCTTGTCGGAAATGCACATTCCAAGGCCCCACCCAGCCCTACTGGCATCCCCAGACTGAACACGCTGTCCAGCTGACTGCTGCACTCCTGTGGGACTTGAGCCTTGAGCAGCCACGGGGCGGCGCTCTGCCCAGCATGGTCCTGTGGCAGGAAGAGGGTCCACGGGAGGGTGAGCTGCAGCCCAGAGCACAGCCTAGGCACAGCGGGCAGGGGCTTCGTGGCCCTTGGTCCCGGGCCTTTAGATCCTGCCTCCCGGCCCCATGCCCCAGACATCACCCTCGGCCTCCTTTCTAGGGAAAAGCAGGGATCCACCATTAGCGCTGGTCCCTACTCTCAGAGTTTTTAGGTTCAAGGGCGGGTCATTTCTCTCCTCTGGCTCAGCGCCGTGGAAGAGGAATAGAGCAAAGACTCTGCTTCTCTGAGAAACCAGAAAATGAGTGTGGAGGTGACAAAGACGTAGGAGCCCAAGACAAGGCTGGGAGGGCCCGGGAAAGCACACCATGACGGCAGGACTGGGGCATGGGCAGGAGCCTGGGGGGCAAGGAAGAGATCCAGGGGCTGCCGCTCCCTGCTCAGCTCCCTGGGCAGACTTGAGAGACCTCGAGCCACAGAGCAAGCCATCTGGCCACTGGAGACTGGTGCTGGGTCCCCAGGTGTGCTGGAGTGATATGTGGAGTGTGGCCCCTACTAAGTCTGTCCCAAGCCACCTCACAGGCCACCCTGGCAATGTGCATCCTGGAGGGACAGCGGACAAGCTGTAGGGGCCCCAGTGAGCCTGCATGTCAGTGCATAAGCCCTCTCTGTGGGCACTGCTGCACACAGCAGGTCGGTGACCCTTGCAAAGCCACCTCTGGCCACTCAGCTCACAGGCTGGTGGCCAGGGGACCAGCAGGAACGCCAAGCAGAGGTGGCAGCCCCAAAGTGGGACAGGTAGTGCCAGAAGGGCTCCATGCACTCAGAAATCAGGATCAGCGTGTGCGGACTCTGAGGCCATTCTTTCACTCTTTCCGTGGTCGAGGTGTTTCCTGAGCACCTACTACGTGCTGGACCCTGTTCTAGACCCCGAGGATCTCACATCTGAGAACGTGACAGACAAGGGCGCTGCTCCCCCGGCACTTAACATTCTAATGCAATGAGCTAATAGCAAGCAGGTTAATACAAAGGAAAATCTCAGGTGGGGGGGGGGGCGCTGCTGGAACACGCAGCCAGGTGCATTGGTAGGGGGCTGTTTAAGAGACGGCCCCTTGGGGGAGCTGACGTTTCGGGTGATTGCGAAGTGAATAATAAGAAGGAATCAAAGCACCTCGCAGGAAGTACCTTCCAGGCAGAGGAAAAGCGAATACGGATGCTGATAGCAATGAACTTGTCGAACCCAGCAAGGAACCCACGACCTCGCAGCGCCGGGGGGGGGGGGGACACCCATCACCAGAGCTGGCACAGGCACTTTTACCCAGGGACCAGCCTCAGAGGTCACCTATGGGGAATTTTCTTCATACGCGGAGGGCTGGTCAGAAAGGAGACCAAATTAAACAGAATCAGCCAGGGCCAGCACTCGGCACAGCAGTTAAGACGTTGCTTGGAAAGCCTCCATCCTGAATCGGAATGCCTGGGTACACATCACAGCTCCAACTCCTGATTCCAGATTCCTGTTCATGCACACCCTGGGAGGCAGAGGTGACAGCCCAAGTAGTGGGAGACCAGGACTGAGCTCCTAGCCCTTGGCTGCAGCCTGGCCCAGCTCCAGATGCTGGATGCATTTGGAGAGTGAACCAGCAGATAGAGATCTCTGATTATCAGACTTCCCAATTAATATAAAATAAAAATACATACATTTTAAAAACAGCATTGGTCTGTATTTCATGCTGCTTGCGGATCCCTAGCGCGGGTTTGCAGGGGGTGAGGGGTTACTGGGGAAGGGAGAAAGCCAGGTGTGCTGGAGCCAGCCAGACCTGAGTGACAGCCCTGGCTCTCTCACTCACTGCCTGTGTGATCTGAAAATGGCCTCACATCTCTGATCTCCTTTTCTCACCTCCTCCAGTGGCTGAGGTGCAATTGCTGCAAATAATATTGATGAAGCCCCTGGTGCAGGTAACTACTCCATCCCCAGGCGCTGTGACTGCAGCATCACATCCCAAGCCTCACACTCTGTTTGCTCAGAAGGGTTTATTAAGCACCTATTAACCCCAGGAGAGGTAGATGAAGTGACTCTCATGCCTGAGTTGGCGGGGAATCTATCGGTGGAAAACAATGCCCAGCACCGCAGTGCCGGCGGTCAGAAGCGGCCAGGGCCCCTGCTAGGCGTTTCCTCCTTCAGCCCAGCTTCCAGGTCTCCTCCCCTGCTGGTCAGGGAGCCCCCTCCTCCTCTCGAAGTACCACCCAGCTCCCGCCCCGGAACAGGGGCAGGGGCGTGGCAGGACCAGGCAGGGCAGGCCCCGCCCCTCCACAGTGATTGGTTAGCCATGGACCAATGAGAATCACCCTGGGGTCTTGGCTGGACACGAGGCGAAAATTCCTCTTTGCACAGGGGGTCGCTGAACCCGCAGGAAGGAGGCCGGGACCGCCCTCAGGTTCCCCTGAGAATGAAGCCGCGCAGAGTAGAAGAATCAAGAGACAGTGGCGGAGATCCATGAGGCGACGGAGTCCCTGGAACCACCTGGGGCCCAGAGCCAGCAGCCGCTCTCTGGACTTGGCAGTCACATGGAACAGCTCCCTACTGGATTATGCCCATTTCTGTTGGGCTGCTGTCATCAGAGTTTTGGCTGGTGCAGGGATGTCTTGGGGAAGGACAGAGCTTGGGGATGACTTTGTGGCAAAGTGGAGTAAGCCCTACCTGCCGTACCAGCATCCCATGTGAACCCAGTTGGAGTCCCTGCTGCCCCACTTCCCATCCAGCTCCCCGCCAATGGCCCAAGTGCTTGGGCCCCTACACCCACGTGGGAGACCCAGAGGGAGTTCCTGGTTCCATTTGGGGAGTGAAAACAATGGTTGGAAGATTGATCTCTCTCTCTCTCTCTCTAACTCTGCCTTACAAATAAATAAATGAAGGAGGAGGAGGAAGAGGAGGGGAAAGATAGAAAGGAGGAGAAGGAGGAGAGGGAGGATGGGGAGGAGGAGAAAAGGAGAGATCCTGGGTTCCCATGCAGGCTTGGGATCCATGATCAGGGAGGGTGAGAGTGGGAATCAGGGCGTGGCAACAGGTGCGCCTGGTGGCATCGGCCTGAGTCTTTCCCATCTCCTCAGCCATTCCCTTCCCTCCCACTTCCTCGGGGAACCTTAGATCTCCCAGCCACACATTCGGGGTCAAATCGACCCCACCTGCAGCTGTAGGCCTGCGCTCAAGTTAGCTAAGCCAAACAGCAGCCCCGTCCCCTAATGCAGCGATAGGTTCATCCGTACAGAAACACGCGATCTACTGTCAGCACGACCAGGGCCAGTGAGATCCCATTCTGGGGCCTTAATTCAATCCCGGGAATTTTCCCCATTGGACACAATTAAGGAAGAAGGTGGCCTTGGAAGCTTCTGGCAGCCAATTAGCACTGCAAGTGAGCACCTGCTGAGAAAGGAGCCTCTTCCAAGGCCAAGCCAGTAAGGGGAAGGATTGGCCATGCTGTTGGAGTCCTGGATCCAGCCTCACCTGAAGGAGGAGCGTCCCCTGAACTACTCAGCTACGTGAACCAGTGAAGTCCCTTTGGACTTAAGAAGTGCAGCTGAGCCTTTGGTCACGTGCAATAAAGGATCCTATCAGCCTCACCTAAGATTTGGAGCGAGGTTGTCATTTCCTGACATCCTGCCCCTAGAAACCTAGGCCAGCCCCTGGCACTCCATCCTCCTTGCCTGCACCTTACAACCCCTGGGAAACCATTTTGTTTTATTACAGATTCTCGGGCAACAAGAATGCAGGGGAATGGAGATTCCTGGAGGGGCCAGGGGATCAAAGGCAGCCGGCCTGCCAACAGGCTGGAGTGAGCCCAGAGCCCCAGCCACCCGGAGGCGGTAATAACTCAGCCGCTCCTCCTCCGCCCTTCCCCCAGCCCATCCTGGGCAAGGACAGCCATCAATCTGCTTATCAGGCCTCTTATTTCATCCTTTATCCAGCTGTCGCAGGTGTCAGTCTGCATCCTTAACACAGAGTTATGAGAGATTGAGCGCTCGGGCCTGGGCTGGCTGAAGGATTCATGGATCCGAGGCTGCCCATTCATCTGGGAGAAATCTCAATGGCTTTGGGGTTGGGGTGGTGGTGGTTGGGACACAATGGGCCGGGTCTGCAGGAGGGGCTTTGCCATCCACAACCACAGCGTCAGAGTCTCGGCATGGAGAGGGTGGGGCTGTGTTTCCTGAGGACAAGTCCTGGGCCTGCAGGTCCTCTGAGCCCTCCCCGAGTGAGCAACGCCACAGTCCCCATGGGGCTTCCTAAGCGGGGGGGACTCTGGGAGGTGAGGAGCCCAACTTGCCCCAAATCCAAAGGATCTTCGTAAAATTTGTACCCGAGCACGTCACTACTTGATTAACCCCTCCAAACTGGACCAGCGCTGTGGTGCAGGAGGTTAAGCCACAGCCTGTGATGCCGCCGTCCCATATGGGCATTGGTTCGTGTCCCGGCTGCTCCACTTCCCATCCAGCTCCCTGCTAATGTGCCTGGGAAAGCAGCGGAGGATGGCCCATGGGAGACCTGGGTGGAGTTCGAGGCTCTTGGCTTTGGCAGTGAAGCAGCAGAGAGAAAATCTCTCACTCTCTGTTTCTCCCTCTCTCTCTATAACTTTGCCTTTCAAACAAATAATCTTTTTTTAAAATAAAAAATCCAAATGTCTGCTGGTGTCAGCTAAAATAAACTCTCAGCTCCTGGTGCCGCCCCACAAAGCCCTCTTTGATTGAGCCCCTGCCCACGTCATCTGCCACAGCCCAGCCCCTTCTCCAATGCCACACTGCAGCCTCCTGGCCTCTGCCTGAAGCTCATCCTGCCTCAGGACCTTTGCACTGCACACATAGCACCTAGGGTTTTGCATTCAGGGTTCAGCTTAGAGGGCGATGCCAGGGAGGCCTTCCCTGAGGCCTGCTCAGTCCGTGTCTGCCATGTGGCCCTGTTTCGCTTCTTTCCCGGCGTTCGGCTCAGGCTGACAGCGTCCCGTCCTCTTTTCTTTCACTGGAGAGAAGCTGACTGGAATTCCAGCCCCAGCAGGACAAACGCGAGTTGTTCTGGCTGCCTCCTCCCGATGCAGCTTCAGGACCAGGCGTGCTGGCCTCAGGCGGCTGCGGGACTATGGGCTGTGGCCAGGGGACTGAGCTCACCTTGCCCCACTGGGGTAGAGACAGGGGAAGGAGCCTGCTGCTTGTGGGAGGAAGGGCTGTTTTGTGTCGCCAGGAGGTTGCCATGGGAACGCCTCACTGAGCAGCAAAGGCTCCCCCCCTCCCTACCTTAAAGTTAAAGATGCAGAGATATGAAGAGAAGTCGATGAAGTATTGACCAAGAGCTGCGGGGCCCTCGGCCGGGCGCAGGGAAGGACTTACCAGTCACCTCCACCTGCCCTCGTCTCTGCAGCTTTCCTCTTACCGGACTGCTCCCATCAGGGCGCCCAGGAGCCAAGGGTCACGCTGTGGGCACCTGGGAGTAATCATAGAAGTGGTAGATGAGTAACGATGTTGTAAAGCGCTTACTGTATGCATGTCGGACCAGATGCTCAGAGGACTTTGTGGACTCCATGGGGTACACTGAATAGCGGACTCCCACAAGGGACACGTAACTACCCCCGCCTTTTGCAAATGCAGAGCGGTCCTTGAAAGTTTTGTACATTCCCACCCAGCAAGAGGTACTGCCAGGATTTTACCCCAGACAGCCCACAGCCAGAATTCAAGCTCACCACCACCCCGGTCCCTCGACATATAAGCCAATGGCACCATTCCACCTGCTGAGAGGTCCCTGGGGGCCAGGCACAGCGCTCAGGGTGGACTTTGGTTATTTCCCACTAGGGCCTAGTGTTTGGGTTAGAGTTTGGATCTGTACACCTGTTCCCAGTCCAAGTGTATGGCAAGGTCAGCCACGTCCTGAGCACACAGAACTGAAGCAAACCCTCCAGCCTGGCCACCCTGGCCAACCTCAGGGGTTTAAAAAAAAAAAGGTTGTTCCCCTTCTGCAAGCCTGGGGACATCAGCAGGGACGATGACACCCTGGCCACAACCGATGTCCCCACATGGACTGTGTGACTCCCTGGGATAGGAGCCCGGGCGACCCCAAGTGCAGGGAAGTGGATGGGACAGACTCTGATAAATCCGAGCCAGCTCTCGCTGCTCACGGTCTCTCTTCCCCACTCGCCTGCTGGAGTCTCTGCAGTGCTTTTCCAGGGGGGGATTAGACGGCGAAACTTGCACTGAAATGCAGTCTTCCAGGAACAGGCTGGCTGCCCGGAGCAGCCGTGCCAGGGCCGAGAGCAGGGCCTGTGGCTGAGAACACACTCGCAGGGGCCTCTCTCGGCTGCTTCTCCCCTGAGGCTTTCGGGCAGAGCTGCAGGAGGGGGAGGATTGAGGACAGGGGGTGTCTCACTGTTCTTTTTTCTTCTCCCACCCCTAAAACGGTCTTGCTCCTAGCACCCTGGCGAGCACAGGCATGAGCTGTCCAGTGCGGGGAAGGCGGGACACTTCCTATGGGGGCTTCCCGCAGAAATCCTCTGGATCGCCGGCGCCGTGGCTCAACAGGCTAATCCTCCGCCTTGCGGCGCCGGCACACCGGGTTCTAGTCCCGGTTGCCCCTCTTCCAGGCCAGCCCTCTGCTGTGGCCCAGGAGTGCAGTGGAGGATGGCCCAAGTGCTTGGGCCCTGCACCCCATGGGAGACCAGGAGAAGCACCTAGCACCTGGCTCCTGCCATCGGATGAGCGCGGTGCACCGGCCGCAACGTGCCGTCCGCAGCAGCCATTGGAGGGTGAACCAACGGCAAAGGAAGACCTTTCTCTCTGTCTCTCTCTCTCACTGTCCACTCTGCCTGTCAAAAAAAAAAAAAGAAAAGAAATCCTCTGGATCCCTCTCTGGGACCAAAGCTCTGTGCTCTCTAGCAACCTCGTTTTTTAAAAAATATTTATTTATTTATTTGAAAGTCAGAGTTGTACAGAGAGAGAAGGAGAGGCAGAGAGAGAGAGAGGTCTTCCATCCGCTCGTTCACTCCCCAATTGACCACAACAGCCGGAGCTGTGACAATCCGAAGCCAGGAGCCAAGAGCTTCTTCTGGGTCTCCCATGTGGGTGCAGGGGCCCAAGGACTCCTTCTACTGCTTTCCCAGGCCACAGCAGAGAGCTAGATCGGAAGTAGAGCAGCCGGGTCTTGAACCAGCGCCCAGATGGGATGCCAGCACTGCAGGCCAGGGCGTTAACCCACTGCGCCACAGCACCAGCCTCTCTAGCAACCTCTTGTGTGGGCATCAGCCAGCTGTGGCTGCACTACTGCTGGGTAAGAAACAATGCTTCTCTCAGCAGCCGAAAACCATAGCTGAGGCGGGTCCAGCTGTGTCCCACGGGGCTCACATGTGGAGCCCCGCAGCTTCCAAGGATGTACTCCCTTTGTGGTGACTGGAATGTCGCCTGAGGCCAATCTAAACCACGCTAGCAGGCTGAAGGAATCTGCTGACGTCAGATCTGCTAACATCCCACCAACCAGAGCCTGTCGGTCACATGGCTGAACCCTCAAAGTTACAGGGCAACCCCAAAGTCTGAACCTTCAACAAGAGAATCCAAGAAAGAAGTCACGTGACAGAAGCTGCAGCCCACACTGCCATTCCTGGGAGCCCGGGGCTATAAATAGCACAGAGCCAGCTTGGGCTGGGC
This sequence comes from Sylvilagus floridanus, assembly GCA_949820135.1. NCBI lineage: Eukaryota > Metazoa > Chordata > Mammalia > Lagomorpha > Leporidae > Sylvilagus > Sylvilagus floridanus. Next base: position 72,260,141 of record OX463233.1, on the reverse strand, counting down.
CCTGCCTTCACCTCCATTCTCCTCTGGGGAAGTGGGGGGATTCCCCTTCCCCTATCTGGAGCAGCCGCATCAGCACTGGCCCCAAGCCCAGCCCTGGAGGTGCAGAGTCTGCACCCCCCTCCCAGGGTCAGCGTCACGGTCTTGAGACAGGACCCATGACCGAACTCAAGTCAAGGAGGGGTACTGAGTCCTAGAAACAGCCCCCAGGAGTCCCCCCTCCTTTCTCACTAGAAACAGCAAAGGAACATGGAGTCCAAAGAGCTTCTGGCAATGAACTTGTGACTCTGAGGAGAACCGGCCTTAGGAAGAGGTTGGGGAAAACAGTGCAGGGAGTCAGAAAAAAAAAAATCGTATCACAATGGAGCTGGATCCGGCAGTACCTGAAGCTCTGCTTGACCCCATGTGCAGGACCAAATTCATTCCCTCTCTTGAGTTTTGTCCTCCATTCCAGATATTGTCAAGGGATGAGAAGAGTGTCCCCAGCTTCTGTCACCTGCACATACACACCTGTGTCCAAGCCCCAGACATCAGGCCTGTGGGCATCCCAGGATTTGGTCAGCTCTGCTCTGAGCCAGCCAGTCCCCTGGCACCTTGTTGTGCCCACTGTGTACAGCCTGGTCATTCTGCTCAGGGGGACCAGCTCACCCCCGGACGTGACTTTGGGTCTCAGGGTGGCCCCACAGCCCCAGGAGCTGCCACCTGGTACTTGGAAGATGCCCTTGGATGGAGGAGAATGTGTGAACCATGCATTGGTGCCTACAGCTGTCTCCTGGCGGCCCTGAATACCAGAGCAGGGGGCAGGAGGAGTCGGGATCTCTCACCCCAGAGTGGAGTGGAGTGGGAGGAGCTGGGCGAAGGGGTTGTAAGTCCCCCCACCCTACCCCAGCTATGAACAGGGACGGGCTTGTCTGCCTCCGAACCCCAGAGCCTTGCCCTCCTCCCTTGGACACGGCGATAACAGAGGACTTCGTTGTCATTGTTGCCTTCAGGTCTTATTGGGGAAAAGCGAGGAAGAGACGGGGCAAGTTCCCGAGGTGCTTTACTCCTCAGCTCGGCCTTCACAGGCTGCTGGAGAGACTCAACCGGAAATCAAGGCTGGGGGAGAACTCAGAAAACTGATGTTTGTGAGAAAGAAGGGCCGGCAGCCCCAGGCCAGGCCAGGGGCACACGCCAGTCCGGCTCCCCTGCCCCTTTCTCTCCCAGTCCCAGGTCCCTTCTCAGCCCGGCCCTGCCCACGCCCCCAAACCCCATCCCCGCCTTGCCAGTCCCCTCCCAACTTCCCCAGCCGCGGATCTTTGCTCAGCGGCCAGCAGGTGCAGCCTGGGTAGACAGTGCCTCCCTCCGGCCACGCACGCCCAGGGCTGCGGCTACTTCTGTAGCTCGTTGAGGGGCGGGGCTCAAAGGACGCAGGCAAACCTCCACTGGTGACCCCAATTCCAGATTCGAACCCAGGTCTCCAGAGGTGAGTGTGAAGAAGCAGCCTAAATTAAAATGCTAATTACCGTCTCCAGCCACGGGCTGTCAGACAGGGGCTGCTATCTATTATTAACTGCTTCCCGCCACATCCCGGCTCGCCAAGAGACACACGGGTGATTTAAAGATTCAGGTGCAAGGGAAAATAACAGGGCGGCGTCTGCATCGTGCCAGCGCTGCCCCTACTCTGCCCACGTCGCAACAGAAGCCTCACTGAAGACCAGCAGGACGTGGGACGCTGCCCCGCGGAGGGCTCCCGCAGGTGTAATCCTGGGACGGGTTAAGCCAGCCGCGATGCAGGGTGATGTGTGCCTCCGCCGCCGAGCCCTGTGCGGCCCCCTAAGCACCTCCGCGTGTTCAGAGCTGAACATCAGGGTTTGCAGTGAGCTGCCACCGACCCCGGGTGGGAAGAGGCCTGGGTAAACTCCACCCTGGGCAGGAAGCCTCAGCCTGACTGTTCTGCAGCTCCTGGAAGCTAGGACTGCTGGGATGCGGGCTGGGGGCCAGGCAGGTTCACTGGCCCTTTGGAGAGCCCCAGTGCCCCGCCCGGACGCCATCCTTGTCTGTCACACTGACCTCCAGAAATAAGACAAAGCAGGGCGGGTGTCCGGCATGGAAGTTAAGACACATGGTGGGGTGGCTGCATCCCATCTCAGAGTGCCTGGGTCCGGAGCCAGCTCGGCCCCCAGTCCCAGCTCCCTGCTGACCAGCTCCCTGGAGGCAGAGTGGATGGGTCCCCCCCACTCCTGTGGGAGACCTGGATTGTGCTCCTGGCTCCTGGCTTCAGCCTGGCTCAGCCCCAGCTGTCGCAGGCATTTGGAGACGGAAGCAGCAGATGGGAGTGATAGCTCCCTCTCTGTTTCTCTATCTATCTCTCCTCTCTCCTTTTAAATAAGATAGAGCTGGTCTCCAATAACCATGGAGGGTCTGGGCAGGGGAGAGGAGGGAGGTGACACAGAGGAGAGAATCCCAGAGTGGCAGAGCGCACAAAGACGCAAGCATCCCCCCTCCTCTATTCAGAGCACGCAGACAGGGCAGCTGAACAGCCCAGCCGGGACCAAGGCAGACTCAAATCTCCTTTATGAACTCGAAGTCTATACACCAGGGGAACATACAGAGACCTCAAGGTCATGTTCCCCTCCTCATGCCAACCGTTAAGCGGCCATCACAGTCACTCCATCCTGCTCCAAGATGAGCTTGCCCTGTGTCTCTGTGCCCAGGGGAGCAGGGACTGGGTCTGCTTGGTGTCCTCAGAACACAGCTCCAGACAGAGGATGCTCTGTGGTTTCTCAGTGAACCAAGGAATCAGTAAATCAGATGCTGCCGGCGCACGCTCCGACCTGGGCTGGGGCTGGCTCCTAGTAATTCCTACAAACCAGGTGCTAAGCGTTCAAGATTCTTGAGCTTGGTTGTTACGCTCTTGGTAGCATGAAGGCAGCCAGCGCGAGCATTTAGCCCACAGCCATCAGCCAGGGCTCCGGGGCGGTGCCTGTTTTCCCACCCCAGCCCCACACCCAGCAAACGCGGACCAGGCGAGCTTGTTAATGTCCATGTCTTCCAAACTCGGGGCAAGTTGAAATGCCTCCTGCAGCTTATTCGCCAACTCTCTCTTTTTTGGTTCACAAGCCCCCTGTCTTTTCAGCCAGCCCAGCGAGCCCCAGCACCTCTGCCCTTCGTCACCAAGCCAAGCACCTTCCGGGCACAGTGTCCCAAGAGTTAATTCCCCATCACCTCCCTGCTCCCTGCCTTCCAATGCACCGCCTGCTGCATGTGGGTTCTGGCCCAGGTAGGGCACAAATACCCCGGTGATGCACGGCCCCGCAAGCAGCCACATCCTGACGCCGGAGCACTCTGCTCCCTCCACCACCTGCTCTGTCCCAGCTGGAGGGAGGGGGGTGGGAGCAGAGGCTTCCCCCTGAGTGGGAATCATCCATCCTAGGTAATTAGCTGCCAAGGAAAACGTACACCTGCTGAAAGGTGCACACACACACACACACACACACACCTCCAAGCTCCTCCTGCCCCGGGTTTGCCTCCTGCGCTGCTGGGAGTTCTGGAAACCTGAGGAGGAGCCAGGAAATCATCTGCCAAGACTCAGGGTCTCCTTGCAGATCAAGGCTAAGACACGGCTTTGGGGGCTACTGCCATCCAGCCCCGAGTTCCCAGCCCACTGCATCTCTCCCGAGGCTGCAGCTCCAACTTCTCAAAGCCCTCTTCTTAGCAGTGCCCTGGGTCCATCTCCTTCTTACATCAGGCTGAGTCTTGGGGTTCCCCTATCTCAGGCCCCTGATATGTTTAGGGGTGGTGGGATGCTTGCAGCCCCCACTATAGACAACATGCAGAGAGTCTTGAAGTGTCTTCACCCCTGTGTCAGAATCACAGGGAGAGATGCTTCTATCTGGGCATCATGATATCTGGATGTGACTTCTGGAGCTGCAGCAGCCACAGTATGACAACAAGGGATGCCAGGCCGAAGATGGAACTGATACCACCAAGGGCAGAGCAGAGCCAGCCAAGAACGGAGGTCCCTCTACCTCTGGCTTCCCGCTGCTGGAGGTGCCCCTCCTCCGGCCTCCTGCAGGTCCTTACCTGCAGTCACAGGTGTCCCCACCTGCAGGAAGCCGAGGAGAGGCATCGTGCCCCGGCGGGTCACACCCTGGGCTTGGGTTCCCGCGTCACTGCACTTTGGCGCTTTACTGCCCAGCAGGGGCCACCAGCCCGGTCTCCGCTGGCCGTGCCAGCCCCTGCGTGTCTTTGCCTGTGGCTGTCTTGGGTATCCGGAGGCCTCCCTGCCCTTGTCGCTGCAGGCCAGAAGTGCTGGACAATGGAGGCCCTCAAGAGCAGCCCTTGACCCGTAATTGACGGGAGCTGGTGGTTCAGCGCCTCCCCGGCCCTCACCTGGGGCCGGGCGACTCCGAGGCACAGCGTCTACACTAGCTCCCCGCATTGCAGGAGAAAGCAGTAGCTGCCCACAGTGGAATTTTGGCTTGAGATAATCCCTTTTTTAAAACAGTTTTTTTTTGGGGGGGGGGGCAGGGGAGGGAGCAGGTAGGTAGAGTTACAGACAAAGAGAAGGAGAAAGAGAGAGGTCTTCCATCCACTGGTTCACTTCCCAAATGGCTGCAATGGCCTGAGCTGTGCTGATCCAAAGCCAGGAGCCAGGAACTTCTTCTGGGTCTCCCATGTGGGTGCAGGGGCCCAAGGACTTGAGCCATCTTCTCCTGCTTTCCCAGGCCACAGCAGAGAGCTGGATCAGAAGTGGAGCAGCCGAGACTCGAACCGGCGCCCATATGATATGCTGGCACTGCAGGCGGAGGCTTTACCTTCTATGCCACAGCGCCGGCCCTGAAAGAGCTCCCTTTATTGGTGCCCACCCCTTCCCTGTCTCACTCTCCTTAAATAAACTGTTTGCACCGGAACCTGTGTCTCAGGTTTGCCTGTGCTGAGACCCCAAACGAAGGCCCCTCTCCCCCCAGTGCATTCCTGGGCACCTGCTCTGTTTCAGGCACTACAACCCCACCCCCGGGGAATGTCTGGGGGGTGGGGAGAGGGTGTCCTCTCTGTGTCTCAGGGTGGCCCAGGTTGCAAATGACCTGAGCCCACAGATGCACAGAAACGATCCCACTCCTGAAGACAGACTCATGGGCACCGGACAGCTGCACCTGCGTGGGAGACCCGGCTGGGGTTTCAACCTCCTGGCTTTGGCCCGACCCAGATCCGGCTGTTGAGTGATGGAAGGAAGACATCTCTCTCTCTCTCTCTCTCTCTCTCTCTCTCTCTCTCTCTGTGTGTGTGTGTGTATGTGTGTGTCACTCTTTCAAATAAATAAAACAAATCTTAAATAAATAAATAAAGAGACGCAGCATCCTGTGGTGGGCCCCCGGGGTCCGCACTGAACATCACCGCAGGCCTTGCTGGCTGGGTGACCCAGACGCGGGCCAAGGTGTTTCGATTGTTTCCCAAGATGCTGAGAGAAACTCCTGAGGCCCTCATTCGTGTTCCGCCTGAGCCCGAGCCCTGGCTGCAGGCTCACTTGGGTAGCGCACCCCTGGGCTCCGGGGCCGACCCGCCCCTGCTGGCGCCCGTGCCTTGTTCTTTCCTTGGAATCCCAACCAGGCCCATCTTGACCTGGTTGGGGGCATTGCCCTACGGCTGCACGGGGGCCATGCCCGGGCCGGGGTCCCCGCGGCTGGCAGCCACGGCAGCCGTCCTAGCTCCGTAGCCACAGTGTGCCGCTCTGGGTGTGCCCTTCCTTGTCCCTGTCTCCTCCCGGCAGCTGGAATGAAGCAGCCATTGTGGCTGTGGACAGGAAGGCCCTGGAGGCGGCAGCACCAAGACTCACTGGCCGCTGAGTCTGAGGAGCCTCCGCTCCCGCCGCCAGGCTGGGGCTTGTTTGACAGAGGAGTCAGCTCTGGTCTTGGTTACATCGCGGTTTTTTTTTTTCTCTTTCTGCGGTTGCTTCACTCAGAGCTGACACTAGTCTCAGCAGCTTTGCACCAGGACCTAGACCTGTCTGTCCCCAAAGCTTCCTAAGTCCCAGCCAAAGGCTCCAGAGGTTGCACAGGGTGGGGACCCCCAGAGTTGGCAAATGAGCAGCCCACGAAAGCGGGCGGACCGCCTGGTCCCAGCAGAGGGGCTGGGTGCAGCTGGCTGGCCCAGTGGGGTTTCTGGAGGGCAGCGGTTTGTTTTACTAAAGATTCATTTGTGGGGCCAGCATCCCAAATGGGCATTGGTTTGAGACCCAGCCGCTCCACTTCCAATCCAGCTCCCTGCTAATGGCCTGGGAAAGCAGCAGAAGATGGCCCAAGTGTTTGGGCCTTTGCACACACATGGAAGACCAGGAAGAATCTCCTGGCTCCTGGTTTCGGCCTGACCCAGCCCTGACCATTGTGGCCATTCAGGGAGCAAACAAGCGGATGGAAGGGGTGTGTGTGTGTGTGTGTGTGTGTGTGTGTCTCCCTCTCTGTGTGAATCCGGCTTTCAAATAAAAAAAAATCTTTTAAAAAAATTGATTTGTGGCCGGCGCCGTGGCTCAACAGGCTAATCCTCCACCTTGTGGCACCGGCACACCGGGTTCTAGTCCCGGTCGGGGCGCCGGATTCTGTCCCAGTTACCTCTCTTCCAGGCCAGCCCTCTGCTGTGGCCCAGGAGTGCAGTGGAGGATGGCCCAAGTGCTTGGGCCCTGCACCCCATGGGAGACCAGGAAAAGCACCTGGCTCCTGGCTCCTGCCATCGGATGAGCGCGGTGCGCCGGCTGCAGCGTGCCGTCTGTGGCAGCCATTGGAGGGTGAACCAACGGCAAAGGAAGACCTTTCTCTCTGTCTCTCTCTCTCACTGTCCACTCTGCCTGTCAAAAAATAAAAAAATAAAAAAATAAAATAAAATAAATTGATTTGTATTTACTTGAAAGGGAGAGACAGAAAAAGATCTTCCATCCACTGGTTCACGCCTCAAATGGCTGGAATGTTTGGGACAGGGCCAGGCTGAAACTTGGAGCCAGGAACTCCATCTGGGTCTCCCACATGGCCGGCCCGTCCTGGAGCCATCATCTGCTGCCTCCCAAGTACACCAGCAGGGGGCTGGATTGGAAGCGGAACAGCCGGGCCTTGAACCAGCATTCTGATAAGGAATGTTGGCATTGCAAGCAGCATATTAACCCACTTAACCCCAGGAGGGTAGGGATGTATTTTAAAGATTTATTTATTTATTTCAAAGTCAGAGTTACACAGAGAGAGGAGGAGGGGCAGAAAGAGAGAGCTCTTCCATCCGATGGTTCACTCCCCACATGTGCTAATGCAAAGCCAGGAGCCAGGAGCTTCTTCCGGGTCTCCCATGTGGGTGCAGGAGCCCAAGCACCTGGGCCATCTTCTACCGCTTTCCCAGGCCATGGCAGAGAGTTGGATCAAAAGTGGAACAGCTGGGATTCGAACCAGCACCCCTAAGGGATGCTGGCACTGCAGGCAGCGGCTTTACCCACTACACTACAGCGCCAGCCCTGGAGGGTAGGTTTTTAAGGACAGGAAAAGAGCTAGCATGGGAGGCCTTCAAAGGCAGCGCCTGCGTCTCCTTTAACTCTGTATTCAGCACCCAGCATTCAGTAGGTGCTCACTAGATGCCGGTGGAATAAAGAAATGAATGACTGCAGAGAAGCAAACCAATCATTCATCAAGTTTATGGATGGCATGAAATTGGGAGCAGCTTCTAGCCAGAGGTTAGAGTCGTAAAGCAGATTGGCTTTTGCAAATGAGACTGTAGCAAGGCAGACTCGGAATTGGATGGCGTTCATTAAGCAACTAGTTTGAGGAAGTTGTCGCCAGCGTGTGTGCGTGCATAGCCCAAGACAGGCTGGGGGGTGGCTGAAGGGGGGGGGGGTGCCCCAGAGAAAGGAGGAGGGCTGGGTTTATCATGGGGGCGAGGTCAAGGCAAGTCCTTCTGCCTCCGGGAAGCCTCCGCCAGCTCTGTGGCTTTGGGAGACGTGGGAAGAAGATGCAGGGGAAGTGACAAAAATAAAAATAAATACGCATTTGAAGCTGTGAACGGGAGAGCACACGTGAGGTCTGAAGAGCTGAGGTGCAGAGATGGACGTTGCTGCGTTGATGCAGAAAATAAGGGACAAAAGGAAGAAGGCATGTCCCCAAACCGGCTCTGATGAGAGATGCCACTCCCCAGAGAGGAGGCCAGCTCCCCCACACACACACCCCTGCAGAAGGCAGGGCCAGGCGGGGAGGAGGGAGGAGGCAGCAGCCGCCGGCCCTACACTGCAGCCTCCCGAGCCGCCGCCACCCCTGCTGTTCATGCTTTTATCGTTTGCAATGAAAGACGATGATGTGTGTGCGTGGTATTGATTGTGCCTCTTAGATTTTTATGTCACTGTGGAAAGCAGCAATTATGCTCGCCTGCTCTGGAGGGAGCAAACGGCCCCAGGGGGAGGACGAGGCAGGGCCAGGCCGACTTCAAAAGCAGCCAGAGACTGGAGGGTGAAGCAGGCAGGGTGGCCAGTGGCTGGCTGCGCCTGAGAGGAGAAAGGACGGCCGCACCCTCTCTGCCCAAGCTCCAGGCTTTTATGAAGTGCCTGTGGGTGCCAGGTACCCAAGTCATTGTCCCGTCTCCCTGGGGAAACCTCCCAGTGGCTTCTCCTCTGCATTTAGAAGAAAGCAAAATATAAGTGGCTCTGTTTAGCAGGACACCTGCCCTGTGGCACTGCCACCTCTCTGGGCTCAGCTCCGGGCCCTTCCTCCTCCCCACTGCTCTCCCGCTTCGGAGCCGGCCTCCACGCCTGTCCTCTGTCCACACCAGCTTGGTCTGAGCCTGGGCTGGTCCCTCTGCCAGCCATGCTGTTCCCCACCCTCTACCCCTGTCTTTATTTCCGCCTTCAGGTCTCTGCTCCGCTCTCTTGGCCTCCCAGAACCCTACAGCAGGTGGCCTTCAGCATGAGTCTCTCCTTAGTGCCTTGTCTTGGCTTTCTTCATAGCACTTTTTGCTTTCACAAACATGCTTGTCCATGCGTGAGCTCATTGTGTCTTCCACTGAGATGCAAACAGAATGGGGACCTTATCTCTTGTGCACTGCGTGGGCCCCAGCACCTAGGAGGGCCTGGCCGGCAACACGTGTGCGATGAATAGTGAGAAGTGCTATCAGCTTCAATTAGCTGGGGAGGGAAACAGAGGCTTAGAGACGGTGTTAAATTAACCAGAATGCCCGAGGGGTGGGTGAGCACTGACACTGGTTCAGCTGCTCAGGTGGAATTCTCACAGGCTAAGGGGCTTCTCCCTTTTTGCTTTTTCTTTTCTTTTTTTAAATAAAGATTTATTTATTTGAGAGACAGGGTTACATGTGGGGGCAGGGACCCAAGTGCTTGGGCCATCTTCTACTGATCTCCCAGGCCATTAGCAGGGAGCTGGACTTGAGTTGGAGCAGCCAGGACTTGAACCGGCAACCACATGGGATGCTGGTACCACAGGCGAAGGCTTAGCCAGCGATGCCACAGCGCCAGCCCGGGTTCTCCCATTTTTCTGCCTAGTCTTTCTGTGGACATGACTCCTGGCTTCCCCTTCATGGTCACAAGGTGGCTGACGTTGCTCTTGACAGCATCTGGCATTCAGAGCCAAATTCTCGAAACCTTGCTGTATCTGTCCTCCTTTCTCCCGGGTCTTCTCTTCCCGGAACACCCTCGCCAAGATCTCACTTCCAGCTCATTGGCCGGCTCTGGGTCAGTTGCTCCAAGGAATTGGGAAACAGCTCCCCCCGCTCCAGTGGAAGAGGAGAAAGCAAAGGAGAAGTGGACTGGACAGGGCGGGGAGGGAGCCACCCTCCCGGATGGCCACATGGAGACTTGCTGATAACCACACCTGGGACCAGCGGAGCTGGGATTTGAGCCCAAGTCTGTGTGACTCCAGGGTCGCATTATGGCATCTGGGTCAGAGAGAGAAGGTGCCAGAGTAGCTACCAGCAGCATCCTCAGATCTGTAGCCCAGCAGCTGCAGGTCTTCCCAAGCCTTGTGTGTGTGTGTGTGTGTGTGTGTGTGTGTGTTTAAGATTTATTTATTTCTGTGAAAGGCAGAGTTAGAGAGAGGCAGAGGCAGTGAGAGAGAGGTCTTCTATCTGCTGTTTCACTCCCCAAATGGCCACAATGGCTGGAGCTGTAGTAATCTGAAGCCAGGAGCCAGGAGCTTCTTCCAGGTCTCCCATGTGAGTGAAGGGCCTAAGGATTTGGGCCATCTTCCACTGCTTTCCCAGGCCACAGCACAGAGCTGGATTGGAAGTAGAGCACCTGGGACTTGAACCGGCACCCATATGGGATGCTGACACTGCAGGTGGTAGCTTTACCTGCTATTTCAGAGTGAGTGCCAGACCCCTCTCCAAGCCTTTCTTAATCACCACCCAGCGGCCTCTCCCCACAACACACCTGCCCCTGCCCACAGCAATCCGCTCAAGGCTCCCAGAACCCACCCACCCTCACCTCCCCTGTCTCCTGGCACATGCTGTCCTTGGACCCCACTCTCCTCCACTCATCCTTCAAAGGCCAGCTTGAGTGGCACCTCCTCCAGGCTGTCTGCCTTTGTCCCTCAGTCACTCTGTGCCTGAGACGGATCAAGATGCCAGGACCCACCTCACAGAGCAGACACCCTACAGGGGGCGTGTGTCAGTCAGCTTTTGGTCCCACAACTGAAACAGCTGGGAGAAGTTGCTCAGAAGGCAGGTTTGGGAGATTCGCAGCCCACGATTGGGCAACTGCGTTAGGACAGTGGACTGTAGAATGTGTGCAGAGGGAAAAGGACCCCATGGAGAGCAGGGAGCAGAGAGCCAGGGAGCACGCTCACCCTCCAGACCCCCACATCTGACTTTGTTCAGCACCACAATTGAATCAAGGGCTCTGTCTGTGCGACTTAATCCAATCCCTTCCCCAAAGCCTCACCTTCAGACATCACATTGGATTAAGTCTGCACCCTTAATCCATTAACCATTAATATTAATCCATTAGTCATTAACACAGGACTTCAGAAACCAAGCCTCTAACCCGTGAGCCTTTGGGGGACGCTCAACTTTATATCCAAGCTGCAGGAGGGGCAGATAACAAACAATAAGAATGGAGACCCATAGAGAGGTCACCCTTGCAGTGCTAAGCTGGGTGACATGTTGGAGAAGAGCAGAGAGCTTGTGGTAGCCAGAAAAATGGCTCCTAGGGACATTCATATCCTAACCCCCGAGACTGCAACTGTGCTAGGTTACATGGAAGTAAGGCTGAACCTGGACTTGAACTTGACTTTACGTCCAGTTCCTGGGAGGTAGACTCTAAATCCTTGGGATTTTCCAAGTGGTAGGAGTGTCTTGGATATTTCTGGTGGGTCCCCCAGATCCCACCTGAGAGCTTCTGCTAATTGAGGTGGCTCAGGGTAGGGATGGACATGCCACGAAGACCAACAGTGTGACTGGAGGAAGGGGGGTTGGAGTAATGTCATCGAAAACCCTATGGAGGGGAGGGGAGCTAGAGTTGGGGTTCAGTGGCATGGCCCATCAATCCCACACACATCACTAAACCCCAGTAACAACTGTGTGCACCAAAGCTCAAGGGAGCGTCCTTTGATTGGCAGGGCTGAGTACTGTCACATGGAAAAGTAGTGTGTCTGACTCCACACACAGGGAGAGGACGAGAGAGCCCTCACGTCTGGGACTCTCCCAGAACCCACCCTACGTGCCCTGCCCGTGGCCTGGCTCTTGGACAGGCATGCGCTCATGGTACAGCCCTTTCCCAAGCAATCTGAGTCATTCCAGACAATCCAGCCAGTTGCTGAAGCCGATGGGGCAGTGAACGCCTCTGAGTTCGGGGCCAGTTGGACAGAAGCGTGACTGAAGCGGGGGCAGGTGGAGGACCATGCCTTTCCCGGAGAATTCTGGGAGTTGATGTCAGAATCCTTGTAGCCTGGGTTGGGAAGGATTCCCCTGGGAGTCCAATGAGCCCAATCTAATCACAAAAGCCCTCAGAAGTGGGAGAGTGAGGCAGAGAGAGAGAAGAGCTCAGCCCAGCGCCGCTTACAGATGGAGCAAGGCCATTTTGGGCAGCCTCGAAGCTGGAAGCAACAAGGACACAAATCCTCCCCCAGAACCTGCAGGAGGAAGGCAGCCCCACTGGCACCATGAGGTCAGCCAGCACCGTGACCCAGTTGGAACTGGGGGCCTGTGGAAGTATAGACAATAAGTGTGCCTTGTTTTAAACACTTGGGCGTGTGGTCATTTGTTTTAGCAGCATTGGGAAGTTATTGCTTTATTAGGGAGGGTTGGGGAAGGCCTCGCTGAGAAGGTGAGAGTTAAGGAGACTCTGGATCTTACTCCTTCCCCTTCACAGTCACATGCTCCCGGCTCTGTAAGACCCTCAGAAATGTTAACCTTACCTGATGCAGCTTCAGATGCCCGCGGCTCTCCAAAGCCCCAGCAGGGACCAGGTCTTTGCTAACTTTCACCTGCACACACATTCTGCTTTGTTTACTTTGCATAGTCAGTACCACTGAATTTTCATGTGCCTGTGGACAGTCCACGCACTTTCACACACGTGGACATTCCTATCACCACCACAACCAAACGGTCCCATCAGCCCCATAGAGCTCCCACAGACAGTCTCCTCACTGTCACACAGTGCCCAGAGCCCTGAGGCCGTGGAGCCTTTCTCTGTTCTTGCAGCTTTGCTTTTGTTTCAAGAATGTCACAGAAACGCAAGCACACAATGAGAGCAACAAGGCGGCTTGCGCTCGGCAGGACACCTGCGAACTTCATTCCAGTTGATGGCTGGGTTGCTAGGTTGCTCCTTTATTGCCGCGTGCAATGGATGCCTAGACCACTGCATCCCTTCATCCTTCGAAGGGCGCTGGGATGGTTCCAGTTATTAGCCATCACCAGTAGAGCAGCTGTGCACATTTGTGAATGAGAGTTCATGAGGACACAGGGGTTTATCTCTCCGGGCGCATGAGTGCTGGGTCATACTACAGTGTGAGTGTGGGTTCACTTCATAAGGAACAGACTTTCCAGACCCATTATGCCACTCTGAATTCCCACCCACAATCTACAAGCATTCCAGTGGCTCAGCACCCTTGTCAGTACTTGGCATTGTCAACCTCTTTGTCTCACCATTCTAACAGGTGGGCAGCTGCGACCCACCGTTGGAAGGGCTAATGATGTTGAACATCTTTGCCTGTGCTCGTTGGCCGTCCCTATCTCCTCGTTGCTGAAGTGTCCATTCAAATCTCTTACCCAGTTTTTAATTGGCTTCTTTGTTTTCTTCCTGTTGAGTTTTAGAGTTCTTTCTAAACTCTAGTTACAAATCCTTGGCTGTAAATGTGGCTTGCAAATATTTTCTCCAAACCTGTAGATGATGTCTTTTCACTCTCTTAACAGTCTCTCTCTCAGAGAAATTTTCATTTCTTTAAAGCCCAATTAATCCTTTAACGGAGTGTGCTTTGTTTTAAAAGACTTATTTATTTATTTGAAAGGCACAGTGACAGCAAGACAAGGAGAGACAGAGAGAGATCTTCCATCTGCTGCTTTACTCCTCAACAGCCTAAATTGAGGAGCCAGGAACTCCACCCACATCTCCCATGAGGGAGGCAGGAACTCAAGTACTTGAATTGTCATCTGCTGCTTCCCAGGCACATTAGCAGGATTTGGATTGGAAGCAGAGCAGCTAGGACTTAAACCAACACTCTGATATGAAATGTGGGCATCCCACACAGCAGCTTAACCTGTAGCATTGGGATGAGTGCTGTGGCATAGCAGACGCAGTGCTGGCATCCCACATGGGCGCCGGTTCAAGTCCCGGCTGCTCCTCCTCTGATCCAGCTCCCTGCTATGGCCTGGGAAAGCAGTGGAGGATGGCCCAGGTCCTTGGGCCCCTGCACCCACATGGGAGACCTGGAAGAAGCTCCTGGCTCCTGGCGTTGGATCAGTCCAGCTCCAGCCATTGCGGCCATCTAGGGAGTGAACCAGCGGATGGAAGACCTCTCTCTCTCTCTCTCTCTCTCTGCCTCTGTAATTCTGCATTTCAAATAAATAAATCTTTAAAAAAAATACAAATCTGAGAAATTTCCATCATTGTTACTTCAAATATTTTCCCCAGACCTTATCCCGTACCCTTCCTTCGGGACTCCGGTGACGTAAACGCTAGACTTTTTGCTGTTGTCCCATGCGTCCCTGAGGCTCTGTTCATACGTTTCCAATCTTCCCTCTCCCTGTTACTCAGATTGGATGACTGTACTTGGGGTGTCTCCAAGGGTACTGACAATCTCTTCTATCATCTCCATTCTGCTAGTGAGCCCAGCCAGTGAGATTTTATTTCACTTGGTGTATTTTTCAGCTCTAAGTTTACATTTGTTTCTTCTTGGTAGTTTCTGGTTCTTGGCTGAGACTTTATTTTCATTTCAAGGATGCTTGCCTTTCAGAGCCAGCCTTGTGGCACAGAGGTTAGCTCACTGCTTACGATGCCAGCATCCCATAATCGGAGTGCTGGTTTGAGTCCCAGCTTCTCTGTTTTTGATCCAGCTCCTTGCTAATGTGCCTTGGAAAGCAGCAGCAGAAGGCCCAAGTGCTTGGTCCCCTGCCACCCACGTGGGAGACCAAGATGGAGGTCCTGGCTCTTGGTTGCAGGCCCAGCCCCAATCATTGTGGCCATTTGTGGAGTAAACCAGAAGATGGAAGATTTCTCTGTGTCTCTCTTCTCAATCTCTCTCTCTCTCTATCTCTGTCTCTCTGTCTCTGTCTCTCTCTGCCTTTAAATAAATAAATAAATACATCTTTAACAAGAAAAAAGAGAGTGTGTTCATTCTTACATATGAGACCGTTTTAATAACAGCTCCTGTCAAGTGTTCTCAGCAAAGGCATCTCAGAATTGGTTTCTTCTCCCAAGTGAGTTGACATTTTCCTGATTCTTACTCTGTGGAGTAATTGAGTTATTTTTGTGTTAGCAAGCAAATGACCCAGTCAGAGCCAGGTCATAAGTTCCCAGCAGCCTCCTGTAGGTTGTGGTTCCAATGTCACTTCAATTTTCAAAGCCTTCATAGTATGATTTGGTTCTGTCTCATGTGTGTGCCCGCGGACAACCTGGGATTCGGGCAGTGATCTGTGCCGACGCTCAGTCCTCAGGCCTCGGCCCGTTGTTTAGGGGCAGATGCTGTAGCTGTCAGGTACAGTTTGGAGGCAAGCCCAGACCTTACAAACGGCTTTATTAAATCCCAGCTCCTCCCTCTCCACGATCAATCCTGCACTTGCTACCCTGGGGTCCTCCTTTCCCAGTCCTCAGGCCGAAAGGTGGGGCTTTATTGACTTCCACTTGGCCAGCACGTCCAGTGACTGTGCATGGGCAGCCCCCGCCGCAGAGGGAGAGCAGCAGCAGGGGTCCCCAGCCGTGGCCCCTCCCCTCGGAGAGGAAAGATCCCTGCCCGCGACGTGTGGGGCTCCTGCCAGCCCTTGCTGCTGCCGCTGCCCTCACCACCTGACTCCTCAGAGAGCTGGGACAGGAGAGAATGGAAAAGGAGGGAAAGAAAAACGCTAGACGCCCGTCCCCGATCCAAGCCGGAGGAGACCCCTTCCTGGTCCTCAAGCCGGACTCCCAGGCTGTTCCTGGAGTTCTATAGAGATGCTACCACCCACCTCCAGGTTCGGGGCAGCTCTGAAATCAGCCCAGGGGCTCCTGGAGAGCAAATGAGCAGTAAACTTCCCATCAGTTCGGTGTTACTTTGAAATCTTGCCTTCTTTTCAGACATCAAATAGCAAATCCTTGCATTCCCACCAGGTTTTAAGCTGCATTCAGTATGGACAGATGGCGGGGGAGTGAGTTCATTTCAACTTACCTGGAGCTAGTACCTCCTCAGTCACTTTTTAAAATAATGATCGTTATGACTTCGCGCAGGTTAAGCCTCCACCTATGATGCCAACATCCCAGACAGGCACTGGTTCGCGACCGGGCTGCTCCACTTCCAATCCAGCTCCCTGCTAATGCACCTGGGAAAGCAGCAGAGAATGGCACGGGTGCTTGTGCCCCTGCATCCATATGGGAGATTCAGAAGAAGCTCCTGGCTCCTGGCTTCAGTTTGGCGCAGCTCTGGCTTTTATAGTCATTTGGGGAGTGAACCAGCAGGTGGAAGATTCCTTCTGTCTGACATTCTGCCTTTCAAATAAATATTGTAAAAATGATTTTTATTTATTTATTTGTTCAAAAGGCAGAGTGACAGAGAGTGAGTGAGAGAGAGAGAGTTTTCATTTGCTGTTTCATTCCCCAAATGACCAGAAAAAGCCACAGTTGAGTCAGGCTGAAGCCAGGAGCCTGGAAGCCCACCCTGGTCTCCTCCATGGGTGGCAGGGATCCAAGCACCTAGTCCATCCTCTGCTGCTCTCCCAGGTGCATTAGCAGGGAGCTGGCTTGGAAGTGGAGCAGCTCTCTGACAGGGGATGCTGGTGTCACAAGCAGGTTGGCTTAACTCACTGCACCACACACCTGCCTCCCCCTGTAACATTTCAGCGGACATGATGCACGCAACAACACACTGAGCAAAAGCCACCGCTGAGTGGGCCCCTCTTACACCAGCACAGGAGCCAAGTTTTACGCTCTCAGACTTAGGCTCAGGCAGTTCAGAGTGTGAAGCCACGAGCTCTCTTTAAGGCTGTGTGATGCTGGCAAGAATCCGAACATAGATGGGCCTCGGTTGCCTTGTGTGTGAGACAAGGGCAGTGGCAGCCATGTGGCAAGCATGAGGTGCAATCACATCTTTGCAACTCTTTTCTCTTGGGACCCAGCGCATAGCAAGTGCTCAAGAAATCATAGCTCCTCTTGGTCCTAGTATGAGCACTAATTTTGTTGCATGTAGAGTCCAGGGGTTGAAGCCACAGCGACAGACGACCCATATAGAGGGAAAAGAAAAGGAGGAGGAAGACATATTTGGGGCTCCCAGAATCCATGGGAGGCTGAAACATCAGAAGCCAAAGGCTGGCTCAAGGCTCCCGCGGAGGTCACTACAAGGGCTCCACGGTGGCAGGCAGCGCCACCTCTGACCTCCCGTGAAGCCCACCCAATGAGAACCTTTCCAGAGGGAATAAGGGGCCAACAAGCTGGGGCTGGGGTGGTGTGGACTCTGGAAAGCCCCATGCCTGAAACGACCCTCCTCCCTCCTAACAGCTGTGAGACTACAGGCAATTAACTTCATCTCTGTGCATCTCGGTTTTCTCATCCTTAAAATAAAGCTAACAGTATGAACTGACGATTTTGCCAATAATGTCAGGAAAGAGTTATAACGCAGGATCAGGCACTGAGCTAGGGCTCAGCACTAAAATATTATTATCATCATGAGTGGCTGCTCATTTAAGCCACACCACAGCCTCTGGGTATTACTGATCTCACTCTCTGGGCGGAGACTCCTACAGGGGTGCAGGGACTTGGCCGAGAACTCGCCACAGCCTTGGATCTAAACATGGGGGTGAGGGGAGGGACTGCCTTTCATGCTGGCTTGCCTCCCAACACACCTTATACCCATAATTAAGATGGGGGTGGCCTGAGGACCACGCCCATCGGGGCAGGCACCCAGTGTGTGCAGCTGGCCAGATGGATGGCCACTTCAGAGCAGGGCTTGGGAGCCTCCTTGGCCCCAGGGATCCTGCAGGCACTGGGCCGCCTTGTGTCTGCAAGGTGCCTGCTCACAGCACACACCTGTCTTGCTAGGTTTTTTTTTGTTTTTTTTTTTTTTTCCTCATGAAAAGCATCAGCTATTGGAAAGAGCCTGTCAGGATGAGCAATCTGTTTGAGAACCCGCCCACCTGTGGGCTGGGGAATAAGATTGACAGCTGGAGCTGACTGTCTGCTGGTTCCACCTGGAGGGCACATCTGGGGCAGGGTGGGGGCCAGGACTGGGCTGCAGCAGGGCGGGAAGCCTGGGGCAGGGGGACAGAGGGACCCAGCAGGACCACTGTGCACCGGGAGGTGACGCTGCTCAGGTGGCTCTGTCTTCTCATTTTTCTTTTTTCCTTTTTTCCCCCACTTAAGAAAAAGCTGTAACGAGACAGCCTATGGAATAGCAAGATTGATTGTGTCGTTTTGGCCTTTGAGGGAAGAAAAGGGGAAAAAATCAAATTATTGGACAGGGTCCTTTTAAGGAGCTGCTGCTTTAATTTATTTTCTTATATTTTGTCAATAGCTGTTGTTTTTTTCTTAAACGAGTGCTGCACTTAATAAATGGATTTTGCTTGGGCAAAACAAACACAGTCATTTCACACTTTTCCTTCCTTCTGAAACTTACTTACAATGCGGTGAGTGGCTAAGCCATAGCCACAGGGCCCGATTACCAACTCGGAAGGGGGACAGGTGACCTTAGAAAGACAGTGGCCCAATGAGGGAGGGGGACAGGACAGGGTCTGGGGGGGGGTAGGGTCTGGGGGGGGGGTGCACCTGAGTCAGGCAATACCAGCCACGGTCTGTGGGGGCGCTAAGATCGCCTCGGGAGACGTGGAAGATGCAGATCCCTAGCCCCCTTGAAGAGGGAGCCAGTGGGTCTGCAGTGGGTCCCCAGCTTGGGTTTTTGGCCCAGCAGTTAAGCCACCCCCTTGGAACACCTGCATCCCACCTCAAAGGGCCCGAGTTCGAGTCCCAGCTCCACTCCAGATTCTAGCTTCCTGCTCATACCCACCCTGGCTGGGAGGCAGCAGTGGTGGCTCAGGTGACAGTGTCTCTGCCAGCCACGAGGGAGACCTGAACTGAGCTCCCGGCTCCTGGCTTCAGCCTGGGAATGAATGGGGCCATTTGCGGAGTGAACCATTGGATGAAAGCTCGCTCTCTCTCTCTCTCTCTCTCTCTCTCTCTCTCTCTCTTTCTCTCCCTGTCTCTCTCTCTGCCTTTCAAATAAATAAATAAATCAAAAATAAAACTCCTGTGAGTGGATAATAAAGCAGTCAGAGGCTCAACCCCCAGCTCCCCCACCCAGCCTGCCTGCTGCCCTGGGTGACGTCCCTGCCCCCACCCCCACCGCACCCCGTCCTCTACTCCCCAGGGGGCCACCCACCTCTAACCCTCTGCCTCTCTGCTTCCTCGACCTGCAATCAGACTCAGGGCTTCAAATGGCAAAGTCTCACTCAGCCTCACAGCCTCGGGCAATCACCACCATGCCCTCGCTGGTCCATTGGTCCATTCGTTCGCTCATCTGTCAGTTGAAAATGTATTGTCTGCAATACCATCTTGTGCCGCGAGCTGCTCTTGGCACAGCCCAGTGAGCGGTAGACAAAGGCGCAGAGAGTGGAAGGAAGGAAGGGAAGGCCCTCGCCCTGCACCCTCCCACACAACCGCTGGGCCACAGATTCCATCCAGCTGCTGTCTCAGCCATGACCCCAAGGTGCGGCAGACAGAGCTGGGGCAGAGCCAGGGTCCTAGGGCCCCTCCAGCAGCCTCACAGCCCAGGTCTGTAGGGGATGGATGGCCATTCCTGTTGCCAGAAGCCCAGGGTTTGCTCCAGGTTTTCACACCTCTTGGGTGTGAAGGGCGCAGCCCAGATCCTACCTCCATGGGGCCGCCTTTAGTGGGTAGGGTCCCAACCCAAAGGCCTATCCCTGGGTCCCCAACTCCTGCACTCCATAGTCTCAGAGGCAGGTTGGGAAGGGAGGGGTCTCTTCCTCCATCATAAATCTCAGCAGAGATGGGGAAACCCAGCCCAGCAGGCTGGGGCGGAGGATGGGGGGTGCAGGGCTGGGCTCCCAGTCGCCCGGGCCCGCAGCATAGCACTGCTGCAGCCCCCAGCATCGCCACTCTCTCAGCCTGTCTATTCCCTGGACCGCTGCATGCTTCAAGATGGTTAGATCCCAAGGAGGGAGGGGAGAGGGTAGATGCCCATAGGGGGCCGAGCTCTCAGTAGGGTCTCTGTGAGCTGCGACCCAGGTGGGAGGGCCCTAGTCATGGTCTCACCATCCTGCTAGCCGTGATCTTGATTTTCAACTCCCACTTCCTGCCCAGGAGCAGAAAATAAGTGCCGTGCAGTTCAGCCTTTGCGATTGCGATTCAGTCGATTCTGCTGGCCCCACCCCCTCGCTCTTCCCCAGCCTTGTTCCAGATGCCAGTGGAACGTGGGTGGCGCAGCGCCATCAGAGGAGGTGGCAGATGCATCGTCACTGGTGGGAGTTGCCCCCACTGGTTCTCCACAAGACATACCCTGGGAGGCTGGTGCTGTGGCGTAGCAGGTAAAGCCACTGCTGGCAATGCCAGCATCCCATATGGCCCTGGTTCGAGTCCCAGCTGCTCCACTTCCCATCCAGCTCTCTGCTATGGCCTGGGAAAGCAGTAGAAAATGGCCTAAATCCTTGGGCCCCTGCACCCATGTAGGAGACCCAGAAGAAGCTCCTGGCTCCTGGCTTTGGATCAGCACAGCTCCAGATATTGTGGCCATTTGGGGAGTGAACCAGCAGATAGAAGACCTCTCTCTCTCCCTCCCTCCCTCCCTCCCTCTCTCTCTCTCTCTCTCTGCCTATCCTTCTCTGTCTATGTAACTCTTTCAAAAAAATCTACAAAAAAAAAGACATACCCTGGGACATCCGGTTCTTGGCTGTCACCTCCCTTCCGTGCTGGCCATGGACGAGGTGTCTGTATTCCCATCGGGTCTCTGGGGGAAGGGCTAGGACAGCTGTGACTGTGGCCTCCCCACCCAGGCCCTCCTTGGGAACCTGGCTGCTCTCCAGTCAGGAGCTGCACTGGGTCTTACCTAAGCTGCTGCCGCCATAACACAGGGCATGTGTGCGGGGAGTCCTGGCACAGGGAACAAGGCTCAGGTGCCCTTGCAATCACACCCCAGCTCCACCCTCCCCACCCCCACCCCAGGAATTTGGCCTGATGTCAGCCCACTCCCCATCTCAACAGGGCCCTGTGCACCCATCTCATTCCTCTGCTCACTCCCATGTACCTCGCCAGCCTGTGCCAGCCAGAGTGCGTTCCAAATTGTGGATTATTAGGGCCTGGGCTACTGTGATAGCCCCAAAGCCACCACATAACTTCTTCTCTGAGTAGCCTGCATCCCTCCAGGCTGTGCGTATGGGGAGGGTGGTAGGGTACACAGGGCATGGCAAGGGCCGGCATTGTGGATCAGCGGATTAAGCTGTAGCCTGAGACGCCAGCACCCCACATGGGCACCAGTCCATGACCTGGCTGCTCTGGCTCCCTGTTCATGCACCTGGAAAAAGCTGTACTTGAGCTAGCTCACGTCATCCGTGCGGGAGACCCGGTTGAAGCTCCTGGATCCTGGCTTCAGCCTGGTCCAGCCCTGGTCATTGCAGCCATTTGGGCAGTGAACCTCTCCCTCTAACTCTGCCTTTCAAATAAATAAATCTGAAAGGAAGAAAGGAAGAAAGGAAGGAAGGAAGGAAGGAAGGAAGGAAGGAAGGAAGGAAGGAAAGAAAGAAAAGAAAAGAAAAGAAAAGAAAAGAAAAGAAAAGAAAAGAAAAGAAAAGAAAAGAAAAGAAAAGAAAAGAAAAGAAAAGAAAAGAAAAGAAAAAGAAGGTGTGACAGCTACCACAGCCCACACTGGGGAAGTGGCGCGGCGTCCCCTCTGTTGTGTCCCTGTCCCCTCCAAAGCCACCCGCGTCCTGCTGGGGAGCCGGGGAGGACAGCCAGCCGCGTGGGGCGGGACTGCAGAGGTGGGGTCTTCCTTGGCAGCAGGTCCACGGAGCCACCCAGGACTAATTTTCTGCTCCTGGGCAGGAAGTGGGAGTTGAAAATCCACACACAGCAGGATGGTGAGACTGGTGTTGGAGTGTCTGGGGGAGTGGCTTCACTGTTCACACCTACAGCCCAGGACTAGATCCTTCCCACCAGGGCCGCAGCTCGCAGACCCCCTACTGAGAGCATGGCCTCCCCTCCCGCCCTTGGCAGAGGCTGGGAGCAGCTGTCCTGACACGGGGGCAAGTGGACTTGGAGCTCAGAGCCCCCCCCCCCAGCAGCTGGCACACACAGGGCGGAGGCTGGGGGCCGTGTCTCTGCCCCTGCCACTCTCACCCCCACCCCCACCCCTCAAGCCCCGGCAGGGACAGAGCTGTGCTCTGATGACCCAAGGAAAAGGCTGTTCCCCTGGGAGCCTGAGGGTGGCTGACAGGGGTCAGACGGAGAGACCCGAGGAGAGAGAGAGTAACGCGCACGCACACATGCACACGCACACAGGGGTCCTTCGCTGGGCTCCCAGATCCAAGGAAATCCTTGCAAACTCCAGACAATGGCTCATCTTCGTGGTCCCACCAGGCAGTGTTACCCACATCCCAGCTCGGAGCCCCTCAGAGTTACCAGTGGTGTCAATTAAGTGATTTTCTTTCTTTCTTTTTTTTTGGACAGGCAGAGTGGACAATGAGAGAGAGACAGAGAGAATGGCTGCTGTGGCGGGCATGCTGCAGCCAGCGCACCACGTTGATCCGAAGCCAGGAGCCAGGTGCTTCTCCTGGTCTCCCATGCGGGTGCAGGACCCAAGGACTTGGGCCATCCTCCTCTGCACTCCCGGGCCACAGCAGAGAGCTGGACTGGAAGAGGAGCAACTGGGACAGAATCTGGCACCCCAACCGGGACTAGAACCTGTGGTGCTGGCGCCACAGGTGGCGGATTAGCCTACTGAACCACGGTGCTGGCCAAGTGATTTTCTATTCTAAGTCACCAAAGCTCCACGTGACTCTTAATCACGAGAGGAAGTGTGAGACGACTTCAAAAAAATTCATGGAAAATGGAATTAAAAGTTCAGGGACTGAGACATCAGTGAGGACGCCCACATCCCATATCAGAGTATCTAAATTTCAGCCCCAGCTCTAGCTCCCAACTCCAGCTTCCTCCTAATGTGCACCCTGGGAGGCAGCAGGTCACGGCTTGAGTCCTGGGGTCCTTGCCACTTAAATGGGGGACTTGGCTTGAGTTCCTTGCTCCTGGCTTCAGCCTGGTCTAGCCCTGGTCATTGCAGACATTTGAGAGGTGAACTAGCAGAAGAGACCTCTCTGTGCCTCTCTGCCTCTCAAACAGTTTAAAAGGGAAAAAAAAAAAGATAAGTTCATTTTGGTGTAAAAAAATTTTTGAAATCCATGGACAGTTGTTTTTATATAATATGCATTCTCCATGAGCTCTTTAGCAATCGATCTCCTTGAATGCATGGATTGCAATAATGTTTGCACTGAAAGAAAGTGATCTTCTTTTTAAAGATTTATTTATTTGAAAGACAGAGACGAGAGAGAGAGAGAGAGAGAGAGAGAGAGAGAGAGAGAGAGAGAGAGAAAGGTCTTCCAACCACTGGTTCACTCCCCAAATGGCTGCAACGGCCAAAGCTGGGCTGATCCAAAGCCAGGAGCTAGGAGCCAGGAGCTTCTTCCAGGTCTCCCACACGGGCACAGGGGCCCAAGCACTTGGGCCATCCTCCACTGCTCTCCTAGGTGCATTAACAGGGAGCTGGATCAGAAATGGAGCAGCCGGGACTCGAACAAGTCCCCACATGGGAGGGCAGCCTTGCAGGCTTTACCTGCTGCACTACAAGGTCGGGCCCTCCCACCGCTATGGTGCAGGGCAAGATATCGCTGCCTCTTCTCCAAACCACCCCTTTGCCTCCAGACTTCTCTGGGGCCAGCAGCTGCCAGACTGGACCGTGGGCTCCGCGTCCAACCAGCATTTCGCAGGTGGCTGCACCAAGGCTGCGGAGACGGTGCCGGAGGAGGTGCGTGGCACCGGAGCCCCAGCAGACGAGCCGCACCTGCTGCATGGGATCTGGCATCTGTAAGTGGTTCAACAGTATGCACGGGGTTCGGCTTCCTGTGCTGGACCGCCAGCGTGGAGTTGCGCTCCACCCCCGGTGGCCTGCTTTGTGCACCAGCATAAACTGCACGGAGGGCTTCCAGAACCTAAAGGAGGGTGGAGTCCGCCAAGTGCCTGGAATCCCTCCGCATCGCCCGGCCTGGCAGGGTGCTCTGTGCTAGCAGTGAGAGGCGGACAAGGAGAAGAATGTGCAGAATTCTGCAGGTCTAAAGGGGGCCCAGTACTGCACTGCCACAGTCTAGACCGACACGCCAAGGATAGCAAGCTGCCACCCAGCCCACAAAGTGCCACTTCTGCCGGAGCATCATCCCTGAAGGCCCAGCAGGCCCCAGGTCCCAGGGAAAGCCAGCCTACTTCTGGGAGGATGAAGAAGAGACCCACAGCCCTGCTCTGTTCCCTGAGGCCCAGAATCGAACCGCAGTGGGTGGGGGCTGTTCTTCTGCTTCCAGGAAGTTTCAAGGAGCAGACATCCACCGCAGAGCAGAGAGAGAGGGGACAGGATAGGCCGGGGGAGCCACACTGCCACGTGTCTCAGGCTGGGGTCACAGCATCACCTCTTTTTCCCTCTTGCTGGGAGGAAGCAGAGAAACAAAGGGATCCAACCACACTTGCTGTATCCAAATGCAAGCGGGGGCTTTGGGGGAGGCGACATCACCCAGGAGCCTGCATTCTTTATCTGAGGTCCCCACCTGCAAAATCTCCAGCTTTGGAAGTCTCCTGGTTGGGGAAGTTGTTTGCCTGTCAAGGCAGGATGTGGACCAATTCTTCCCTCGCCAGGGCGAGAAGATGGATTACTGTACTCAACCTGGAAGCCACTGCACTGTGGGGAGGGACTCCCTCAGGAGTAATGCAGGGTTTTCCCAGTTCTGGGACAGGGGCTGGGAACCTGTCCAGGCAGTGGGTTGTGATGGTCTGCAGAAAGGGTGGTCAGGGAAGCAGTCACAGACCTGCTGCTGCTAAGCTCACTCTCGCCCCATTCTGGACCAGTGTGATTTAGTTTTTTGTCCCCTTGGATAACTGTACCTCGGGGCCCACTTTCTCCAGGCTGCCAACTGCACTAACCGTGTGTGAACGACGTATCTTGTGCATTTAAACTTGTTTTCCTTAATATCCATATTCTGACTTTGTACTCTCGCATATTTTGGTCAGAGGCCCTCATTCCTGCACTGTCTTCTCAGTACGTGAGCAGGCTCAGGGCTAAGAATGCAGCAGCTCCAGGGCCCACAGCAGGAAGGCTTCCTGTTGTTTTCATCACCATGGACAGCACCCGTCGGGCATGCACAGCCTACGGAGCTAAGTCCCTTTGCCAAGTAGAGCTGTTTTTTGTTTTTTGTTTTTTTTTTTTCTGCCATAGTGGCCTCTCAAAACCCCTTCCACCTGGAGAAATGTTTCATGGGAGACGAGGTGTTAATTGGGTTGCCCCATGACTTGCTCTCCTCCTCCTGGAAGATTGAAAATTAGTGTAAAAGGGACAAGGGGGTAAAGAGAAGTTAAGAGAGGCTGAGCCAACTGACAGGCTGAGAGAGGAAGCTGTGGTTAGGGTCGCCTGATGCTAGAACACGGGTCCTTTGCTTCACATAACAGATCCATTTCACCAGATAAGGCCAGGCCCACTATGCACAGCATGGTGTGTGTGTGTGTGTGTGTGTGTGTGTGTGTGTGTGAAAAATGTGAGCTGGTAAAGAGGAGTTTTAAGACCAGGACCTTGTACCCATCCCATGCTGTCCAGAGATAGAAACATGAAGCCAGGACTAAAAATCCTTAAGCTGTCCGAATTCTTGGCTTCTGGGGTTACCTGTAAGTGAGGGCCTCTGTGGTGTTGGAACCGCTGACCTCCCTGTGACAGTAGTGACCGCTGGCAATGCACCTGCTGAGGTGCACTTTCCGTATGGAGGGAAAAACAGCTGAGTCATCTTGAACAGAAGATTCCATGCCAGGGTCCTGGGGAGCCCTCTTCTTGAAGTGGGGATCTTTTCTAAAAAATATTTTTAAAGAAGAAACCTTTTTATTATCACTTTATTTGAGAGGCAGAGTTGCAGACAGAGAGATTGAGAGATAGAACAGTCTTCCATCCACTGGTTCACTCCCCAAATGGCTGCAATGGTTGGAGCTGGGCCAATCTGAAGCCAGGAGCCAGGAGCTTCTTCTGGTTCTCCCACGCAGGTGCAGGGACCCAAGGACTTGATCCGTCCTCTACTGCTTCCCTAGGCCATAGCAGAGAGCTGGATCAGAAGAGGAGCAGCCGGGACTCAAACCGGCACCCACAGCGGATGCCGGCCCTGCAGGCAAAGGCTTAGCTTACTATGCCACAGCACTGGCTGAAGTGGGGATTTTAAACCATCTTTTCTTTTGTGTTCCCCTTCCCCACCCTAATTTGGATCTTCTGTAAAACCTGACTCCTGCTCTACCCTCTTCTCTCTTCCCCCGTCTACAAAAAGAAACTTACACCTCCACACATAAGCGTTTAATCCTTGGAGTGTCTCCACAACTCTAAAGAATTTATATGAAAATCCAGTAAAAAATAGGAAACCTCCATCCCTTGTCCCCGGCCTCCTGAGTCAAGACCACATCTAGGTGTGATGTATTTGGATGGATCAAACCTACTTAGCTTTTGTCCTGAAGAAGAGAAGCTACTGGAGACCTATTGTGTAGAAATTGGGGTTTGGGGACCACGAAGGGGATGAGGAATGCACATCCAAATCACTTAGGGACTTTGATGCAGGTGCAAGAAACTGATGTCCAAGTGGCCACAGATTGTTTGATAGGAGACGAATGAATGGCAGATGCACTGCTAGCAACCAAAGCCTTTTTGTGCAATCTTGAATTCCTGGGAGGGAGGGAGAGAGGGAGGGAGGGAGGGAGGGAGGGAGGGAGGGAAATTCCTGTCTGTTCTCTCACTGACCCCTTCCCCTCATTCCTGAGCAGCAGAACACTAAACTCCCTTGGGTTTGGTGACCCCAGCACAGGGGTGTGTTTATTTGAAGGATGATTTTGCTGTACTGAGTACTTCCTTTCCCATGTTCTAATCACTTTGTAACACATATACTGATTCTTCCCACCCCTTCTGCTTTCTCTGGGAAATACAAAGAATAAATCAAGACTCATTGGCACTGGAAAAAAAGAGAATTTTATTTTATTTATTTGAAAGGCAAGGTTATAGAGACAGGGAGGGGGAGACAGAAAGGGAGAGCTTCCATCTGTTGGTTCACTCCCCAAATGGCCATTATGGAGCTTTTTATGGGTTTCCCACGCTGGTGCGGGGGCCCAAGCACTTGGGCCAACTTCCATTGCTTTCCCAGGTGCATTAGCATGGAACTGGATTGGAAGTGGAGCAGCCGGGACTCTAGCTGACACTCACATGGGATGCTGGTGTTACAGGCATTGGTTGTTACTGGCCTTTGAGGCTATCTGGAGACTGAACCAGCAGTTGAAAGATCTCTCTCTCTCTCTCTCTCTCTCTCTCTCTCTTTCTCTCTTCATGACTCTTTCAGATAAATAAAATACATCTTAAAACACACAAAAAAAGTGGAAGCCACCAAGCATTCATCACAGGGCAGTCGCATGACAGCACCTTGAGACACTTCTAACAATGACTGAGACCCCCTTGCATCTATGCAAACACAGCGAGGTGGGGGGAATACCAATAACACAGTACTGCATCTTTTAAGAAAGGAGAAAGCTGGGGCCGGCACTGCGGCATAGTGAGTTAAAGCCCCAGCCTGCAGTGCCGGCATCCCATGTGGGCATCGGTTTGATTCCCGGCTGCTCCTCTTCTGATCCAGCTCTCTGCTATGGCCTGGGCCTGGCCCAAGTCCTTGGGTCCCTGTACCTGTATGGGAGACCTGGAAGAAGCTCCTGGCTCCTGGCTCCTGGCTTCGGATTGGTGCAGGTCCAGCCATTGTGACCATCTAGGGAGTGAACTGGCAGATGGAAGACCTCTCTCTCTCTCTGTCTCTCCTCTCTCTGTGTAACCTCTGACTTTCAAATAAATAAATAAATCTTGAAGAAGAAGAAGAAGAAGAAGAAGAAGAAGAAGAAGAAGAAGAAGAAGAAGAAGAAAGAATGAACGGAGAAAGCTGGGGCCAGCACTGTGGCGCAGTGGGTTAAAGCCCCAGCCTGCAGTGCCGGCATCCCATGTGGGCATCAGTTCGAGTCCCGGCTGCTCCTCTTCCGATCAAACTATTTGCTATGGCCAGCAGCAGCAGTGGGGGCTCACATAAACGGGTTCCCACCACTCAAGTGGGAGACTTGAGTTGAGTTGGCCCTTGGCTTTGTTCCCTGGCCATTGTGGGCATTTGTGGAGTGAACCAGTGGATTGAATATCTCTCTCTCTCTCTCTCCTCTCCCTCTTTGTCATGCACACACAAACACCCACCCACCCACCCACACACACACACACACACACATATCTTTGCCTCTCAAATACATTTTTTAAAGCTCATGGAAAATACATATTGTGAAAAAAAAGAACTGCATGGATTTCAAATTGTTGGCACCAAACAAATCTTTTAATCGTATTTCCATGAACTTTTTGCAGTATTGGTAAACTCAAGAGCAAGAAAACCGCTTAACAGTGTTCCCTCTGGGGAGGGTTGAAGGGGCTGGGCTCCGGGCTGGCAGCCACAAGTCTGCACCTGTCACGTCGCATGGTTTCCAAAGCACATGGGATTTATCACACCTGAAGCAAGAGGACCAAATCCAACAGCTGGGCCCCCTGCCCCTGTGCCAGGCTTGCTGCTGTCTCCCCAAAGCCCCTCCTGCTCCCCGGCCCCCACCCCTGTCCTGGTCGGCTCCTGCCTGTCCCTGCACACAGCGCTGGAGGCTCTGAGGTCCTCCGTCTAAACCCTCCTGTGGCTCCGCTCTGGGAGCTGCTTCTTCCCGTTCAGAGGTAACTGTCACCAGTAATAGTCTTTTTCGATTTCATTTCCTTCAGCTCCCGCCAGCTCTCCCGAGCGCCTCCCTCCCAGCCCAGAACCGCCCCCCCACCCTCCACCCCCCACCCCCGCCAGCCCCGAGTCAAGAGGAAAAAAAAAAATACATTTTTGCCTTTACTATGATGTATGCGATCCCATAAAATAGTGAAACAGATATGAAAGGTTGAGAGAAGGTAGATAAATGGCTGCTATTATTCTACCAATCAAATGAAATACCTCTCCACGTCCTCATTTGAATGATAATAAAACTCGGAGAGGCTGCGGCTCCTGTTGTCACCGCCCGCAGCTCAGCCAGGGAGCCCCGGGCCAAGGTAACCTTGGGGTGTCCTCCGCAGGAGGCAGGCAGGGGCCCGTCCGCCACCCCCACCCGGTTTCCTTCCCCCTAACCCTAAGGGCTCCTCCTCCCTGCCCCCTCCTCCGTCCTGTCTCCCCTCCCCCCAGCTCACCGCTGGACAGCTCCGAGCAGGTCTGCCCAGCCCCCACTTCCCGCCGAGGTCCACAGGACACAGCCGGGGTCCCCCCGGGAGCGCTGCCCCTCGCTCTGCCGCCGCCCTGCTCAGCCTTCCCCGCAGAGCCCCTGCAGCTGCCCAAGGCCACCCGTCCTGCGGGCACCCCTCCCGGGTATCCCCAGCGCCCGGGTGAGGGACGGCAGGGACCGCACTGAGCGTCGCTGCCTCCTCCGCCGCTCCACTCGGAACTCCCAGCCGGCAGGGCACGTGCGCCAAGCTTCACCCCTTCCACCTCCGGCACGAACGTGCGTGAAGCCCCAGCATGTTCCGGTGCGGGGTCAGAGAAAGAACAGGTGCGAAGCCCCGCCCCGGGGCGGTCGCTGGGCGGGTGGGGGCTGCAGGTGAGGCCGCCTCTCCTTCCGACCCCCACCCCACTCCGGGCACCCGCATATACCTCGGTTTCTCCGGGGGAGTGGAGGTTGGGGGCGGGAGGGGGAGCATTTGAGGACCGCCGCCTCCCTAGTCGCTGCGTGGCTTGGCGGGCTGTCCATCACGACGCCCCGCCCCCACCCTGTTGCGTGCAGACCCCCTGGAATCCAGCAGAATTTCTCATCCTGATGACCACACCCTATAGCCTTTGCTATAAATCCTCTCCACAGATGGCCCCCGGCTTCCGTGGCTGCACTCACAATTTTTTGGTTTTACAAGGGTGCCTGGGTGAACCCGCACAAGCATTCTGTTCTCACTTCCCTTACGGCAGCCTGTAAACTGCAGGAACCACTCAGCACGTGCTATAAAACAGGCTTTGCGGTGACTGATTTTGCCCAACTGTCGGTGATGGTCAAGGTTGGGTGCATTGCTGCGTTCTAGCTTGCCGAGTTCTCAGCTTCTGATGGCGTCTCAGCGCATCACCCGTGCTGCTGCAAGGAGTGGACTCAGCTCCCCAGGGCTGTCCTGGCCTCTGCCCTTTCCTTCCAGTGAATTTTGCTTAAGACGGCCAACATCAGTTTCTGGCCCAAAGGTTGACCAAGGTCTGAACAGCATCCCAAGTTGACCCCAGGACATTGGGACGTCCTCTGTCTTCACCAGCTGCAGCAATTCATCAGCTGCCTCCCCTCTACTAGGGCAGGTGCCTGTCTGGGTCCCTCCTCCCCTTCCCGTGTCTCCCCAGTGCCACAGAGAGAGCCCAGCCCACAGCAGGTGGTTGATGACAAGAAAGAGGCCAGGGTCACAGTGCCCACTTTACAGATGAAGATGAGCCCCAGAGGGCAAAGGGCACTTTCCGGAACCAGGTCATCCTATCTGCTCCCAGGCTGGGCGCTCAAGCACTGGACTGTCCCTCTCCCAGGGTTTTCCCAAGCCCAGAAAAGGGGCCTGTGAAATGCTGATCCAGTGCTGAGGCCTGAGGTCCGTGAGGGAGGTACCCCTACACTAGGCAGGGTATCTGAGTGCCAGCAACAGGAAGCTTCCAGAACACGCCGAAGGGTCTCCAGGCAGTTGACTTGCCAGTAGCTGGCACTCCTGGTCTGGGAAGGGCAAGGTCAAGGGGCTGCCTGTAGCCTTTTCTCCCTTTTTGTCTCAGGTTTCTGCTCAGACCTCAGGCCTGACAACAGAGGTAGACCAGCTGGCCGAGCCCAGGCCAGGGTGGGCAGTCCCCACTGGGTGGCAGGTGATGAAAGAGGAGGGGTCCCATGGCAAGAACTGCTGCTGTTACCTCCAGCAGGGGGAATGGACTCAGGGCAGCCAGCCACCCAGACTCTACCGTTCCTGGCTCTAGCCCGGCGCAGCTCCCAAAGGGCTGACTGGGGCCAGGTGTGCAGCTGGCTCAGGCTAGCAGCAGGGTCAAGGTCACAGCCTTGGAGAGCTGAGAGGTCCCTGGCAGCCACAGCAACTGCACATTTTGCAGCTGAAGAGCTTGGGGTTCACTGTCTTCATCCATTTTCTGCTGCTGTCATGGAATTCCACAGATGGGGTAATTTGTGAAGAATAGAGGTTCATTTAGCTTATGGTTCGTGAGGCTGGGACATCCGAGATGATGGTGCTGGCATCTCCTTGGCTTTTTGCAGTGCCATGTGACAGGGTGGGTGGGTACTGACCGCATGGTGGCACAGCAGGTGTCTCAGAGAGCTCACTGTTACAGCAAGGCCACGCCCCGCAAGCCCAATCGGGGTGCCGTCACCTCTCAACACGGCTGCACTGGGACCAAGCTTCCCGCCCGTGAACTTGGGGAGACACCTTCCAAGGACAGCACCCATGAGGAGCCAGTGACTGAGCCAAGGTCCTTCTCACCCCACAGTGGGGCCGACTCCAAGTCGTGACCCACAGCCTCCACCAGGGAGGGGGCACAGCATTCAGGACAGTGGTCACCGGGAGCCGAGTGGCGTCCCGCAGCCCACCACAGCCCTGAGCGCCATCTCCTTCCACACGGAAAGGCACTGCTTCGTGGAGATCTAAAAAACACTGAATTTATTTCCTCCTATGAAAATATTTAGAGTGGAAACGCCAACATAGGTCCACACGGAGATTTATACACAGGGTCCAGGGCGGCTTGCTTCCTAATTGCCCAAAAATGGGAAACGAGGTGAATGTTCCAGCAACTGGTGAATGAAGAAGGAAACAGTGGCACCCCCTCAGGACGGGCAACCCCCGACCACCACAGGCACGGACTGCTGGGCCCCTAGCGCAGTGCTGAGGCTCCTGTGTGCCGTGGTTCCGTCCCCGGGCAGCTCTCATCAGTCATGGCCATGTGCCAGGAATACACCCCGGGACACAGACACGCCAGCACTGACCCACTGCTCCTCGGCAAGTACCGCACTGAGGCCCCCGTGAGGCTGCGGTCCCAGCGCTCCCATCAGCCGATCCACACAGAACTCCGCGGCTCTGTTCCCTCTCCTGAAATCCACTGTTTCATGTACGTTGTTGGGGCCCGGGTTGTGGCACAGACGTTGGCATCCCATACTGAAGAGCCAGTTCCAGTCCCGGCTGCTGCACTTCTGATCCAACTCCCTGCCAATGTGCCTGGGAAGGCAGTGGAGGATGGCCCAAGTGCTTGGGCCCCTGCACCCACATGGGAGACCCTGAAGAAGCTCCTGGCTTCAGTGTGGCCCAGCCTGGGGAACAAACCAGCAGGAGGAAGATCTCTCTTATCTCTCTCTCTCTCTCTCTCTCCTCTCCATATCTCTGCCTTTCAAATAAATAAATAAATCTTAAAAAAAAAAAGAGCAGCCAAGACCCAAATGGGCAACTCTATGGGATTCTGGTGTTGCAGGCAGCACCTTAACCTGTTATAGCACAATGCCGGCTCCAACAAATAAAAATCTTTAAGAAATAATATATATTGTAGATTTATTAGCATTGAACTTGTGGCCAATAGCGCTGTAACTCATGCGGGCGTGCAGCCTCTCTAACACGTGTTCTAACACCTGTAACGTCTCCAGCACCCGTATTTCCTCTGTGAGGCACGCCACAGCCTTCTTTGGTTTAGGAACAGCAGCCAACACCTCAGCCCTGTGCTTGGGGGTCATGTTCAAGAACAAAGTCATCAACCTAGAAAAGCCACAAAAATGCGGAAGAGGTAGCACTAAATGGCCTGCGGGGGGGGGGGGGGGAAGACACTTGCATCGCTGTGGGCAGGCAACGTCCCCCACCCCGCGAATGGCCGCGGACGACCACAAGAAAACGCCGTGAGTATTGATTGGGGGTTACACATACACTTTGGTCAGAGTCTATAGATTCACAAACCAGGAACCTGAAACCACCGAGGACCGTCTGTGCAGGAAGCTCTGGGCAGGGGGAGAAGCCTTGCCTGCCAAGGGCCACTTGGGTGTTTGTAACTCAATCAAGTTCAAAATGAGCCCTGCTCTGGGGCTGGAGGGGTGGCATAGGAGGTAAAGCCACCACCTGCAGTGCCAGCATCCCAAATGGGCACAGGTTCGAGTCCCGGCTGCTCCACTTCTGATCTAGCTCTCTTATATGGCCTGGGAAAGCAGTGGAAGATGGCCCAAGTCCTTGGACCCCTGTACCCGCGTGGGAGACCTGGAAGAAGCTCCTGGCTCCTGGCTTCGGATCGGTGCAGCTCCAGCCATTGTGGCCAACTGGGGAGTGAACCGGCAGATGGAAGACCTCTCTCTCTCTCTCTCTCTCTGCCTCTCCTTCTCTCTAAAACTCTGACTTTCAAATAAATAAATAACTCTTTAAAAAAGAAAATGAGCCTTGCTCTACATTGATTGGATTTCGAGTCCCACCTGTGAGGCCAGACCAAATGATTTCCTAGGCCTTATCTGACCCATGAGGCTAGATGTACCCTCCCCCGCTACAGGAAAAAAAAAAATCTAAGCTCCCTCCCAGCCCAGGACAGGAGGCAGCTCTGTGGCGCCTGGCGGGGAGAGACACAGAGGTGGACATGGAAGGACTGACGCTTGCAGGTTGATGGAAAGGCTCTGTCTCATGGCGCTGGTGGAATGCAGTGCAGACTTGGCAGTGGACTTCACTGTTTGTGAATCCTACCTGGGAGGTTGACTTTACTCGGCCTGATGCCTGACCCCTGCTCCACCCCTCCTGGGAGCTCAGGGCCAGCACCCTCGGAGGGGTCAGCGTAGCCTAGGAAGGGTCCAGGACTGGTGCCCTGGGCTCCTGAGGGAGCTGTTTGCTTCCTGCCTCTCCTGGCAGAGTGCATGGAAAAAGACTCTGCAATCAGACATGGCTGCATCCAGGGGCTTGGGGACCATCACCAAGCAAGGGTTTGCCACCCCCTTCTGACTATAAGGGCACTTCAGAAAGCTCATAGAAACTGGGGTTAAGGGGCCAGTGCTGTGGCATAGCGAGTAAAGCCACTACCTGCAGTGCCAGCATCCCATATGGGCGCCAATTCATGTCCCGGCTACTCCACTTCTGATCCAGCTCTCTGCTGTGGCCTGGGAAAGCAATAGGAGATGGCCCAGGCCCTTGGGCCCCTACACCCACGTGGGAGACCCAGAAGAAGCTCCTGGCTCCTGGCTTTGATTCAGTTCAGCTCTAGCCATGGTGGCCATTTGGGGAGTGAACCAGCGGACTGAAGACCTCTCTCTCTCTCTCTCTCTCTCTCTCTCTCTCTCTCTCTGCCTCTCTGTAATTAATCTTGCCTTTCAAATAAATAAATAAATCTTAAAAAATTGAAATCCATGCATGTTTTTTCATCATATGCATTTCCCATGATCATAAGAAAGACCCCTCATATTGCTGCTTTTCAAAATTCTCTTGCACCAAAATAAACTTACCTTTTAATTCCATCTCCCACAAACCTGTTCAAGGCCCCATGTACGGTTCTCTGTGTCAGCCTCACTCTGAGACCACAGGTAGGAAGCTGGCTGCCAGGGGCTCCAGATCCCGGAGGACAGGGAGTGTCTCTGCCTGACGGGATGGACAGACATCAGGGCAGGGCTCAGTGCCCACAGCCCTTGAAGAACATGGACCAAGGGTGGGGGAGGATCCTCCAAGCAGAAATCCTGGTGGAAGATGGTGGAACAGATGGGAGCCAGCAGAAGCAGGAGGTGCAGCAGCACGCATTCCTGGAGCTACAGTCATGTGTCCTGAGCAGGTCACAGAATAGCAAGAACCCTGAGGTGTCAGGGCACTGATGTCAAGCAGGGACGGAACTCAGTGTTCTAGAATCCATCGGGGAACAGATGTTCTAGAATCCCAGGGGTGGGGATACTCCAAGTACCCAGCCAGAAAGAGCAAAACGACTTCCTGGGGCCCAAGCCTCTGTCCTCGCAGCTCTCACAGACGAGTTTAACGGGATTTGGAGCCGCACATCGAGTTTTTAGCTTTACCCTCAGGGGTAAGTCCGTGGGAGCATGTAGACGGCCATTGTTTTGGAAGCTGAATCATTTTCCCGACATTCTGAACGCACCCTCCTTTCAGTCCAGTCTCAGGAAATAGCATGCATCTGTCTTTCTGACAGGTCCGTGGCCGACGGCATCTCTTGAGGACCAGTGAATTCCCTCAGACTCCTGCTATGACAGAGTCATTTCCTCCCCCCATTGCCTTCAAGAAACTGCTTTATGGACTCCCTGGATTTTTTTTCAATTAGACAAACAGCTATTAAGTATTTGCTTCACTGAAAACAAGAAGTCACAGCCCCTGCCCTTGTCTCTTCCCTTCTAATTGTCACATTTATTTTCTTGTGTTATTGCGTTGGCTACAACTGCAAACAGTGCCCTGGGACTCAGCATCCTTGTCCTATTCCTGCTACGAACGCTTCCACACTAAGTGCAAAGTTCATTCTGTGTGTCTGCTAGGCAATCTTGATCAGATTACAGAAATCCCCTCTTATTTCTGGCTGCTAAGACGTTGTGTTCTTTTAAAATCACAACTTGATGCTGACATGCAGAATATACTTCCAGATCATATTTTACTTGGACCCATAACAGCACAAGCTCACAGCACTCTCTTTGTATCAGCAAGGAATTGGTTCAGGAACTCCCTTGGATATCAAGTCCACAAATGCTCAAGTCCCTTTTATAAAATAGGTCCAAAATAGATAAAACAGGCCCAGAATTTGCATAGAACCTCCCACAGACTTGACATCATCTCTGGATCACTTAAAACACCTAATACGGTGTAAATGCTACATAAGGAGCTGTTACACTGTATTGTTCAGGGAATAATGACAAGAAAAGAGTCTGTACATGTTTAGTACAGGTGCACCTGTCGTTCAAGTGTTTTTGACCCGTGGTTGGTTGAATTACAAACAGACAGCCCATGGCTAGGGAAGGCTGACTGCTCTCCTTGACCTGGAAGAGGTAGACGCCTAGAGGAGAGGGCAAGGGGGAGGAGAGGCAGCCAGGGAAAGGAAGAGACATCTAGGTAAGTCCTTCCAGGATACAAAGAAACTGACCAGCTGTCCAGGGAGCGGCACTGTGGGTTGCAGGGAGTGCAGAGCCAGGGTGCGGGATGTGACCACGTCTTCAGTGGGGTCTTTGCACCTGAGACATCACCCCTGGGGTTTGTGGTCACCTCCCACAGGGGCCAGGTTCCCTCAGGCCCCTGGAGCCCTAACAGCAGCATCCGGCTTGGAACAGCACTTTGATGCAGGCTGCAGACATCAGCTTAACTCAGTGTGCCGCAGCTCTGCCTGCCCGATGCCCATTGCTTTCTGTTCTTTTTTTTTTTTTTTAAGATTTATTCATTTATTTGAAAGGCAGAGAGAGAGAGAGAGAGAGAGAGGTCTTTCATCTGCTGGTTCCCTCCCTAAACGGCTGCAACAGCTGGGGCTGGGCCAGGCAGGGAGCTGGATTGGAAGTGGAGCAGCCGGGACCCCAACTGGCACTGCAGGCAGAGCCTTAACCTTCTACACCACGGGGCTGCGCCCCGCCCCCACCATGCCTATTTCTTGACTGAGTGACCACTGGGGCCGTGGTGGGCTCCCGTGGCAGCTGTGCCCCAAGGCTGCCCAGTCCAGCTAGGCCATGAGTCCCCCTCCCTCCCACCCTCGTGGGGACACCACCTGCTTAAGTCTGGTGCTCTCAGTCCCCTGGACACCATCCCGACGTTCCATCCGCACCTTCTAGACTGGCCCTACCCTCCACCCCCAGCTCCCCACCCTGGCGCCTACTTGCGCCCTGGGCAGCTAAATTCCAGAGCCACGCTGTGGCCCACCTGCCCCCAGCCCCTCGGCCTGCTCAGGGCTCCGCTTGGAAACAGAGGCAGCAGGTGTCCTGCCTGCCCCCTCTGCCTTGCGCGGGCCTCCGGGTGAGCGTCCCTGAGCGGCACCTCCCGCCCCATCCATCCCCATTAGCCGCTGTCCACACTGGGACGCGCGCAGATCCATTACTGGCGCGGCCGCTGAACCGTGCTAACGAGGATGTACGCGCGCCCGCGGCCGGTGGGGCCCCGAGGGATGGGCCGCAGGGCCGCTGCACGGTAGGCTCAGCCGCAGGGGCCCTCCGCGGACGCTGGAAGGGGTCCTTGCCCGCTTATTGGGAGCCCACGGGAACAGCAGCGGGCCGGGGCCTTAGGGATTCGGGGATCTGCAGATGAGGCCAGTGCCTCGGTCCCTCCGGTCCCTCCGCCCGCCCGCAGCGCCCTGCAGCCCCACACACCCAGGACCTGCCGGCGCCGAATCCTCCGTCCTCAGCCCACACCGAATCACCGCTTCCGCCTGGGGGCTCCCGCCTGTGTGACCCAGCGTCTATGAGATTGTTCTGGTCTGCGGGAAACAGGCGTGACCTCTTTGGCCACGCGAGGCCAAACCACCAAGCCGGACAGGTCGTCTCCTCTCAGATGCACGGAGGCGGTGCGGGCCCTGACAGCTGCCGCGGGAGGGCGCTGGTGCCACCTTGTGAGCTTCGTGGGACGCTCAATCCGTGGGATCTCTGCAGAGGCAGCTTGCAAACGCTGGGGAAAATTTAAAAGCCACCTGTCCATCAACACAGTGAGTCTCTTCCTACGCGTATCCTACCAAGAGCTGAGTGTCTGCGTGGCTGCCTGGAAACCCCAAGCCCCTGCGTCCAGCACGGGCCCAGCGGGGGCCCCCTGGCTCCCTCCGCGCAGAGTGAGACCAGCACAGTGCTTGTCCGAGTCGTTAGGAGGAGATCAGTTGCTACGGACAAAGCACAGAGCACCCAGCACCCGGGTAAGTGCAGTTCTCGCCAGCGTGGCCAGCTTGATGCTGTGGGCAAGAACTGGGGGGTGTTGGCATTCCTCCGTGTGATCACCTCCCAGAAAAAACTCCAGCACGTGGGCTTGCCTCTGCATTGCCTTCTTTCTTGGAGAAAGGGGCTCCCAGAGGGTGCAGGCCAGCCTGGCGGCTGTGGCTGCTCCCAGGAGGGCAGGCGGGGTGCGGGGACCTGAGGAGAATTGGCCCTTGTGTCTCCACGCATCTTGCCATCTTCTTTCCTTTAAAAGATTCATTTATTTATTTGTAAGGCAGAATGATAGAGAAGGAGCTGGAGAGGCAGAGAGGGAAATCAGAGAGAGATCGTCCATCTGCTGGCTCACTCCCCAAATGGTTGCAACAGCTGGGAGCCAGGAATTCCGCCCAGGTTTCCCACTGGAGTGGCAGGGACCCAAGGACTTGAGCCACCTTCCACTGCTTTCCCAGGTGCATTAGCAGAGAGCCGAATGGGAAGCAGAGCACAAGGGACTGAAACCAGCAGTCTGCAGTGTCACAGGCAGAGGCTTAACCGCCCCCTCTAGTCCGCTGTTCTCAATCACCTGCCGGGACCACCTGTTGGAACAGGTGGCCCGTGTTGAAAGGCTGCTGATGGACCTGCCTGTCTCCCACCAAAGCGTGAGACCCCTCAGGACAGGGACCGTGCAGGAGCCATGCTGAGTTCCTGGTGCCCCTGCTGAGTTCCTGGTGCTCATGCTGCGTTCCTGGTGCTTGTGCTGAGTTCCTGGTTACCATGCTGGGTTCCTGGTGCTCGTACTGAGTTCCTGGTGCCCAGACTGAGTTCCTGGTGCCCGTGCTGAGTTCCTGGTGCTCATGCTGTGTTCCTGGTGCTTGTGCTGAGTTCCTGGTGACCATGCTGAGTTCCTGGTGCTCTTGCTGAATTCTTGGTGCCCGTGCTGAGTTCCTGGTGCTTGTGCTGAGTTCCTGGTACCTGTACTGGGTTCCTGGTGCCCATATTGAGTTCCTGGTGTTCATGCTGAGTTCCTGGTATTCGTGCTGAGTTCCTGGTGCCCGTGCTGAGTTTTTGGTTCCTGTGCTGAGTTCCTGGTATTCGTGCTGAGTTCCTGGTGACCATGCTGAGTTCCTGGTGTTCCTGTTGAGTTCCTGGTGCCCTTCCTGAGTTTCTGGTGCCTGTGCTGAGTTCCTGGTGCCTGTGCTGAGTTCCTGGTGCTCGTGCTGGGTTCCTGGTGCCCGTGCTGAGTTCCTGGTGCTCATGCTAGTTCCTTGGGCCCAGACACACCAGAAGATTTGACCAAGATTGGCTGATGGCCAGGCCTGGACCACTCCCTCCCCAGGCACCAATTCCCAGAGGCTCCCACTATGGAAGAGTCTGGTTCAGGAAAAAAGCAGCTCCCTTAGGAGCAGACCTTGAGCTAATGACTGGATCTGGAGGCAGATCCCGGCGAGCAGGTGCATCTGCTGGACACTCAGGCAGCCTCCAGCCAAGGCGGATATTTACGCCCTGCAGAGGCCCCAGCTGATGACCTTAGCTCTTGGCTGCACAGGGCACCAGGGAGGTGTCACCATGGCCACAGCCTTGGCAGTGCCAGGGGTTAATTGTGTGGCTTTAACGGTCCAGCAGGCTGAGCTCCAGGCCCCACGATCAGAGAGCATGCTACCCTGGCCGATGTCCAGGCTGAGGGCCAAAATTAGGTGCCTAGGCCCAAGCAGGGACCCTCTGGGGCCACCTCTGCCATCAGTCCTCATGTGGGATCACCTCTCCCAGCAGCAAAGCAGGGGCTGTTCCAGCCAAAGCCCCCAGGAGGGCTGGGCTGTGCCTGTAATCGGAGCGCTGGTGTGGAAACAGCTGCAGAGTGCGGACAGCCTGACTCCCCAGTGCCCTTTGGGGACAGCAACCCGGCTTCTCCCTGCTGTGACACACAGCCCCTGCAGTGCGTGTGACCCAGCTTCCCACTCCCGGGCACGGCTGGGCCCCAGAAGCTGGGGATGGGGCGCAACAGATGCAGGCAGCAGCATTGACAGCGCCACTGGAAACACAGACAACGACGCTGAGCATCTCGGTGGGCTCCTGGTGCAAGCAGAAGCTAGCGAAGATGCACATGGTTGGCCTTCTGCATCCGTGGGTCCCACCTCTGCAGAGTGAGTCAAGCGAGGATGAAAAATACTTGCAACAATTATTGCCCCTGAGCTGAGCACCTGTACACTTTGCCTTGTGGGTAAGCCCTAAACACTATAGCGTAATGACTAGTTACTGAGGGCCTACATCGTCTTAGCTGTTATAAGAAACCTCACGATGATTTGAAGTCTGCAGAGGGCCAGCACTGTGATGCAGCAGACAGAGCCCCACCTGGGGTGCCAGCAGCCCACATGAGCACCAGTTTGAGTCCCGGCTGCTCCACTTCCAATCCAGCTCCCTGCTAATGTGCCTGGAAAAGCAGTGGAGGATGGCCCGATTGCTTGGGCCTCTGTCGTCCACGTGGGAGACCCAGGAGGAGCTCCTGGCTCCTGCCTTCACCCTGGACCGGCCTCAGCTATTGCAATCATTTCAGGGAGTGACCCAGCTGGTGGAAGACTGCTCTCTCTCTCTCTCTGTCACTCTGCCTTTCAAGTAAATAAACAAATCTTTGTTGAAAGAAGAAGGTCTCAGGAGGATACTGCCTGAGTGACTGAAGGTCTTCAAAGGGCCCCAGAGCCAACCCTGCCACGAGTCTGAGGGACAGTGGAGGGGACAGATGGGAAATTACGTCGAATACCTTCTTATGTGTCCTGAAATTTAAAGGAACGGCCTTGGCTCCCTCCTGCTTCTGGGTGAGATCACCCAGAATGCCCCATCTTGCACCGAGGCCTGTGCTGTCCCCCCCACTGGCCCCTTCTCTGCCATCTCTGTGGCACCACTTCTTCCCACTGTCGGGTCTCTGGTGGCCCCTGTGCAATTTGTCCCACCTCCCTCCACCAGGGTCAGCCAATGCCAGCCCATGCAGCAGATCCAACCCATGGCCTGCTTTGTACAGCTCCAGAGCTAAAGATGATGCTGTGTGTTGTTTAAATGACTCTCTGGGAGAGGCAGTGAGTTTCCATCTACTGGCTAATTTCCCAAATGCCCACGCTGGCCAGGGCTGGGCTGAGGCTGGAGGGGAACTTGATCCAGGTCTTCCACGTGGATGGCAGGAGCCCAACTCCTGGAGCCCTGCAGGGCATGCATTTGCTGGAGCCAGGAAGTGATGCGAGGACACGCAGGTGAGGTGTGACACACAGGAGTCTTTTTTTTAAATGCAGAATAACAGAGAGGCAGAGAGCGATAGAGGTCTTCCATCCAATGTTTCACTCCCCAAATGGCCGCTATGGCCGGAGCTGCGCCCATAGGGGATGGCAGCGTCGCAGATGGTGGCTTCACCCATCACATCACAATGCCGGGCCCCATGACTTGAGTCTTCACAACCAGGTCTGCCGATCCGTGGTCTGGACTGTCTCTGTCTGGTTCCTTTGTGTCTCTCGTGTGCCTACAACGCGGAGCCCATGATTGGTGCTCAGGGACTGGGGGCTCCAGCTGGCAAATATCAAATATCCCCAATGCCTGCGGGATCGGGGGCTCCATAGCCTGGAGCACCGGTGACAGGCAGCCTCAGGGTCGGAAGCCCTGGAGGAGACTGGAGAGCTGCGGGCACCTTGCTTGGACGCAAGGTTGTTCCCTCGTATCTATAGGCATGGAGCCTCTTTACTCAGCTTGTGCTGTGCTTTGGTGCCCCCTGGTGGCCACTAGGAGTGGCTGCCTCCAAGGCACGAGCTGCCTTAGCCTCCACCCAGAGGCCACCAGCACAAATTCCCCAGATCGCCTTCCAGAGCCCTCTCCCCTGGGTGGGCAGGTGTCATAGCATGTCCTCCCACCAAGCCTCACTTCTGGTTAGACAAGGCAGGCAGAAGGCTCCTGGCATAGCCCAGACGGGCAGATGAAGCCCACGGCTACCAGTGTGCCCATCATCCCGTCCAACAGGAGGGTGACCGTGGTCCCCACAGCCCAGGGGCCCGCTTGTAGAGATGGGTGGTGGCAGCCTCGCGAGCCACATAGTGCTTGCCGTATCTAGAGGCCGCGTCTCGGGGTGAGGGCCCCTCGGTGTGAGGAAGTGCTCAAGGTCTCTAGCCAGCTCCAAGCTCATCTTGTGCCTGTCACCAGATAGGTCACTACCGTCTGCCTCCAAGACTGTCCGAGCTGCTTCAGTGGACGGAGGCGTGAGTGGCTGGATGGGAGATGGACGGATGTCTTGAGCTTTGGGAAAGAACCCTGGGTCCCCTGCCAGGACCACGCCTCCTACTCATGGCTCTCCTCACGCCACCTC
Organism: Sylvilagus floridanus; assembly: GCA_949820135.1. Classification (NCBI taxonomy): domain Eukaryota; kingdom Metazoa; phylum Chordata; class Mammalia; order Lagomorpha; family Leporidae; genus Sylvilagus; species Sylvilagus floridanus. Next base: position 72,218,061 of record OX463233.1, on the reverse strand, counting down.
ATCAGTCATGTTTCCCAACACCCTGCCTCCCCACCTCCCTCTGTCCACACCCTCTGCCCCTCACATCCAGACTGGGACCACAGCTCCAGCAGAGCATCCCAGAGCAGGTGCACATCAAGCTAACAGAACCCAGCGCACCCAGCCCTCCTCGTTCCTGTCTCCCATGTACCCCCTCAAGGGGATGCTCGGCGCACGCTTGGGGAACGAGTGTGCAAACCCCACGTAACACACTTGGGAACGAGTGTGCAGCCCCACGTAACCACGCGGAGGTATCCAATGGACGGGACGCAGTCTCGCAGCGCCTCCCTCCCCCCAACGCGAGGACAGGCCAATGCCACAAAAGGGGTTGTGAGGTTGCGAGTGGAAACAGGAGAGACCAGAAGACCAGAGACCAGACTGTGAGCGGCGTTTATTGTAGCGTACACAAGCCACCCACGGCCAGGGCCTCGGGACCCCCGGACGTTCGCCGTGGGCACCATGGAGCCACACTGCTGGGCACAGGCCCCCCACCCCCACCCCCGCCGGCAGCTCCCAGCATCCCTGAACAGCCGCGCGGCCAGGGCCCTGGTGGGCGACTGTCCCCGAGGAAACCTCAGTGGCACAGGGGCCAATGCTGGGCAAAAAATGCCTTTTGTTTGGCTCGATTTAACTCATTGCCAAGAACTGAAAAAAAATCAAGACCGCGCACATAAAACTCCGTATCTCTGGCTTCTCCGGATTTCCGCCTAGACCTCCGTCACAGCCACCAGCTGCGGCTGGATGGCAGCCGCCACCTTCCCACGGGAACCTGGGCCTTGCCACAGTCCCCACCACGCCTTACTGCGCTCCCAGGCAAGTCGCCAGCATCCCTTAGGTTGTGCGAACATTTCTCCCGTCACAACGCCACATCTCCAGTAACAGCGGCTCCCCATGCACGGCCGACCGACCGGGCGCCTGCGGGACCCCAACTCCTTTTAACCGCAGCCCAGGGAGGGGTTGGGGCAAGGCCACTGCCCGCTCCATGCAGCTGCTAAGAGCCAGCGCTGCGGGCAGCGGCCAGGCTTCCCACGCCTGGGGCCGTTCCCTCCTGTCCAAGTGTCCAGATTCCCTGAACTTGAAGCTCTAGCAAGCAGGGTGTGCACGGGAGGCAGCGGCGCAGAGCGGGCAAGCGGCGGGAAGCAAGCAGCCGGGCCAGTGGCGCTGTGCCGGCGCCCTCTGCCGGCCAGGAGGTAGCTCTGCAGGCTGTAGGGACGACTCAACTTTGCCTGGGAGTCAACCATCGGTGGCCAACAGTTCCCCTCCCTCCCCGCAGGGGCCACACCCTGAGCTTCTAGCAGCTTCCTGGGTGAAATCTTCTGACTCCTATCACAAGCCCTTGGCCGCTCCGCTGGACACTGGCACCCACCTCGGTCCCCGCCAGGCCGGACGCCGTTGTCCCAGCAGGGTCCCACCTCCCCATTCCCCACGCTCTGGGGCCTCAGGGCTTAGCAGACATAACCTACAGAGGCAGGAGGCCAACTCAGCCTACAGGGTCGGGCAGGGCACTTAGGTGAGCAGGAAGGCTGGGCGGGCCCTCGGGGGGATGGGGCCAGGCCGTGGGTCTACGGAGAAGCCGGGGAGCTGGGCTTTTATGTGAAAGACCCCAATTTCTGAAGGCCGGCTAACTGGAATAAACCACCAGGCTGCGGCCAAGGCGCTGGGAGGCTGGGTCCAGGCCAGGGCCCCGGCCGCAGAGTTCCAGCGAGGCCCAGCAGCCCAGGGACCTCGGAGGCGGCTGGTGGAAGCCAGCAGTATTCAAAGCAGCGTTTACTGGAGGAGTTTGTAGCCATCATCACGTTTGATCCTGGGAGGCAAGAGAGAGGGAAAAAATTCTTGGACCCATTTCAGAGTCTAGAACACTGAGGCTGAGGTGGGCTCCTAGCAGACTCAAGGTTACAGCTAGTAGGGGAGAGCTCGGTGGCTGGGGGAGCCACAGACCCCAAAGCTGACTCCACACAGCCATTCAGAGGAGTGTGTCCCAGCGTGGGGCAGGGGACCCAGGCCCTACCTCCCACCTCTGCCTTCTTAGCTGTGGCCTTCCTGGTCTCCTGAAATAACCCACCACCCACCAGCTGAGACATGCGTGCACACACACACCCAGTGCAGCCGCTGCGGCTTTGTGCGTGAACTGCGCACCCCCGCAGGTGGAGCCCCTCAGGCTCCTGCAGCCTCGCCCATCAGGAGCTTAGGAGGAGGGTCCCGGGGGCCCCTACCAGCGGCCTGGGCAGGCCAGGCGTGCGCTCATGGCCCACGGCGGCCTCACCAGTTGGCTTTCACTGCCTTGATGTCACTCACGAGGTTCTGGGCCAGGCAGATGCCAAAGATCTGTAAGACAGAGGGCGGGTAAGGGGCGGGCCAGGGCCAGGGCAGGGCGGGACTCGCGGGCTGGCACAGTACCTGGAGGAGGGCAACGCCCACGAAGACCCCGGCCACGACGATCAGGTTGTCCTGCAGCCACTTCTCAAACTGGCCCACGCAGCCCTTGGTGTGGATGGAGCCCTGCTGCTCCAGTTCCTATGGCACCCACACGGGCTTGTCACCCACATGGCTCTCCCTTCCCTCCCCACCCCGCCCAGGGCCCGCAGCACCTGCTCCTGCAGCTCTACCACAGGGCCTTGGCACGGCTGCCTCCTCCTCACAGGTCTCAGCAGAGACACCGCCCTCCTCCTCCAAGAGGCCTTCCGTGACCACCAGCCCCTAGCCATCTCCTACTTCCTTCCGAACACTCCCCAGGCTGTTTGTGACTACCTTGTGTAGTAAGCACCTGAGCCTGTACTTAGTAGCTGTGAGCCTCCCCATACCACCTGTCTCATCAGCATGGCTCCCCCAGGGCTGGGGCCAGGCCTGGCACATGGCCGACGCTCTGCAGAGCTGCGGCGAGCAAGCCCGCGTATGCCCACGCTCCTGGGGACTGCGTGGGCTCCTGGGACTTGGCACCCCTCTCCGCAAAAATCCCTGGGGCCATTGGGAGGCCCCACTCCTGTCCCAGGGTCCCCACTGCCCCCAGCCCCAGCCCGCTCACCAGTTTGAGCCGGACGTCATAGCCACACTGGGTGTTGAGGACATCTTCCTGAGGGCAACAGGCCGGTTAGCAACCCAGAGGCACCTGCGATGGGCTCTTCCTGCAAAGGGGGGCAGGAGGGGGAGGGGAGGGGAGAGGGGGGCGGGGCAGGGCCTGGGTCCTGCTGCATCCTCTGCTCTTAAGCAAGTCTCCAAGGTCCCACGTCAGGGCAGCGACTGCCCACACGCCAGCCCCTGCTGGGAACCTGCCTGCTTCCGCTTTGTAAGAACGGGAGACCCTGCCACCCCTCTGCACAGGCAGGCGTGGGGGGGGGCTGCTGAAGAGCGGAAGCTCTGGAGCCACGCCCCCCCCACTCCCAGAACAAGGCCCCCGCGGCCACGCCCCCAGAGCCCTGCCCTCCTCACCGCAGGGTCCCGCACACAGCAGGAGAAGGGCACCCCGCAGCGCTCGCGGCTCGGGTTCAAGTCAGTGCAGTTGAAGTAGATGTTGAGGTTCCAGTCGTTGGGCCCGCGGGCTCCGCAGCAAGACCACTGTGGGAGGAGAGAGCGCCCTCGTGAGGGCAGGGGAGCCGGGCCCAGCCCGGGGAGCCTCAGCCAGCGCCAACAAGCCAGGGAGAGGGTGGCCGGGTGGACCCCTGGGCCCAAGGGGATCACAGAGTGGCCAGGCCCAGAGCTCCTGGAGGTGGGCGCGGGAAGGGGATCCTCAGCTGCCCCGCCCCCAACCCAGGAGAGGCTGGAGAACGGGAGGAGAATGGGGGTTCCCAGTCTGGATTCTGGCTTCCTCCGACCAGACGTCACTGAACCCCACGTGTATACCAGGTCTCCCCACCGCCCACCCTCACGTACGTCCCATCCAACCCCATCCGTGTCGCCAGCATTACCCCAAAGCCCCCTTACCCCTGCCCAGACAGCCAGCGTGGGGCCTGTGGTGAACCAAGATGCTCATCCCTAGGCAGCCCTGGAGGGCAGGCAAGGCAGCCGACCCCTCCCACCTGCTCAATGCTAGCGGCAACCGCCTGGGGAGCAGTCACCCCTCCCTTCACATCACTGCTCCCTCTCTTCCTCTGGGCGACTCTGACGCCACCTTCTCCATTAACCCCAAAAGGATGGGTTCCACCAGCCCAGGACCTGACACACACAGTAGGGCATCAGAACACGCCCGCCGCACTGCCAACTGCATAAAAGTGGGGCTCGGGGCCAGCGCTGTGGCGTAGCGGGTAAAGCCCCCGCCTGCAGTGCCGGCATCCCATATGGAACAGTCCCGGCTGTTCCGATCCAGCTTTCTGCTAGGGCCTGGGAAAGCAGCAGAAGATGGCCCAGGTCCTTGGGTCTCTGCACCCGTGTGGGAGACCCAGAAGAAGCTCCTGGCTCCCGGCTTCAGATCAGCCCAGCTCTGACCGTTGTGGCCATTTGGGGAGTGAACCAGCGATGGAAGACCTCTCTCTCTCGCCCTCTGTCTTTAACTCTGCCTCTCAAGTAAGTAAAGACATCTTTATCGAGAAAAAAAGAATGCCCTGGCTGGGACCGGTAGCCTTTGGAGCCTCTGGCCTCTGTTCCCAAAGCCCAAGTCCCTGCGAGGCCAGGAACGTGAGGCCCCACGGCATCACCAGGTCTGGGCTTCTGGGACAGGGGCCTGCGGTGAGGGCGTGGTCCCAACACACAGGGACCAACCGTGCTCTTGGTCCTCTGCTCGTGGGCGCCCCCTGCAGGTGGCGCACGCTGGAGGCTGCACTCACATATTCCTGAGCAAAGTCGATGAGGTTCTGGAGGTCAATGTCATCGCGGTAGGCCTTGACGTTGTTGTTGATGAAGAGGTTGAGCTGGTCTCGGATCCAGTCCTTGAAGACGAAGGCCAGGATCCCCGTCGCCAGCTCCAGGAAGAAGATGAGGCCGAGGAACACGGAGAACTGGGGATGGGGGTGGGGAGGGCACACAGATGATGGGGTTCTGGCGACAGCCCGCTGGGACCTGCTGGAGTCGTATCAGAGCCCCACCCCCACTTCCATGGAGAGCCTGGAGCCTAGCACCCCACCTTCGGTTATCTCCCGAGGGTGACAAGCGGCACTGTTCCGGCCTCTCCTTCCACCTGCTAATCACACCCGCCTTCGAGAGAACCACCCTCTACTTTCAGCTCCCCTGCCCAGAACGGAGCAGGGGCAACCTCAACCCCATCCCAGACAAGGAGTGGGCGCGTGCAGTCAGCCCACCAATCAGAGCGCGACCTCCCCAGGACCCGCGGGGATTGGCCTTGAGACAGCCAATCAGAGCCAAGGAGAGGTGATTAAAGCGCGGGGGTGGGTGAGCGGCTGGGGAAAGACAGCTCCAAGCCCCAGCAGGAGGAGTTCCGGGCCGGCGGGCAGGGGGAAGACAGCACTGCCCCCATCTATAGTGTAAGAACTGGCCAAGAACGGAGGCGGCTGGGGGCCCCGGGGGCTCCGAGGTGCGGGGCACTCACAAACTTGAGGAGGAAGGTGTTCTCCCGCAGGGCCCCGATACAGCCAGCGAAGCCCAGCACCGACATCACACCTCCAACCACCACAAACAGCCACACGGGGTCCAGGCCACCCAGATCCGTCAGCGCCGAGATGTTGGAGAGGACACCCTGGGTGGGGAGGGGGCACACGTGAGCCGCGGAGCTGCCCACCGCCTCGCCCCACAGGCAGCCCCGCGCCCTGCCCACCACCTTACCTTCTCACCCCAGGCCCAGAGGCCGATGGCCAGAAACAGGGCTCCCAGCACCTGCAAGAGCAGTGGCCGGAGCTCAGGGCTGGGCACCGGGCACCGGCAGCGGCACCAGCCCCCTCGCTCACTCCCCCCCCCCCCAGTGCTAGGGGCCTGTGATTGGATCTGGGGTCCTTCCTACCTTCGCAAGAACACATGTTCTGCCCCCACAACACCGTCTGGGGGCCCGAGCCAGCCCCAGCCTAATGAGATGGACGTGAGGAGCACTTTCCCGGAACCTAAGCCTGGAGCAGAGAGCTGCGAGATGGTGCTCCCCCCAGGCCCGTGCTGGGGTTCCAGGCTCCCAGCCTCCTCTCTGCCACTGCCCTCCCCCACTGCTACCCAGGGCTCCTCCCCCATGCCCAACCCACCACAGTAGCCTCCATCTGCCAGCCAACGTGCTGTCATAGCTCACAATGACCCCCGGTCAATTCCACACAGCACAAGCTCTCTGCTGACAGCCCCTGGCCTGGCCACCAGCCCTGCCCTGTTAAACGCCTGGCCACGGCCCTGCCTGGGCCTTCCAAAGGCCAGCTTTGGGCTCCTCCCCTGAGCAGCCCTGGACCTCAAGGGCAGCTGCCCTCCCACGCCTGACCCTGAGGATCCTTCTCAGCTTTCTTCCCAGGAGGCTCTGCCTTCCCTGCCCCAGCCCCGTGGTCATTCCCGTAGGTTCCAGCCTCAGCCTTCTGCCCCTCTCCCATCTCACACCCACCTTCCATCCCACCAGGACCAGGATCTCCCAGATCTCCCCCCAGGCCTCACCCTGGCTCAGGACCCCACGTCCACCTGCCTGCCGCAGACACCTGGCACCCCAGGCACCAGGCGCACACCGAGGACAGGCGAGTTTCCGCGCCAGCGGGGGAAGTGGACAGTGAGCAGACAAGCCTCAGGTACTGACAGGTCCCGCAAAGGAAGCGGATGCATCAGGGGTTGGGTGTGTTTTAGAGTGGCAGGCGCTGCGGCCACAGCAGGGACCCCGCGTCCCATACCGAAGTGTCTGGTTCGAGTATCGGCTACTCTGCACTTCTGATCCAGCTTCCGGCTAATGTCCCCGGAAGGCAGAAGATGATGACCCGAGTATCTGGGCTCCTGCTGCCAATGTGGAAGACTCAGATGGAGCTCCTGGCTGTTGCTTTAACTTAGACTGTGAACTAGTGAGTGGGCAATCCCTCTCGCTCGCTCGCTCTCTCTGCCCACCACCTCCTCTGTCACTCTGCCTTTCAAATAAGTAATTAAAAAAAAAAAAAGATTTATTTATTTACTTGAGAGGTAGAGTTACAGACAGAGAAAGGGAGAGACAGAGAGAGATCTTCCATCTACTGGTTCACTCCTCAAATACACAATGGTGTAGCTGGGCCGATCCAAAGCCAGGAGCATCTTCCAGGTCTCCCACGCAGGTGCAGGGGCCCAAGGACTCGGGCCATCTTCTACTGCTTACCCAGGCCATAAGCAGGGAGCTGGATCGGAAGAGGAGCAGCCAGGACCTGAACCGGCGTCCATATGGGATGCAGGTGCTGCAGGCGGATGCTTAACCTACTACACCACAGCACAGGCCCTAAATAAAAAAATTTTTAAAGAAGTGGCAGGGTAGGTGCGGGCATTCTGGCTGAGGTTTGACAAGGAGAGAGAGAAGATCCCAGCAGGCAGAGATCAACAAAGTGAAGGGGCCTCAGGTAACTCCCACCTGGCAGGAGCAAGGAGGGCCAGACCCAGCAGGCACTGGAGCGCCGGGGAGGAATCTGGACTGTGTTCTGGGAGCAGTGAGAACCCACCAGGGCGGGGGGGGGGGACCTTCTGCCTGCCAAGGGCCATGTGGATATTTACAACATCATCTGTCGGCCACACAACACTCAGAAATTAACCTGCTAGAGATTCGCTGAACTTTGAGTCCCCCGGGGCCAGACCATGTGTCCCAGGTGAAGCTCAGAGCAGAGCAATGCCAGGGTCCACTTGACATTCAAACAACGCCACCCCTCATTGTACAGAAGCCTCCCTGGGGCCATCCTCACCCCAACCTGAAGCCTTCCTCAGCCGGGCCCAATCCTATCAACTCAGCCCCAGGACTCTCCCTGGAGCTGCCCTCCCCTCCCCCACCCTCAGCTTCCTGGCTAGCCCAGACCTCCTCCCCCTCACTGCCCCTCACCCACCCATCACTCCAGCAGGGTAACCCCCACACTCACTCCAGGAAAGGCTGGGCCCACCTCCATCCCCACCAACAAACCTGGGTCACCCCCACCTGCTGCCCCCAGCCACTCCAGGTCATCTCCAGCCTACAGCTCTGCACCTGACTGCTGTGTGACCCCAGATAAATGACTTAACCTCTCCATGCCAGTCCCTTCACATCTTCCACTGGCAAAAAGTAGACAGTAACAGGCAGCCATGTGACTAGAACTCCTTGGAACTCGATCTGCCTAACAACCCTGGGGGTGGGGGGCACACTTCATTATCGCCCACGGCCAGGCTAGGAAAGCCGAGGCCCAGGGGACTCACGGCCAGGCCTGCGGTGCCCTCCGAGACACCTCCTGACCCCTCGCTAGCACTCTCTGTACACTGCCCACACCCTAGAGGCCCGAGGACGCCCCTCACAAGGGCAAGCGCCCCCAGCAGGTGGGTCCAGGTCACACAGACCAAAGGCACCTGGCACGCTGACCCAAGGCATAGGAGCAGTCCGCAGAGGCAGCACTCGGTTGACAGGGTCCAGATGCCACCCTGGGAGCAGCCCCCTCTCTGGGCAGGGGTGGAGTCCCCCCACCCCCAGTGTGGTCAGCTGTGGGATGTCCAGGTTGCCCCCCTAGGGCAGGCCCCTGGGTTCCCAGCAAGGCAGATCTCTGTAGCCCCTCCCTGCCCACAAGCCTCCAAGCACCGGATTAGGGTGGGGGCAGGGCTGTGACATCCCCCCCCTTTTGCAGCAGCTTAAGGCGGCCAGCCCAGGCAGTGGAGAGGCAAGGAGGGTACCCAGCCGGCCTGGCCTCGGCACCAGGCTCTCCACCCATGGGCTGAACCAGGGGTGGGGCTCAGCTCGTACCCTACTCGATGCAAGGGGCGAGAGAGGGGGCGACTCACACCCAGGGGGTGCCTGAGGTCTTCCGAGAAACACCTTGCCATTCTCCCCTAGTCCTCAGGGAGCCTCCCTCCACTCCCAGCCACGCCGGCGCCGGGATCCGGCCGCCAGCAGTCCGGGCCTCTCCGGCGCCCCCTCGAGCGGCCCTGGGAGTAGGCGTGGGGGGTGCAAGGAGGAAGTGGGGGGCTGTCCCGAGCCCTAAATCCTGGGCAGAGAGCGGGTTTCCCAGCAGGGCCAGGACCGCCTCCCCTAGCCTGCCCGTCGCCCACCCCCCCACCCTCCCACCAGGCCAGTCCAGGGCCCGGCGCAGACCCCGAGCTCACCCAGAAGACAATGTTGAAGCCAAACAGGAAGTATTTCCCGCAGCAGCCGACCTCGGGGTCCTGGAAGTGCTGGTGCTTGCCGGGCATGGTTAGCGGACGCCCGCCGGCCCGGGAGCCGGAGCCGAAGCCGGGGGCCGGGCCCAGCCCTCCGCGGGCCGCCCAGGGCTGGAGCCGCCCGGGGCCTAGCCCGGCGGCTGCGGCTTCATGGCCGCGGCCACACAGAGCGCCGGCCGGGCCCCGCCCGCCCCGCAGGGACCGCCCCCGGCGTCCGGAGCCCCGCCCCCAGCCCTGCTCCGACCCCGCCCCCTGCGCAGGCGGCCAGGGGAAGCTCTCAGCGCCCTTCCATCGTGCTGAACGTCCAGGGCCGTTGCTGGTGACTATAGGCGTCCAGATCCCTGGGACCCACAGCCCCACGAGGCTCAGTACCAGCGGCAGCCCCATCCCGGGCCTGCTGTCGGAACCCAGAGGACTCACCGCTGCCCCTGGGAGCAGCCGGGATGGTGATGTGGAATCGGCTGCATTTAGCGCCATCCAAATCGACTCAGACTCAGGCCCGATGAGGACCGGGGTCTTGTGCGTGCCTCATCTGCTGTTCCCCCACCGTATCCCCCAGTTTTGCCAGCATCCTGTCCTCCAACCCTTAAGTTGAGGGTCCTTGGCGTCCCCCTCTCTCCTGTAAATAGCTGGGGCTCTCATGGGGCTCCTTAGTACCCAGGATCTCATATGAGCTCCCAGAGCAAGGATTCAGGAAATCCAAACGTTATTCAAAATTGTAGAGCCCTCCTTTAAAAACTTGCGACTTTGTTTGGAAGTATTTGTTTAGAAGGAACAGCAAGGTCCGAGTGTTCTACCTCTAACTGATGCTGGGGAGGCCTGGGCCACCGGCCTGCGCTCTTCAAGTGGCGGGACAGGCTTTCTCCAGCCTCCGCTCTCCCCTTTGCCCCTCTGCACAGGGGAGGGTGATCTCCTCCAACCCTCCAGCTCCGTGGGCAGGGAGGGCAGTCTGTGCAGGGGACCCAACCCTCACTGCTGGTTAAGAGACAGGACACAGGCTGTGATGAACAGTAACCCCTACAGGTGCTAAAGCAGAGGGGTCACAAAGAGGAACCCCCACTCTCATCGCTGAATGCCAGCTCTCAGTTAACAGTGGCGTCAAGCCCCCTCTCTAAGAAGAAGCCCCCTTCCCATGGAGGCCAAGTTAAGTCATCACAGGACACACCCTCATCTTTCCACCTGCTGTGGGCCTTCCCCCCATTCCCCCCCACCCCCCGCCATGACACACTCTCCCCAGGGAACCCCTCCCAGCTCCTCCGGCCACCACCCCATGCCACCACAAGGCCCAGGTCATCCTATGTCAAGCTATTTATTTTCACTCCAGGATGGGTAAGGCTCCAGTTCCCTGCCCCCGCCCCCACCATGGCAGTCAGAGGCTCCGGCGTCCTCACACCACAAACTTGTTCTTGGCTAGGGAGTTGCTCTTGGTGGCTGTGTCGGCGTGGGCCTGGTAGCCGATGATGGTCTTGGTGGAGAGGCCCAGGCGCTCTTTGTATATCCGCCTGGGTGGGTGGGGGCACACAAAGGAGAGAGACCCATATCAGGTGGGCAGCAGAGGGGCTGGGCCAAGATGACCCCTGCCCTCCTAACCCTGACCATGGCTCCAGCCCCAGCCACTCCTGTTCCGTGTGTTTCACTGGTGTAGGAGCTCAAGGTAGGACCCCAATGCAGCCAAAGTTCTAGTGCTGGGGAGAGCTGGGATCCTGCATCCCCAGCCCCTTTACACAGCGGGGTAAGGACGGGGCGGGGGGGTATGGAGAGCTGCCAGGGACCTCCCTTGCAGACCAGACCACCTCCACCCCCCTTCTCGCTAGAGGAGACCCAGCCGAGCCGTCCCCACCCGATGTGCAGCACGCCCGCCTGGTTCTCGGCCTCCCTGGTCCACACGGCGATCTTGTCTCCCTTGGTGCGGACATTGAGCACGGCCCCGCACACCTCTCTGCTGTGCTCCGCGAAGCTCTCCCCGATCAAACACAGCAGCTGCGCCCAAAGTGGGAGAGGGTGGCAAGACCTCCGGCAGAGGCCTGGGGCTGCCCCCAGCTGCCCTGGAGGCCCCTCCCGGTGCCCCGCCCCTCCCCCCACTCACCGTCTCCAGCCACAGTCGGTCCAGCTCACTGTGGCGCTGCTGCTTGGCCAGGCTGATGAGCCAGCGGCCACCCCTCTTGTTCTTGCTGTCTTCCCACATGGGCTCAATGCCATCCTGCCAGGGGGTGCAGGTCCACTACCCCACTGGGGTCGGAGGCATGGGCCCCACCCCCTTCCAGCCTCTGCGTGCCTCCAGCCCTCCCCAGGAGCAGGGTCCACCCTGAACCACTCATTGCCTGTCGTGGGCCTTGTCTGTTTGGGTGCCGTGTGTGTTACTGAACCACGTTTCTGAGACAGGAGTTCAAACGGGGAGGATCCAGGAAGTCTGGGGCTGACACCCCCCAGGGCCAGAGATGTCCCAGGCATGGCTTTCAGGTCCCCAGACCTCCCGGGGAGGAAGTCACCGGGACAAGTCCTCGACTGCTGAGGTCCTTGACTGCTCTGGGGACTTCCGGTGCTGTCCCTTGCTTGAGCCAGGCCAGTCGCCTCCTCCCTGCCCTCCCCTTACAGACTTAACCACTCTGCTTTGACCCTCTGGGCCAGAAATCACAGCTGTCTTGCCCCCTGCCCCCTCCCCTGGTCCCTGGGAGGAAGGAACAGAGCAGAAGCCAGGAGACTCAGCCTCCACCCCCTTGGGGATGGGGCTCCCGGGAGCAGAGCTCACCTTGAACAGGGCGTAGTCACAGCCGGAGGACAGCTTGCTGGCCAGCTGGATGTGACTGTACATCCTGCAGAGGGACCCCGGCCCTGCTCAAGTCAGGGTTTCTGAACCCGGCTCCAGCTGGCCTCAGCTGTCACCACCTTCAGGCCTGTGCTCCTGCTCCCCTGCCACCTGAAACCCCACCCCCAATTACTCAAGCCCCACCTCTCCCTGGAACCCCACTCCCTGCTGCCCAACCCAATGAAGCCTGTGCTGCCCCAGCTGGAGCCTGGGACCCTCTGGCCCCAGCGTTTGCAGAGCAGTTTCCTGGGAACACTTTGGCTGCTGACACAGGCTCAGCCGCGGAGGGGACCTTGCCCATGGCTTCTCCAACACATGGCCATGGACTTGCAGAGTAAAGGTTGTCCCCTTGCTTCCCCCACCCCCACCCAGGCTCTTTCTTCCCCCTGAGCCCCAGGAAGGTTTGCAGGTGGAAGAGGTGGCTGGGCCCCAACCCCAGTGCCCCACCAAGCCCCACCCTCAGCACCTGGAGCGGGCTGGCCTGACTGGGCAGGAAGCACTCACTCCCCCCACTCCACCCCCATGCGGGATGAGAGCCCAGGCTCCGGTGCCCAGGCACACACTCACGCCCAGAAGTCCTCCACGGTGTCAACCTTGGTAACGAGATGCAGGTTGTCCTGCCAGGCCCGGCTGCGGTCATTCTTAAAGAACCACAGAGCCCACCTGGAGGGGGGTAGGGAGTGGGGGGAGTGGCCGGGAGGAAGCCCGGAGCCCTCTAGGTCCGCCCCGAGCAGCGCCTGGGCTGAGAGGGGTCTCTCTCTCTCCCCTCTAAGGACAGTGATGGGATTTGGGGCAGAGACACCCCCTACACACGCACACAAGAGCACAGAGGCCGGCCTAACAGCAGGGGTCTGCGTCCAGCTCTGTGGCTGCTCTCACCTGTTCTGCAGGGGGTGCACCCCGAGGTGGGCCTCCGCGGGGCCCTCATTCTGGACCTTTCTCCGCAGAGTCTGAGAAGCCCTGGGCGAGTCCTGAGCCTGCCCGCAGGGGGACGGGCCCACAGCTGCCGCCTCTTCCTCTTTCCCCCTCCCTTCCTCCTCCTGCTCCTGGATCCTACCCTCAACTTCGCAAACCTGGCCAAAGAAAGGAGTGAGGCTGGGCTGGGCGCCTGGCCCCCACCGCCCCAACCTCTCCTCCAGCAGGGGTCAGGCAGGGGCACATACAGGGCCTGTGGCAGCCATGCTGCTGCTGAAGCTCCACCGAGACCCAGCACCCAACAGCCCCCAGCTGCAGGCTTTTAACCCACCAGTGCCCTGCCCCCACTCAGTGCCCTGCCCCCACCTGCCCAAGGCAGGGGAGGGGGAGGGAACCGGAAGAGCGGGGAGGGTGCTCAGAGCGGGAGAGGTTTAATGGCTTCTTTCCATCCATAAGCACTAAATGAGCACCTTCTGTATGCAAGTCCCTATCTGGCCACAGCTGAGACCAGGCAGACCCAGCCCAGGGTGGGCCAAGATATGGGCCAAGGTAAGGGTCTATATTTGGGGTCTGCCTTCAGGGAGAGGGAAGTCGACATGCCACCAAAAGTGGCCCCTGTATTTAAAGCAGACTTCCACACCCCACCCCACCCCACCCCCGGTTTCTGGAACATTCACAGTCTTGGTTTGCCCGCCCAGCGTCATCTGGTGCAGGCATTTATGTTGGACTCTTGAAGCATCTGAGTTGCTTTTTAAAGTTTGTATATGTTTATTTGTTTCTATTTATTTGAAAGGCAGAACGCCAGAGAGATCGCCCATCTGCTGGTTCCCCAAACATCTGAGCTTTTAAAATGTAATTACTGGGGGTCGGCGCTGTGGTGTAGTGGGTTAGGCCGCCACCCACAGTGCCAGCATCCCATGTGGGCACCAGTTCGAGTCTCAGCTGCTCCACCTCTGATCCAGCTCTCTGCTGTGGCCTGGGAAAGCAGTGGAAGATGGCCTACACCCTTGGGCCCCTGCACGCACGTGGGAGACCAGGAAGAAGCTCCTGGCTCCTAGCTTCGGACCGGCGCAGCTCCAGCTGTTGTGGCCAACTGGTGAGTAAACCATCAGATGGAAGACCTCTCTCTCTCTCTGCCTCTCCTCTCTCTGTTTAACTCTGATTTTCAAATAAATAAATAAATCTTTTAAAAATGTAACTACTTGCTAATTTTCCACATTTTTGGTTTCTCTTGAGAATTTGGAAGGTCTGGGCCTTCCACCTCACAGATCTACACATGAGATTCCACGCAACCCCCCTGAACCCCATCTGAGCACTCTCTGCTTGGGCATCACTGGCAAGGCACTACCGTAGCCACACAGCCTGGGTTCCAGCCCTGCCCTTGGCCGAGTTTCTGAACTCAACCAGTCTCAGTTTGTCCAACTGTAAAATGGGAATGTTTATAGCCACCTCCTGGGCCTTTGTTGTGGCGCAAGAGGTAAAGCCACCACCTGCGACGCTGGCATCGCATGTGAGCACCGGTGTGAGCCCCAGCTGCTCCACTTCTGGCCCAGCTCCCTGCTAATGTGCCTGGGAAAGCAGCAAAAGACAACCCAGCACCAACCACTGCAGTCGTTTGGGGAGTGACTCAGTGGATGGAAGACCTCTCTGTCTCTCCTTCAAATAAACAAATCTTCAAAAAAGCCTCTGAAGGAAGGCATTCGGGAATAGGAGACGATAGCTGAGTCTGTGGCCTGAGCCAGCGGCAAAGCAGGGGCTCTCAGGTGCGGGGTCAGAGGCACCTGTGGGCTGGCTGGGCTCACACTGCTGGCCCCGCCCCGGAGCCGCTGCCTCCTTCCATGATGGCCGTCAGCTGGGCGCTGGGCTGGGCTGGTTCCGCGTGGCCTCTGCACGTGGCTGCTTGGCTGCCTCACACCACGGTGGCAGGGTTCCCAGGACGGGCGTCCCCAAGGAACACAAAGCGGGAGAGAAGCCGGCCCGCTGGGTTCCGCGGGAGTCTTGGGGCCTGAATCCAAGGCAGGGCTGTCATCGCATGCTTCCATGGGAGCAACGTGGAAGAACTGTGGCCAGAGGGAACTCTGGAGGAGGACCAGGATGCGGGAGAGACCAGGAAACTCAATTCCTGGAGGGGAAAAGGCAGGCCAGAAGGGCGCTCCCCGAGATGTGAGTCCTGGCGCACAATGCGGCCACAGCACCGCTTCCCAACCCTCTTCCGTATCTCCCAGCCTGGGGCAGCCCCTGGAGTCTGGGAGAGGGGTGGCAATAGAAGATGGTCCAAGTGCTTGGGCCCCTGCACCCGCGTAGGAAACCTGGAAGAAGCTCACAGCTCCTGGCTTCGGATCTGCGCAGCTCAGGCCATTGCGGCAATTTGGGGCATGAACCAGCAGATGGAAGACCTTTCTGTCTCTTCATCTCAATGTAACTCTACCTCTCAAATCAATAAATCTTTAAAAAAAATTACTACGCTCCCAGATGTGTTCTTTAATTTATCACCCTGTTTCCCCCTTAACATCATCCATCCATCCATTCAGCTACTCCACAAATACTGACCTGCCTATTATTCTGAGCCAGGCGCTGCTTTAGGCTTTCAGGAGAGTAAGCCCACATTGGCATCCCACACCAGGCTGCTCCACTTCCCATCTAGCTCCCTGCTAGTGGGCCTGGGAAAGCAGGGGAAGATGGCCCAAGTGCTTAGGCCCCTGCCTCCCACCTGAGAGACCTGGATGGAGTCCCAGGCTCTGCCTGGCTCTGTCTCAGCTGTTGCTGCCATTTGGGGAGTGAACCAATGGATAGAAGATCTCTCTCTCTCTCTCCCTCTCCCTCTGGGGCTGGTGCTGTGGCATGGTGGGTAAAGCTGCGACTTGCAGCACCAGCATCCCGTATGGGCATCGGTTCGAGTCTCTGATGTTTCATTTCCAATTCAACTCTCTGCTATGGCCTGGGAAAGCAGCGGAAAATGGCCCACATCCTTGGGCCCCTGTACCCACGTGGGAGATCCAGAAGAAGCTCCTGGCTCCTGGCTTCAGATCTGTCCATCCCCTGCCATTGTGGCCATTTGAGGAATGAACCAGTGGATGAAAGACATCTCTCTCTCTCTCTCTGCCTTTCAAATAAATAAAGAAATTTTTTTGACAGGCAGAGTTAGACAGTGAGGGAGAGAGACAGAGAGAAAGGTCTTCCTTCCGTTGGTTCATCCCCCAACGGCCGCTAAGGCTGGCGCACTGCAGCTGGTACACAGCGCTGATCTGAAGCCAGGAGCCAGGTGCTTCTCCTGGTCTCCCATGCGGGTGCAGGGCCCAAGCACTTGGGCCATCCTCCACTGCACTCCCGGGCCACAGCAGAGAGCTGGACTGGAAGAGGAGCAACTGGGACAGAATCTGGTGCCCCGACTGGGACTAGAACCTGATGTGCTGTCGCCAAAGGCAGAGGATTAGCCTAGTGAGCCACCACGCCGGCCAATAAATAAGTATTTTTAAAAATTTTTTTTCATTATTTAGAGAATACTTTATTAGTTCTGTAATCAAACCCACATAGATAAGACCTTACATATTTAATACAGTGCATTACCCCTGTACAAATGGAAAAAAAAAATAAGTTTAACATTTCTAGACCAATATGGCTGTTAATTTCTGTACAATGCCAACTCAACACGGTAAACTGGGATACTTTTCTCAAAGTTGACAGCACAGCTAAAGTTTCCAAAAATTTAATTATATATATATATATAAAGAGCATTTTAAAATGTTTTTAAAAATCTCTTCCTCCCCTCCTCTCTGTAACTCTGCCTTTCTAATAAATAAATCTGTTAAAAAGCTGTGAACAACACAGGACAGAGGTGCTTTCTCCTTTCAGCTTCAGAAGGCCCAGACTAAGGCCGGGGACCCCGTCTGGAGAGGCGGCCCGCCCTCACCCAGTCACAGGCACTGAAAGGCACAGGTACAGGGGTTCCTCCAGCCCTGACCTGGAGTCCAGAAGAGCAGAGCCCGCTGCCCCCCCCAGCCCCCTCTGGGTGTCCAATGTGCTTCCTAGACTCGCTGCATCCGAAGCTGACTCCTGGCCGCCCCCACCCCGACGCCGGCTCTCCCGGATGCCTGTCTGTCCAAGGCAGCAGCACGCTGTTCCTTCAAGTCACACGTGGGATCTGACTGCTCGTCTCCCTCGCGGCCGCCACCCTAGCTGAGTGCAGCCCGTGTTGCCAGGGCCTCAGAACGGGCCCCAGCTTCCTCTCTTGCCCGAGAGCAGCGCACGGCCTGCACAGCTCCCGTCAGCAGCGTTTCTCTGCCCACAGCACAGGTGTCTGCGGCCCCTCCCTTCTGAACCCCCACTCCCTCTGCTCCCCCTCTCCCTGCTCCGGCCACTCAGGCCTTCCAACCTGAGGGCCATGTCCAAGGGAGCCAGCCCCCCACCTGCCTCTGGACTTCCATGGCCTGCTCCCTTGCTTCCTAAGCTTACTCTTGCTGGAAGGTTGTAAAATTTTAGAGAGGCAAAGTTCAGGGAGGAGGGCGGGGAAGAGAGAGACACCACATTTGCATCTATGTCCCCTAAAGCCAGGAGTAAGGAACTCAAGCCAAGTCCTCCTCGAACAGTGGCTGACTCATGGCAGGTGCCCCAAGGTCAAGGTGGGAAGCGTTAGCAAGCGGCCGGTCACTGATGATTCTGGGAGAGCCACACAGCTTAAAGCACCTTACCGGGCACAAGACCCCTTGTTAATTGTCCTGTCCTCCTCAAATGTCAAGTTCTAGAAGAGTGGGGACTTTGTTTCTTGTTTTCTGCTTAATCTTCTGGACCCGGATGTTACCTGCACACCGTAGACACACAGAAAAAGTTGATCACAAAGAGTACAGTTCCTGCTTTGGGAGATTGGGTTTAGTGTTTTAGATATAATGGAATACCAGGCACACAGTAGGTGTTCAATAAATGTCACCCAATTATGTCCCTTTCTGCTATCAGCCACCTGTCCCAGTGCCCTGCAGGGAGCCGGCCAGCCTGTCTTCCCCCGACCTGAGGCCTCAGGACAGCAGGCACACTGGTGACTCTCAGTTCACACCACACGCTCCATGTACAGACTGGAAAAGGGGCAAATGCTTTCTGCAGAACCCAGGCAGGGCTGGGATCCCGGGAGCCTCACCAGAGAGCCCTCGGCTCGGGCTGGGGTAGACTCTCAATCCACGCCCTGCGAACTGGCAGCCTTCCTTGGGCCAGAACTTTAGTGGTCTTCTCCGTACAGCCGTAGGAAGAGCACAGGGCAGAGGGGAATGGAAAGACCCGCTTCCCAGCAGGAGACCCAACTCCCAGGCTTAGGGCCCCGCCAGAAAGAGACCTAGGGGCCTGAGCCTATGCCCTAAGTGGGGGACTGGCGTGCCTGGGAATGGATCTGCCATGCTAGAAAGCGGCTCCCCGATATCCATGCCCCCTTCTTCTGGGGACAGCAGACAGAGGGTGGGCATTGTGGCACACATCCCACCCTGAAGCACTCATTTGAGTCTCAGCTGCTCCAGGCTTCCGATCCAGCTCCCTGCCAATGTGCCTGGGAGGTAGCGGAAGATGGCGCAAGGGCTTGGGCCCCTTCTGGGAAGACCCAGAAGAAACTCTTGGCTCCTGGCTTTCGCCCTGGCCCAGCCCTGGCCTTTGTGGCCCTTTGGGGAGTGAACCAACCCATGGAAGATCTCTCTCTGTCTCTCCTCTCACTCTGTAACTACTTTTTTTTTAAATTATATTATATAAACTTATATAACTTATGTTAAAAACAGGTTTTACAGCTGGCGCCACAGCTTACTAGGCTAATCCTCCGCTTGTGGCGCTGGCACCCCAGGTTCTAGTCCTGGTTGGGGCGCTGGATTCTGTCCTGGTTGCCCCTCTTCCAATCAAGCTCTCTGCTGTGGCCCAGGAGTGCAGTGGAGGATGCTCAAGTGCTTGGGCCCTGTACCCCATGGGAGACCAGGAGGAAGCACCTGGCTCCTGGCTTTGGATCAGCGCTGTGCGCCAGCCATGGCAGCCATTTCGGGGGTGAACCAACAGAAAAAGGAAGACCTTTCTGTCTGTCTGTCTCTCTCTCACTGTCTAACTCTGCCTGTCAAAAAAAAAAAAAAAAACAAGTTTTGCTATTATCTGTGCTCATAAGATAGGATTTTTTTTTTAATTATTTATTTGAAAGGCAGAGTTACAGAGAAGCAGAGGCAAAGAGAGAGAGAGAGAGAGTGAGAGAGAGAGAGAGAGAGAGAGAGAGAGGTCTTCCACCCACTGGTCACTTCCCAAATGGCATCAATGGCTGGAGCTGGGCCAATCTGAAGCCAGAAGCCAGGAGCCAGGAGCTTTCTTTAGGTCTCCCCTATAGGTGCAGGGACCCAAACACTTGGGCCGTAGCAGAGAGCTGGATTGGAAGTGGAACAGCCCGGACTCGAACCAGCGCCCATACGGGATTCCGGCACTGCAGGTGGCAGCCTTACCTGCTATACCACAGCGCTGGCCCCCTTAAGATAGTTTTTATTTATGGTATTTGTAGCGTGAAAATACTATGCAACTGAACCCCTGCTCTGTTGAGTGGCATCGCCTTGACAGAGTGACACTCCCAACCATGGTGGGAGTGTTTACCCCACAGGTATCTGGCAAACGCTACAAATAAAACTGCTGCCCCTGACCTACCCACCCCCTCCCCAGGCGGGGCCTCGCAGAGGCACTATCTGTGAAGCATTTCTCAGTACACAGCCCCCCTCTGTGCCTAAGCCGGCTGGGAGCACTTTCCCCGGGCTCTGGGCTGAGACTGCTCCGCTGCCTGCTGGACACCTCCTCCAGCCTGTCCGCCACCAGGCACTCACCACCCCCCAAGGTCTGCATCCCTCACCCCAATATCCAAGTCAGCAGTGTGGGAATCTTCCAGGACCCACCTTTCTCCCCTTTTCCCCGACACCCAGTGAGTCACCTCCTGAGTGACACCCAGGCCTCTCCTGGAGTCTGGGTCCAGCCTCACCACCACTTCCTGGCCCAGGCTTCGTAGCTCCTCCCTAGTCTCTCTGCTTCTACCCCGGCCTCTTGCAACTCAGCCCGTGGAGTACAAGTCGCGGGAGGTCTGTGCTGTGTGGAAGACCCTTCAGCGACTTCCCGCGTCCACCACGTGACTCACGGATCACCCTTCCTAGGTCCTCCCTCCTGGCTCGTCCATCACCCTCTTCACCCCGTGCTGGGACACGCCCAGCCCTGAGACACAGCCAGTGTAAGCAGATGTGGGGTTTATTAGCGATGTTGGGTCTTTGGAAGCCCAGAGAATGCACTCTGGAGACCTCAGGGCCTATAGTGCTGCTCAGATCCCACTGCCAAGCCTGTGAAAGGCTCCTGGTTGCTACGGCTGGGCAGACTGTGGGCCTTCCCTGTGGGTGCTCGACACTTCCAGAATGAGGGTCACTGCCACCCATGGTCCCTGCTGGGTCTGCCACCACCCCCCCACACACACACACCACTTTCATCAGCCCGACTCTCCCTGCTCTGTGCTGCCTGTGGGCACGGCCTTCAGGTCCTGAGTCTGGGGCTGTGCGACTGAGGCTGGGCAAGTCATGCGACCCAGCTGCAAGGGACGTGGCCCAGCGGTGACTGGCGCTGTCGGCTCTTGGAGGGGCGGTGAGCACTGCCTCAAACAGAGGAAAGGGCCAATCCCAGTGCTGAGTGGCTAAGAGCAAACGTCCCCCATGGTCATTGGAAAAATGATCAACCCGGGGCCAGCACTGTGACACAGCAGGTTAAGGCTCTGCTTGCAGCAACACCAGCCTCCCCTGTGGGATGCCAGTTTGAGTCCTGGGTCTCCACTTCCAACCCAGCTGCCTGCTCATGCGCCTGGGAAAGCAGCAGAAGATGGCCAGATGGCCGGGCCCCTGCCACCCACCCAACATGGGGAGTGAACCAGCGGATGGAAGATGACTCGCTCCCTCTCTCTGTCTCTCAAATAAATACAATAAATCTTTTGAACATGTATACAAGTGAAATACGATCCAAGGTAAAATAACCAAACAACACACAGAAAGGAGACGACGGGCCAGAGCCCTCCCGGCCCATTCTCCACCAGTGGCAGCCACGGGTAACAGGGTCTGGGAAGCCCTTGCTGATGCGTCCTCTGGATCTCCAGCTAAAAATAAGTGCAATCGTACAACCTCTGGCGTCCACAGAGGACCGTGCTAATGCCAGGGCCCCGTGAGGGTAGTGAAATCCGCAGATGTCAGCTAGAGTCCTTTATATAAAATGATGACTATTTTCATAAGCTCTGTGCTTGTCCTCCTATGTAATTTTTTTTTAAAGACCTATTTATTTGAAAGGCAGAGTTACAGAGAGGGATCCTTCATCTGCTGGTTCACTCCCCAGATGGCCACAACAACTTGGAACCAGGAGCCAGGAGCTTCTTCTGGGTCTCCCTTGTGGGTGCAGGGGCTCAAGCACTTGGGCCATCTTCTGTTGCTTTCCCAGGAGCATTAGCAGGGACCTGGATTGGAAGTGGAACAGCCGGGACTCGAACTGACACATGGGATGGCAGTGGAATCTCAGGTGGTGGCCTAACCCACTGTGACACAGCACTGGCCCCTTTCTAGTGTATTTTACATAATCTCTAAATGACTTAAAGTGCCTAGGACAACCTAAACGCTATGTAAATAAGCTGCTACACTGTAGTAGCCTGTGGTTAACCCTCTGCCTGTGGCGCTGGCATTCTTTAAAGGCGCTGGTTCACGTCCGGCTGCTCCTCTTCGGATCCAACTCTAAGCTGTGGCCTGGGAAAACAATAGAAGATGGCCCCAGTGCTTAGGCCCCTGCACCCATGTGGGAGACCTGAAAGAAGCTCCTGGCTCCTGGCTTCAGATTAGCACAGCTCCAGCAGTTGTGGCCATTTGGGGAGTGAACGAGAGGATGGAAGATCTTTCTGTCTGTCTCTCACTCACTCTGTCTGTAATTCTGCCTCTTAAATCAATCTTAAATAAAAAGCTGCTATACTATGTTACATTGTAGTGTTTAGTGAATAATGACAAGAACAAAGCCTGCACATGTTCAAGAGAAAAGCAATTCTATTTTCTGAATATTTTCTTTCTTTTTTTTTTTTAAAGATTTATTTATTTGAAAGGTAGGGTTACAGAGAGGCAGAGAGAGAGAGAGAAAGAGAGAGAGGGAGAGATCTTCCATCTGCTGGTTCACTCCCCAGTTGGCTGCAACAGCTGGAGCTGGGTCGATCCAAAGGCAGGAGCCAGGAGCTCCCTCTGGGTCTCCCACATGAGTGCAGGGGCCCAAGGACTTGGGCCATCTTCTACTGCTTTCCCAGGCCATAGCAGAGAGCTGGATGGGAAGTGGAGCAGCCGGGACTTCCGGGACTTGAACTGGCGTCCACATGGGATGCTGGCACTGCAGGCGGCAGCTTCACCTGCTGCAACACAGCGCCAGCCCTCGGAATCCTTTCAACTTACTTTCTTTTTTTTAACTTTTATTTAATGAATATAGTTTCCAAAGTACAGCTTATGGATTACAATGGCTCCCCCCATAACTTCTCTCCCACCCCCCGCACTCTCTCCCCTTCCATTCACATCAAGATTCATTTTCAATTCTCTTTATATACAGAAGATCAGTTTAGTACATATTAAGTAAAGATTTCAACAGTTTGCACCCACAGAGAAACACGAAGTGTAAAGTACTGTTTGAGTACTAGTTATAGCATTAATTCACAATGTACAGCACATTAGGGACAGAGATCCTACATGGGGAGTAAGTGCACAGTGACTCCTGTTGTTTACTTAACAAATTGACACTCTTGTTTATGGCATCTGTAATCTCCCTAGGCTCTTGTCATGAGTGGCCAAGGCTATGGAAGCCTTTTGAGTTCGCTGACTCTGATCTTATTTGGACAAGGTCATAGTCAAAGTGGAAGTTCTCTCCTCCCTTCAGAGAAAGGTACCTCCTTCTTTGATGACCTGTTTTTTCCACTGGGATCTCACTTGCGGAGATCTTTCATTTAGGTTTTGTGTTTTTTTGTTTGTTTGTTTGTTTGTTTTTTGCCAGAGTGTCTTGGCTTTCCATGCCTGAAATATTCTCATGGGCTTTTCAGCCGGATCTGAATGCCTTAAGGACTGATTCTGAAGCCAGAGTACTGCTTAGGACAGCCGCCACTCTATGAGTCTGCTGTGTATCCTGCTTCCCATGATGGATCGTTCTCTCCCTTTTTGATTCTATCAGTTAGTATTAGCAGACACTAGTCTTGTTTGTGTGATCCCTTTGACTCTTAGAGCTATCAGTGTGATCAATTGTGAACTGAAATTGATCACTTGGACTAGTGAGATGGCATTGGTACATGCCACCTTGATGGGATTGAATTGGAATCCCCTGGCATGTTTCTAACTCCACCATTTGTGGCAAGTCCGACTGAGCATGTCCCAAATTGTACATCTCTTCCCTCTCTTATCCCACTCTTATATTTAACAGGGATCACTTTTCAGTTAAGTTTCAACACTTAAGAATAATTGTGTATTAATTACAGAATTTAACCAATAGTATTAAGTAGAACAAACAGAAAACATTACTAAAAGGGATAAAGTATTAAGTTGTTCATCAACAGTCAGGGCAAGGGCTGATCAAGTCACTGTTTCTCATAGTGTCCATTTCACTTCAACAGGTTTCCTTTTTGGTGCTCGGTTAGTTGTCACTGATCAGGGAGAACATATGATATTTGTCCCTTTGGGACTGGCTTATTTCACTCAGCACAATGTTTTCCAGATTCCTCCATTTTGTTGCAAATGACCGGATTTCATTGTTTTTTACTGCTATATAGTATTCTATAGAATACATGTCCCATAATTTCTTTATCCAGTCTACTGTTGATGGGCATTTAGGTTGATTCCAGGTCTTAGCTATTGTGAATTGAGCTGCAATAAACATTAAGGTGCAGACAGCTTTTTTGTTTGCCAATTTAATTTCCTTTGGGTAAATCAACTTACTTTGGTTGAGTCCTCTGACCCACAGCTTTACAGACGCAGAGGGGCTGCTGTGTGCACGTATCTGTATATAAAGTGTCTGTGTATAATGTGGTATGTGGTGAGTAGCAACAGACATTTATATTAATATATTGTGATACTTAGAAAATAATACATGTTTCTAAGTATCAAAATTGGCTCATCCCAGGGCCAGAAATGTGGCATAGCATAGCGAGTAAAGTCATTGTGTGTGACAATGACATCCCTTATGGGCACCTGTTCCAGTCCTGGCTGCTCCACTTCTAATCCAGCTCTCTGCTATGGCCTGGGAAAGCAGTGGAGGATGGCCCAAGTGCTGGGCCCCTGAATCCAGTTGGGATACCAGGAAGAAGCTCCTGGCTCCTGGCTTCAGCCTGGTCCAGACCTGGCTCTGGAGAGTAAACTAGCAGATGGAAGATCTCTCTCTTTATATATATATATATATATATATATATATATATATATACACATATATATGTACTTTTTACATACATATATATACATACACATGTAACTTTGACTTTCAAAATAAATAATAAATAAATCTCTTTTTTGTTGATTGGCTCCTTCCCAATATTACAGTTTGGCACCTGCTTCTCCCCCTCATGTCTGGACAGTCCCTGTCAGTGCACACGGGTCTCACCCATCCTTTATCACCACTCCATAGCAAACCACAGGGTTGGTGGACCTGGCTAACTAGCCAGTCCTCTGAAGATGGATGCTTAGATATGTTCGGATTTTTGCTATGGTAAACCGCGCTGCCTGACATGGAAAATCCCTGCACAAATGTCTGTGCACTTGTGTGAGTGGAGCTCCACAGGATAAACTCCTGGAAGGGAAGCATGTGTGTGTGCTTTTGGTAAACATTGCCAAATCGTCTTCCAAAGAGTCTGCGCCAATTCACAGTCCCACCAGTGGCCTGGGAACTTTTTTTTTTCAGATTCTGCTGCTGGTTCCCCCTTACTTGGTTACCTGTCACTCACCTACCCAGTGTTTCTGGCCCATGCTATCCCATGTCCTAAAATTCCCTCCCTTGCTTGTCTGCCTCATGAAATCTTCCAGCTGTCACCTCCTCTTTTTTAAGGTTTATTTATTTATTTATTTGAAAGTCAGAGTTACACACACACATACACACACAGAGAGAGAGAGAGAGACAGAGAGAGAGAGAGAGAGGTCTTCCATCCACTGGTTCCCTCCCCAATTGGCCGCAAAAGCCTGAGATGCATTGATCTGAAGCCAGGACCCAGGAGCTTCCTCCAGGTCTCCCATGTGGGTGCAGGGGTCTAAGCACTTGGGTCATCTTCTGCTGCTTCCCCAGGCCACAGCAGAGAGCTGGATTGGACTTGAACCGGGACTTGAACCGACACCCACATGAGATGTCTGCACTGCAGGCAGTCTTGCCGGCCCCTTGTCACATCCTCTTTACAACCTTCCCTGGCTCCCCTGAGCTGGCAGAGTCCCTTTCCCCCAGGATCCCACAGTTTCATGAACACAATTCTATCAAGAAGCCAACAGAGCTCTAGAAACAAACAAAAAGCTCATACAAAGTTTCGTTCAGTTCATTTATTTGAGAGACAGATGATGATGGCGAAAGCTCCTTCCCACTGGTGCATTCCTCAAATGCCTGTGCCTTCCCGGGCCTGGGCTGGGCTGTACACCAGGAACTTCATCCGGGTCTCCCAGGTAGGTAGCCCGGACTCAATGACTTGAGTGATGACTTCTGCATTTGCAGGAAGCCGGAGTCAGGAGACAAACCCCGGGGATTCTGATATGAGACACTGTTGGGCCAGAGAGGGAGGGAAGAATCTTCTGCCCACTGACTCCCCCAACAGCTGTTATGACAGCCAGGTAGGCCAAGGTGAGGCCAGGAGCCTGGAACTCCATCCAGGTCACCCCAACTACGTGGGTCCCAGGCACACTAGCAAGAAACTGGGTGCGAATTGCAGCCAGGACCCCAACCTACACTCGGACACGCTGCACCATCAACGTGGGCCCCTGCACTCCCTTTTAGCTATGCCTCAGTGCAGTCGCATCACCTGCGTCCTGACACGTCTCTGACATCTCTGCTCCCACCCGGCTGCAGCCTCCTCTCGCGCCTGCCTCCCATCTCCCGCACACACACTGCCCCGGGGTAGCTTCCTGAGAGCAGGAAGCTTGTCTTTGGCTTCCACCGTCTCCAGCCACCTGCCAAGTGCTCAAATACCCACTCAACTGTCCGCGGTTTTCAAAAGAGAAAACTGAAGAACATTCGGGCAAAGCTTAGCAAAGCAGCTCAAGGTCCCTCAAAGCACCGCTGAGCCCGGCACCCCGCACAACTCCCAGGCCAGCCGCAGTATTGCCTCCCCGCTCTGAGCACGCCGCAGCCTCCCCGCTCCCGCACCCGCCACCGCCTCCGCGCGCCCCTCGGTCCCCAGCGGCGCGTCGGAGCCCGCCCCTGGAGGCTCCCGGGCTCCGCGGAGATGTCACCCTCCCCGCCCCCTGTCAGTCAGGCCGAGGGGGCGGCGCGGCCGCCAGGGGGGGCGCTGAGCTCAGAGCTGCCGCAGCGCGCGAGCCGGAGCCCGAGAACAGCCGAGCGCAGCGCGCGAGCGAGCAGGGCGCCCGCGGCGAGCGGTGGCCGGCGACGCACCGAGGTCCGCGCATTGCTGCGCCCCAGCTCAGGGCCCGCGACCCGAGCGCTTGGACACGGCCTGATTGCCCAACGACTCTGAGCCCGCCCGGCCCGGCTTCACCGAGGCCCCGCGTCCGCCCGCCGCAGCCGCCGCTCCGCCGCCAGCCCCGGCCCCGCATCCAGGTGAGGCGGCCGCGCGCCCGCCGGGCGCTGGGAATGGAGAAGGGGATTGGGAGGCCGAGGGGACCGCGACGGGATGAGGAAGGGGGCGGGAAGGAGTTAGGCAGCCAACTGAGGACTGCGCATCAGGGTGAAGCCCTGGGATGTGTGACTGCCCCCCGGGTTTGCACCTGCTTGTGCGGCCGTGTGGACGTGCGTCCGTGCCCGTGTGTGGGGGCCGTCCGTGCGCGTGTGGACGCCTGAGTGGCCTCTCTGTGCACGTGAGCGTGTCCATGGTGTGTTTGTGTGCATGGCCGTGGGACGGGCGCGTGTGCACAGTCTTCGCGCCGAGCCGGGCACTCCGGTTCCGCGGGGCTGCAGGTTGCAGGGCTCCGGATAACCGAGGCGGGGGGCCCCTCCCGCGTCCCTGGGTTTCAAGGACGCCAGGATTCGTCGCGGCCCTGAGGCCTCGTACTGGGGAGAGGGGTGGCGTGGGAGGGGACTGCTGGCCTTGGGGAGGGAGAGGAGCGGGCACCCGGTCCCTCGGGAGAGGCTGGGGTGAGCGCGCCGGTGCCCGAGTGTTCGCCCTCCTCAGGCTCCAGGATGGACGTGTTCATGAAGGGCCTGTCCATGGCCAAGGAGGGCGTTGTGGCTGCTGCTGAGAAAACCAAGCAGGGGGTCACCGAGGCGGCGGAGAAGACCAAGGAGGGCGTCCTCTACGTCGGTGGGCCGGGGGCAGGGCTCCGGGAGCGCGTTCCGAGGGTGTGGGCTGGGGGTCCTCACAGGGAGTGGGATATGAGTCAGCAGATAGGGCTAGGTCAGCAGGGGTCACTGGGGACACGGCTGGCAGGCAGGCGGGCAGGGACGGAGTGGGGACTGCTGAGGGTGGGGTCAGAGCCCAGGGCCTCCTTTCCAGCCTGGAGCCCTGTCTCTGCGGGAAGTAGTGGGATAGGTCACAGTGCCCACTGCCTCAAGTCATGCTGTCAGCCCATTCCACAGATGGGGAAACTGGGCTCTCACTACCTTGCCCAAGGTCACACAGATGGGTGAAACCTGAAGGTGGAGGTTTCCACTGGATTGTAGAGACTCGGAAGTCCCGCCCCTACCTCCCTGGCCCATCCTCTTGAATTCCTGGGGCTCCCTCCTGCCCTCCTCCCCAGCGCCCTCCAGGACTGAGTTTCCCTCCGGACGCCCCTGCTTCCCGATGCCTGTGGTTCTGCTGTGGCCAGCTCTCCCCACATCCACCCTCCTCGCAGCTGCCAGCTGGTGCCAGGATTTAGGAGGCTGGGTTGGTTAAAATCTCCCACCCTGAGACTGCAGGGTCATTTACATAAAGGGAGGGAAGGCTGGAGACCCATTCAGTGACTCAGGGCTCGCCCAGGTGCAGCAAGCATAATTATCTCCTGTGCGGGCTCCAGTAGGGCCGGACACCTTGCCCAAGGTCGTGGCAGATTTGGGTTGTCCCTACTACGTGCCAGGCTTTGTGTGAATGCTGGGGCCGAATCAATTGGCCAGGGACAAAGGCGCCCGCCCTCCAGAGAAGGTGGCAGAGAGCACTTCAATAGCAAGAACTGACGAGGGTTGGCAGGCGGGGTGGGGACCACTTTGGGGCAAAGAGGGGCTGCCTGAGGAGCTGGCTTTGGAGCTGAGCCCTGAGCAACAAGGTAGCAGGTGGGGGAAGGCAGAGAAGGCAGGTGCAAAGGCCCCGGGGTGGGCTGGACAGCACCGGAGAGCAGGAGGTAGCCGTAGACACTTGGATACATGAATGGGCAACAGCCAATTCACTAGGAGGCTCTTCTAGGACATTGATGTCAGTGAGGGGCTGCCATGATCTGATTTCATTCAGGCTTCTGGGGTCAGAACCCACTGGGGCCGCACAGCCGCTGGCTGAGGGTGGCTGGGGTGAGGGCAGTAACACCAGCAGAATGCCTGAGCCCACGTCTGCCTGACCCCAGCTCCGGCCTCCTGCCCCTTTACTCCTGCCACTCTGCTAAATGCCCCAGCCCCTCCAGGTCTTCCTGCCACTGCCCTTAGCTTGGCACCTCCTGCTTCTCCCCCTGCCCAGGAGCCCTGGTGTCCTCTCCCAGTCCCTACGTATTAAAGCCTCAGCTCCCTGTAGTCTGGTACTCGACGGCTTCCCTGGTCCTGCCCTAGTCTATGCTCCCAGCTCCCTTTCTCACAGACCCATGGCTCCTAGCACATGGCTCTGAAAACACAAGGCGCCGTGCCTGCCTGCCTGCCTACCTGACTGGCTCCCTGAGCCTGGAACACCCTCCTGAGTCTCCTGTCCGAACAACCTCCTGCCCCTTCTCAAGGGAGAGATGTCCCCGCCGCACTCACAAGCCCCGGGAGGCTGGGGGTGCTCTCGCGGAACCTGAGGTCCAGGGTGTGAATCTGCCCTTATCCTGCCCCCTTCAGACCGTGAGCCGTGGGCGCAGGGCCTGACACACAGCAAGCGCCAGTAGCTGTTTGCAGAAGAAAAGAGTGGGGTGGGAGGCGTTGCCGTCGCCTCTCTCTGCCTCTGCGCTATCGCTGGCATGGGCTTCGGCCTGTGCAGGTGCCCGTGTCCAGACCTACGGACTGTAGCAGGGAGAGCAGGCTCCCCACTCCCCCGAGGGCTCCGCCCCTCGCCCCACACAGGCGCTCCTGCTTTCCCCCCATTTGATGTCACCAGGTTGCTGCCAGCTGGGGCTACGATGCCAGGCCCATCTGCACGCCCCCCTAGACCCGCCCTGTACCTAAGACACCCCACTTTGGCCAGAAGGAAAGGTTTGCCCCTTATGGGGAGGAGACATTGGAAATAGTAGAGTGAGAGGAGGGGGCACATGGGCAACCCTGCACTGTGTGATGCGTAGCTTGGTGGCCCCTCAGCTCCATCCCTTGCCGGCCTCCTCCCCGACCCCCACCCCCATCCTGGGCTGCACACTCACAGAATGGGCGGGAGCTGGAACTTGGAGGTCCCTTGAGTGCCTGTGCAGCCACTCACTAACTGGGGCCCTCCCCAAGCTTCCAAGGGCCACGTGTGACACAGGAACAATAACAGCAGATCCCAAGGGCAGAGCCCAGATCCCAGGGCTGGGGGCAGGCCAGGAGCTCTGCACAGTGCTGGCCCTCAGTGGAAGGCCTGAGGCAGGATGCGTGGGCACTGGGCATGCTGAGAAGAAAGGGGGTCAGCAGGGTGGCAGGGACGGCAGCCGCCCAATGCCCGCTCTGTAACCACTGTGCCCCTCCGTTCAGCACTCTTACCTGTGTTCCTTTTTTCTCCCTGCAGGAAGCAAGACCCGAGAAGGGGTGGTACAAGGTGTGGCCTCAGGTACCAGGCCTGCCCTGGCCCCGCCCCCGCTCCCACCCTGGGCCCCGTGATCTGCTGAGATCCAGAGGGCAGGGTTGGGGAAGGGAGGGTGAGGTCCCAAGACTTCTTGGGTGCTCCCTGGGAGTGGGGGGAGGGCAGACCCTAGGACACCAGACGGCAGGGGCAGGGGCATCCATGCCTCCTCTACCCTGGCCCCCCAACCCCTCCCCCAACCCCTCCCTGCTCTAGTGGCTGAGAAAACCAAGGAGCAGGCGTCACATCTGGGAGGAGCCGTGTTCTCTGGGGCTGGGAACATCGCAGCTGCCACAGGGCTGGTGAAGAGGGAAGAGTTTCCCACTGATCTGAAGGTAAGAGGTCCTCCAGGACACACACACACACACACACACACACGCCAAGCAAGCCGGCCCCTGCCTGCCCTCCTCTCCCAGTCCCTGCCAGCCTGCAGCACGAACAACCTGGCCTCCTGCTCCAAAAGGCTGCATGGGAGACTCTGCCCATAGTGAGGTAGATGTGCGCATGTGCAATCTCCCAGTGACCGGGACCCCATCTGCCTGTCTCTGGGCATCCTGCTGGCCAGCGGGGCCCGTACCACATCTGGCGACATCTGCATGTGCTGCCTGGTGTCCACTCATTTCTTTCTGCTTGACAAGTGTCCACGCCAGAGAAGAACAGTTCTAGCAGTATGGCAGTGGGCGGGTCCCACCTGCATGCAGCTGACAGGGTACTAGGCGGACACAGTGAAAAGGAAGCGAATGTACAAGATGGTTTCAGACAGGGAAGAAACGACAACAAAGCGGACGCGACAGACAGTCCGGAAGCGAGCAGGCTACTGTAGCCAGAAGGGCTTCTCTGGGGAGGTGGTATTTGAGCTGAAGCCTGAGGGATGAGAGAGAAGCAGCCGTGAGCGGATGTGTGGGAAGTGCATTTCAGGTGGTGGGAATAGCAAGTATGAAGGCTCTGAGGCAGGTGTGAACCATGGTGGGGTGGGGGTGATTTCTGTGTCACGCGGTAGTACGGGCGCGTCTCCCCAAAGGGCGGTGGTGGCTGCTGTGTGCACACAGAGGCCCCTGTCGGGACACCCTACGGGGTAAGAGCTGTGTGCTCTTAGAGCCCCACAGAGCTGGGTGTGGATCCCAGCTCCACCACTTCCTGGCTGTGTACCCTGGGCAGGGGTGGGGGTGGGGGTGGGGGTGGGACACCCCACCCTGGCTCTGAGCCTCAGGATGGAAGAGGAACGCAGTGGGGCTTTTGTGCAGATTGGAGATAAAGTAATCAGAAGCCCTCCAACCCAGCACGTACATCAGAATCACCAGGGGAAAAGAAACACACACACACATGTACACACACAAACGCATACACACAGGCACTCACACGCACCAGGCTCCTCTCCTCCAGCTTCTGAGTCAGTGGGTCTCAGGCGAAGCCCGAGAATCTGCACTTCCAACAAGAAGTCCCTCGGGGATGCTCCCTGTGCAGTTCTGGGGAGCATGCCGCCGTGAGGATCATGATAGAGAGCAGCAAGAGTGTTGTGGTGGGATTGCATCTGTCCCCAGGGGGTCCCATGAGTGCAGGTGTGTGGGGAAGTGTGCCGTGACCTGCCCACGTGCGTACAGCCCTTCCACAGTGGGTGCTCAGTGCCTGCCCGTGGACACAAGCAGACTCTGCCTCCATGCAGGGAGGGGCGATTTTGTCAACGTTTGGTTTGGGTGATCAGCACCACGAATTCAGCACATGCATGTGGGTGGGGCTGAGGGAGCCCCTCTCCACTCCAGACATCTTGCACAGTTGGCTCCTTCCACTGTGGGATGCCTGGGTCTTGTTTCCTTGAAGCTGCGCCACGTCCCCAGGAGGAAGGCACCATACCTAGCCCATTTCACAGCTGAAGGAACTGAGGCTCTCAGAGCTAAAACGATTTGCCTGAGATCAAGGTGCTGACACAGGGCCAGGGCCAGTGCTGACAGCTGGGGTGCCCAGGCACACGGCGAGCCTCGGGTGTCTGCCTGCAGGCTCTCTGAGCGCCTGCCTCCTTGCCCATGCCCCCAAGGCTGCGCTCTCAAGGGAGTTCAAACAACAGAGGGAAGGCAGGCAAGTCCACGGTCATCATTTCTGAGTCTCTGCTCCCTTCCCAAACACAATTGTGGCATCTACACCGCAGGCCTAGCGAGCAGACAGCGCTCCCTGCATTTCCCATCCGGGGCTGCTGAGATCAGAGATTCGAGGACTAGCCAGTGGCCAGGCTGGGGTGGGTCAAGGGGACTTTTTACTGAAGGGCAGCCTGCCTACGCCGAAAACCAGCAGCTCCACTTGTTTGCACCCAGGGAGCCCCCATGGAACCAGGAGCCAGCCCAACACATAGCACATCCCCCCTCCCCCGCCAGAGGCCACCTCATGGCCCCTCCTAGTCCTTACTGTCTGCATGGCCAGGACGTGGGTGAGACAAGCGTCCCAGGTGCTCACTGGGGCAGAGTGGGGGTGGGGCCTCATGTGCATGGCTCAAAGAGGGACTGCCTTCCTAACACCTGGGCCTGGGCGCCTCACGGACGGCCCCCTCCCTCCATCCTGGCCCTGCCTATCCCCACCCCCACCTCTACGGGAACTGCTTGCTAACTTCCAGCCACACAAATCAGGTGGGTGTTTTTTTAACTTCATGTGAAGAGCTTCATAAAGTGCATGTTCTTCTGTATCTGGCTTCTTTCATTCACCAGGTACGTTTGCGAGGTTCCGCCCTGCCCACGTCCTCAGTGTCACCTTCCTTCTTACTGTGTAGGCTCCCACTGCACGCCCATCCTACTGCCACTGGACAGTGAGGTTGTTGTCAATCAATGTGCTTATGCTAGGATTTTTTTTTAAAGAAAGATTTATTTATTAACTTATGGGGTGTGGAGGGAGAAAGTCTTCAAATGCTTGCTTTACTCACCAGTCAGCCACAATGGCCAGGGCTCGTCCAGCCCAAAGCCAGACTGGAGTTCCCATCTGGGTGCAGGGGCCCATGCACTTGGTCATCTTCCGCTGCTTTCCCAGGCACATTAGCAGGGAGCTGGATCGGAAGTGGAGCAGCCGGGATGTGAACTGTTGCTCTGATGTGGAATTCTGATATGGGATTCCAGCATCACAGGCAATGGCTTAACCCACTGTGCCACAACACCAGCCCCATCAAGCTGGGGTTTTTAGCACCATGATTCTTCCCTAGATTCTGGGTGACTTGGAGCAAAATAATATTTCCCTATCCTGGGCCTTAATGTACCCTCCTCTACAGTTAGGGGGAAGGAGCCCGGTCAAGAGCTGTAAACCTATATGTCCACAGGGCCCACCTGGACAGGTACTCTGAAGGAACCAACATTATTGGGACAGGGCTGGGGGCTGCTGGAGTACCAACTTCTCAGTGCCAATCCCCCAAGGTCCCAAGCGTGTACCTGGCCACATGTAGCCAAGCACGACCCTGGAGTTATTTTGTCTGTGTGTAGCCAACCCAGTCCTGTGTTTGTGCACATACATGCACTCACCTCCAGGTGGCCAGCCACATCTCTCTCTCTCTCTCACACACACACACACACACACACACACACACACACACCGGTCCCGTCTGTCTGGGCAGCAGACGCAAGGGGGAGGGGGAGTCTTAGCTCACACATCCAAGCAACACTATGAGCTGTTGCTCGCAGCTTATCTTAAAATAGCAACACGAAGAAACCAGGCCACACAGGGCCCTGGGGGAGGGATGGGCGGAAGCAGCAGAGGAAAGGCCCAGAGCCCCTGCCCAGCCCTGTCCCTGAACCTCCGTCTCCCACCAGCCCTGGAGGGAGCATCGGGGTTCTCCCTTGGGGTCCTGAGGCTGAGCACAGAGCCTGCCTCCCAGGAGTCAGGGAAAAAGGGAGACTGAGCAAGCTGTCCCCACAAGCAGTCCAAATGGCGGAGGCGCAGGAAGCGGCCAGATGCTGGGGGGAGGGGCAGAGAGAGCCCGTTGCCCCCTCCACTGCCAGCGGATTTGGCGGGTTTCCACCCTTCACACCTCCACCCCGCGGCCAAGGCACTCCAAATAAACAACTTGATTAAACATGCTCCTGGCACCGCCAACCCACCCCAGCCTGCTCTCCGCTTCCAAGCAGCCAAAAGCTCCCCCCTGTGGGAATGGAGGCGACATCCCAGCTGCCCTCCCCAGCCTTGACCCTCTCTTCCCCACAGCCAGAGGAAGTGGCCCAGGAAGCCGCTGAAGAGCCGCTCATTGAGCCCCTGATGGAGCCGGAAGGGGAAAGTTATGAGGAGCCACCGCAGGTGAGGGCGGCAGGGCTGGGTGGGACTTCCCGCTGCCTCCGCAGGTGGGATGGGAGGACCCTGGTCCAACCCAGGCCCCAGGAGGTGGGAGCAGGGAGGGGAGGGCAAATGGATAAGAGGACAGAGCCCCAGGCTCCCCTGCCTGGGACTCTCTTGGCTGTCGGGGACTCCAGGCTCCTCGTCTGCCCCGGAGAGGGACAGGGACTGGGGCCGCTGGTGGCCGCTTGGTCTCCAACCTCTCCTCCCTGTTGCTCTTGTCTACGCCACCCCTCCCTCTGATGCAGGAGGACTATCAGGAGTATGAGCCAGAGGCGTAAGGGCCCAGGACGGCCGCCCACCAGCAGCACAAAGGCGCCCTTGCCCCCGCCCCGCCCCCAGAGCCAGGGCTGACCCTCTGCCCCTTTCCCCGCAAACACGAGATCTTCCTTCCGCTCCGAGGCAGCCCCTCGGAGCCCGTGTTAGTGTTTGTCCATCTGTCTGTCCTACCCGCCCGCGTCCAACCCTGGGGCACGAACGTGGCCGGGGCTGGGAGCCTCGCGCCCCCTCTCCCCCCCACCCCCGTCCCCAGCGTAGCCCCTCCCGTCCAGCGTCTGCGGATGTAGCATGTTCTGTGTTTTTAAACCAAGATCGGAAAGCGACGGCTCCTCCCCGCCCCCAGGGGAACCCGGGCAGCCCCCAGAGCACCCCACTCTCCTCCCAAGAACTTTTTTTTTAAAACCTAAAACCAAGAGCCAGGCTGTGCCGGCCCGGCCCGGCCCGAGCGCGGGCGTCGAGTGTTGTGATCGTGGCAGGAGAGCCCCTACCCCCGTGTGAGCGTGTCCCGGGCGGGCGGGCCCGGCCGCCCCCCGCGTGTCCATGAATAAAGCCAATCTGTCCGTAGCCAGCGCCGAATGGGCAGGGCTGGGCTGGGTGCGGGGTGGCGGCGTCAGATGGGCTCCCAGGTCGCGGCCTGTCCCGCTCTGCTCGTTGGGGGTCAGGTACGCTAGGCCCAAACACAAAACTGACCACCTCGGGCCTCAGCTGCCCCCTCTCCTACCCCATTCCCGGGGGTTCTCCAGGGGCTGGGACACGCATTCGCTAGGAGGCGGGAGGGTAGCTTCGGGCGCCACCTGCTGGGCCGTACAGCGATGACCGGGGAGCCGGGGCCGAGGGCCACCCGTCCAGCCGCGCAGGCGCGCCGAGACCCCAGCTTGCACGGACCTGCGTGCACGTTCGCCCGCCCGTGCGCACCAAACCCAGGGTAAGCGTGCAGAGCCGCACGCACTTCACGGCTGCATCAAGCCCGCGGCGCCGGTGCCGAACGGCGCTGTCCCACTCCGGAATGGGTACACGCACACCGGCCCAGCGCGAAAAGACCCACCGAAGGGGAGGGGAGATAGGCAGATGACCTGGGGGAAGAGGGCAAAACTCCTACATCCGGAAGGGCTCCCGCTGGAGACCTAGGCTGACGATGGGCGAGGGTCGGAAAAATCTGAGAAACTGGCCTGGCGCTTGGGAGCGGATCAGGATAGGCACCAGGGGGCCCCCTACACCGCCTCCGAGCGAGGAAGACGGGGACCACTGCACTGCGGGTTCTGCTCCGAGGCCCCGCCCCTGCCATGCGAAAGCGCTGCCTTTATTGGCACAGAAGCTGCCTGCACCGAGGCCCCGCCCTCACACTGCGGAGGCCCCGCCTCCCTGCGCGGCCCCCCCGCCCCTCTTCTGCGGCAGCGGCCCCGCCCCGCCCTGCAGTGGAAGCCGGGCCTGGCCTTGCCGCAGAGACCTCCAGCTCGCCTGCGCAAGACCCCGACCGCCTCCGTGCCTTGGAGCGTCCGTCCCTGCAGCCCCGAAGTGGGAGAAGCTTGCTCCGTGTAATCAGTCTCCACGTATTAGCGCTTCTTGCCCTGAGTCCTTGGGGGCTAGAGGCTATGCAAAGCCCGGGCAAGGCTTGAGCGCGGCCCGCTGGGTCTCCGGAAGCGGGAGGCAGCCGTGGGCGGGACGTGCTGAGGACAGACCCGCGCAGGCTTGGAGCCTCCGCCGCTGCCCTCCCTTTTGGCTGACCTGAGACGCGGCCCTGTGGCCACGAGGATTGGAGACTCCGCCCTCAGGCTGAGTTTGGCACAAGGTTTTACAGTTTTAAGACGTGAATACCTTTGGGTTGGGCACACCTGTTCCAGTGGTCTCTGTCCCTTCTCACCATTGCATTGCGCCCGGTGCTGTGGGCACTGCCCTCCTTCAGACCTGCTCGCCTTTAAAGAATTGGAGTCAGCCCCGGAGCCCATTTGTAGACGCCCAAACCAGGTTCACCATCTGGCCCGTGGGGAAAAGTGCTTCTCCCTCGCGAAGCCAAGCCTCTCACCTGACCCTACTGAGAAGGTTCTGCCCACAAACCAGTGCTCCGCTCTGCCCCAGGGTCACTCTAAACCCGCCCCAAGCACAGGTCCAGGGGTCCCCGCAGAAGACACAGCTCAGGGTCCCAACTGCAGCAAACAGCCGGCGCATGAGCCCAGGCACGCGTGGGCTTCACACAGGGTAGAGCCATGTGCTGGGTGCCCAGTACGTATGGCTCTTCTCTGCATTCATTTCACTCCAAACCATCCTCAAGACTTCCTGGGCAGGAGCTCTACTGAGAGGCCAGAGAGACACAGTTACCTACCTGAAGTCATGTTGATCCCCACAAGCCTGACCCCCCCCCCAAAAAAAAGCTCAACTCCTTTGAAATTTCCAAAAGAGAATGGCTGTGGCTGTGAGTGGAGGGAACAAACAAACAGCAGATGACAACAATAAGAAAATGTGGAGGCAGCAGTGGGGTTTACAGACACCTGGGCCATTTGACGTGGCCTTGGGAGGAGGCTGTGTGCGTGGGTGGTGGTAAGCTGTGTGCATGTCTCCACGTGCGGTCTGGGCATGGGGGCGTGCCATGTCTGGATCTGCGTTCACGTGTGTACACAGGTGTGTACATGTGGTGTGCCTTCACGGAGTGATCTCACATTGCACGCCGTGCACCTGCTCCGCTCTGAGGAGTGAGCAGCTTCAGGAACAGCCCTGCAGGCTGCTGCCCAGACAGAGCGCACCTCCGGGCAATCACAAAGTCATCCCCAGATCCGGGGATGGACACAGGTTCAGCTGGAGTTTTACAAAGAACATAAACAAAGCGGAGGTGCTAGACCGGCACAGGAAGGGGCTGGTGCGTACGGCTGAAGAAAGGTGGCCAGCTCAGGTGCCGGCGGAGGCGAGGCTGGAGCTGCAACCTGACTCAGAAGAGGGTGGGGTGGACAGGTGTTGCAAGTAGAGGAGGAACCCACCGCTCTGGTGTTCTCAGGAGCGTGTGGTCAGCAAGGCGAGCCTGGCCAGCCCTCCGTGCAGCCTGCCCCCCCTCGGAACCCCAGCTCTCTCTCCCACCTGGGCAGCTGCCGTGCCCTCGCCTGTTGAAAGCCTGCCCGCTTCTCAGCTTCCCCTGCTTGAACAGAAGCGAGTCTGTGTCATCCCAACCACCTGCCTGGCTGTGCACAGAGACCCCCACACACCAGAATGCTGAGGACCCTGGCTGAGCAGCTCACCTGGAACCTGCCCTCTTCCCTGGGACAGGGCTGGGGGCTGAC
This sequence comes from Sylvilagus floridanus, assembly GCA_949820135.1. Lineage (NCBI taxonomy): Eukaryota > Metazoa > Chordata > Mammalia > Lagomorpha > Leporidae > Sylvilagus > Sylvilagus floridanus. Next base: position 72,180,242 of record OX463233.1, on the reverse strand, counting down.
CCAAAGCCCCCATCATTTGTCCGGCTCCCTGCCCCCACCTCCCATACTGCGGCTCCACAGCCTTCACTGGAACTTTATTTTTGTTTTTTCCCTTCCCTATTTATAGCTCTCTCCCCTCCGAGCCATCCCTGCATCCATCCCGTTGCCTAGAAACCGGCTCTGGGCTGAGGGAGGGGGAAGGCCAGGCCCAAGCCCAGGCAGGGGGAGAGGAAGAGCTGTCACCCATTCCCCTCGCAGCACCACCCCCAGGCTCCCAGAAGCCCACCCCGCGCCCTCTGCCCAGCACCCACCGAATGGAAGCTCTTTGAAAGATAAAGCCAAATGTGAAAAACAGCAGCCCCAGGAAGTCCTTCACGAATTCTACAGACCGGGATGACCCTGGTCTCTCACGCCCATCCTGCTGGGGGCCTGCACGCATTACCTTTCCAAGGGGAAATTGAGGGTTCAGGAAGCCCAGGTCCCACAGCTGAAGCTTTCTCAGCAGGATCCACACCCTGAATCTGTTGGCCTTAAGACATTAGCCTGAAACACGGAAAAGATTTAAAAGCATGCAGATCGCTGTAATCCATTCATTGCGGGAGGGGAAAGGAAAAATGTTGCCACAGTCTCACTAGACACCAGATCACTGGTCATACCTCTGTCCTGCCCCCTGCTGTGTGTCCCCCACTCCGGGCCAGCACCTGGCTCAGTTACAACTGGACTCCTGGTCTGACAGCTCGTCTACCCCAGATCTGATCAGGGAGCCTGAGCTACTTCCTAGCTGTCCTTCTTAGCAGCTGTGTGAGCTTGGGACGTTCACACAGCCTCTCTGAGCCTCGGTTTCCTCAGCTCCAAGGCGAGGGTGCTTCCTTCCTCCCCGGAGGACTGGAGAGGATTGAGAGCGCTTCTGTGAGGAAGCACTCTGTGGAGTGTAGCTATAACAGCAAATCATTCATATTCTAATTGTCATCGTTAGAGCCTAGAGAGGGGCAGAGGAGCCCAAACAGACCCTGAAAGGGAGGGAGCCCAGTGTCTGGACAGAAGGGGGCTGCCTGGGAGCGCCTGAGGAGCATCGTGCCTCCTTGTGCCTCATTCCTCCTTCTCAAGTGCCCCCTCCCCTCCCCTGCCCCAAGGTCCACTTCTGCCTTCTGGGCAGGATGCGGAGGGGCTGTCAAGGAGCAGCTGGGCTGTGATGTGGCCCCAGGGTGGAGCAGGTGCAGAGGGGAGTGGGGAGCGGTGCTGTGTGGATAGAGGCTGTGCTCCTGTATGTCCAGACCAGGGTATCTTGTAAACAGCAGGGCAGCACAGTAAGGGCCAGAGTGGTGCATGCTGGGAAGGTGGAGTGCAAAGATGACCCCATGGGCATCCGTTATCTGGGCTGAGGAGACAGCAGGGTGTGTGGGGGGGCATGAGTGGCACTGGTCGCATGGGTGAGTTTGATTGCCAGCTCTACCGCTTTCCAGCTGTGTGACCCTGGAAGTTACTGAACCTCTCTGAACTTCAGTGCCCCCTCACCTATGAAATGAGATTAACAACAGTAGCATCTCAGTGTGACGGTGAGCTTGGAAGCACTTGGAAAGTGAGGAAGGGTACACACCATGGTGTCGTCGGCAGGGAGCCCTGGCTTCCGCCCCTCACTTGTGACAATGGATGCCTGTAAGAGAGTCTGAAGGCAAGGCTCGGGGCACAGGGCCTGGGCCAGAGCTTCCTGGGGGATCCTATGTTGTGTGTGCAGTCCTGAAGCAAGCACAAGAACTTTACAGAAAGTTGGGTTCTTTTGGCCGGCGCCGCAGCTCACCTGGCTAATCCTCCACCTGCGGCACCGGCACCCCGGGTTCTAGTCCCGGTTGGGGCGCCAGATTCTGTCCCGGTTGCCCCTCTTCCAGTCTAGCTCTCTGCTGTGGCCTAGAAAGCAGTAGAAGGTGGCCCAAGTGCTTGGGCCCTGCATCCGCGTGGGAGACCAGGAGGAAGTACCTGGCTCCTGGCTTCGGATCTGCACAGTGCACCAGCAGTAGCGGCCATTTGGGGGTGAACCAACGGAAGGAATACTTCTCTCTTTGTCTCTCTCTCTCTCGTTCACTGTCTAACTCTGCCTGTCAAAAGAAAAAAAAATTGAAAGAAAGTTGGATTCTTCTGGCACTGCCTGCTGCGTGATACCTCCAACTACACACACACACACACACACACACACACAGAGCATACGCCTGTGTGCATAGAGGTTGTGATTTGCAGAAATTCAGCCTACACAGGAACTGTGTCCAGCCAAAGGGGTCAGGAACCATGGATGCCATTGTGTTAGGAATCTCAGACCTCTCTCTCTCTCTCTCTCTCTCTCTCTCTCTCTCAATTTATTTTTATTTATTTGAAAGGCAGAGTTACAGAGAGATAGAGGGACAGACAGAAAGATCTTCCATCCGCTCGTTCACTCCCCAAATGGTCCCAACAGCCAGGGCTGGGCCAGGCCAAAGCCAGGAGCTTCCTCTGGGTCTCCCATGTCGATGCAGGGGCCCAACCATGTGGGCCATCTTCTGCTGCTTTTCCCATGTGCATTAGCAGGGAGATGGATCAGAAGTGGAGCAACCGGGACTTGAACCAGAGCCAACATGGCAGGCAATGGTGGTGTAACCCAAAATGCTACAGTGTAGGCTCCCAATCTCAGAGCTTCTCAAAAGCATTTTGCCTCTTGCAAAGCCAGAAGGAGGGTAGTTGGCCAGGCTCCCGGGGAGGGTGCGCTGGGGTGTGAAACAGAGGTTCTTGACTGCGTTCCACAGCATGGATGTGAACATGACATGGACATGAGAGTGAGGGGGAGACAGCATGGGACACACACACACGCGTGTGTCGGGGTGGCCTCAGCGGTGGGCTGCCGTCTCTGCTCTGGTACAGCCTGCTTGTCTCCATGGAGCCTGTCGCCACACAAGCCTGCTTCTCAGAAAGTCACTGGGATTGTTTATTCCACCCCCGGCCTGGGTGCCAGCCAAGGAGCTGCCGACACTTGTTTATCTTCAGTGTGTCCGAGTGTGTGTGGCTCCCCGCCGCAGAGCAAGCCAGGAGGTGCACACAGAAGCCTGTGGGTGTGAGTGACTAGGTTGGTCAGCACAGGGTGAGCCTGGACCTCAGGATGAGCCCCAACCCTGGGCCCAGGCAGATGGTCACACGTGGGGACAAAGACAACCCCCGAGCAACACCACCAATTTGGTAACCCCCAAACTTCTAGGGCCATGTGGGAGTCAGTCACCCTGAGTTGGGTCTTATGCCCTGAACACACCCCAGAACAAATCACTGGACAGTGATTGGCCAAGCCTGTGTCACTCCCTGTCCTAGGGCTGGCAGTGGGTGCTGTCCCTCCCCACCATATGAACTGGGAAACTGGAGGCTCTGGTTATGAAAGGGTGCACGTCCCGGCTCGCCCTGACTCTGGTGCTCCCACAGGGGCGTACACTACACCCAGCACTTGGTGTGTTGTCTTTCCCTCTGTCCTCCCCATAGCTCCAAGAACCAAGTGCTATGAGAGGTGAAGCCGGGACTCAGAGAGCTCCATCAAGGCCACAGGGCTAAGGATTGCGAAGTCAGACAGAATCCTCTCTAACGCCCTCCGTCCCCTCCTGAGCTCCTCCTCTGCTCTAGCATTTGTTTTGTTGTGTTGTCTGGAATTTCTCATTTTATTATTTTTATAGATTTTATTTGTTTGTTTGAAAGGCAGTTGGAGAGAGAGAGAGAGAGAAAGGGAAAAAGAAATCTTCCATCCACTGGCTCACTTCCTAAATGACCTCAACAGCCAGGACTGGGCCAGGTCAAAGCCAGGAGACTGGAGCTTCCTCCAGATCTCCCACATGGGTACAGGGGCCCAAGCACTTGCACCATCTTCCGCTGTTCTCCCAGGCGCATTAGCAGGGAGCTGGATCGGAAGTGGAGTGGCCAGGACTCCAACCGGCACTCACGTGGAATGCCAGTGTTGCAGGCAATGGCTTAACCCATGGCACCAATAAGGCTGGCCCCTGGAAATTTTCATGTAAAAATGTGTTTTTTTAATTAACAAGTCCCTATGGAATGACAGTAGTCAGGGAGTGTGACAGAGGACAGATGGGAAGAGACACTGAAGCTGCCTGCTTAGCAGAGCCCTGAGTGTACCCCCGTGGATGCCCTCACCTTTCCAGCGCCCACCAGCAGGTCTCCCAACAGCCAGGACCTGCACCTTTGTCAAAGAGATGCTCTCAGACTCCTGAGGACAAGAAAGGCTGGGAATCAACACCCAACTGCACACAACACACCCCAGGGACAGCCCTAGCCAACACCTGCCAGGTGCTGGGCTACAAATACCCCAGCTCCCTGGCCCTCGGATAGGAGAATTCGGCAGTGTGTGTTAGTAGTCTCTTTTTCATTGCTGTAATGGAATACCTGACTCTGGGTGCCTATGGAGACAGTCTTGAAGTCTTGAAGCTGACAGTCTTGAAGGCTGGAAATCCAAGACTGGGCAGCTCCAGTGAGGGCCTAATGAAAGGTGTCTTTACCACACTGCTGGACAGGAAGCTGACCCATAGGTCACTGCGTCCTCACGAGAACGGACCCAGGGTTCCCTGAGAGTTATCTTCACCCTTCCCAAGGGCAGCGCCCTCGGTGACCTATGGACCTCCCACCAGCCCTCACCTTTTAAAGGCCCCACCAGGCACTGAGGACCACGACCCCCACACGTAAACCTCTGGGGAACAAACCGCATCCAAAGCACTGCAGAGCCTTGGCCCCAACTCCCAAGCCTTCCTGCAGGACAAAGCCCCACTTACCGCCTTAGTGATGACGGCTTGTTCGCTGCCTTCCCTCGCTGCTCACCTGCCCACGCCCCGAGCCCAGGCCTCCAGTCTACATCCCAGGGTCTGAGAGCTGCCCCAGGGCTCTGCAACCCATCCTCCCCTTCCACCCTGAGCATCCAGGCCCAGGCTGGCGGATCTCACTCTGGTATCTCCTTTTCCCTCTCTGCTGGGTGCTTCTCAACAGGACCATCAAATCGCCTCCATCTTTGCTTCTGTATGACCTACCTCCTTTCTCTCTCAAAGCTCAGACTTCTCTAGAAAGGGCCCACTTGCCCACTCCACTTCCTCCTTGTCACGCCCTCCTCATCCTCCCCTCCACCAGTCAATCTGCTGGTTCACTCCCCAGATGACTGCATGGCCAGAGCTGGGCTTGTCCAAAGCCAGGAGCCAGGAGCTTCTTCCAGGTCTCCCACGCAAGTGCAGGGGCCCAAGGACTTGGGCCATATCCTGCTGCCTTCCCAGGCCATAGCAGAGAGCTGGATCGGAAGTGGAGCAGCCAGGACTCGAATCTGTGCCCATATGGGATGCCGGCACAGCAGGCGGTGGCTTTACCCACTACACCACAGCACCAGCCCTCTCACTGCCTTTGAATGCCATATTCTGTCCTCCTGATGTGGCTGGCACAGCCCTCCTGGAACATACTCCCCCTGGCCTCGGAGACCCCGCACTCCTGAGTTTCTTCCAGCTTCTCAGACCTTTGTTTCTCATCCTAAGGCCCCAGGGCCCCACAATTGGTTTACACTCTCCTCTCCCATAGCCTCCCCACTCCACTCTCCATTAATGGGCTCCTACTGTGTCTTCAGATTGGCCACTCCAGAGCTTGGCTCCAGACTCCAGACTCACTTGTCCCTGTTGGGCCATCCAGAGCTCATCAGATGTCTGTCTTCCTTCCACCTGGCTCCCCACAGCAGAATATTGTGGAGATGGCTCCTCTCCCCTCATGCCCACACCCCCCCCCCCGCCTCCATGATCCATAATCAAGGCCTCTTGATTATACCCCTAAATAGACTTTGACCCTGCCCCTTCCTCTCCAGCCGAGCCAACGTTGTTTTGATTTGGGCATCACTGTCGCTCACCTGAACAGTCTCCTCCTTCCTGCTCCTGTCCCCTGCTCTGCTCCAAGGGAGCCTTCTAGATCACTGGGTGATTCTCGCCACTTCGCACATCTAGTTGCCTTGCCCACGTACAATATGGAGGGAGCAGTGCCTACCTGGAAGGGCCATAAGGGGATGAAATGGAAGGATGGATGTGGAATGAGCAAATTTCGGAAGAGGAAATACCAGGGCGCGGGTGCGCTGGCCACGGTGCTGAAAATCGGTCCGCATTCTGAAGTTTTCCCCTTGCCTGGGCCGGTGCTGGCTGATGACGCTGGTTCCGTGGGTTTTCTCTATTTGCCATCGAGATTTTAAAAAATTAAAGGTCACGGTGAAGTATGGACCACCAGGTAAGGGAAAGGATCAAAATGTGAGAGCTAAGTATGAGGTTTTAGAGTTGGACTGCTTAGATTTGTAATCCCAGCTCGACTCCCAACTAGCATTGTGACCGCGAACAAATCACTTATCTGTATCGGGTTTCTTATCTGAAAAATGGGGATATGATGCATTAACATTAACTTGCTCCTAAGTGATTGGAAATTGAAATAGATGAAACCTGTGAACAATATCTTGGCACGCATCTGCCCCTAAATAAGAGTTTCATTAATATTAATTGTTACCATTTTTAGTAGATGGTTTCATAGCACAGGCGCTAGAGGGTTTTATCACCTCCAGGACACTCAGTTATTTTTTCTCCTCTGGGAAGTCCAAGGGGAGGGGATTTCTTCTCCGCTGGGAAATGAAGAGTGAGTGGGCAGCCGAGTCCTCGTATCCTTGGCAATGCAGATTTAACTGGAAGCCCCTGGACACCTACTCCAGGCAAGACCACTGCGCGGTCATCCATATTAGTCCCATTTTACGGATCGGGAGACTGAGGCTCAAAAAGGTAAAATGGCTCTCTGGAGGATTCCCGCGGGGAGGAGAACACGGACAGGAGGTGGGCGGGCACCCTGGTCGGGGAGGCCCGCACAGGGGAAGTGCAAAGCGCCTCTCCCGCACCCCCGCTGCCAGGGACCCCGCCACTCGCGGAGCGTGGGCAGCGGCGAGACAAAGGGCCGGGGGCGGGGCGGGGGGAGGGGAGAGAAGGCCGGAAGTGCGGCCGAGTGGGCGGCGGCGGATCTCGCCGCCTGGGTCTTCAAGCAGGTGCGGCAGGTTGGCGGGCAAGAGCAGCCCCCTCTGAGCCGCGGCTCGGTCCTCAGCAAAACGAGGAGCAGGCCTTCGCGGGGCTGGGTAAGGCGAGGCTCGGCCCCGCCTCGGCCAGCGCTCAGCAGCCTCTCCGCCCTCAGTCTCTTGGTCTGGGAAATGGGAACCCGGCCGAGGAGGGCGGGGAACCCAGGAGCCGGCAGGCCGCGCTGAGGGGCGGTGGGCGAGGGGTGCTCCTCCCTGCACGCCCGCCCGCCCGCCCTCCCTCCGGCCCCGGTTTCCCCGCCGGCACCGCCCCTCCCGGGTTCCGAGCCCGCGAGACGGCAGCGCGCATGCCCGGGGCGGGGCGCGGGCTGGGAGCGCGGAGCCGGCGCGGGGGACGGCGGCGCGGAGTCCGCGGGTCCGCCCGCCTGGCCGGCCGGAGGCAGCCCGAGGCCGCTCGGGCGACGGAGGCGGCGGCGGCGGGAGCCTGCGCGCAGGGCGCCGAGGAGCCGGAGCAGCGGCGGCACCGCGGGGTAAGCGCCGCGCCCGCACCTGCACGCCCCTTCGACCCGCTGTGGCCGCCCTGGGGCTGCTGTCCAGGGTGCTCAAAGCCCCCCGGCCGCGTTGTGGGTCCGGGCGGCTGTGCGCGCACGGCCGGGGGCGGCGGGTGGCCGCGGCCGGGCTCCGCGTTGGGGCGGGGCGGGCGGGGGCGGGTCCCGCAGCTCGGGTCCAGAGACCCGAGGGGCCCTGCAGGCCAGGCCGCCCTGGGTGTGGGACTGGGTCCCTGCACCCGGCCCCGCCGCCGCCACCGGCGGCTTTGTTCGGCGAGGCTGTGCGGGAGGGGGCGCTTCCCGCCACTGGGGGGAGGGGTCCGCCCGCATTGATTCATCTCTTCGCCGGAGCGAGCACACTCGCCGTCACACGCCCGGCGTGGCACACACTCCGGGACGGGGCCAAGCGCTCTCCGCATTCACGCACGGGTGCCTCGTTCCCGCTACAGGTCTACACACCCGCTTACAGGCACACTGGCCCCTGTCATTCCATCAGACTCACATCCACGGCCACCTGTGCACCCATCGTCAACCTGTGCCTGTGTCCACACGCAGGCACAGCTGCGCCTTCACACCACTCCACAGGACTCCCTGATAGCAACACACCGGCAGCCACCCTGCACTGGCTGGCCTGCCCCTGCCTGCTCTGGGCGGCTCCTGGTGTCCCTTGCCTACCCCGGACCCTGCAGTAGGCTGGCACGCCTGTGTGCACACTGTTCATGCTGGTTGTTTGCCGCCCTGCTTCACCTGCACCAGCCCGAGTTGGCACGTCTCTCCTACAGATGGAGGGAGGGTGGGAGGCACGGTCTGGGCGCTGTTTCTGGAAGAAGGTATGGCTGTCACCCTTTGCTGGGCTCCTTCTCCCCCTACTGCCCCAAGTGGAGGCTTTGCTGTTCTGGAGGCAGTAGGAGAGGAGGGGACAAGGATGAGGACCGGCACATGCGCCCCTGAAGCCGGCAGCTTTTGTTGGTCTTGTCAGCTCTGGCCCTGGCTGGGATGTGGGGAAGAGATTTGGGAGAGGGAGGAACAGGCTCGCAGCTCTCTGTGGCCAGAATGGGCATCTGCAGGGCTGCTCTGTGCACACCCAGGCGAGCTCTCCTCCGAGTGAGACTGAGGCCGAGAGGCCACGTGTGCACACCCAGAGGGTCCAAATGGCCCCCGAGGCACAGACACACAGCGCCTATAGGGTGGGCGCTTGCACACCCCGCTCTTCCTGAGCAGACAGCAGGAGCTAGGTCCTGGCCCCAGACTCACGCATTCCCTAGCAGTCTGGTCACTCCTTGGCACCTGGGTGAGCTGGCCCGCACACCCAGGCAGCCTACTCGGCCTTCTGCCTCAGTTGGACCACACTCATAAGTACGTGGCCAAGTGTGCCAGTTCATCTGCTCACGGGGCCTGCGTGTGCATGATCGTTCTTGCTTGCTCTGCCGCGTGCTCCTTAGAATCAAGAGAAGCCTTGGCCTGACCACAAGAGCAGAAATGTTTCAGGAGCCCAGCACCACCGTCCAAGACCTTTGCTGGATGAGCGGAGGGAACCCAGGCTTCAGACCCCACACAGCTGGCTTTGCACCACAGCCTCCCCTCCCCGGTGGTGTGCCCCGGGCAAGTCTTTTCCCCCCTCTGCCTTCAGTGTCCTCATCCGTGAAATGGGATGACAGTGCCAACCTCAAGCGCTTGTTATGGGGTCCAGATGAGAAACGGAGCCCGAGTAGTGGGAGAGGGATGGAGCTGGGTTTTCCTGGAGGTTGGGAGGCACAATGATAGGGTGGGGGTGGGGTGGGGTCGCCAGGCCTGGGCTGCCTCTTGGAGGATGGCTGCAGGGCCGGAGAGGGCCAGGAAGGGCGTGGCAGAGCTGTGAGGACCTCGGGACGGGGATGGTCTCCAGGCAGGTGGTCTCATCTAGATAGAATTATATCCCCCTCCGACTTTCACAGATTGGAGAGCTGAGGCCCAGAGAGTGGGCACAGAGCTGGGACCAGGCTGGGCCTGAGCCTATGTCTTTCTACTTCCCTGGCTGGGCTCTGGGGCTCTCCATCCCACCTTTTCCCAGTCCAGAGGCTGAGGTCCGGGAGCTTGGGGGCTGGGAAGCCAGCCTTTTGGGCGCTCTGTCCCAGGGGACACAGCACCCACGGACTGGGCCTGCCTCTCAGAACCCAAGTGTCCTCCCCTAGAAAACAGGACCGTGATACCTGTGGGGCAGGTAGACAGGGGCTGCACATAGCAAGGGCCAGACTTGGGCGTGGCCACCTACCTTTCTTGGCATCTATGTCAAGGTTCAAACCCCAGGGGGCTCCTAACCAGAAGAAAACCAACCGTGTGAATTTCCTGATGGGTGGTGACAGGCAGTCAGCCCCAGTGTGCGGGACACCCCCGGGGAGGGCTGGGGATTGTGGCTGATTGGAGAGCGCACACACACACACACACACCCTCCTCCATCCAGGGAGGCAGTCCCGGCCAGGCTGCAGCTGTCTTGCCACACAGGAAGCGCACTCAGATTGCCAAATTTCAGTTTCCCAAGAGAAGCTGGAAGTCAGATTAGAAGCTGAAATCTCATTTTTAAATGTTGATCAGTTCACTCCTTTTTGGAAAAATTGACTTTTACTTTTTTATTTATTTATTTTTTTTTGGTAACGCTCCGGGTCCAACGTGCACCTCTGAGGGCCAGCGTTTCCTGCCGCAGGCCCTTCCCTCCCTGCCTCCTCCTGGGTGCACAGCTGGGCTCTGACAGGCTGAGGAGATAAAAACAGGCCTTGCGCACACACAGCCCGGCCCCCAGCCCGCCCCAAAGTGAGCGGAGCCACGCGCACCCCGCCTGCAGCAGCCCTGGGGGAGCAGAGGGTGTGCTCTGCAGGCCTCCCAGACAGGAGGAAGACTTGCTCAGGGTCAGAGAGCTGATGAGCAGTGAGCCTAAGCCTCACCCTGGAAGGGACTGCTGTGCAGGGACTCCCAGGGGGACCCAGAGCATCCCACAGGCACCTCTGTGGACCTGTCCCAGCTGCAGCCTAAACTCCACACTTACCTGCCAGCCACAGAGGAAGAAACTGAGGCAGGCCTGGCAGGCAGATCCTGGCCCTTGCTGGAACCTGGGCCATTTCTCGTGCCTGCCCACCTGCTCACCCGCCCACCCACCCAGTTACTCTCCCCATTCCCTCCCACCCCCCAGCCCCAAGAGCCAGTGATCAGAGGCCACGCACAAGAAAGCCGGGGGTCAAGCAGGCTGATTGGAGTGTTCTTGCTTAGTCTGTGTGATAGTTTAGCCAATCTTTAAACATAGAGAGAATCCAGATTCATGTCTGTGCTCAAAAAATGATGGAAACCGGCGCTGTGTTTGTGTCCCTGCTGAAACGCGCCAGCGTTTCCCAGTCCCCCTTAGCATCAGTTCCCACGGTGCACAGGTGCCCTGCTGGGATCAGCTGCCTCTCCGTGCCCACCCCCTTCCTCCAGGCCCCTCCAGCTCCCACCGCAGCCACCCAGATCTTTCCAGGGCTGACCGAGATGTTAACCTCTTCAGAGGGAATCCTCTTGACCGTGACCGCCATCGCGTGTCTAAACCAACTGCCTGCCCCCTTGTCCTCACAGCATCTGGTATTTGAAATTATACCATTTATTTGCTATGTATTCATTTCCCCCGCTGCTGTCTTTACCTGAACGGCAAGGAGCAGGCATTCCTCACTCTCTGCCCCCTGCACCACACACTTGCTCCATAAATGTCAAGGGGGATGGAACTGAGTGCAGTTGGCCCTCCAGTTTGCCACAGGCCAACAAAGATTCAGTCATTTATTTGAAACAGTTATAGAGGGAGAGACAAGAGAGCTGTCTCATCCACTGGTTCACTGTCCAAATGACCACAACAGCCGAGCTGGGCTAGGCCAGGCTGAAGCTGGAAGCCAGGGTCTCCATCCTGGTCTCCCATGTGGGTGCAGGGGCCCAAGCACGTGGGCCATCTTCCAGTGCTTTTCCAGGTGCATCAGCAGAGAGCTGGATCAGAAGCAGAGCAGCCGGGACTCGAACCAGTGCTCATATGGGATGCCGGCATCACAGGCAGGGGCTTAACCTGCTGTGCCACAATGCTGGTCCCTGTTGTTTTCCTCATGGGAGAAAAAATATTTATCTCTGCCAATAGCAAATGTTAATAATATCAGAAGGTAAAAAATGAAGCTAGACCCACTCAGATCCGGTGCCCACCTGGCGCCTGCAGACCTGTGACCTTCTTTGCTGTTGCAAACCAGACCTAAGTCCACTGCCCCACTGTCCCCTGCAAAACTGCACCCCCCTCCTGTGTCCCCTTGTCAGCGAAGACCCCCATTCCCCCTGTGTCTCCCAAGTTCCAAGCCATAGGAACCCAGGAGTGACAGTACCAACCGGTTCCTTATCCAGGAACCCGAGGCTCACTCATCGACCCACTGCTGTAAATGTCTCCATGAGGGAGCTTGGGGGAGGAAGCTGGAAAGCAAAGAAGGCTCCATGGAGGAGCAGACATTTACACTGAGATCAGGAGTTTGCTAAGAGATAAGGAGGGAGAAATAGATGTGAGGGGAGGTCACGCTCCAGTGTCTGTGCTGTGTGTGTGTGCACGTGCACGCACAGGCACATACATACCTTAGGGGAGGGAGTGCACAGTGACCCATAAATCCCAACAGGTACATAGAGGACTTAGAAGCACATTCAAGGGACTGGCGCCGTGGCTCACTTGATTAATCCTCCGCCTGTGGCACCAGCATCCCATATGGGCACCAGGTTCTAGTCCTGGTTGCTCCTCTTCTAGTCCAGCTCTCTGCTGTGGCCCGGGAGTGCAGTGGAGGATGGCCCAAGTGCTTGGGCCCTGCACCCGCATGGGAGACCAGGAGGAGGCACTTGGCTCCTGGCTTCAGATCGGCACAGTTCTGGCCCTAGCGGTCATTTGTGGGGTGAACCAACGCATGGGAGACCAGGAGAAGGCACCTGGCTCCTGGCTTCAGATCGGCCCTAGCGGTCATTTGGGGGGGTGAACCAACGGAAGGAAGACCTTTCTCTCTGTCTCTCTGTCTCTCTCTCTCTGTCTCTCTCTCTCTGTCTATAACTCTACCTGCCAAATAAAAAAAAAAAAAAAGCACATTCAAGAGCTGGATTTGACCCTGTAGGTAACAGGGAATCATTAAAAGTTTGGTTTTCTTTCCTATTTATTCTTAAAGATCTGTACTTATTTATTTGAAAGGTGGAGTGACAGAGAGGGAGAGAGAGAGAGATCTCCCATCTGCTGATTCACTCTCTAAATGGCCACAACAGCCACGGCTGGGCCAGGCGGAAGCCTCGAGCCAGGAACTCCATCCGGATCTCCCACGTGGGTGGCAGGCACCCAAGCACTTGGGCCATCTTCCACTACCTTCCCAGGTGCATTAGCAGGGAGCTGAATCAGAAGTGGAGCAGCTGGAATTCAAACCTGTGCTCTGATGTGGGATGCCAGTGTCCCACATGGCAGCTCAACCCGCCACACCCCAACACTGGCCCCTTCCCTTTTTATTGAACGAGCAGCAATGTGTGCACACATGACCAGAATTCTGGCATCACCAAGGAGCATACAGAAAATCCTCAGCAGATCCAGCACTGTAGTGTAGCGGGTAAAGCAGCCGTCTGCAGCGCCGGCATCCCATGTGGTGCTCTGGTTCGAGTCCCAGCTGCTCCACTTCCAATCCAGCTCTCTGTTATGGCCTGGGAAAGCAGTAGAAGATGGCCCAAGTCCTGGGACCCCTTGGGAGACTCAGAAGAAGCTCCTGGCTCCTGCCTTCAGATCAGCGCAGCTCTGACCATGGCCATTGTGGCCATCTGGGGAGTGAACCAGTGCATGGATGACCACCCCCGCCGCCTCTTCTTCGCTCTTTGTGTAACTCTGACTTTCAAATAAATATATCTTTAATAAAAGAAAGAAAGAAAAGCCTCAGCACCCTCTGATCCCCAGGCCTACTTCCAAGAGGCAGGCACTGCTCGGTTTCATGGATTCCATGCAGGAGAAATCTTGGAAATAAACCCTCAAGTGTGTCTGGCCTCTTCCAAGGCTGTGTGCCTCGGGTCCCACTTAGCATGCTGTACCCAGGCTTTTTGCACTTAATCTATCTTGGGCCTCTCTCCTCTACACTCCACACATTTGAGTGGCCACGTGGTGTCTGTGGTGGGGTTGTCCCACATTTCACAGAAGCTGCTTCCAGCTGGCACCTTCTCGTCCCCAGCCATGCTCTCAGGCACCCTGGGGCACCATCCTTCTGTCTTTAGGGCCATCCCTGGAGATGGGTGTGCTGGCTGCAAGCTTTGTGTAGTGTAAACTTTGGTAAAAAATCAATGTGTCCTTCCAAACAGATTGCGTGGAATTCCAATGAGAGACAAGCCATAAGCAAAACCTAATATGTGTGATATGTTGGAGGGTGACAGGTACAGCAGAGAAGCTGAACAGACACAGCAAGTGAGGGGTACTGGAAAGAGTGGGGAAGGGGCTGTTTTATACAGGCTGGGTAAAGGAAAGCCTCAGGGGGAGGACCATGCAGAGACCTGGAGGGAAAGCACGCCAGGGGCAGAGGTAGTAGGCAGTGCAAAGGCCCTGAGGCAGGAGGTGTTCAAGATCAGTACAACAGAAATGGCATAATGGAGAAATGAGCAGGAGAAAAAGCCAGAAGAGGTGATGGGGCTAGAGCACACAGAGTCCTGTGGGTGTTCTAAGGAGCTTGCTTTGATGTTGCGTGGGATGGGGAGATGCCCTTGGCTGTGAGTAGAGGAGGGGGATGGGCTGCCTTGGGTTTTGCTGAGAACCACCCCCTGCCCCGGCTGCTGTGTTGAGAATAGACTGTATGGTTTGGGACATGCTCAATTGGACTTGCCCCAAACAGTAGAGTTAGAAACGTGCCAGGAGATTCCAATTCAATCCCATCAAGGTGGCATGTACCAATGCCATCTCACTAGTCAAAGTAATCAATTTCAGTTCACAATTGATCACACTGATAGGTCTAAGAGTCAAAGGGATCACACAAACAAGACTAGTGTCTGCTAATACTAACTGATAGAATTAAAAAGGGAGAGAACGATCCAACATGGGAAGCGGGATACACAGCACTCATAGAATGGCAGATGTCCTAAACAGCACTCTGGCCTCAGAATCAGCCCTTAAGACATTCAGATCTGGCTGAAGAGCCCTTGAGAGTATTTTAGGCATGGAAAGCCAAAACACTCTGGAAAAAAAAAAACCTTAATGAAAAATCTCTGTGAGTGAGATCCCAGTGGAAAAAATGGGTCATCAAAGAAAGAGGTACCTTTCTCTAAAGGGAAGAGAGAACTTCCACTTTGACTATGACCTTGTCTAAATAAGATCGGAGGTGGCAAACTCAAAAGGCTTCCATAGCCTTGGCCACTCATGACAAGAGCCTAGGGTGATTACTGATGCCATAAACAAGAGTGTCAATTTGTTAAGTCAACAACAGGAGTCACTGTGCACTTACTCCCCATGTAGGATCTCTCTCCTTAACGTGTTGTACAATGTGAATTAATGCTATAACTAGTACTCAAACAGTACTTTACACTTTGTGTTTCTGTGTGGGTGTGAACTGTGTCGAAGGAACCACTGAGCTATAGCCAGCCCATGTGTGAACTGTTGAAATCTTTACTTAATATATACTAAATTGATCTTCTGTATATAAACAGAATTGAAAATGGAAAAAAAAAAAGAATAAACTGTATGTAAGCCAAGGATGATTCTTAGGGAGAGACAGTGGCCATTAGCCCAGGCCAGGAGCCAAGTGCTGGATGAATTTTTTTAAAGATTTATTTATTTATTTGAAAGGCAGAGAGAGAGAGAGAGAGTGAGCACGTGCTTCTATCCACTGGATCACTCCCCAAATGGCTGCAATGTCCTGGGCTGGGCCAAGCTGAAGCCAGGAGCCTGGAACTCCTTCTAGGTCTCCCATGTGGGTGCAGGGGCCCAAGCACTTGGGCCATCTTCTGCTGCTTTTCCCAGGCACATCAGCGGGGAGCTGGATCAAAAGTAAAGCAGCCGGGACTTGAACCGGCATCTGTGTGGGATGCCGGCGCTGCAGGCAGAGGCTTTACCCTAAGGTGGATCCACGTGTTTTGCTGGTGGTTGGCACATGAAGTATGAGAAAGTCAAGGGTGACTTTCGAGGGATTTGGGCCTGCGCACTAAAGAGATGGTTCTGGAACAGGCTGGAAGGATGCAGGAGCTCCACTTGCTTGGGGCGCTGAACCCATAACGGGCTGGAGTTGCTGGTAGACCTGGCTGACCCTCTTCCTGGTGTCTTCCAGCACCACAGAGTCTTCCCCAGGTCTGCTGAGCGCTGTTGCCCAGCACCCCCCACACACCCTAAGCCAGCACCCGAGGGGCCACCCTGTGGTCAGCCACATGCGATTTCCATTGGAGCTTGCACTTCCGCCTTCAGCGTCCACTCCCTGGCCCTTGCTGCACCACCTCTCGCCTAGACCTGGACCGTGGCACCTGCTCAGAGCCCGGTGCTGAGAAGGGACCAGGAATGAATGCAGGATTCAGTGAATGGAAGCGGCAAGAAAGGACTGAGCAGCCTGGCCAGTCCCTCTCCTGTCAGCCCAGAGGGATCTTTGGAAGCCCGCACGTCTAACTGTGGCCCTTCCTTGATTGTCAGTTGCTCAGAGCTCCCTGGCCTGCACAGACACAAGCTGGTGGCCTATGGACACGTCTTGTTTGGCCCACATAGCACCTTGGGCTTTAAGACAAAAAAAAAATATTGGATTAATTCACATCAAAGCCTGGATTCCCCACGTCTCTCAGGACCTGGGGAGAGCGCCCCCAGGTGGTGCAGCTCCAGGGTAGCACCTGCTTTTGCAGTGACTTCCCCCTAGAGAGGGCATGCGCTCTCCATGGTGCTGCACTCCACCCCGCTCCTTCTTGTGTTATGCCCAGTTCACTTCCTGCACTCATTACCTCCCTGGCCCCTTAGGCATCAAAGCTTGCAGTCTCTGGCCTATAGCATGAGTGCATGGCTTCTGGGGAGCCTATTGCATTGGGTGGGGCTGACAAAGGAGTGGTGACAGAAGGCGAAACAGAAAAGTTGGGGTATGGCCACCTTGAATGCCATTCCAAGAAGTCTTTGTCCAGTGGGTCCCTTGAGCCCAGTGAAGCCAGGGAGTGAAATGCCTGGGCTTATGTTTTTAGCCCATGCCCCCTGGCCAGGAGGAGATCGCACAGAGGCAGAGAACCCCACTAGGAGGCCTGGATGCTAGCAGGAAGGTGAGCAAGAGGCCAGGATGGAGGTGCCTCCTCCATGGATCCCCCTACAATGTCTGAATCTGCTCTCTCCCTCCCTCTCTCTCTCTCTCTCTGCTTCAGAACCATACAGTAGCCGTGGGCTCCAGCATGGCCACGAAGGCAGATGGGCACTGCTGAAGACCAAGCCTGGCTCCAGCTGCTCCCGAACGACTCCCACCCCACAGTCCTCTGCCGCCCCCAGGATGGGGGCCGGGGGGCTGGGGGGCTGGCCATGAAAGAATGCTGCCCCTCCCTGCAAAAGGCCAGCCCTGCACCCCCCAGGCTTAGCCCTGACCACAGCATAGGCATGGACCCTAAGCATAGCAGTCCCCAGGGGGCCCCCGAAAAGGTCTCCTGTTCTGAGGGCCCTGGCGGGAGCCTGGCCCACCCCTCCCAGACCTGTAGCCCTCCCCAAGAGGCAGCCGCCAAGTTGACCTGCATCTCAGGGACAGCGGAATCCACCTTTCCTGGGGAGCCTGAGCCCGGGTCCTCAGGGAACAGAAATGAGCAGATGGATTTCACGTTCTCAAAGCAGGCAGCGTCCGCTTCCGTGGGAAAGGAAGATGCTGGATCCTCCAGGAAGGCAGATTTCACGGTCACAGGAAAGCCAGAGACTGCGGCCATGGGGCAGGCCAATCTCGTGGCTCCTGGCAGAATGGATCTCGTGACCCCAAGAGAGGAAGACGGCAGCCGCCTGGGAAAAGTTGACCCTGGGTGCTCCAGCCAGGCGGCTGCAGCGTCCCCAGGGAAGGAAGAGGCGGGGGACCCCGTGTCCTCAGGCAGAGTGGATCCTGTGTTCCCAAGGCAGGAGGAGCCAAGCTGTTCCGGAAAAGAACGCCCTTTGTCTTCAGAAAAGGCGGGTCCCACCCCCGTGGGAGAAGCAGTCGTGGTGGCCTCCGGACGGGTGGCGCCCGCCTCGCTGGGGAGCACGGATCCTGCATCCACAGAAAAGTCAGCTCCTGGGCCCTCGGGAAAGCCGAGTCCAGCATCGCCGGGCGGAACTGAGTCTGTGTCTTCTGGGACAGCGGCTGCAGGAGCCCTGGGGAAGACGCATCCTGCGCGCCTGGGACCAGCAGATCCTGCACACACAGGAAATGCAGAAACTCTGTCCTCCACGACACAGGAGCCTCGGGTCCTGGCAGAGAAGGACACGCGCTCCCCAGGAACTGGGAGTGCTGGGCCCAAGGGGATGCCCAAGACAGGGGCTGCCGGACCGGGGGACCCAGTGCTTTCAGGAGAGCCAGCGGCCACCTATTTGAAAGCTGGGGAGCGCATGTCTTCCAGCGAGGTGGGTCCCGGGGCCTCGGGAGAGCCACGGCCCTGGCCTCCTGGGCGGGCACAAACTGCCTTCCCCAAAGGGGCAGAGTCCACGCCCGGGGAGGCCACGGGAACACCACCTTCTGGAAAAGCGAGCGCTGAGCCTTTGGGAAAGACAGACCCTGTGTCTTCAGGGGAGCCCAAGTCCCTGGGGATGGCAGCGGGCCCTCCACCTCAAGAGGAAGGAGAGCCCCCGGCCCTGCATTCTGCCCCCCCAAAGGTGGGCCCTCCACCCTCGGGGAAGGCAGAAGCCGGACAAGCAGGCCCGGCGGCCTCGCCCTCCGGGAAGGTGGACTGTGTGTCCCCGGGGAACACAGAAGCTGGCCCAGGGCCCAAGGCGGGGGCCCTGCCTCTAGAGCAGGGTGGCCCCGTGCCCAGCGCCAAGGTGGGCCCCAGGGTCTTGGGGACAGCAGAGCTGCAGCCCGGGGGCAAGGCAGAGGCTGCCGCACCGCTAGGAAAGGCGGAGACCACGTCTTTGCAAAAGGAGGGATCCCTGGCTCCCGAGAAGGTGGATCCCGGATCCTCAGGAAGGGCGGAGCCCCCGGCCTTGGGCAAGGCGGGGCCTGTGTCCCTGGGGAAGGCCGACCCTGCACCTTCCAGAAACGCAGACCCCCCACCCTCGGCACAGGCGGCCCCTCTGACTGTGGAGCAGGCGCAGGACTCCTCCTCCTCCAGGCGATCAGATGGCAAACCCTGCGGTTTGGCCCCTTCTGCCGGGAGCAGCGAGGGGCACGAGAAGCTAGAAGCAGCGGCCAGCGGGGCAGCCTCCAGCCTGGGCCAGAAAGACCTGGTGGCCGCTGGGGCCCAGAGAAGCCCCGGCGTGGAGGCGGCAGCACCCCCGCCCGGGCCGCGGACTCGCGACAACTTCACCAAGGCGCCGTCGTGGGACGCGAGCGCCCCGCCGCCGCCGCGCGAGGACGCTGGCACGCAGGCTGGGGCGCAGGCCTGCGTCTCGGTGGCCGTGAGCCCCATGTCTCCGCAGGACGGCGCGGGCGGCCCGGCCTTCAGCTTCCAGGCGGCGCCCCGTGCGCCCAGCCCGGCGCCCGGGCCGCCCGCGCGCCGCGACGCGGGCCTGCAGGTGTCGCTGGGCGCCGCCGAGACGCGCTCTGTGGCCACCGGGCCCATGACGCCGCAGGCCGCCGCGCCGCCCGCCGTGCCGCCCGCCTTCCCCGAAGTGCGGGTGCGGCCGGGATCCGTGCTAGCGGCGGCCGTGGCGCCCCAGGAGGCGTCGGAGCCCGTGCGCGACGTGAGCTGGGATGAGAAGGGCATGACGTGGGAGGTGTACGGGGCCGCCATGGAGGTGGAGGTGCTGGGCATGGCCATCCAGAAGCATTTGGAACGGCAGATCGAGGAGCACGGCCGCCAAGGGGCGCCCGCGCCGCCGCCCGCCGCCCGCGCGGGCCCCGGCCGAGCGGGCTCGGTGCGCGCCGCGCCCCAGGATGGCGCCGCCAAGCGGCCGCCGGGCCTGTTCCGTGCGCTGCTGCAGAGCGTGCGCCGGCCGCGGTGCTGCTCGCGGGCGGGACCCACGGCCGAGTGATCGGCGCCCTTTTGTACGCCCGGGTTTCCAACCTGCTCAGGCCCCCTTCCTGACCCCAGCCCCTGGAAGGGGTCCCCTCGGCGGCGAGCGGCGGACCTCCGAGGAGTGGGCAGCCTCTAGGACCCTGTCATATCCTTCCCGTCCCAGACACGCGAACGAGCCCCCACGCCCCCTCCCAGCCCTCACCTGGACTCCTGGTCACACCGGGCGAGCACGGGGACCCACTCAGCACCCCCCGCTCCTCCCCACCCCAAGCTGAGGCGGGCTCCTGAGGCGGCCAGGCTGGCCTGTTGAGGTCTCGGGAGCGCCAGGTCCCCAGAACCAGGAGAGACTGCAGGCCAATCTCCAGGCGGGTCCTCCGAGCGAGCGTGCGCGGGTTGAAGAGCGAGGGTCCTGAGTGTGCCCGGCCAAGTTCTGAACTGAACGCGTGTGCGGCTCGGCGGCGCTGGCCTGCGTGGTCGGGCCATCTCTTGCATGCTGTGGGTTGCCCTTCCCCAATTCCTGTCTCCCACCCTCCTGGCCCAGTCCCCCAGCCCTGTCACCTCCCACTAGTCACTAGTTCACAATTCCCAGCATGGGAAGGGGGGGCGGGAAGAAGGCGGGGCGGGGCGGGGGGGCAGCTGCAGGAAGTCCTGGGGGCTCAGGAAGTGCCCTGGGAGAGTCACGGGAGGGTCAGAGGGTGACTTATGGAAGGTTCTGGGCCACTGGCGGCCTGAGTGACAGCTGGTCTTGAGACTGGGGACAGCACAGAGAGCCCATTCTGTAGCCACAGTTGTCTCTCAAAGGCCACTCTCTCCATCTCTCCATCCACCCCCTCACCCCCCGTGCTGTGAGCCCCTACAAGTCCCTTGTGACCACTCAGTGTCCCTGTCCCCACCCCTCCGGCCTCAATTTTTGGCTACAAACTGTCACAGTCCACATTGGTAATAAAATCTTTCCCCAACACTTGTCCAAGCAATTGACAGCAGGGTATATTATCATTCCCGGGGTGGGGGAGGGGAGGGCAAGGTGCAGTTGGGGATGACGAGGCCTCTTCCCAGGTGGCCCAGAGGAGTGGGGACGGCCATCACAGATCTGTGGTGTCCAGGCCACCGTTGGTGAAGGCCAATTCCGTGCGCTGCCTTCCTGACAGCACCATGCTCAGAGGCTCTGCGTAGGGCCCAGGGGGATGGTGGCCGGGCTCCTGCAGTGGAGAGAAGAGGTGTTGGGCCTTCAAGCCACCACCAGATGGTGCCCTGGCTGGCGTCCCGGCTGCTCTGTCCCAGAGGTGGCTGTGGCCAGGGGTGGTCAGGGACAGGCTAAGGGGTGGGCTCTCAGGGGGAGGGAGTATGCTCTGGCTATGCCCCTTCCCCCAGACTGGCCCCTCGGTGTCCTGCCAAGTCCTGAGTAACGCCAGGCCACACACCCCGTGCCAAACAGCCCATCCAGCACAAGGCTGCCACCTGCACCCCACATCACCTGAAACACACAGAACCCCCCTGAAGGAGGGTTCATGTCCCCCACTTTACAGGCGCAGAAGCTGAGGCCAGAAAGGGGCAGAGCAGGGTTTGAATCTCTGGTCTTGCTGGTTCTAAAGCAATTTGGCATTTTCTGCTAACATTGGTGGGGGGATGCGTTCCCAGATGGGGTGCCCCCTGCACTTCATCAGGGTACACCCTCATCAGGGGAACTCTCCTGCCCTCCCCCTCCCCCTCCCCGGGACACACCACACACACAGCTTCCTATGGGCCAGAACCCCGACCCCCTCCCCTCCCCAGGGCACTCCCAGAGCTGTGTCCAGCCTGGGGCTGTTCAGGTAGGTTCCTGGGAAAGAGCAGAACACGGAGGGATGCAGAGGGGCAGAACATCCTGCTCTCATTCCGCAGACCTTTGCCACAGACCCCGAGTAGGGCAAGCTGGTGCAGTGCCACCCAGGATACTGTGGCCTTGGTCCTGACCATCTTGTACCCTGCAAGCTGTTCAACCTTGCCTAAGCCAGCACCCTCTCTGGGTGTCAGTTCCCCCACTGATGTCTTAGAAAGGCTGGACCGGATGATCTCCTGGGTCAGGCAAAACACAGGGCTCTCAGGCAAGTCCTGGCACCCGGCAACTGGTGAGGAGAGGGCCCACCTCTGCTGCCTGCCCAGCCCAGGGAACGGAGCAGGCAGGCGGCTCCCGAGAAGGGCCTAGGCCCCCTGAGTCCCCAAGAAACTCAGGCGAAGAGATGGAGCCTGGGGCAACTCCTGCCTTAGCTGGTTCCTGGCTTTGAAGTCCCTCCGTGCCCTGGCCCCTTCCTTCTCCACACTCGCAGCTCCCAGATGCAGCCCCACCTCGGTGGGAGTGGGGAGTAGAGGCTGACTCCACTCTCCTCTGGGGGCGACACCGGCCTCGGGGGGACCCCAAGCTCCAGCAGGCAAGACCAGACCCTCCTGCCCCATTCTCCCCCCAGCAATGCTAACCAGCTTCCAACAAATGCGCCACCACCAGGAGGTCACTGGAATTGCCTCTCTTGAGGCCACTTTGGGACCTGCACTATGCCATGCCGGGGCCCCTATGCACCTTTCTGATACGCAGTGGCCAGATTGTTTCTGTGAACCAAATCTTTCCGAGTAAGGAGTTATCAAGGCAAAATAAGGATGGAAGCATGTAGGCGAGCCAGGAGCCCTGCAATAGGACCCAGTGGGCTGGGCACCTCCCACCCCCTCCCACACACACACACAACCCTTAGCTGTTGCCATGCCAGTGGGTCTTAGAGTTTGTACTGCATGGTGGGGGAAGGGGGCACAGGGGTAGTTCCTCCCATTTCCAGAGCCCCGCCCTTGCAGGGTCCCCTCCCCGTCCATTCCAGTCCCCCAGGGAGCTTGAAACTCAGCCAGGTCCCACGCCGGGGAATCCAAAAGCTCTGGGGGTACGTGGGCATTTTTAATGAGCTCTTTGAGTGATTCTATGCTGTAAACTCTTGATCTCATCTAACCAGCCAGTCCGGTTAGCAAGTGTGGTACCAGCGCTCCTTCCAGCCTAGCGTCTTTCCTTTGCTACTGCTGTATCACCCACTTCTGGTCCCTCCCCCACCCCACCAGCTTTGATATAAAAGGCGGAACCAGGCTCTTAAGCTCTTGTGCTGGGTGCTTCTCATGGCTGCTCTCATTGAATCCTGGCAACAGCCCTGCAGGGTTGAAGGTGTAGTGCCCATTCCCAGATGAGAAAACAGAACCAGAGATGCATTGGAGAGTGGAGGAGCAGGGAGGGGCCCCCAGTGCAGAGCCACGGGGCTCTTTGGCACCAGGAGCAAAGACACGAGGCTGCCCAAGTCAACAGCAGGTCTCTGGAGCTCTGGAGGGACCCCACTCCTTCAGAGAAGAACCTCAAGTCAGAAGCCCCAGATACCATCTCATGCCCCATCTTGCCTTGATTCCTTTACTGTCCTTGTCCAGGTCCACAGAATTGTCATCCAGGGAGTTGAGGCTGTGGGAGAAATGATGATGCTCAGGTAGGCAGGAGACCCAGTCCTCCCCTCGGTGACCAAGAACCTCTACCATCACCACCATCATCAACATCACTACTACCACCCCACCATCACCAACACCAACATCACCATCACCATCTCTACCATCACCACCATCACTATCACCACCACCACCATCACCAACACCACTACTACCCCCCATCATCACTGTCACCACCCCACCATCACCAATACCACCATCACCATCACCACCACTACCACCCCCACCATCACCAACACCAACACCACTACTAACCCCCACCATCACTATCACCACCCCATCATCACCAACACCATCTCTACCATCACCACCACCACCACTACTATCACATCACCACCACCACCATCACCACCACCACCACCACCACTACCACCCCCACCATCACCATCACTATCACCACCACCATCACCAACACCATCTCTACCATCACCACCACCACTACTATCACATCACCACCACCACCATCACCAACACCAACACCACTACTACCATCCTACCATCACCATCACCACCACCACCAACATCACCATCACCATCACCATCACCACTACCAGCACCACCAGCACCAACACCAACATCACTACTACCACCCCTACCATCACCAACACCAACATTAACATCACCATCACCATCTCTACCATCTCTCCCATCACCACCACCACCATCACCAACACCAACACCACCATCACCAACACCACCATCACCAACACCAACATCATCATCACCATCTCTACCATCACCACCACCACCACCATCACTATCACCAACAGAACCACCATCACCAACACCAACATCACTTCCACCATCACCATCATCACCACCATCACCAACACCACCACCACTACCACCCCCACCATCACCATCACCAACACCATCTCTATCATCACCACCACCACCACCATCACCATCACCAACACCACCACTACCACCCCTACCATCACCATCACCAACACCACCACTACCACCCCCACCATCACCAACACCACCATCACTACCACTATCACCATCACCACCACCAACACCGACACCACTACTACCACCCCTACCATCACCATCACCAACACCACCACTACCACCCCTACCATCACCACCACCACCACTACCACCCCCACCATCACCAACACCACCACCACTACCACCCCCACCATCACCACCACCACCACCGACACCACTACTACCACCCCTACCATCACCATCACCAACACCATCTCTACCATCACCACCATCACCATCACCAACACCATCTCTACCATCACCACCACCACCACCATCACCATCACCAACACCACTACTACCACCCCTACCAACACCACCACCACTACCACCCCCACCATCACCATCACCATCACCACTACCACCACCACCATCACCATCACCAACACCACCACTACCACCCCCACCATCACCAACACCATCTCTACCATCACCACCACCACCACTATCACCATCACCAACACCACCACTACCAACACCACCATCACCATCACCAACACCACCACTACCACCCCCACCATCACCAACACCATCTCTACCATCACCACCACCACCACTATCACCATCACCAACACCACTACTACCACCCCCACCATCACCGTCACCACCCCACCATCACCAACATCACTGCCACCATCACATCATCACCACCACTACCACCATCACCACCATCATCACCAACACCACCACCACCACCTCCCCCCTGCCTACCTGACGCGGTCCTGATCATTGGAGGAGAGGTACTCCAAGCCCAGGTCCCCAGTGGGTAGGTTCAGCATGGGGTTGGCTCTGCAGAGAAGCCCCCTCAGTCAAGCGCCCATGGCCCTCAGCCACCTCCACACATCTCCTACCTGCCCTTCGCCCCCTGCTCACCGCTCAGTGTTGTACATGTTCGTGCCGGGGATGGCGGCGACCGAGGGCATCACCCCTGCCGCCGTCTGCCGGGCCTCCTTGGCGGCCTTCATAGCCTGAAGCTTCCGGCGGTGGCTGTGGGGGAACCAGGACGGGGGTCACACTTCGGCTGTGCACTCACCATGTGCCCGGTGGGGGACCTGATGGCGCCTCACGGTGACTGGCGGGCCAGAGCATTAGCTCCCTCTACAGAGGGTAGTGGTTTCCCGAAGGCCCCCAGGCAGCCAGCGGCAAGGCCTGGGATCAAGTCCACATGTGGCTGCGCTGGAAAGGGGAGACGCAACAGCAGGCACCAGGCATCTTGCAGGGTGCGGCGCGTGCACACTATATCCTTGAGTGCCTTGAGAAATCTGTGTCACGCCCATTCTGCAGAGGAAGAAACTGAGGCTCGGGGCCGGGGGGCGGGGGTGGGGAGATAACAGAGATCTCAGGAATCCCTGGGCACTGAACACACAGCTAGCTGCTGCCGACCTAAACTCCGTTCTTTCTGCCCCACTCCCTACCCAAGTGTCTAGGGAGACGGTTAGAGCCCCGGCAGGCCATGGCACTGCACCTTTTCCTCACACACACGAGGACAGTGGCTGCGATCACTATGGCGAGTGCCAAGGCCACTCCCAGTCCTATGATGACGCTGATGAGCTGTTTCGTCTGGTCTGACTCCTGGCTCTGCTGGGAGCCCTGGAAGAGAAAGGGCGTGAGGTGGCTGCGGCTGGGGGAGGGGGAGGGGTGGTCACCTTTGGCCCTTGCATCCCCCTGCCCCCTGCAGCCCCTCCATCCTGCCCCTGCTCACCAGCACCACCAGCCCCAGCTGCAGCAGCTGTGTCAGCGCGTCCTCATCGTTCCGAATCATCCTGGGCACAGAAGCCGGCTCAGACCCAGGCTTTCCTGCCCACACTGTGCCCAGCCCCCTAAGGACAGCCCCACTCACACACTCAGGTCGTTCAGCGTCAGGGCTGACCCGTTGGGGAAGACAAAGTAGGCGTCCATGTAGGAGTGGGCTCGGGACCTGGGCGGGGTCGGGGGGGACAGGACAAGGGGTTGCAGGGGTGCCGCGCGCTCACTGTGCGCCACCCAGGTTCCTGCTCCCGCGTCTTTCCCCCAACCAGCCTCGGGGCCTCACACACTCACCTGGCTGCGGAGTCGAGGTTCTGAACGTTCACAACGTAGACAGTGGTCCTGGTCGCTTGGCCAAGAGCCCTACAAAGGGAGCAAATGGTCACAGAGTCCAGGCCTGCTCAGGACAGCTGTGCTGGCTCAGCAGGCGGCACCTCTGTGCAGAGAAAAGGAAATCCCGTCCTGTCACTGGGTTTATAGCTTAGCAAACAGAGTGCCCTTGTGCAGTGCCCAGCCTTCACAACGGGACATGGCAGCTCTGTTGAGCCCTCTCCCTGCCCTTGGCTGGGCAGGGGCTTCTGGATGTGTGCAGAAAGGTAGTGTAGATCCAGGTCCAGGGTGAGAGATGGACAAAGTCAAGTGTGGGTCATGGACAGGATTGAGAGACAGCCTGTCCAGGTCTTGTCAGGGAGCAGCCCCCTTAGGCCTTGTCCTGGTCCCCCAAACCTACTCCTTAATGGCCTCCATGTTGGCGCCCACCTCCTCCTTCTGTGGGGAGAACTGTAGCCTCACACGGTAACTCTGGTCCACGGTGAAGAGCTGGGGGAGGAGTGGGTAGGGGCGCATGAGACCTAGGCCCAGGGGCCAGCAGGGGCACCGAGGCTGGAGGCAGGGACTGGTACTCACATTCAGGGTGACTTGGGCTTCCTGGGCAGACCCCACAGAAGGTTTATCCCGGGCCTGCACGGTCACCTGGTAGGTCCCTTGCAGAGTGGAGTCAAGGTTGATCAGTAGCCTGCAGAAGGGGCAGGGACACCCAAGCTGGAGTCCTCTGGCACCCAATTGCACCCCTCCCAGGATGGGAGACTCACTGCCATGATGCCTCTTGGCCTCGCCCCCCACCCCCTGCCCCTAGCCTCCGGTGGCGGGGGGCGCCTGCCGTTACTCAATGCTGCCAGTAAACACGGTGCCCTCGGCCGAGGTGGAGATCTCAAAGACGTTTTGCAAAGGCAGTGTGGTCCCATCCTTAGAGACGAAATCCACTTGCAGGATGCTGAACTCGATGACCGCATTGGCCCCTGAGTCATCGTCTCTGGCCTGGGAACAAGAGTGGGCAACATCTGGGGCCTGGGCTGGGCCACGCCTCCCTCTCTCCTCCCCCACTCCAGCAGGGGTCCGAGGCTGCGGTGGCCCCTAGCCCCTGTCAGCCTCCCTCCTGCCCCCGCCAGCTCCATGCAATAAGCAAGTGTTTGATCGTCGGTGTGGCTGTCCACGGATCTAGGCTTGGACAAGGCTCTGCCCCAGCTCGACAGACCACTGTGCCCTGAGCAAATCCTCCCGGCTCCCACCACACCTGCCACGCACACGATGCTACGCCCAGGAGCGCTCTGGCTTCCTAAGCACCTACTGTGTGCTGGGTGCCTGCCCTGAGATCCCTCCCTAACGTGACCGTGAATTTGCCTGGGAGGCCAGGAGCGGAGTTGGGGTGGGGCACACATTTATGTTCATTCCAGTGCCTTTTAGAGAAAGGCATAACCAACCCACGGAGCCACGATCCTGCTGTTCAGAGAGAAGACGGGGCCAGGGTTTATATTTCAAAAAGCAGTCAATTTAAAGGAGACGGTTCAATGCCACGGCTCAACTGATGACGCTGGAGTGCAGCTGGCTGAGGATTGGCAAACCGCTATCTTTGCCCAACAAGAAACTGGGGTTTTGAGGAGACACTGGCCGTGGGACAGCTCTCAGTGAGTGAGGCCAGGCCCATCTGTCTCCTACACCCATGTGCTTGTCACAGCGTAGGAAGCAGCAGCCAGAGACCACCTGCTGGTGCTGCCAGCTCCTTGTTGGGGAGGGAAACTGAGTTGCAGAGGGTGAGGCTGCTTCACGGGTGAGTAAGAGACTCAGGGCTGTGCGGGGGGCTCAGCCCCGGCCCTCCAGTAAACACATCAGTATCAAAACTGGTAGGGGTGGGGCCAGCGCTGTGGTGCAGTGAGTCACGCCACCACCTGCAGGGCTGGCATCCCATATGGGCACCAGTTCAAGTCCTGACTGCTCCACTTCCAGTCCAGTCCCTTGCTTATGGCCTGGGAAAGCAGTAGAAGATGGCCCAAGTCTTTGGGCCCCTGCACCCATGTGGGAGACCCAGAAGAAGCTCCTGGCTCCTGGCTTTGGATCACACCAGCTCTGGCCATTTCAACCAGTTGGGGAGTGAACCAGCGGATGGAAAACCTCTCTCTCTCTCTCTCTCTCTCTCTCTCTCTCTCCCTCTGTTACTCTGCCTTTCAAATAAATAGCTCTTTAAAACAAAAAGAAAGAAAGAAAAGGCAAGTGCATTTATGATTACAGTCCTAGAAATTAACTACAGGGAGCTCATTTGAGTTTCAGTTGGTCAGGATTTCTCTGTAACAATCAGGAACTCTGAGGCAATGGGAACAATCAGGCCTGCAAGGCAGAACCTGCAGTGACGACATCTGTGTGGACACTACATGCCACAGCTAGTGACGACGATCGCATCAGGCAGGCCGGATGTCTCCTTTCTAGGGTTCAAACACTCTGTGGGCAGCCAGAAGACCTGACCACCTCAGCCCCTGTCCCTCGGGGCTCATGTGACCCACAGAGCCTGGTAAGAAGGACTCACCTGGACAGACGCCACCTGCTGGCCAATTAACACCAGTTCTGGGATGATGACTGCAAGTCAGACAGGAAGGAGGTCAGTGGGGCTCAGGCAGGGCCCACCTGGCCCTGTGCTGGCCACAAACTGGCTCAGGGCTCGATGCCTGTCCCCCAAACCCGCCTTCAACTTCTCTATCAAAAAAGGACCCCCTCCCACGACAGCCAGTAGTTAGCAAGCCATCCATCTCCCATTGTACAGGTGGTAAAACTGAGATCCAAAGAGGCCAGGGCTCGGCCCAGGGCCAGGGACCAAGAGGAGCAGAGCTAGAATGAAAATGTAGGTTTCCTTTCCTGGAGGGAGGCAGGTGGTGAGGGTGTGTGGGGTCCCCAGGGAGCAGGGGTGTGTGTGTGTGTGTGTGTGTGTGTGTACACACGGCAGGGTGATGCCCAGGCCTGCTGCTTACCAAAAGTCTTGTTGTCAGCCACAAAATAAGGTGCGTTGTCATTCACGTCCTCGATCGTTATGGGGAGGCTTCCTGGGGACAGAAGGGAAGCTGGCTAGGGGCTCCACACAGGCTGGGCCCAGAGCCCCGCCCCCCACGGCCTCAGCCACGCCCCTGCAGTGTCACACGGTGCCCTCCCCAGTCCCAATTCGAGTGCACACTCCGTCCTTGCTGGGGGTGAGTGGTGTGTCACAGCCACACAACCAGAGCGGTGGGCCAGGCTCAGGCCTGGCCTCGGTGCATCCCAGCTGACCAAGGCGTCACACTGACACTTTGTAGCAGCGTCAGCTGGGTGCTGAAATGGCCACACGGGGCGGGCTTCTGACACAGCGGTACAGGGACCACTCAGAATGCCCGCACCCCATAGCAGAGAGCCTGCGCTGGAGTCCTGGCTCCACACCCGACTCCAGCCTCCTGCTGCTGTGGATCCTGGTGGGCACCCAAAATGGGTCAGGAACTTGGGTGCCTGCCACCCACTCGGCAGACCCAGGTGAAGGGCATCTGGGGAGTGAACCAGCAAATAGAAGATCTGTCTCTGCCTCTCTGTCTTTCAAATAAAATAATGTCCGCATTGGGGCTGGTGCTGTGGCGCAGTGGGTTAAAGCCCTGGCCTGCGGCTCCAGCATCCCATATGGGCGCCGGTTCAAGTCCCAGCTGCTCCATTTCTCATCCAGCTCTCTGCTGTGGCCTGGGAAAGCAGTGGAAGATGGCTCAGGTCCTTGAGCCCCTGCACCTGTGTGGGAGACCCGGAAGAGGCCCCTGACTCCTGGCTTCATATCGGCCCAGCTCCAGCCATCGCAGCCATTTGGGGAGTGAACCAGCAGGTGGAAGACCTCTCTCTCTCTCTCTGTCTCTACTTCTACCTCTCTTTATAACTCTGTCTTTCAAATAAATAAAATAAATCTTTAAAAAAGTAGTTTAAGAAAAACGTCTCAGTCTCCTCATCTGCGAGACTGGCTAGGAGTCAGCTGCCCCATGGGTCGGGCAGGAATGAAATGAGGAAACGCTCAGCAGGTGCCTGCCACAGTTCTTGGCTGCTGCAAAGACTCAGCGTGCGCTGGCTGTCACCATGGTCACCCACGATTTGGTGACATGCCAACACACGTCTGGCCAGAGCGTGTTCTTGCTTTTACACTGCCTAACAACAGCAGAGCACCATGTGTGCCAGGCTCTGCAGTGGGTGTTTATCTGTGATTTCTCACGTCGTCGCCACAGCCAAGCCACACCAACTCCATCGACCAGTGGGGAACTGGGAGAGGGATGGGCGACTCTGGAGCCAGGATTTGAACCCAGACCTATGGGTCCCAGCCCAGGGTTCTATCCCAGGACCCCTAGGCTGCCAGCCGCCAAGCCTGGCAGGCCAGGCCCCCTCACCATTGTCGCTGCAGGCCGGGAAGCCGGGATCCGTGTGCAAGTCACAGGCCCGCACCACCAGCGTGACCAGGTCACAGCCCTCGTAGTCAATGGCCTCGCTCTGGTTGATGTACACGGAGCCGTTGGGCATCACGGAGAACCAGTCATGGCACAGGCTGCCCACGGTGACGCCGGCCTTGGCACACATGACGCTCAGGCGTTCTATCTTCAACAGTGCCGTGGAGTCCACATCCTGGGCCCGCACCTCGGCCACCTGACCGTGCTGGGAGCCGTTCTCGGCCACACGGACACCCTGGAGCGAGGCTGCGACCAGGGTGGGTGGTTCGTCATTCACGTCCACCACTGTCACGTTGATTCCCGCCGTGGCCTTCTGGCTCTGAGGGCTCGGGTTCTCAGCGCTCACATTCAGATAGAAAAAGGGCTGGCTCTCATAGTCCAGGCTGTCACCCGGCGGCAGCAGGAGGCGGCCCTCGGCACGCCCAGGCCCCAGCACGGAGCCTTGCAGAATGAACCTGTTCACACTGCTCCCCGACAGGCTGAAGCTGATCCGGTTGTTGACTTCTGTCTGGTCCGCGTCCCAGGCCTCCACCACTCCCACCAGCACACCTGCGGGCCAAGGTGGGGGGGAGCTCGGAGGAAGCCCCGCCTCTCCGCCCCCTCAGGCCCCGCCCCAGGAGGGCCCCAACTCAGATGCCCAGCCCAGCGAGGGAGGGCGTACCTGGATCCCTCTCCTTGACAAAGAACGTGTAGCTGGACTGGTTGAAGACAGGCAGGTTGTCGTTGATGTCCTGCGGACAGAGGCGGGCGTGAGCGCCAGCGACTCGGGAGCCCTGAGAGTTCTGCCTCCTCGGGCCCCTCTGAGAAGGCAGGGACTCCTCTGCCCGAGGCCAAGGCTGGGACCCTCTCTTTCCCTCTGTGTCTCAAGCACAGGGCACTGCCCACTCCCCAGATGAGGCGGAGCCTTCAGGAGGGAGCTGGGGCTGGCGTTGATGTGCAGAAGGTGAAGCTGCCGCTTGGGGGCGCCCTCACCCCTTATCTGAGCGCCTATTGGGGTCCCGGCTGCTCCACTTCCAATCTCTGGGCAGTCCAACCCCTCTTTAGCCCTGCTCGCTGGGGGTGCTTCTCCAAGACCACAGAACAAACACCTTGGGAAACAAAGTAGCCTCCCTCTCAATGCGATGTGCGAGGGGGCTTCTAAAGGTTTGGGAGGGGCGGGCCCTTGGCCCAGCAGCTAAGATGCGGCTTTGGACGCCTGCAGCCGGTAGCACAGGGCCTGGGTTCACAGCCTGGGCTCCGCCACTGTCTGTTCCAGCTCCCTGCTAGTGCAGATCCTGGGAGGCAGCAGGGATGGCTCAAGTCCTTGGGGCCTTGCCACCCACATGGGAGACCTGGAGGGAGTCCCATGCTCCTGGCTTTGTCCTGGCCTGGTCCTGGCTGTTGTGGGCATTTGGGGAGTGAACCAGTGGAGCTCTGTTTCTCTCTCTCTCTCTCTCTCTCTCTCTATGATTCACTGCCCTTCAAATAAATTAAAGAAATACAGTTTTTTAGGGCCTGGTGCAGCAGGTTAAAGTCGTGGCCTGCAGTGCCGGCATCCCATATGGGCGCCAGTTCAAGTCCTGACTGCTCCACTTCCAATCCAGCTCTCTGCTGTGGCCTGGGAAAGCAGTAGAAGATGGCCCAAGTCCTTGGGCCCCTGCACCCGCATGGGAGACCCAGAAGAAGCTGCAGGCTCCTGGCTTCAGATCAACGCAGTTCTGGCCATTGTGGTCATTTGGGGAGTGAACCAGTGGATGGAAGACCGACCTCTCTCTCTCTCTCTCTCTCTCTCTCTCTCTCTCTCTCTCTCACAGCCCCACCCTCTCTGCAAGGTAGGGTAGCACTTTCCCCAGGCAGCTCCTGGAGGTACAAGGACTCGCTCGCAGGGAGCAGGGTTCCGCTTCTGCCTTCTGTGTGGCCCATCACTTCCCAAGGACAGCCCACAAGTGCAAATCCTGCTTCTGTCTCCAGTTCCCCTGAGATCACACTCTCTGATGCTTGTGGCCATGTGACTCTTGGGGCTGCTCCCAAGTATGGAGCCAGGAGCCTGGCCCAGACAGTCTGGCTACACGACTCTCTCCTCTATTCACCCCTTCTCCTCCAGTATGGCAAAGGACAAAAACGTGGCTCCCCTGGGGCCGGAGGGACTGGGCACCTGCTGCCGGCTGAGCCAGGCCTCACCTCCACAGTGATTGTGACGTTGACCACCGTGCTGAGACTGGGCACACCGTAGTCAGCCACCCGCACGGTCAGCACGATGC
Organism: Sylvilagus floridanus; assembly: GCA_949820135.1. Taxonomy (NCBI): domain Eukaryota; kingdom Metazoa; phylum Chordata; class Mammalia; order Lagomorpha; family Leporidae; genus Sylvilagus; species Sylvilagus floridanus. The sequence continues at coordinate 72,147,346 of OX463233.1, read as the reverse complement.
GGCCCTCCAGGGCAGGCTCGATGGCCTCTCGGTCCAGGGGCCCCAGATTCGTGAGGAGCCCTGTATCAGGGTTCACGGAGAAGTTGTGGCTGTAGGGGCCGGGCAGCAGGCTGTAAAGCAGGCGGCTGTTGTTGGTGCCGGGCTCATCTTTGTCCTGGGCCTGTGCAGATGAGCAGAGTGGACGTGAGCCATGAGCCAGCGGGCAGTGGTGGCTGGAGTCAGCGGGGTGCCGTCCACTCTCCCAGCCTCCGTCTCCCGTCTAAGAGAAGCCAACAGCCACACAAGGTCCTCAGGTCCCGAGCACGAGGCTGCTTCGCCTCACAAAACCTTGCTGTCACCCAACAGCATGCCAGGCCCTGCTTTAGGAGGGAGCTGTCATTGAGACGGCTGACAGGCTAGTGGGAAGGGAGACATCACAGACATTCACAAATTCAAGGAAACAATGCAGAGTCAGTGGGAAGCCTGGTTGTTCCCAGGAACACTACTTCAGTGCTGTATTTTAAAACTATTTTTAAAAAAGAACTGATTCTTGGGGTGTGGCATGGTGGCGTAGCGGGCAAAGCTACCGCCTGTATCCCATATGGGTGCTGGTTCGGATCCTGGCTGCTCCTCTTCCGAGGCGCTCCTCTGCTGTGGCCTGGGAAAGCAGTGGAAGATGGTCCAAGTCCTTGGGCCCCTGCACCCACGTGGGAGACTAAGAAATTCTTGGCTCCTGGCTTTGGATCAGAGCAGCTCCGGCCGCTGCGGCCAATTGGGGAGTGAACCATCAGATAGAATACCTCTCTCTTGGCCGGCGCCGTGGCTCAACAGGCTAATCCTCTGCCTTGTGGCGCCGGCACACCGGATTCTAGTCCCGGTTGGGGCGCCGGATTCTGTCCCGGTTGCCCCTCTTCCAGGCCAGCCCTCTGCTGAGGCCCAGGAGTGCAGTGGAGGATGGCCCAAGTGCTTGGGCCCTGCCCCCCATGGGAGACCAGGAAAAAGCACCTAGCACCTGGCTCCTGCCATCGGATGAGCGCGGTGGGCCGGCCGCAGCGCGCCGACTGCGGCAGCCATTGGAGGGTGAACCAACGGCAACGGAAGACCTTTCTCCGTGTAACTCTGACTTTCAAATAAATAAATAAATCTAAAAAAAAAATCTTAGCAGCTACATTACAACTCTGCCTTTGGGTTTTACCCTTTGGACAGTGGGTTCTAACTCTGCTTTCTTCTAATATTATATTATATTACATTATATTATATTATATTATATTATATTATATTCTTTATTATATATATATATCTTACTTTCTGGAAAGGGGCAGGAGAGTGAACATAAAACAGCAGTGGTTTCGAAGGCTTGCTTTGAGCACTTTGCAGCCATCATCTCATCATTCCCCGGGGTCTCCTGGCAGAGCCCAGATTCCACTGCAGCTGGCAAGACTACAGAGCTGGGCGTGGCCCCTCCTCCTGCCCAGCCATGCTGCAGGTGGGCTCGCACCTGGATAGTCACGGAGACCTCGCCCCCCTCCTCCTGCACGAAGATGTTGTAGGAGCCGCTGACTTCTGGGGCGTTGTCGTTGATGTCCAGCAGGTGGATCTGTAGCGAGGTGGAGGCCGACAGGTTGCCGCCGTCTGCCGCCTGCATCGTCAGGTAGTACACAGCCTGCGTCTCCCGGTCCAGCAGCGCTCCGTCCCTCACCGTCACAGTCCCCGAGTCTGGGTCCACTGCAAAGAGGTCTGCCCTGCTCAGAGTGGCCAGATGTAGCAGATGGAATTACAGAATGCCCTCGTATGGGGGACTCTCAGAAACACAGGGACACACATGTGCTGCCCGTCCCATGCGAAACAGGGTGGGGGGTATTTCAAAAAGCTTGTGGGAACCTGGAACTAAAAGATAATGCACCCTTCCCATGAACCGTTTCAAGGCCTCTCATATGTACAACATCCTTATTGCTATGGTTTCTGCATGGCTTGACTTTGTCCCCCAAGGCTTCCGGTGTGCAAAGCTTGTTCCACAGTGTGGCACCGTTAAGAGGTGGTGGGGCCTTTACGAGGCGGGGCCTGGTGGGAGGTCACAAGATTGGCTCCTCCCTCCCTTCTCTGGTTTCTCTGTTCTCGCGATCCCTAACATGCTGTGGCCCGCCCTTGTGGTGCCATCTGTCACGAAGTCCTCACCAGAGCACAGCTGATGATGATGCTGGTACCACGTCCTTCAGTTTCCAGCAATGTTAGCTCAACACAGCTCTCTACACACTACCCAGCCTCGGGCATTTCATTATAAGAACAGAAAATGCACTAATGCACTCGTTCCAATAAAAAAAGTGTGTGTGGGTGGTTGTCGTGGTGCGGTAGTTTCAGCCATTGCTTGGGATGCCCACATCCTATAGGAGCACCTGTGCAAATCCTGGCTGCTCTGCTTCCAATCCAGCTCCCTGCTAGTGCACCTGGGAAGGCAGTGGAGGACAGCCCAAGTGCTTGGGCCCCTGCCACCCTCAAGGGAGACCTGGATGGTTTGGCCTGGTCTACCCCTGGCTGTGGCAACCATTTGGGCAGTAACCCAGTGAATGAAAGATGCCCCCCTTCCTCCCTCTCTGTCGCTCCCTGTCACTGTCTTTCAGATTGATTAATTGATTGATCTAAAAAATTTGAGGCCAGTGCTGTGGCTCAGCAGGTTAAGCTGCCACCTGCCATCGCAGCATCCCATATCACAGACTCAGTTCGGGTCCCGGCTGCTCTGCTTACAATCTAGCTTCCTGCTAATGCACCTGGGAAGGCCGAGGAAAATGGTCCTAGTACTTGGGCCCCTGACATCCATTGGGAGACCCAGATTGAACTCCAGGCTCCTGCTTCAGCCCGGTGCAACCCTGGCTGCTGTAGCCATCTGGGGAGTAAACCAATGGATGGAAGATTCCCCTCTCCATATCTCCCTCTGTCACTCTGCCTTTCAAGTAAACAAAACAAATATTTAAAAAAAAATTTGTTAAGAAAGTATTCCTTGTTGGGGCCGGCACTGTGATGTAATAGACTGAGACTCTGCCTACAGCACCGGCATCCCATATGGGTGCCAGTTCGAGTCTTGGCTGCTCCACTTCCAATCCAGCTCTCTGCTATGGCCTGGGAAAGTAGTGGAAGATGGCCCAAGTGCTTGGGGCCCTGCAAATGCATGGGAGACCCAGAAGAAGCACCATGGCCCCTGGCATTGGGTCGGCTCAGCTCGAGACGTTGCAGCCATCTGGGGAGTGAACCAGTGGATGGAAGACCTCTCTCAGTCTGTAACTCTACCTCTTAAATAAATGAATACATCTTAAAAAGAAAAAGCAGTCGGTTTTCTGAGATGGAAACCTAACTGAGCGGCCTGTATTTTCTCTGGCCACCCTCACTCCATGGCGAGGCCGGAAGAGGTGGGGCCTGAGTCCACACCCCTCAACTGCCGCCCCCCCGACCCCAGGGACCTTACCCGTTTCCCGGGAGCAGGCTGTAGGTGATGCGGCCCCACTCGCCCGTGTCGGGGTCCGTGGCCTGTGAGGCAGAGAGACAGTGGGACGCTGTGGAGGCCATGGCAGCTGCCCACTGTGCAGTTCATGGAGACGGGGCTGGCGGGCTCCCGCACATTCACACCGGCTGGGACCCGGTGCCATCAGAGGCCACAGACACGAACAGGGCCACACAAGTCTGACAGTCCAGGTCCCTCCTCCACCCCCAGGCATCCCCCTCAACCCCGTCCCCAGCCTGGCCCCGCCATGTCCCTCATCACTCACGTGGATGCTATCAGTAACCACAAAGCCAGTGGCACTGTCCTCCGGCACGCTGAGGACGTACAAGCTCTGGGGGAACGAGGGCCTGTGGTCATTCACATCCCTAAGGTGGATGGTCACCATCGCCACGGAGGAGTTCTGGCTCACGGAGTCAGTGGCCACGACCTGAGGACACAGAGAAGAGGCAGCACAGGGGTCCTGAGCAGCCCCCATCCGGGGGCCCTCCCTTGCCCGCGGCCCCCTGGGCCCCCCTCACCTGCACCAGCATCACCGTCTTTGTCTCGTAGTCCACCAGCTGCGACGCACGCACCAGCACCTGCAGGTCGGCTGAGCCCGCTGCCCGCTCCGGGGAGACGCTGAAGGCGTCGGCGTCTGGGCCCCCCAGTGTGAGCAGGAAAGTGCCATTGTTGCCCTGGTGGGTGGGCTGTGGCGTCAGGACCCAGCGCCCTGCCACGCACCCACCCGCATTGCTGCTCCTCCCAGGGTTCCTGCCTGAGGCGGTCCCACAGCTGGGAGGGGCTTGCACAAGGCCGTGGTCCCTGCCAATGCGGGCTCATCTGAAGGGGACGTTCCCAGGCACCGCGGCTCCCAGGACCCTTCCCCTCGCTCCCACGGAGAATTCCTACCAACCTTCCTTAGCTGCCACCCCCGGCACAGCAGTGCCAAGTGCCACCTGGCACCTAGCATCGCCTGGCCCGAGGACCTCTCAATCAGCACCAGCACCACTCAACGCACCCACACCCAATGCACACAGGACCGTCCTCACTCAACACTTCCTTCCGTGTCAGACTCGCCCCCCACGTCACAGAGGGTGAGACACGGATGGCACCAAACACCACACGAGGATTTGTGCACGTTTCCCATCCATGCATACCCGTGATAGAGTTCAACTGATAACTTAGGCACAGTAAGAGAGCAATCATAATTAACGATAAGGTAAAGCAATGACAATGGTATACTGTAATAAAAAATATCTAAGACGTGTGAATTAGAGACAGCATTGTGCACGGCACGGTCTGTGACACCAGCACCTGTATCGGAGCACTGACTGGAGTCCTCCCAATCCAGCTCTCTGCTGATGTGACTAGGAAACCAGCAGAGGGGGCTGGCACTGTGGCATAGCATGTAAAGCAGCCGCCTGTAGCGCTGGCATCCCATACAGGTGCTGGTTCGAGACCCGGCTGCTCCACTTCCACTCCACCTCTCTGCTATGGCCTACGAAAGCAGTAGGAAATGGCCTGAGTCCTTGGGCTCCTGCAGCCACGTGGGCAACTTGGAGGAAGCTCTTGGCTCCTGGCTTTAGATCAGTGCAACTCCAGCCCTTGTGGCATCTGGGGAGTGAACCAGCGGATGGAAGACCTCTCTCTCTCTCTGCCTCTGCCTTTCTGTAACTCTGCCTTTCAAATAAGTAAATAAATCTTTAAAAAAGAAAAGAAAAAGAAAGAAAGCAGCACAGGAGGTGCCTCTGCCACCCACTCCACATGGGAGACAGGATGGAGCTCGGGCTCCTGGCTTCAGTCTGCACCAAATCTGGCTGTTGCAGTCATTTGGGAAATGAACCAGCAGATGGAAAATCTCTCCCTCTCTTTTTTTAAATTTAAAAAACAATTTTTTATTTATTTGAGAGGTAGAGTTATAGACACTGAGAGGGACAGACAGAGAGAAAGGTCTTCCTTCCATTGGTTCACTCCCCAAATGGCCACAATGGCCAGAGCTGCGCCAATCCGAAGCCAGGGGCCAGGTTCTTCTTCCTGGTCTTCCACACACATGCAAGGGCCCAAGGCTTTCCCAGGCCACAGCAGAGAGCTGGATTGGAAGAGGAGCAGCCGGGACTTGAACTGGCGCTCATATGGGATGCTGGCGCCACCTGCGGAGGATTAACCTACTGTGTCACGGTGCTGGCCCTCTCCTCTCTTTGTGTCTCCTTTTCTCTCTCTACTATGTTTTTCAAAAAAAAAAAAAAAAAAAAAAAAAAAAGCTAAATCTGTCGAAAGAAAAGAAAAACCATAAGGATTGTTTATTTCTGGAATTTTCTGCTTCCTATTTTCAGACCATGGTTCACCATACAGAGCTGAGATCACAGACAGCAAAACCCCAGATCAGCAGGGGCTGCTGTGCGGCCTAACACCATCCGTGCTCACCCATCACACTGCGCCACCAGGTCGCCGGCTTCCCAGCCCCAGCCCCAGCCTCCCTGTGAGCGCCCTCCAGGCTGGCACTCACCCAGAGCACTCTAGATTCAACACTGCCCAGCTTCCCCCAACCCCAAGAGCCCTCCCCAACCTGACCTCACCCCCACCCCCACCACCTCTACCCCACATCACCAGAGACCATGCTCCACCCAACCCAATAGCCAACACTAACCACGCCATCCGACATTCCCAAATATCACCCCAAATCCCCTTCTAGCATCGTCCTCGGCTCCACTGCCCGCCTCCCCGCCATGCACCTGCCTTTGGCTCTCCGCCCCCTCCCTCCCTGTCCTTGCCCCCAAGGGCACCTACCTTATCTGGGTCATAGGCCACCATGGTGAGGCTGTCGACGGGGATGCGGGTGGAGGCGTGCTCATCCACGTAACCCACGAAGTTGACTTGGGCTTCTTGGGGACTGAAGGTGCAGGCTGGGAGGCTGCAGTTGTAAAACTCAGGAGTGTGGTCATTGACATCTGTCACCACCAGGGTGACCCACGTGCTCACCTTGGCCTGCTGCCCGTAGATGTTGGGGTTCGTCTCAGTGGCCTGATGTACAGAGCAGAGGCCAGAGAACCAGTGTTCAGATGGAGTGAGCCCAAAACTCAGAGGCTCGAGGGTGGGGACACACTGGGGGGGGGGGCAGCAGTGGCTTCACTGACCGTGACCTCCAGCTGCACCTCCTCATTCTCGTCCAGCAGCTGCTCCCGGTCCAGGGAACCATGGACCCTGATGACCCCATCTGCCCCAATGTCAAACCAGCCAGGCCTTGTGGAATCTGGCAAGGAGGCAGGCAGAGCGTCTGGTGGAGCCCTACCCTGGCCCTTGCTGCCACAGCCCCGCCCTGGGGACGCGCCAGTGCTCACTGGAGATGCTGTAGATCACAGGATCATCGATGCCCTTGTCGCTGTCCACGGCCTTCACCGTCAGCACCGAAGTCCCCTGGGAGGAGGCCTGGTCAGCGGCCCTGACCCTTTCTCCTCCCCTCCTGCTTCCCCCAGAGCCCCCCTCCCCCACCAGGCCCCCAAGCACACCTGGGCTGCGTCCTCAGCCACAGAGGCCGAGTAAAACTCCCTGATGAACTGCGGGTCCAGGTCAGGCTCGTCGATGACCGTGATGGACAGGAAGACAGGCGAGGAGCACTGGATGGTGTGGCTGTTGTTGAACAAGCCGCCCGAGTCCTGTGGGGGGAGACGGCCCCTGCGTGAGCCCAGGCCGTGGACCCCGGCACCCGGCACCCGCCTGCACCTGCACTCACACACGCCTCCAGCTCCAGCTGGTAGAAGGCACTCTTGTTGTTGTAACTGAGACTGCCGTTGAGTATGATGGAGCCGTTGTCCAGGATCCTAAAGAGGTGCTGGCTGTCGTCGGTGCTAGGGATGACCTGAGGCAGAGCACACAGCGGACAAGCTGGCCCAGGACAGCCCTGCCCTTGACCGTGCTCTGAGACGCAGGATCCAATCCCGGCTCTCCCACTCACTGACCATGCAGGTGCCACCAAGTCAAATGGCCTGTCCCAGCCTCAACTTCCACCTCTGGGAAATGGGCTGGTGAGATGACCTCATAAGACAAGAAATGGGCAGGCACATCGCTAGTGCTCCAGAGATGCAGCCGCCATTAGCAAACTTGTCTTAGGAGAACAGGGTCCACCCTCCCATTATTGTCTGTGTGACCTTGGACCAGACCCAGCGCCTCTCCCAGCCGCCATCGCCTCCTCCGTGGGGTCAGGAGTGCGTGAGCCGCCAGGTGCGGGGATGTTAGCTTTTATCATGGGCCCGCACAGTGCTCTGGGCAGGAGGGTGGGGGCAGGCACCCTCCTTAGGGAGCTGGGCAAAGGGAAACTCAGTGCACAGGGGAAGGGTCAAGGGTCCGAGGAGGGCTGAGAGGCTCCAGGACCCTGTGGGTCCTCTGTGGAGATGCTGCCCCCTAGTGGCTGTGAGCAGCAGTCAGGATGCAGACACCCCGCAGGTCACCTTCCAAGACGCCCGCGCACCTTCTCTATGGAGTACACCACGGCCCCCGCCGACCCCGTGTCTTTGTCCTCGGCCAGCACGGTGAACACCAGGGAGCCAACCGGCAGGGTCTGCAAGGAGGGACCGATCAATCATCTGCGGGCTCAGATCCATCTCTGCCCTCCCCAGCGTCAGGCTCTCAGCGGCACCCCGGGGCTCCCTTTCCTCTCCTTCCTGTACTTCTAAGTTGTTCTGGGATCAGGCCTTAGGAGGCAGCCGGGAGAGGACCCCAACCTCCCCACTCCCACACAACCTCACCACCGGCTGAGCTGGCTTCTGATTTGTGGAGCCCCTCAGAAGGAAAGGCCATTCTCATCCTAGCCTGGCTGGGCCACTCCCCTGCTCCAACATCTACGCACCCTCAATTTCAAACAGTGCCCTGCAGAGCCAGAAGCTTCCCCTGGGAACCTTTGCTCCTGGGCCCCATCCATACTCTTGCTACTTCCTCATGGTGGCCAAAGAGATTCTTTATTTATTTTAGGGCTTACTTATTTGCATCTATTTGAAAGGCAGAGCAGGAGAGAGAGAGAGAGAGAGAGAGAGAGATCTTTCATCCACTGGTTCTCTCCCTCAAATGCCTGCAACAGCCAGGGCTGGGCCAGGTGGAAGCCCAGAGCCAGGATCTCCATCTAGGTCTCCCACATAGTGGCAGAGGCCCAAGGACTTGAGCCGTCACCTCCTGCCTCTTGGGATACTCTAGCAGGAAGTTGGACTGAACTCGAACCAGGCACTTCGATGTGGGATATCAGCATCCCATGAGTCAGCCTGACCCCTTGGGCCACAATACCTGCCCCCAATGAGATCTTTTGAAATTGTGAGTCAGACCACATCCCTTGAAGCTCTCCAAGTGTCCCCCATGCTGCCCAGATAGGGTGCAGGCTCCCGGGGCCAGACAGCTGCCCCATCTCTGACATCACCCCTTGCTCAGCCCTCTATCCTCCAGCCACACTGGCCAAGCTCATCCCACCTCAGGTCATTTGCATGCTCTGTTCCCCTGCCTGGAGCACACCCTTGCTGTGAGTCTCTGCTCAGAGGTCGCCCATTCAGAGACCCTTTCCTCTCAGTCTGCCCGCAGAGCAGCCCACTGCGCATGCACCCCGACCCCGACTTGTGCCTGCTTTACAATCTTCACAGTGCTCAGCACCACCCACAATAAGCCTGCTTGTGCTTTCTGGGTTTCTGGTCTGCGAGCCGCTGCAGGCGGCAACCAGAGCCATCTGGGTCGCCAGGCAACTTCAGCACCTGGAACAGAGGCTGTGGGAAGCGTGAACCTCACCAGCCTCAAGCCTGGCCTAGTGTGAGGTCTCCCATCTCCGGTGCCTGCAGCCACGTGGAAATAAAGATTCACGAGGGCTGTTGGGCTTGCTGCCAGTAACAACTGAGGCCCCTCCCCCCGCCACGTAGTTCAAGTGGGGCTGCCCCACCTTGCCGAGGGGAAGGCCTATGACACCGACCCAGCTGGCAGAGTCTCCCATACTTCAAAGTTGGTTCAGGGATGGGCATAGGACACAAAATGAACCACTGAAGGTCAGCCTGGTGTCTGGACTAGAGCTGGAGAGAGAGAGAGGCAGAGAGATGGTCCTTCTGTGGAAGTTGCAAAGGTGGCGAGATGTGAGACTGGAACTACTGGGGGCTGCTCTTGCCACCATGTGGGAGGATGCTCTCATGCCCTGAGATGGAGGCAGCCAGGGATGCAGAGCTGAGAGACGCAGAGACAAGTCTTCCTGATGACACAACTCGAGAGCCTGGATCCAGCTGAGCCTGTAGCCCAAGGCACCTCTACACCCTTCAGATACAGGAGAGAATAAATTCCCTCCTGTTCATGTTGATTTTATAACTGAAAGTAGTGAGTCCACTATGATTGCAAAGTGCTGATGGAGACACTGCTCTCGGATTTAACAGGATCTGAATTTGGTTCCTGCAGTGCCCCCCCTTTCCTGGAGAGGTTTTGCCTGATTTTTTAATGCCCCACTGGCTGTGCCTGGTCCTTCCCACCCCGTGGAGGCCAACATCACCTCACTGATGCTGGTGGAGAATCCAGTGTTCTGGAAAACGGGCGCGTTGTCATTTCTGTCATCCACAATCACTCGCATCTCCCTCTGCACCTGCAGGAGAGAAAGCCCAGAAACCAAGATTCAAAATGCCAGGAAAGAGGCAGGCATGAGCCAAAGCCCTCCTGTGCCCTCATCCAAACTGGTTCATTCTCTCTCTCTCTCTCTCTCTCTCTCTATATATATATATATATATATATATATATACACACACACACACACACACACACACACATATATATATATATATATATATATATATATATATATTCTGAATCATTTGAAAGTAAGTTGCAGCCATCATTAGGTAATCTTTTAAAAACCTAAAGTGTGCCTGCCCTATTTCAGAAATGTGCATCTCCATGTTGTTTGCCACAGTGCAAAGCTGTGAACAACCCAAGTGTCCATCAGCAAGGACCAGGCACATTCCCTCGCCGGGTGCAGACATTACAAGTGGGGGACCTGTGGGTATACACAGCAGGAGCCCCAGGCCCAATCACAGAGTGGACACAGCAGCTTCAAGACAATATGGACAGCAGGATCCCATCTGGGTTTCAGGAAATGCGCTGACAAATACAGTCTTTTTTTTTCCAAGGCTACTTAGGGAAAAATGCATTCCCAGTGGCCACTGTAGTGGGATAGGGCTGGGAAAGCTCATGCAGGGAGACTCCAGGTGCAGTTTCTGGAGTGTGTCCAGAGAGCGTGCATTCTCGACCCTGCACCAGCGATAGTTTGAATGAGGCTGACACACGTCTCCCAGAGGTGCCTGTGTTGGGTGTGTGGTCCCCAGTTTGGTGGCGCCTTTAAGAGTAGCATGTAGGGGGTGGGGGTATTCCTAGCCCCACCCTCTCTCTGGCTTCCTGTCTCACCGGGCGGTCTCTGCCTCTGGCTCGAGCTCCTGCCACTGGGATGCCAGCTTCCAGGAGCCCTCACCGGAGCCCACAGGTGCCATCACCATGACTTTGTGTTGCTAGGACCGTGAGCTAAGTAACCGTCCTTTCTTTATGAGGTTGCCCAGCCCTGCATACCCTGCTGTAGCAATAGAAAACAGACCAATACAGCAAGGGATTACAATGATGTTGTAAGTGGAAGGCACGGAGGCAAAATGCTAGAGACAAACCCTTAATTCCCACAGACTCAACGTCCAGTAGCATAAACCTGTTATTCAGAAATGCAAGTGTAGATGCCAACACATTCAGCCAAAGGAGCTGAGAGTGATCACTTTAGAGGCACCAGGGTGGGGAGATATTTGGCACTTGTTTTTTAATTTTTTTTTGAGTGAGAGAGAACATTCCTATCCACTGGTTCATTCCTCAAAATGTTCAAAATGGCCAGGGCTGGGCAGGATGGAAACCAGGAACCAGACAGTCGATCCAGGTCTCCCATGAGGGTGACAGGGACTCAGCCTCCTGGGCCTCACTGCTGCCTCCCAGGGGCTGCACTAGCCAAAAGCTAGACTCAGGACGGGAGCTGAGTAGCAAACCCAGCAACTCTGATATGGGCCACGCGGGCATGAGCACATCCTAACCTGCATTTTAACCACTCGGCTAAGTGCCTGTCCCAGCACTTGTTTGTTTTTTAAAAGATTCATTTATTTGAGAGGAGCAGAGAGGGGGAGGTGGGAGGGGAGAGAGAGAGGTCTTCCATCTGCTGGTGCATGCATGCCCCAAAATGGCCTCAACAGCCAGGCCCAGGCCAGGCTGAAGCCAGGAGCCCAGAACTCCATCCAGGTTTCTATGTGGGTGGCAGGAACATAAGTGCTTGAGTCTGCTACCTCCCATGGGCGAAAGCGGGGAACTGACTGGGAAGTGGAGGAGTCAGAATTCAAACCAGTGCTCCCATATGGGGTTCAGGCATCCCAAGTAGCAGCTTAACCCACTGTGCCACAATGCCAGTTCCTGGCATTTGTTTTTCTAATCAATATTTATATTAATATAAACTAATAATGTTGTCAACTTTCTATCTATAATATGAGTGATATATTTATATAATTAAAATTAATAAGAGGTTGGTGCTGTGTCGTAGCAGGTAAACCCGCCACCTGCAGTGCTGGCATCCCATATGGGCGCTGGTTCAAGGCGTGGCTGCTCCACTTCCAATCCAGCTCTCTGCTATGGCCTGGGGGATCAGTAGAGGATGGCCCAAGTGCTTGGGCCCCTGCACCCACATGGGAGACCCGGAAGAAGCTCCTTACTCCTGGCTTCGGATCAGCTCAGATCCAGCTGTTGTGACCATTTGGGGAGTGAACCAGGGGATAGAAGACTTCTTCTCTCTGCCCTTGCCTTTCAAATAAATGAATATATCTTTTTTAAAAAAATATTAATAATACTAAATTCATGGTAACATGCAAAACATGGACAAGTGCATTTTGACAGGAATCAGCACTGAGTTTGTAGTGCTAACTGGTGGGCTCTCTTCCTCCTTGGGGAAAGTGATAGGTGACGAGGTCGCCTGTGGGTTCCCCACTCTCAGAACCAGGGCTGCCCCACTCTGAGGACCAGGTCCTCCTCCACTGAACCCCTGCCCCGATGCGGCACTCACCGGGTTGTTGTGGCCGTCACTCACGGAGATGGTGATGCTAAACTGGTACAGTGTCTGTGAGGGCAGAGAGAAAGGGCCTGGGGTGAGCCTCTCCTGTGGGACCCTCCTCTGGGTGCCCCACCCATGCTGTGCCTCTTACCTCAAAGTCCAGAGGGCTGGCCAGCTTCACCTCTCCAGTGGTTGGGATCACAGTGAAAAAGTAGGCATAGGAGCCACTGATCCCATAGGTCAGAGGGTCCTGGTCATCGTCCTTCGCTATCAACCAGAAGGCTTCAGCACCTGAGACAGGGAGCGCCCGGAGTCCATGAGACAGGGTGTTGCCGGGATCCAAGGCCACCTCTTTAGCACTGTCTGGATGGGGCCTGGTTCCTTGGCACCCAGGCACCACCGGAAACCTGGGGATTCCCCAGTCCCAGGGCTCCAGCCCCTGTGGTCGCTGACTTTGAGGGTCACTCTTACTCAGAGGCTTTTTGATTATAGCATCCTGATTTATTTGGATAAATGATCCCAACTGCCAGGGACATGGTGGGGGGTGGCTGTGATCCACCTTCCCCCACCCCAACCCTTGGCCAAGCCCAGGCTCTGCCCTGCCTGGATTCAGAACACTGGGCTTGGTTGAGAGAGGACTAAACCCGGCTGGAGTTCATGAGTTCTGGGTGCACCTGCCAGATGCTTCCTCCGGTCAGGGGCTGCTAAGACCCTCAGAGGTGCCTGGGCCTGGCCTTCTTTCACTGTTCCTTTCACCTCAAGAGCTCGCCTGGAACCTTCCAGAAGAAGGCTTCTTTCTGCTCCAATTGGCCAAAGCAGCACCTCCTGCTGGTCTCCCCAGCCTGAGAATTTCACTGAGTCCTGGGAAAAGCAGGGGCCACAAGATTCTGGGAGAGGGGTGCTTGCCAACCCAAGGTCATCAACTCTCCGGTCCAAAAAAGAACTTTCCACAGATTCTTCAAACCCACCCCGGATCACCCCCTCAGCCCCTGCTGGGTCACCTCCAGTGCCCAAAACTCCCTCTGCCAGTCAGCACCCCCTTTACTCCCCAGCACCTCATCTCAGTCTTCCCAAAATGGGTGTCCTTCAAAATCCTCCCATGACTCCCAGGGCTGCACCTGTTGGCACAGCAAGTGCAGAGCCCAGAACTCGGGATCCTTTCAGGGACCCATGGGAATATTCAGTGTCTTCTAAATCAGAAAGAACACGATGGCTCCTAATCCAGCCTGCATTAGATATTAGCCTTGAGGCCGAGGCAGACACAAAATAGAATGAGGGGCCGGCGCTGTGGCACAGTGGGTTAAAGCTCCAACCTGCAGTTTCGGCATCCCATTTAGGTGCCGGTTCAAGTCTCAGCTGCTCCACTTCCCATCCAGCTCCCTGCTAATGCACCTGGGAAAGCAGTGGAGGATGGCCCAAGTCCTTGGGCCCTGTACCCGCATGGGAGACCAGGAAGAAGCTCCAGGCTCCTGGCTTCAGATCGGCCCAGCTCTAACCACTGCAGTCATTTGGGGAGTGAACCATCAGATGGAAGACCTCCCTCTCTCTCTCTCTGGCTCTACCTCTTTCTGTAATTCTGTCTTTTAAATAAATAAATCTTTTTTTAAAAAAATAGAATGAGACGGCAGTTTTCTGAGCAAGGGACCTGAGGAAGTAAAAGCTCCCAGGACAGCCACAGCAGCTTCAGCCCAACCCAGCCTGAGGAGCTCGTGGCCCAAGCATGGCCCCCACTGCCAGTGACGGCCCTCAGGGTTGGGCTTGGCCCCACCAGGGCTGACCCAGGAGGTGTGGGCTCAACCCCTCCCACCTCGCCCCCTTGGCTGGGGAGGACCACAGGGCCAGCCTCCTGCTAAGAAGCCATCATGACTATGTCACATGAGATACCCTGTCCATTCAATGGCTGCTTTGGGGAGGGTCGTTCTCTGATGGGTGACTATCTGTGGCTTAGAAAGGTTAAAACGCAAAGAGAAAGAGCCGTTACACCTGAGGAAGCCCGGGGGCAAGCAGGTGTGCACGAAGTCTTATCTGTGTGCCCTGCCTTCACCCATGGATGGAAAATATTTGGAAAAAAGTTTGCGTTTCCACTAAACATATACAGACTTTCTTCTTGCCTTATTCTGCAAGCAACATGGTAGAAAAGTATGAACAAGAACAGCATTGGGGGCCAGCGATGTTGCATAGCAGGGAAGGCCACCACCTTCAGTGCCAGCATCGCATATGGACACTGGTTCGAGTCCTGGCTGCTCCATTTCTTATCCATCCCCCTGCTATGGCCCGGGAAAGCAGTAGAAGATGGCCCAACTCCTTGGGCCCCTGCAACTCATAGGAGACCCAGAAGAAGCTCCTGGCTCCTGAGCTCTGGCCATTGTGGCCATTTGGGGAGTGAACCAGTAGATGGAAGACCTCTCTCTCTGTAATTGTGCCTTTCAAATAAATAAATAAATCTTTTTAAAAAAATCCCAGCATTTACATTGGAATGTGTATCATAAGCCATCTAGAGACGATTCCAGGTACACAGGTGCGTTGTGCAGGCTCTGTGCACATTTTACATGGAAGACGTGAGCGTCTGAGAGGCTTGATATCCACGGGGGATCCTGGAATCAATCTGAGGACACTACCAGACACTATTTGTCTGTGGCCTAGAAATTGATCTAGAAAGAAATATTTTTAAAATCCTCCTGAAAAAAGCTACATGTAACATGATCAATAAGAGCTACAAAAATAGGGGCTGGCGTTGTGGCGAAGTGGGTTAAACAGCTGTCTGCACTGCCGGCATCCCACATCTGAGTGCTGGTTTGAGTCCCATCTGCTCCACTTCCAATCCAGCTCCCTGCTAATGTGCCTGGGAAAGCAGTGGAGGATGGCCCAAGTGCTTGGGTCCCTGCACCTATATGGGAGACCTGGACGAAGTTCCAGGCTCTCAGATTTGGTCTGGCTTAGTCCCAGTCACTGCAGTCAATTTGGGGAGTAAACCAGTGGATGGAAGACCCCCCACCCCGCCTCACTCCCTCTCTCTTTGTAACTCTGACTTTCAAATAAATAAATACATCTTAAAAAGAGAAGCAGAACTACAAAAGTAAGAGACTTCGGGGCCGGCATTGTAGTGCAGCAGGTTAGGTGTACCCCATATTGAAGTGTCTATTGCTGGCATTTGGAGAGTGGATCAGCTGATGGGAGACCTTTCTCTGTCTCTCCTCCTCTCTGCGTCACTCTGCCATAAGTAAATAAATAGATTTTAAAAGAATAAATAAAAGACAGATCAGGCCCCTCTGTATTATGTGTTTGTCACAATTGGGGCTGACTGTGTACCCGCAAGTTCACATACTGCACCCTGTTATTACTCCAACGTAATGGTGTTAGAAGGTGGATATTTGGGAGGTGATTAGGTCATGGGGTGGAGGCCTCCTGGCCACTCAAGGGGAGGTCAGGGACCCTGAGGGCACCATGAGAAATCTGAAGAGGGTCCTCACCAGAACCGAGTGGAGGGGGTGCTGGGGGACAGGGACAAGCCAGGCAGGAGCCCCCGGGACTGCTTCGTGGGTAAAAGCTGGGCACCATCCCGCACAGGGAGCTTACTCACCCACTGACAGGTCCTCAGGCAAGACCACGGCCGACATGTTGGACCCGAATTTCGGAGCCACATTGGCTGCCACTGTAAGGGCATAGAGAATTGGAACATCTGGACGGCCTGACCCCTCCTGCTCCCCCAGGGGCCCACACCTGCCTTGTGGCCAACATCAGCCCAGCTCACCGGCTGGACTCCTCTCCAGGGCAACCGAGATCAGGGCCGGCCGCAGGAGCTGGGTGTTTGCTGGTGAGGGCTCCCCCCTCCCCTCCAGAGGGTCCTGCTGAGGGTCCCCAGGTAGGAGAGGGGAAGCACCTACCAGATACCACGAGGGTGGGAAGCAGGACAAAGGGCAGCCACGGCCAGGCCATCACGTCTGGAGGGACCTGGGGGAAGAGGTATCAGGGAGTGGCACCTGTACCCACACCTCCCTCACCCAAGAGCTTCACACCTGCCTGGGGCTGGCCCCAAGCCCACCCACCAGGCCCATCACCCTCTGCCCATTTTCCGGATGGAAACTACTACACCGCTCTGCCTGTCCGAAGTAGCCGAGCATCCTTCAAAGTCAGGGACCCAGAGAAGGACTGTGACTCCTCCAGGAGTTCTGTGCCGCTCACTGGTACAGGCGAGAGACGCCTTTGCCGTCTTTCCCAAAGAGTCTTCCATGGAACCCTGGGCCTCACAGCAGAAGGGTTCCCTGGATAGGTGAGTTTGCAAAGGGCTCCTCTGTTGATTGATTGGGAAGCATCCGCATCCCTTAGGAAAAGCCTGCCTGGGCCCCCCTTCCTGGTCCTCTCAACATCATCAGCTGTTGTTCCTCTGCCAAAAGGAGGAGAGGGGGCCTCTGTAGTCCCTGAGAAACCTGGACCCCATGCTCTTTCACCCCAGGAGACAGGTGTCATTACGCCAAGAGAGGGGAGAGGCTGTGCTCCCCGGGTGAATCGTTTCTTGCTCCCCGTCCAGAAAGTGCTGCCAGTGCTCACTGCTGGGTATCAGTCCCTCAGACTGCACTACCTGCTGACTCCTACATACACTGCGCTAAGTGAGCACAACGCCTGCCCCCAAAATAAGTTACATCACAGTTCTAAGGCACACAAGGGGACGGCGCCCCATGCCAAGCACCTTCACCTGCCCTGGCCCCTGCCCTTCCTGGTCCCTCTCCCTCCTGCCCCCTCGCGGCTGCAGCAGGTGGCCCAGCCCTCAAGCAGGAAGCAGAAAGAGAACGGCTTCCAAGGCTGGACCTTGACCAAACCTTGACCATGAAACAGCACCAGAGCAGTGCAATCCTAACCCTGCTCAGCTGCTTGCCCTGCAGCTGCCTTCCCATGAAAACACAAACCAAGGCTTTCCCCCGCGCCTCTGCCTCCTGCACATCCCGTGCTCCTCTAGCTGGCTCTGCCTGGCATGCTGCACCCCATCCTCTCGGGAATTGCAATCAAAATTTTCTTTCAATGGCATTGACCTTTCTATGTCATCATTCATAGACATGTATGTTTATTTCTTCTTAAAATGTTATGTATCTGTTTTCATTTTATTTGAAAGGCAGAGCAAGCAAAAGATCTTTCATCCACTGGTTCACTCACTGAATGCCCACAACAGCTAGGGCTGCACCAGGTCAAAACCAGGAGCCTGGAACACCACCACCCAGGTCTCCCATGTGCATGGCAGGGACCAAGCACCTGAGCCATCACCTACTGCTGCTCAGGATACTTCCTGGATTGGAAATATGAAGCCAGGACTTGATTCAGGAGCGCCAATATGGGATGCAGGCATCCAAAGTGATGTGTTTGTTTGGTTGTTGTTGTTTTTGTTTTTAAAAGATTATTTATTTGAAAGTCAGAGTTACACAGAGAGAGAAGGAGAGGCAGGGAGAGAGAGAGAGAGAGAGAATCTTCTATCTGCTGGTTCACTCCCCAATTGGCCACAATGACCGAAGCTGCACCCATCTGAAGCCAGAAGCCAGGAGTTTCTCTCAGGTTACCCGCGAGGGTGCAGGGCCCAAGGACCTGGGCCATCTTCTACTGCTTTCCCAGGCCATAGCAGAGAGCTGGATGGGAAGTTGGGCAGCCGGAACTTGAACTGGCACCCATTTGGGATGCCGGCACTGCAGGCAGCAGCTTAACCCACTACACCACAGCACCAGCCCCTAAAGTAATGTCTTAAGCTACTGCACCAAATGCCCACCCCATGCCTCTATAAGTTTTAAATTTTGCAGGTACAATAAAGACAGCTGACAAGACTCTGTGAGTAACCAGGAGACTATAGAATCAGAGATGCTTTCGAAGCTTAGCTTTAAGATCCTGGCAGCTTCCCCTCCTATCTCTCAGAAACCCATTCTTGGATCCCAGACACTATGATGTCAGGAAGTCCAAGGAGCACCTTGAAGTGGTTCCTGTGCCCAGGAGCCCGGTCTCCTGCCAACAGCCCAGCAGAGCTCTCAGCCCACAGCCAATCCCTCTTGCCAGTCCTTTGAGCCAGCCATCCTGACACCAATATCTGCCTCCAGATGAGCCATCCCAGCTGAGCCCTGCCCTAAATGCTGGCCGCTATTGCTTGCCAGTAAGTTTTAGGCTGGTTTGTTCCACAGCAGTAGATAATGGGAACAGGCAAGAGGTGAGTTTCCCCCCAGAGATCTGAAGAATAAAAAAAAGGAGGTTCATGCAAGGGGTGGAGGAGCATCCCATTAAAACAGAGGACTCACAACTGCAATTCCTTCCTCTGGAAACCCCATTAAAATGACAGCAAAGGGGCTGGTGCTGTGGCATAGCAGGTAAAGCTCCAACCTGCAGTTCTGGCATCCCATATAGGTGCCAGTTCGAGTCCCAGCTGCTCCACTTCTGATCCAGCTCTCTGCTATGGCCTGGGAAAGCAGTGGAAGATGGCCCAAGTCCTTGGGCCCCTGCCTGCATGGGAGACCAGGAAGAAGCTCTTGGCTCCTGGTTTGGATAGGCCCAACTCCAGCCGTGTGGCCATTTGGGGAGTGAATCAGCAGATGGAAGATTTTATCTCTATTTCTCTGCCTCTGTCTCTCTTTCTCTCTCTCTGTAACTCTACCTCTCAAATAAGTAAGAATCTGAGAGAGAGAGAGAGAGAGAGAGAGAGAGAAGGTGATGAGAAACTTGGAAAGAGCAGTCAGTGGCCTGCTAAAATGTCCATAAAGCTAGGAACCAGGGATTCCATCTGGATCTCCCACATTCATCTCTCTCTCTCTCTCTCTCTCTCTCTCTCTCTCTCTCTCTCTCTGTCATTCTGCCTTTCAAATAAATAAATAAGAGTTAATCTTAAAGAATAATAGGAGAGGGGCTGGCACTGTGGCGCAGTGGGTTAACGCCCTGGCCTGAAGCACCGCATCCCATATGGGTGCTGGTTCGAGTTCCGGCTGCTCCACTTCCTATCCAGCTCTCTGCTATGGCCTGGGAAAGCAGTAGAAGATGGCCCAAGTGCTTGGGCCCCTGCACCCATGTGGGAGACCCAGAAGAAGCTCCTGGCTCCTGGCTTCAGATTGGCGCAGCTCCTACCATTGCGGCTAATTGAGGAGTGAACCATAGGATGGAAGACCTCTCTCTCTCTCTCTCTGCCTCTCCTCTCTCTGTGTAACTCTGATTTTCAAGTAAATAAAAATAAACCTTAAAAAATAATAATAGGAGAAGTTACTGGAACATGAATAGGATAATGATACAAACACCCACAGAACTATGAGGATTAGTATAAATTGAAATTCCTCATACTCAGCACACTTGGCATTTTGGGCTGGGTAATTCTTTGTGGTGGGGGCCTGGCCCATGCATTGTAGATAGTTGGGCAGCATCTCTGGCCTCTAACCACTGGATGCCAGTTGTAGCCCCCAGGTTGTGGCAGGCAAGAAGGTCTGCAGGTGTTCCCTGGGGTATAAATCACCATGGTAGAGAAACACCAATGTAGAACTAAAAAGTACAATAGCAGAAATGAAAAACACAATGGAGGCTGTGAGATAGAAGCTAGGAGAGAAAACATAAGAAATAAAGGATTCATCCAGAAGGCTCTACGAGAGAAAGCAAAGGAAAAGAGAAAAGGAGCTATCAGGGAAGTATAAGCAAAACATTCCTCATAAACAAAGAACACAAATTTCGAGGTTGAGTTCCCAGAAATGATGGGAATGCACTAAGCAGTTTTCAGACTACCAGGGATGAGAGAAGACCCTGAAAAGTCGAGAGAAGAGCAGGATTCAGAATCAGAAGGCTGTGGGACAGCAATCCTGGGAGTGCTGTGTGGCAGATCTGTGGTGGCCGAAAGTTCTTTGACATTGCCCGCTCAAGAGGTGAAGCTCGATCCTCTCCTTCTGAACCTGAGCCAGCCCTAGCGATTTGTTTGCCTGAGGGAATGCTGGGGAAGAAACGCACTGGGACTTCAGAGGAAGCTTCACAGTTTACACCTGGGCCTCGTGGGACCCTGCCTTTTGGAACCCAGGGATGCCTTGTAAGAAGTCTAAATGGAGCCAGCCTTGTGGCATAGTGGGTAAAGCCACCAGCAGCAGCACCAGCATCCCACATGGATGCTGGTTCAAGTCCACTTCCCATCCAGCTCCCTGCTAATGTTCCTGGGAAAGCAGTAAAAGATGGTCCAAGTGCTTGGGCCCTGCACTCATGTGGGAGACCCAGAAGCAGCTCTTGGCTCCTGGATTTGGCCTGGCCCAGCCCTGGTTGTTGTAGCCATCTGGGAATTGAACCCCAGCAGATGGAAGATCGCTCTGTGTCTCTTCCACTGTCTGTCTTTTTCTGTAACTCTACATTTCAAATAAATAAAATAAATCTCAGAGAGAGAGAAGTCTATATACCCTGAGCCCACCACGCTACAGGAAACCCAAGCTAAGCACGTTATGAGTCCTGTGTGGTGAGAGAGAGCAAGCTGACAAGCAGCCCCCACTCTTCAGCCCCCAGCCTTTCACAAACCCCAGGTGAGTCTCAAGAGAGGGGCTGGTGTTTTGGCACAGTGGGTTAATCCACCACCAGCAATGCCGGCATCCCATACAGACACCAGCTGCTCCACTTCTGTTCCAGCTCCCTGCTAATGACCCGGGAAGGCAATGGAAGATGGCCTAAATGCTTTGACCCCTGCCACACATGTGGAAAACACAGAAGAAGCTCCTGGCTCCTGGCTCTTGACTTCAGACTGACCTGGCCTCAGCCAATACAACCGTTTGTGGAATGAACCAGCAGATGGAAGACCTCTCTTTTTCTGTCTTTCCTTCTCGCTTTCTGTAACCCTGCCTTTCAAATAAATAAAATAAATCTTTATTTAAAAAAAAAGACACCAAGAACAGGGGCTGGTGTTGTGGCCAGGTTAAGCTGCTGCCTGTAACATTAGCATTCCATATGAACTGCTGCTCCACTTCCTGTCCAGCTCCCTGATAACATGACTGGGAAAGAAGTGGAAGATGGCCTGAGTACTTGGGCCCCTGCACCCATGTGGGAGATCTGAATGGGTTTCCAGGACCCTGGCTTCTACCTGGCTCAACCCTGGCCATTGCAGCCATCTGGAGAATGAACCAGTATTTGGAAGATCTTTCTGCCTCTTCATCTCTGACTCTGCCTTTCAAATAAATAAAAAAAATATTTTAAAAGAAAGAAAAAAGGTACCATGAGCAGAGTTGAGCAAGTTCTACTATGCCCTGTCCAAATTCCTGCCCTTTAGAATCATGCAATATAATGATACTTTTTTAGGGTATTTGGTTATCCAGTAGTAAATAAACAGAATGCCATGCCTGCAAAATACTGAAGACAAATTATTTCCAACCTAGATTTCCATACCCAGCAGAACTATCAATCACATTATGAGGGTAAAAGTAAAATATTCTTAGACGCCAGCACCACGGCTCAATAGACTAATCCTCCGCCTTGCGGTGCTGGCACACCGGGTTCTAGTCCCGGTTGGGGCACCGGATTGTGTCCTAGTTGCCCCTCTTCCAGGCCAGCTCTCTGCTGTGGCCTGGGAGTGCAGTGGAGGATGGCCCAAGTGCTTGGGCCCCGCACCCCATGGGAGACCAGAAGCACCTGGCTCCTGCCATCGGATCAGCACAGTGCGCCGGCCACGGCAGCCACTGGAGGGTGAACCAACGGCAAAGGAAGACCTTTCTCTCTGTCTCTCTCTCTCACTGTCCACTCTGCCTGTCCAAAAAATAAATAAATAAATAAATAAAATATTCTTAGACATGAAAAACCAAAAATTTTACCTCTCATGCATCTTTCCTTGAGAAGCTACTAGAAAATAGGATATATTATATCAAAGGGGTAGAAACAGCTTAACACAAAAGGAGAAAGGGGAACTGAGATAGCAATGGCTCCGATGGGAACCAGCAAGCTTCAGAGGGCTGACCCTAAAAATACAGAAACAGTTGATGGTCTGGGCATTGCAAGGAAGGCTAGAGTGTGAAAAATGAAGCAAACATGACCAGTGAGGGTGGAGGAGGGAAAGCTGTGCTAGGAAGGGCTGGCTCAGCACTGGATGCTTTTATCACACTCATTGGACTATAACCTTACTGTGAATAGAAGGGCAAGTAGTTGGAGCATAAGAAGATAAAATCTCCATGTCTATCTTTAAGAAATCAGCAAAGCCAGCACTATGGAGTAGTGGGTTAAGCAACCACTTATAGAGCTGGCATCCCATATAGATGCTGGTTCGAGTCTTGGCTACTCCACTTCTAATCCAGCTCTCTGCTGTGGCCTGGGAAACCAGTAGAAGCTGGCCTAAGTCCTTGGGCCCCTGCACCCGCATGGGAGACTCGGAAGCAGCTCCTGGTTCCTGGCTTTGGAATGCCCAGCTCTGACAAGTGTGGTCATTTGAGAAGTGAACCAGCAGATGGACGACTTCTCAGTCTCTCTCGGCCTCTGTAACTCTGCCTTTCAAACAAAGTAATTAATTTTAAAAGAAAAAGAAATCAATAGATAAGAGCGGATAATTGTGCAATGGTTAAGACACAGCCCAGGTCACCTGTATCCCATGTCAGAGTGCCAGGGTATAAGTCCTAGCTCCTCCACTTCTGATCCAGCATCCTACTAATGCACACTCTGGGAGTCAGCAGACGGTGGCTCAAGTACTTGAGTCCCTGCTACACACATGGGAGACACGAATGGAGCTCCAGTCTCCTGGTTTGGCCTGACCCAGCTATCACAGGTATTTGGGGAGTGAATCAGCAGGTGGAATATCCGTGTCTAATTTTCTGCCTTTCAAATAAAATGGAAACAGATTTTAAAATTTCTTTTTAAGAAGAAAAATCAGTGGCTGACATTTTTGCGCAGTGGGTTAAGCTGCTGCTTGTGATGCCAGCACCCCAGTGGATGCTGGTTCAAGTCCCGGCTGCTCCACTTCCCATCCAGCTCTCTGCTATGGCCTGGGAAAGCAGTGGAAGATGGTCCAGGTGCTTGGAGCCCTGCACCCACGTGGGAGACCCGGAAGAAGCTCCTAGCACCAGATTGCGCAGCTCCAGCCATTGTGCCCAATCGTTGAGTGAATCAGCTGATGGAAGACCTCTGTGTGTGTGTGTGTGTGTGTGTAATTCTGACTTTCCAATAAATAAATAATTTTTTTTAAAAAGAAAGAGAGAGAGTGCGAACTGGAGTAATAGTGGGGGGTTGGGAGGATTGGTAGGGGACAGACATTGGTGGGGAGGGCTGTGCACAGGGTCAGGGAATCGGCAGAAGCCGGATCACGCCAGGCTCTGTAAGGCGCAGAGAGCGTGATTTTTTAGTTTTTTTTTTAAATATGTATTTTTTCTTTGAAAGGCAGAGTTATGGGGAGGGTGGAGAGACAGAAAAAGAGAGAAAGAGAGAGAGAGAGAGACAGAGAGAGAAAGAGAGATCTTCCACCCACTGGTTCACCCCCCACAAGGCTGCAATGGCCAGAGCTGGACCAGGTGGAAGTCAGGAGCCTGGAACTCCATCCGGGTCTCCCATGTAGCTGGCAGGGCCCAAGCACTTGGGCCATCTCCCGCTGCTTTTCCAGGTCATTAGCAGGGAGCTTCATTGGAACTGGAGCAGCCAGGACTTGAACCAGCGCCCATATGGGATGCCGGCACTGCAGGCGGCGGCTTGACCCGCTGTGCTGCAACACTGGCCCCAAGGACGGTTGATTTATCCTAAGAAAACCAGAAGGTCATCCCAGTGCCTTAAACAGGGAGCGGTAATGCACTCGTTTACGTTCCAGAAAGATCCTTCTGGCCTCTGGTCTCCAAGCACCAAACAAAGGGTGGCCGCAGGGCTGGAGGGAACAGGCTCGGAATCCCCATTTCGCCCTCGCGGCAGACGAGGACACTGGGGCTCAGAGGCTCTGTGAGGACCTCACAGCCTAACGTTCCAGTCACTGCCCGCTCTGCAGGTGCAGGCCCCGGCCTCCCCCGGCCCTGAGTCAGTGCCAACCTCTCCTTTCTCCAGGGCGCCCGTAAGAGAGAAACACTAGTCCCGCGTGGGCCCCAGACCTGCCAAACATCTGTCGCCTTTGGCCCCGCCAGCCAGCTAAGCTGACCCTCTTCCTACGGGAGGAAGTTCATCATCACTGGGCCGTTGGAAGGGACTGAGATATGGGGCGCAGGGGAAGATGGGGAAAGAGGTGGACTGTTTGGCAGCTGTGAGACACCGCACGGCGAACAAGCAGCCCTGAGCGGGAACGCCTCCTCGGGGCAGACACCGAACTGCTCACTGCTCGGTGCAACTATTCAACCTTCAAAGGCCCTTCAATGAGGTCGATACTTTCATACCCACTTTGCAGATGGAGAAGCTGAGGTTTAGAGAGACAAAGCCCTCATGGGCAACTCAGGGCCCTTCTCTGAGCCTGTTGCCTCCTCCCTTAGACAGGAGTGTGATCCTCAGGAAGTGGCGAGGGTGGGGGTAGGGGAGCAGCGACAGTGACAATGACAATGATGCAGGCAGCACCCTGGGAAGGCACGTGGGGAGCGGTCACCTTCCCCTTCCGCTCCCCTACGGTTACCATGGAAACCGCGCCCCTCCTCTGACCTCGTGGCCCCAGGCTCTGGGATTGGGAGAAGAGATGGAGATGGCAGCGACAGTGGAGGTGGAGACCTCTGGGACAGCCAAGGTGATGGGGGTGGGGGTGGAGCTGGGCGCCGGCGACAGTGTAGACTCCTGGCGCCCACTGTGCAGGAAAGCCCAGGGCTGTCTACACCCGGCCTGCCTGTGGGGCTGTCATGCCTTCATCTCTTTCCTTCTCTCAGAAGCGAAGACACAGCCGCGGGAACATTAGTCACCAGGTGTGCAGCTGCCAGGCACACGTCACCGCGACAAAGGTCACCTCCCAAGACCGGGGTGCCTGCCCTTGGGACCAATCCCTCCATGCAGGCCCTGGGGGGACAGGGCCAATGTCCTCAGCACACTAGGACAGATGCCGTGAAGGGGCGTGGCCTGGTCAGTCCTGGGGCTGAATCCAAAGCCACGTAGTCTGGGCTCCCCCTCTTTTCTAGGCTCCCGGTTTCTTCTTCCTGTTGGTCAGATTCTCCCCAAGGCCATGCAGAGCCTCTGGAAGGCTGAGTTGGAGGGACAGCGGCCTGATCAAGGGGACCTGTACCCTGCAGGAGCCCTGAGCCACCCCAGGCAACTGCCCCCTACTACGATGGCGGCACCCGGTGCCTCTGCGGATGGCACACGCCCAGTCCTTCCCCCGGGAGCTCCACATGGTGACCCCGAGTCTCAGGGACCCTCAGGCTCCTGCCCAGCACCCCACACCAGGGGTGGAGTCAGGAGGCCACTGCTCTGACTCCTCGTCCAGTGTTCCCGTTTGCCACACCCCTGCTTCGCCTCATTGCTACACGGCTAGGGTTGACCCTGGATGGCCTGTGTTCTTGTCTCATGTTTGTCGTGAAGACTTTATAGGGACACACTCATCTGATTACAGTGAGGCCAAAGTGCCAGCCTATACGGCGTCATGCTCTCAACACAATCACTTGAAAGGAATGCACAAGAGAGACAGGCACAGAGGCGAGCCTGTCCCTCCAAAGCTCCAACCTCCCCCAGGGCTCCCGCTGGCTGCAGGACCCACGTCCTCCCGCTAAGTGCGGTAAGCAAGGGCCCCACAGCTCCTGCATCCCATTGTCCACACACGCTGTTCTCCTCCTGGCCTCGTGCGTGGTCCACGGGAACAGACCTCCCCACTGGCCAGAACACCAGCCCCTGCCTTTCGCACAGCGGGTGGGGGCAAATCCTCTCCATGACTGAGGGCCCAGGTCAGGTGTGGCCCTGCCTCCAGGTCCCTAAGTCGCTGCATCCCAGCAGGGAGCCATTGCCAAGTGTAGACACAAAGAAAGTGAATGGAGCCGCCCGTGGCTGGGGTCTGGGAGGATTTGACGGTGCCTCCCGCCAGTCCTTTCCCCGGGCACCCTTGTCTCCCAGCAAGGGGCTGAGGTGAGCCACGACTGTCTGTGGGGTGCCTTTTTGTCTGTTGGCTCATCTGAAGAAATAGGGCCCAGGAACATTCTAGAAGCAGCAGCCTCTTGCCCCCGAGCCCCTCCCATCACTCCTGTTTGTTCCCTGCTCTAAAAAAGCACCCGCGGAAGGGGCAGAAAGGATGCGGGGGAGGATTAGGATGGCAGTGGACACACACCCCCTGAGATGGGAGACCCCAGCATCTCCTTGGGTGCTGCCTCACCCAAAACACCAGCCTCCACCTGGCTGGGAGTAGCTGGGCCTCAGGCTCTGTAGGACTTGGAGCCACTGGGTATAAGGACTCCGAGCCTGCCAGGGGTTCCAGGAAGACCGGAGGGTGGGGTGTGCCCACCTTATCTGAGGGACAGCGCTACAAGGCCCCAGCCCCGGCCGTGGGCACCTGCACTCACAACACTTTCCTTTCCACCCGCTTCCTTCTCGGGAAACCGAGGCTCAGTGGACACCCAGAGAGAGGGGCCGAGGGTTGGACTTGGGCTGGCTCCAGATCCAGGAGTCCCTGGGCCAGCTGGGTCTGGCCTCCACTTGGATTCCACGGGGACAAACACCAGCCCAGCCACAGTGGCTCGGTGTGAGGGTGGGAGCCCCAGACACACCGGCTCCCCACTGCAGAGAGCCCTCCGCCCCAGAGTTGCTTCTTCCAGCACATAGCACTGGAGCTAAATGGTCCTGGGGCGGAGTCCAGCCTTCCACTCACCTCGTACAACCCTAGAGAAGCTCCTTCCCCTCTCTGGGCCTCAGTTTCCCCACTGGGAAGCAGGGCGAGGGTGAGTTTCCAGCCTGTGTCCATCAGTGGGGTCTCCAGACTCAGCGGCACCTGCTCTGTGCCTGGTGCCTCGGCCCTGTGGATCCCTGCTTGGGGACCAAGTCTGGCCCCCGGCTCTCGGCTGAGGCACCACCTGCGCTTGCGTCACGTCACGGCCTGGAGCGCGCCAGGCTTGGGCGCCAGTCCCCACTTGACACCTGTCCGTGTGGCTGAGGCAGCTCCGGACCCCATCAGTGAGCCTGTGGGGTGCCCAGGCTCTTCCCGCCACTGTGAGCACCCCCATTCTACTGAGGAGGAGCCTGGCCTCCACGTCGGGGTGCAGCCAGGGCCTGAACCAAGCAGTCAGAGCCACAGCCCAGCTCTCTCCCGGGGCGCGGTCACCCCATCCTCACTCCTCCGGGCTGCCCAGGAAAGGGTAAGTTCGCCCCAGGGGGCCCCTGCCTCCCATGGACCCTGTGAAGATGCCTCAGTGGGTCCCCCGGGAGGCAGAGCCTTATCACCCACATGGCACAGACAGGCCAGGGTGGGCTGTGCAGCCAGCCGGGCCTCAACCCCCGCCTGTCCAGCACAGCGCTGGGGCTCACTGCCTGTACCCAGCCCTCCCCGAAGACCCTCGGGCTTGCCCTGATCCTGATCACCCCACCCTGCCCCTGGGGTGTCCCTACCTGTGCCCCGGAAGGGGCCGCAGAGGCGGCAGACGGGCACCTGCGGGCCCAGGTGGGTCCTGTTTAGGACTGAAGCGTGCAGCTGGCAGACTTTAGCACCATCTCCACCTTCCCTTGAGCAATCATTAACCCTGCCGGAGTCCGCACCCCGGGGCTGGGCCGGCAGCGGCCAGCTCAGAGGGCCTGGGAGCCCGGGGGGCGGGGGCAGGAGGGGTGACATCACAGCCCTCGGGCCCCTCCCCGCTGCCAGAGTCCTGGTGGGGAGGGGCGAGTCAGCAGGACAGCTGCACACGGGGCGGGGCGACTCCTGCTCTCTGGTCACTCACTGAGACCCTCAAAGGGGATGACCCTTCTCCATTGGCTTTACCCCCCACCGTCCCCACAAGCTGAGTGGCCTCCCAGCAGGGACCAAGCCCACCCAAGCTGACACCAGGGAAAGGGGGCCCAAGGGCATGAGCGGTAGTCTCCCTGGGGAAGTCACCACCCACGCATCTCTGAACCATGACTGCGGGGCCTGCTGGGAGCCTGTGAGGACTGATGGGCAGCCCCTCGGCGAGCCCAGATCTGCCCAGAGGGCCCGAGATGCACAACGACAAGAACTGGCATCTCACGATCCCAGGATGTCCTGGCAAAAGGTTGTCCTTGTGCCTCCCAGAGAAGTCGAAACCTGCATTTATTGAGCACCTACTGTATGCCTTGTGTCATGCTCTCGGTAACGCTTGGCATCACCCAGGAGAATCAGAGACCGTTATCTTCATGCCATTCTACAGAGATGGAACCTCCTGAGGCTGGCAGAGGGGACGTCGCGGTGCCCATGTCCCCCAGAGAGCAAGTCGCACTGTCCCCACAAAGCTCCACCCAGATGTGCAGGCAGGGGTACAGCGAGAGGTCAGAGAGGCCAGAGACCCAACTGTTAAGCCTCTTGGGGTCCCTACTCGCCCCTGTAGACAATAGCAGACCTCCCCGTTTGTAACTGGAAGAAAATGATACCGCCAACTTCACGGGGTCCAGGGGAGGACAGAATCGGACACTCAAGATGGCGTCCTGGGCACGGGGCCTGGGGCACAGCTCCTCTGAGCTCCCCAGCGCTGCACACACAACCTTGTGAAGACACACGCCCACTGAGGGGGGATGGGTATATATCAATGGTGACTACAATGAGACATCACAAAATATATGTGTGTGTTCACGGATTTGAACAGCCAGCGACAGAGAGAGGGATAAAGAGGGGCCTTCCATCAGCTGGTCACACCCCAGGTGGCCCCCACGGGCCAGGCTCCAGGCTGAAGCAAGAGCCAGAAGCCCCACCCAGGTCTCCCACGTGGGTGGCAGAGATTCAGGTACTTGGCCATCATCTGCTGCCTCCCCCTAGCACAGCGGGAACAGAGGCGGAGGTGGGTCTCTATCCTGGGCATAGGAGAGGTATGGGCGGCCCAGGCAGTGGCTTAACCTGCTGTGTGCCATAACACCTGCCCCCGACCAGGTACTTTGTCCCCTGCCCCCAAACTTAAAGCAGATTATCCTAAATGCTACAAGCTTAAAAAGATGAAGAAACCTGGGTGCAGGGAAAACCAGTGAGAAAAACAGGGAGAACCTTGGCCTGAATACAGTCCACAGAATATGCACCTTGAAGTTCCAGGTAAAAGAGGTGGGCCAGGAATCGGGTTCTGAGCTTCCCAGCGGGCAAGGCAAAGAGGGGAACAAATGTCGGCTAGGACACCCACACCCCACACCAAGTGCCTGGGTTTGATGCCTGGCTGTGGCTCTTGACTCCGGCTTCCTGCTAATGTGAACCCAGTGATGGCAAGGTCATTGGGTTCCTGTCACTCACACAGGAGGCCTGGATGAGTTCCCAGCTCCTGACCTTGCCCCGTAGCCATTGTGGGCAACTGTAGGAGTGAACCAGCTGTGTCTCCCCCCACCCTCTCTACTGCAAATAAATTATAATTTTTGATACAAACAAGGGGGAAATGAGCCAGAATTTTGGCATAGTGGATAAAGCTGCCGCCTGTGACACCGGCATCCCACATGGACACAGGTTTGTGTTCTGTCTGCTCCTTGCTAACGCACCTTGGAGAAGCAGCAGAAGATGGCCTACGTGTCTGGGGCCCTGCCACCCGATGTGGGCCACCTGGATGAAGCTCCTGGCTCCTGGCTTCAGCCCTGGCCTAACCCAAGCTATTGCGGCCATTTGGGGAGAGAACCAGCAGATGGAAGATCTCAAGTCGTCTCTCTCCCTCTCTGTAACTCTTTCAAATAAAGAAATCTTTTTTTTTCTTTTTTTTCTTTCTTTCTTTCTTTCTTTTTTTTTTTTTGACAGGCAGAGTGGACAGTGAGAGAGAGAGACAGAGACAAAGGTCTTCCTTTGCCGTTGGTTCACCAATGGCCACCGCAGCCGGCGTGCTGCGGCCGGCGCACCGCGCTCATCCGATGGCAGGAGCCAGGTGCTTTTCCTGGTCTCCCATGGGGTTCAGGGCCCAAGCACTTGGGCCATCCTTCACTGCACTCCCGGGCCACAGCAGAGGGCTGGCCTGGAAGAGGGGCAACCGGGACAGAATCCGGCACCCCAACCGGGACTAGAACCCGGTGTGCCGGCACCGCAAGGCGGAGGATTAGCCTATTGAGCTACGGCGCCGGCCCTCAAATAAAGAAATCTTAAAAAAAAAAAAAAAAAAAAAGTGGGTGGGTAACAGGATCAGTTAAGCCTGGCATCCATCCGCACACAGCCGGGATCTGGGAGCCCAGGTGCAGGTCTCAGTTTTGAGAGGCGTTTCTGAGCATAGATGATGTGACAGCCACAGGCAGTGACGAAGCGATGATGAGACTCAGGGGTCCGCCCGCTGGGTTCCATCTCCGCAGGGCAAGTTACACGGCCGCCCTGAGCCTCGGACGGCTTATCCACAAATCACAGATAAGGACACCTGCCCTGGAAGAAGATGGTGAGCGTGGAAAGAAGTCCCAGGCCTCAGGGCCCCGGGCACAGCACCGGGGCAGAGCAAGGCCTCGGGGAATGCTGATTTGGGTGTGTCGCGGCGATGGCTGTAAAAATCACCACCCAAGACCTACGCTGTCAGTGGGTGGCAGTTCTTGCCCTGACGTAAGGGCCACATGATTCCTTCCTGGAAACTGCCACCGGTCTTGGCTGGTGCCTTACCTAGCGGGAGACAGCCAGGTACCCCACCGGCCCCTGGCCTCTAGGCTCCAGGCTCCAGCTCTGCCTCAGACACCCTGGTCTTTCTGCCCAGCCCTAGGTAGGACAGACCCTAGAGCCAAGCCCCTGCCCTCCCTCCTGGCTCTCACGCCAGGGCCAGAGCTCCGGCTGTCCGATGATGCTTACAGGGCCAGAGCTCTGGCTGTCTGATGATGCTTACTGGCCGGCAAAGGTATAGACCTTTGGCCATCTGGGCAAGCTGGAAGTGGGCGGATGGTGCCCTACCCATCTCAAGGGGCATCTGTCCACCTGCCACAAGGCAGCCCGGGAAGCTCACTGGGCTCTAGGTCGGATCATGACAACCCAGGTCTGAGGAACAGGTCCAGGTCCAGGGTCAGCTTCAGGGCGAGGCAGGCACCCGGGCAGAAAGGAGGGCTCAGAGGCCAGGACGTGGACCCAGAAGACCTAGGTCCTAGTCCCCTCGCGACCACTCACCAGCTGGGGGCCTTGAGCAAGGCTCCTCACCTGAGCCTCCAGGTCCTCCTCTGTACAATGGGCATAGGGCAGTCTCCCATGCCCGGGCTTGTGCTACAGGTTCACGACGCATGCGTGCAGGGGCTCAGCGCAGGGCGAGTCCCCGGGTGCCGTGCAGGTGAGGCTGCAGTTGGATCGCAGGCTTTCTCCCTGGTGACTGGCCTGGGGCTGAGGGCGCGCCTGCCCAGTGCCTGGGCTCCAGCTCCCTGCAGGGGCAGACCCTGGGGGCAGCAGTGACGGCTCAAGTGAGCGGCTCCTGGCTTTGGCATTTGGGAAATCAGCCAGTGCGAGCTCTGTTCTTTCTTGCTCTCTCAAATTAAAAAAAAAAAAAAAAACACC
Organism: Sylvilagus floridanus; assembly: GCA_949820135.1. Lineage (NCBI taxonomy): Eukaryota > Metazoa > Chordata > Mammalia > Lagomorpha > Leporidae > Sylvilagus > Sylvilagus floridanus. The sequence continues at coordinate 72,115,387 of OX463233.1, read as the reverse complement.
CCTAGGGATGGATATATGTAAACTTCTCAGGGCAGGCATTGTGGCACAGTGGGTTAAGCCACCATCTCCATAGCTCGCATCCCCTGTCAGCGCCAGTTCAAGTCCCAGCTGACCCAGCTTCCTGCTTATGTGCCTGGGAAAGTGGCAGAGGATGGCCCAAGGGCTTGAGCCCCCACTACCCACGTGGGAGACCCAGCTGGAGTTCCAGGCTCCTGGCTACACTGCAGCCATCTGGGGAGTGAACCAGCGGATGGAAGATCTCTGTCTCTCCCTTTTTCTCTCTAACTTTTCCTTTCAAATACTGTAAGTAAAGTGTAAGAAAAAGAAAAACAGGGGTCCGCGTTGTGGCATAGCAGGTTAAGCCCCTGCCTGAAGTGCCGGCATCCCATATGGGCGCTGGTTCGAGTCCTGGCTGCCCCACTCCCGATCCAGCTCTCCGCTATGGCCTGGGAAAGCAGTAGAAGATGGTTCACGTCCTTGGGCCCCTGCACCCGAGTGGGAGACCTGGAAGAAGCTCCTGGCTCCTGGCTTCAGCCTGGCCGAGCTCTGGCCATTGCCGATCTCTGTTTCTCCTTCTCTCTGTGTAACTCTGCCTTCCCAGTAAATACACGCACCTTTAAAAAAAAAAAAAAAAAAACCTTCTCAAAGTCCCTGTGCTGTTCTGTTTTACAGTTAAGGGACCACAGCCTCTCGGTCACCGGCTCCTCTCCCGCGCCCCCCAGCCCCTATCCAGGGCGACACTGCTCTGACAGCGCCCCCTCCTGGTGGCTGCGTCCACCGACAAGCGCAGTCAGCCCCCGGGGCTGGGAGGACAGGCGCCTCCCCGGGGCAGCCCCTGCAGGCGCGCGGGCTGGGCTCGGCTCCAGCGACCCGCACACGGCGGTGAGGAAGGCCGATCCGCTCTCGGCGTCTGGGCCGCCGCCTCGTCTCGCTCCTGGAGTCTCGCAACTTCCTCCCGAAGGCAGCCGAAATACAGGCTCAGAGAACGGCCCAAAGCGGGGAGCCAGCAGCTGCAGACCCCAGAGCCTGTCCTTAGCCCCAGCCCCATTCCGAGGCTGGGGGAAGGACTAAGCTCTCCGGCAGGCGAAGATTCTCTGAACGGCCACGGACTTGTACAATTGTCCCTGAGATGGCTACTCGGCCAAGGTCACCGAAGCCAGAAGCGAGCAGCGGGGATGCCCAAAGGCGATGGGCACTGTGCCCTTGCGCGCCCTTTGCCGCCCGACGCAGAGTGGGCGTGGTCGAAAGACGCCGCACCCGCTCCCGCCGAGCTCCTCCCACCCCATTGCGCGCGCTTGGTGCAGTCCAGGCGGATCCATTGGCGCAGGGGCGGGGGTGGGCGGGCCTGGAGACGCGCAGCCGGCTTGGGCCCCCCTGCGCGCGTGCTGTTGGTAAAGTCCGCGGACAGTTCCACTGCACCAACCCAGGAAGGGGGTCGCGGCAGGCGGCGCCCGGGCCGCAGCTGCCCCGGGAGCTCGGGCTGCAGCGGTAGCGACGCACCTGCCTCCGGGTCGCGGAGGGTAGAGCCCCGCCGCAGCCCCAGGTAACGCCGGGCCTCGACTCTGCGCCGAGCGCCCCAGGCGCGGGGCCAACGAGCACACAGCGACAGGGGGCGGTCGCGGGCTGGCAGAGTAGCGCAGGGGCTTCCAGCGAGGCTCTGAGCGCGCCCGCCCTGCAGGACCTCGCTTGCCCCCGGTCCGGGAGCCGGACCTGCGCCGATCCAAGTAGTGCCTGCCTTCGGGGGAGCCCCCCGGTACCACAAGTCCCAGAGTGCTCCTCGCCCCGACTGCAGCAGAGACCCTCTGTGCCCGCCGGGGTCCGGGAAATGACCCCTGCACCCCGAAGCCGTCGGTGCTGCACTCAGGCCGACTGAATGGCCAGAGGTCTAGAGAGGGTCCGTGAGTTGTCCAAGGTCACACAACACCGTTGCCTGAGGCCCCTAGGTCGGAGTCGAGCTGGTGGCGATGGCGAAGGGAGACCCTTAAGGCGGAGGGGGAATGGGGCATTTATTTGGACTCATCTCCCTGCATCTGCTTGGCCTCGCCCTCCTGCGGGCCCCAGTGTTCATCTGCGAACACTGTGGGCACAGTGCCTGCTCCCTGTGTACACCATGGGCTCCAGGGGTGTGGGCTGCGCGGAGGTGGGGATGTGAATGGGAAAGGGGCGTCCCACCACCCAGGCGAGCGAGGCTCCCACACCCAGGTGCATGCAGAGTGCTCCTCCCCCCTGCACATGCACCTGCAGGTGCACACTTCCTCAAGGTCACGGAGCAGGCTGGCTTCCGCGGCTCTGTGACCATCCCTGTAGTCCTGTTCCCCTGCAGCCTGCGGGGGACCGACGAGCCGTGCGCTTGCAAAGTGCTCATCTGTCACTCGTGTTCCTGTTGTCGGCGACTTTACAGATGAGAGACGGAGGTGGACAGAAGCCACCTAACTTACCCGAGGTCTCAGAACTGACCCCCAGGCCTGCAAGACCTCGGCAGGTGCCTGCCTCCCACCTCCCTCGTGCACAAATGCATTCAGCCCCCCTCCCCGCCCCCGCCCCGTGGGAGCTAGAGTATGGGACTTGGGTGTGTGTGTGTCCGGCCGCCCTGGTGTGTGAACTCCACGGTATCAGCCTGTGGCCCCTGGGCTACTTCAGTCTCCGTCCTGGGCCCTGCCTGTTTGGAGGAGGGTTTGAGGGACCGTGCAAAAAGGGCTGGTGCCTGCAGACCCCGACAGAGGCAAGGAGGCAGCCAGCTGGGCTCCCGAGCAGGCAGGAACTGGGGCTGGGCAGGGCCCCAGCAGGAAGCCGGGACCACACCCTCCTCTTCCTGTCTCAGCCTGTCCAAGTCCCTCCCATCTGCAGAGGCGGCGGGCTGGCGGGAGGAAGCTGGAATGTAGGATCCAGTGTGTTTTGAACTTGGGAGGACAGGATCTCACTCTCGCTCCGGCATTCTGTGACCTGGAGCTATCTCCCTGCGTCTCCTCTTGGGAAAGGGGGGGACATCTGTCCCTTAGATTCTTGAGCAGCCTCAGTAGCCAGCCTCCCCCCCCCCCTGCTGGCATTTGCATGAACCAAACAAGAGTGGGGTCCCAGGTTTGCCCCTCCGTGTGACACTGGGGGAATGGGATCACTTCCGGTCTCAGTTTCTTCACCTGGGAAGTGGGGCGGACACTGGCCTGGAGCTCATAGGTCCTCGTTAGAAGACCCTCTCGGGAAGCGGCTGCCTGGACCCTTAAATGCTTGTCTCTACAGGTGCTCACAGCAGAGCCTGGGACACAGGTGGGCTACCTCTTCCTCTGCCCACCAGGCCACACTTCTGTGGTGTCTGGTGAGGGAAGCAACTTCCTAACCATTTTCTGTCCAAAGACCGAAGGAGCCAGGGGTGTGATGCAAATGAGCCCCATGGCAGGTGTGCAGGCCACTTCCCCACGCTGGGGTTCCAAAGTGAAGGATTTCACAGAGATGGCCACGTTTCTGGGAAATCTGGTCAAGTTGTGCCGCTCTCCCCAATGCCTTCTCTACTCGCTTCAAGGAGTTTTTGCAAGTGTCTAGGAATACTGCACACCTGGCCTGGAGCCCTGGGGAGGACCTCCCACACCCCCACCCCACAGACGGGGGGGGGGGGGGGGGGGGGGCTTCTTGGGGCCAGGCCCAGGGTGGAGGAAGTAAGTAAATGAGGGTCATGCAGGAGGGGGAGGTTGGCATGGCTGGGATTTCCCGGCCCAGTAGGGTCAGGGGCAAACCCAGAGCCCGCCCCTGGGCATCCACCCAAGAGGCAGGCCCTGTTAGGAGCAGGCAGAAGCTGACACATGGAGAGGGTTTCTGATCTGCTGTCCCAAGCCCACAGCTCCGGGAGCCCCAGAGGGAGGGGCTGACTTTGATCTCGCCCCACAGCTTGAGCAGAAGTTGGCCAGAGGTGAGTAGTGAGTGTTGAGGACACGTTAGGCGGAGAGAATGGCCTCCAAGCTCGTGGCTGGGTGGCTACAGGGGGAGGGTTGAGCTGTTCCTGCTCTGTGGCCTCCAGCACTGGCTTCAACCACCCTTCTGAGGCCCCAGCCAGCCTCAAATCCCTGTCTGTTAAATGAGGCTGAGCCTAACTCTTCGAGCAGTGCCTTCTGGGAAGGCCAGACACCGGGTCACTCAGTGCTGACTCGCCTCGGGCGGGAGGGGATTGTTGAGTGAGACACTCCGATTGTGACAGGGCTGTGGGCACTTTAAATGGCAGGAGCCGAAGGCTGGGGTGCACCTGGCCCTGTGTTCAGAGGTGGAGGAGTTTCCTACAAGCTGGAGACGTCACGAGAAGCTTTCTGTAAGAGGTGAGAGGCAGCAGAGCCCCCGGAAGGCGGAAAAGGAGAGGACTGGGAGGGAGGAGGAGGTGGCCAGCACAGCCTGGCCAAGCGCAGGAAGGGGGCAGGTGGCAGAGGCCCTGGGGAGGACCCATGGCTAGGAAGGTGGGGAGCCCCAAAACTGTGGCCAGGGACAGCTTCGTAACTGGGGTCCCCGAGGCGAGGCTGGGCTTGGCACCTGGCTGTGTGCCGGAGCCACACTAGGCCCCCTCCCCAAGAGGCAGGCAGGGGTGGGCTTAACAGATGCAGTGTGGGGAGGGTTTTCTAAATAGTCTCAGGTGATGGGGGAAAGATACAAGAATACTTCAAAGCATCCATGGAAGAGTCACATTAGAACATTAATTTTGGTAGAAGTTTTTGAAATCCGCTTGTAGTTTTTCTCATCCTGTGCATTTTCTGTGAACTTTTTGGAGACCCCTCCTTAAAGGTTGGAAGAGACGGGGGTGGGGGGGGGTGAGTTGATGGTAAGGAGCCAGGTAGAGAGGATGTTGCCTTGAAAAGCCCCCTCATGCTCCTGTGCGATAGTTTGATCAGTGGTGGATGGAGCGGCCCTGCATCATGAACTTGACCTTGCCCAGAGGTCTGCAGGTGTCTCCTAATTACCTCTCCACCCCTGTGCTGCTGGCTGCCATAGTCGCTGGTGGGCACTGTGATAGCAGGGCTGCCCGGCAGACTTTCCTGTGGATACTTTTCCAGGAGGGGGATTTCTGACTCAGGGAACAGAAGCCTATGGCATAAAACACTTAAAAGGTCTCTAGTCGTTTTCTTCACAGTTTTTGGCAAGTTCTACTGTAAAGCGTTAGTTCTTAAGGCAGTGCAAGCAATCACATATATATGTGTTCTTTCTGCCCCAAGGACGACTGTTCAGCAGTGTCCAGGATGCAGTGTGAGGCTGCCCCATGTATCCTATTTTTAGAAGCTGATACCTGGTGTCAGTTTTTCTTTTATTTCAAAGGCACACAGATCTTGCATCTCCCCAACTGCCCGCAACAGCCAGGGCTGGGCACGAGGAGCTCAACCTGAGTCTCTCACGTGATTGGCGGGGAGCCAGGTCCTTGACTCTGAGGGTGCAAGTGAGCAGGAGGCTTTGCTGGACACCGCAGAGCCGCGACTCCCACCAGGCATTCTGATCCGGGGTGGGGACTGTCCCAAGCGGGGGCTTACCCGCTGTGCCAGACTCCTGCCTCTTCCATTTTTACCGTCGCTGTTTGGGATTAAGAAATGCACCCAGACCCAGCACTGCCCCACAGCCTTAACCGAAGCTAACATTTTGCTCTGTCACCTCGCGTGCAGGCAGCCCGTGGCCGTGCAGCGCCAGCTGGCTTCCAGGTGTTAATGACACGGATGCACGCCCCATTCTTTTTCAGGCCCTCCCACCCCCCCAAGCTCTTGACTATTTGAGGCTTTACCGATTTTTGCTTCTAAGCCCTGCGGAGCTAATACCCCCACTCTGGGTGTTTCTCCCCGGGAAAAGAGAAGGCTTGGGTTCACATTCCTGCGCCACCGTACTGTACTTCCCAACTGAGTGACCTCCCTCCCTCCGCCTGTAAATGGGCTGTGGTACTCCCTCCTCCCTGTAACTGCAGAGAGGCGTAGAAAACTAAACTATAGGAGCCGCACTGGGCAGAGCTCCCGCAGGGACCCCGACGCGAGCAGCCGGAGCGGTTTAGCCTGAAACTACATTTTGTTCCCCGCCCCTTCCCCCCCCATCCCGGCCACGCTGGGGGCGGGGCCGTTAGCTGCCTCTGTGACGTCAGCGCGCGCAGGGCCAATCCCTCGGCCCAGCAGACGTTAGCTCGTTTGCATAGGTCGCCCGCCATTGGTCTGCCAGGCGACCCAAGCCGTCTCCGCTTTTTAAAGACGCCGCGTATTATAAACAAGGAGATGTGGGGCTGTCGGGCCATGATATCATCGTGGTGCCGCAGCTCTTGGAGGTGACGTCATCTCCAGGAAGCTCGCTGGCCCAGGGCTGTTAGGGTCCTCCTAACCACTCAGGCCGGCTCAAGGCGGTCTCTGCCTCTGTCGGAGGTCAGGCTCGTTGCAGCTCAGTGTCTCGGCGCTCCGTCCCCGAGGAGGGGACCATGACACAGTAAGTCTGGCCTGCGGCTCTGCCAGTGGTACCCATTTCTCCCGCAGAAAACCTGAGCCTCGGATGCGTGAACAGTTTTCGAGTGCGCGTAGCGAGTTCGACTTACAGCTGATTGCTCTTTGCCACCCTAGGGTCTACATCTTTGTCAGGCTATGTGGCCCCGCCCCTTGCCTTTCACTATGGCTGCGGTCTCTTTAAGTGCGAAGGGGGGGCGAGGAGGAGGTTTAAAAATTTTTTTGTCAAGATGGCGGCCCTCAAGTCACGTGCCCCGCCGCGGAGCCTGATTGGCTCTCGGGGCCTCCGCGGGGCGGAGCTCTCGGGGCGGGGCGGGGCGGCCGCGGGCTCGCCTCCGGCTACTGTTTGCCGGAGCCTCCCGGCGCGCCCCCGCGAGCCCCCCTCCCGCTCGGCGCGCGACCCTGCCGCTTCGAATGTTGTGAATCAAATGTGGGATTTGTTACATTCCGCCGCCGCCGCGGACAGTTCTTAAAGGGCCAGCCGCCGGCAGCCGCACCAGCAAGCCGCGTCCTGCGCCGCCTCCCGCTCCCCGAGGGCCTGGGCCGAGAGAGACTGACCGCGCGTGGGCCTCGCGAGGCAGACGCCGTCGGGCGGACAACAAAGAGAGAGGGCCCCGGAAGGAGCCGGGCTGCCCCCGGACAGGGGGTGGGGTGGGGAGCACATTGTTCCGCAGGGCGGGGGCTCTTAAAGGGTCCAGGCCGCCGCCCCCTCGCCCCCCGGCCCGGCTTGGCCATCCTAGACCGGGAACAAAGGAGTCAACGTGTGGCCGGGCGGCCGAAGGTGAGTCGGGGCCGGGGCCCCTAAGTCCTCATTCCCGCACCCTTGAAACTCCCCTGGGAATGGGGACCGTGACCTAACTGGCTCCGCAGGGGTTAATCAGAGGCGGTCTGGACTATGGGCGGCGAGACCCCTGGGACCCGGAGCCCCCTCCAGTGCCCCCCAAGGCCGGGTCGGGTCTCCCCTCCAGAGGCTGAGGGCTGCGGTTGGAGAGGAAGGAGCCGCCCCCTCCCCCTGCGGCCGCCACTTCCTTTGTTGTTGCTTTTGTCTCACGCCGAGCACATGGTCCGGGATCCTCGGCTCTTAAAGTCACAGCGCTCCGGCCCCAGCGCCGCAGTCTGGCCTCCCGCCCCGGTGTTCCTCCCAGCGCGGCACAAAAGGGTGGGAGGGGGACGCGGGAGCGGCTCTCGGGGGCTGCGGGCCGAGGCTCGGGCCCCCGTCCCCCGGAGGGATGGCCGGGGAGGCTTCCCTGAGCCTCGCAGCCTGCGTCTGGCCCGCGCCGTGCAGAGCTGTGCCCTTTGGGAACCGTGCGTTCCTCCCCCGCCAGTGGGACCATCTGGTTTCTTGCCTCTGGTGTCTTCTGGCTTTATTGGGGTGCTCTGGGACGAGCGACCTCCACCCCCATTTCACAGTCGTGGCAACTGAGGCTCAGCGAAGGCAGGGATTTCCTTGGCCAAGGTCACGCAGGGAATCTGGACTGGCTGGGAGGGGAGGGGTCGGGGGTCCCAATATCTGGGCACCATGCACGGGGGGGGGGGGGGGCTTCCCCAAGGGGGTTTGCTCCTGCTGGGGGGGTCTGTCCCAAAGGGAGTGCCTCTGCTTCCTGGGGTCCCCAGGCCCAGAGCAAGGCAGGGGCTCGCTCCCCAAGCCAGGGTCAGGGTAGCTGCTTGAAGCGCTGGCCTGGGGAGGAGAGAGAACTCTGTAAAGTGCAGTGCCTACCTCGGACAAGATGGAACTTAGTGAAGGGACCCTCATTTATGCCGACCCATTACACAGACCCACCTACCCCGACCTGCTGGCGAGCAGCGACCGAGCAGGTGTAGAAAGGGCGGCCACATGGCCCGTGTTACTGCTGGACCTCCAGCGGGGTGCTGGCTTCACCGGGGCCTCGCTCGCTTCTCTCCACGCCAGAGCTAAGCACAAGGCGCCTTGGAAGAGAATGCCCTCTCTCCCTCTAAGGCCTGGGACAGGGTTGAGCTGCTGATCCCGGAGATGCAGAGTCTGGACCTGGGGTTCTGTGGCCTAGGGCAAGTTACTTTCTCTGTCTGGGCCTCAGTTTTTTCCGCTGTGAAGTGGGTGTGTCCTCTGTGCCAGGTAGGACCAGCAGTCCCTTGCTGCCTCCTGCAGAGCTTCAAACCGTGCCTGTTTCAGTTTGGGGGGTGGGGGTCCACGTATGGGATTTTCTCCTAATGATCCTTCCTACCCTGTCTGAGTTGGACCCCCTTGCGTTGGAGCGGTCCTCGCTCATGCTTGGGAGATGGTTTTTAGCTGTTCCCATCTTACAGCTGAGGAAGCTGAGGCTCAGAGAGGGGAAGCCAGGGCCCAAGGTCTGCAGCTTAGACTCTGACCAGGAGTTCAGGTCTCATTGCGGGACTGCGAGGGTTGGCGCTGTCTCCTTGGGCACCGTCAGCGCAGCAGCAGGAGGAGTGGATGATGCCTTCGTGGGGCTGCTACAGAGCAGCTTCCCAAGGTCCTGGGCCTCTGTGGCTCAGTACCCTGAGCTTGGCACAAGAGGACCGGTTGCAGCCACTGCCCACTGGCTCTATTTGTGGATTCTTTTTTTTTTAAGATTTATTTTTTTATTTATTTGAAAGAGAGAGGTAGAGACAGAGAGAAAGAGAGAGAGAGGTCTTCCATCTGCTGGTTCACTCCCCAGATGGCCGCAGCAGCCAGAACTGTGCGATCCAAAGCCAAGAGCTTCTTCAGGGTCTCCCACGTGGGTGCAGGGACCCAAGGACTTGGGCCATCCTCCACTGCTTTCCCAGGCCATAGCAGAGAGCTGGATCGGAAGAGGAGCAGCTGGGACTAGAACCAGTGCCCATATGAGATGCTGGCACTTCAGGCCAGTGCATTAACCCCCTGTGCCATAGCGCCGGCCCTTTATGGGTTCTTTTTTTTTTTTTTTTTTTTGTGACAGGCAGAGTGGACAGTGAGAGAGACAGAGAGAAAGGTCTTCCTTTGCCGATGGTTCACTCTCCAATGGCTGCCGCGGATGGCGCGCTGCGGCCGGCGCACTGCGCTCATCTGATGGCAGGAGCCAGGTGCTAGGTGCTTTTCCCTGGTCTCCCATGGGGTGCAGGGCCCAAGCACTTGGGCCATCCTCCACTGCACTCCCGGGCCACAGCAGAGGGCTGGCCTGGAAGAGGGGCAACCGGGACAGAATCCGGCGCCCCGACCGGGACTAGAACCCGGTTTGCCGGCGCCGCAAGGCGGAGGATTAGCCTGTTGAGCCACGGCGCCGGCCCTTTTTTTTTTTTTTTTAAAGATGTATTCATGTATTTGAAGGTGGAGGCAGAGAGAGAGAGAGGTCTTCTATTCAGTGGTTCACTCTCCAAATGGCTTCAACAGTTGGAGCTGGGCCGATCAGGAGCCAGGAGCTTCTTCCGGGTCTCCCACATGGGTGCTGGGGCCCAAGGACTTGGGCCATCTTCTACTGCTTTCCCAGGCCACAGCAGAGAGCTAGATCAGAGGTGGAGCAGCCAGGACTCGAACCGGTGCCCATAGGGGAGGGCTGCCCGCACTGCAGGCGGTGGCTTTACCCGCTACGCCACAGCACCGGCCCCCATTCATGGATTCTTTACGGTCAGACTGCTGGGTCATACCCCAGCACACATAATTCTAGCTGGCTGGCCGCGAACCAGACTCAGCTGGTGAATTAGGTCTGGGGGCTGTGAGGAGCCCTGCAGTGGGCTCTGGGGGATGTGTCCTGGCCCTGATTGTTACTGATTTCTCATCACCCCTCTCCGGGCTCCCCAGGCCTCTGAGCTAGGGCAGAGGTTCCCAAACCGAGCTGCACCTCAGAAGCTCTGGGGGACCTGGAGGAAAATCTTCATTGCCCTTGTTCCCCAGCACTGCAATAAGATTCTGACCCGGAAGCACTGGGTGGGCGGGGCAGTCTTCACTGTCACTTATTTGGGGCTTTCTTCTGGGTCTCCATGGCCCTTGTTTGCTTAGCTGAGTTGTGAGCAGGCATCTGGGGCTGTGTGAACACACGTGTGGAAGGATGTGTGCCTGGCCCGTGCTACAAAGCCCTGGTCACTGGTGGTGGGCGGGCACAGCACAGACCTGCAGGGAGCAGAAGCCCAGGGGGACCGGGTTTTGTTTCCCTTCCTTCATGATCTCCTATAATTTAATCACGGGCACTGGCTTGTTGCTGCTGCCAGACTGAGGCCTTGGACTTGTGTGGTCGGTCTCCTTCTGCACTTGGAGTTGCAGGAGGCCCTACCCTGTGCAAGAGGCAAGCTGGGCCCTGGCCCCCTGCTGAGGGCCGGTGAGCAGGAGTGGGTTGGGCTTGTGCACTTCCTGGCTGCTTGGCCCTGACCGGGCACAGTTCTAGAAAATGGAGAAGATCCTCCGTGCAGGCTTCGTTTTGAGAATTCGGGTTGGAGCCACAGAGGACACAGCTCTTACCGAGGTAGCCGGGAGAGGTGCTGAGCTGCCCCCTGTCACTGGCTCTCTGGCTGTGTCATTTAAAGTTGGGTATCAAGGCTGCGTAGGAATTTGGTTAGATGCAGAAGGGGTGGAGGGGGCCTCCCTGTGAAGGAACACCAAAGACTGGGCCTGTTTGTTGTACCCTTCCGTTGTGTCGGGCCTGGCGGCTTCCAGAGTTTTCCAGGCTGGGGCTGAGCCGGGTCCCCCGCTTCCCTCACCTGGACCTGCAGCTCTGACCCAAGGGAGGAGCCCCAGCCCACGGCTGCTCCACTTCCTCGCTCAGGTTCTTGCTTCCCTTTCTTGCGCACGTCCCACCTCCCACTCTGGGAGCCGTGTCGGGCCTGGCTGCACACCAGAGCCAGCAGGCTGCCTGGTCCCCTCCTCACCCCCCGCGAGGCCTCGGGCGGGCCCTCCTCTGCCTGGGCTGCAGGGTGCAGGGGGAGGCTGGCAGCCAGTCTGCCTCCCTTGAGCAAGCTTCTCTTCTGAGCCTCGGTTTTCTCCTCTGTAAAATGGGCTGACAAGACCTTCCTTGGGCAGTAGATCAAGTCCCATGTGGGTAGGCACTGTGGGAACAGGTTAGTGAAAGAACATATGTGCTGGTCTGGTCTTGGAGAGGAAGCCCCGAAGGCAGGAACCTGGTCAGACCCTCCTGGCCGGCAGCGGGGGGGGGGGGGGGGGGGGGGGCTGTTAGAAGTAGCAGCTCCTGTGGCAGCCAAGGGGAAGGAGGCAGCTGGGACTCAGAGATGACTCGATCCCATTTCACAGAGCCAGCAGTCGAGGCCTGGCCCAGCCTGGCCCTGTTCTGACAGCACCAAGAGTGCACCCGTGGGCGCTCGCTCCTCCTCCCCAACCCCCTAAGCTGGGGTGGGGGAGGGTCCTCTGAGCCTCAGTCTCCTTGTTTACTTGCCTCCTAGGGTTGTGAGCCCCGGCCCAGCCCCTCCACCCCCGTATCCCCCTGATGCGACCATGGGCACTGGCAGTGACTAGGTGGCCACCCTCTGCCCCTGTGGGTCAGCGGCGCGTCTCTGCAGGACCCAGCAGCGCTCCAGGCCAGCTCTGGGCAAGGTAGGAAGGGGCCTCCCCAGTGGGGGGGTCATGACCCTGGCTTCTCTCCCTGCTCCCACAATGAGTGGCTCCCTCTCCGTCCTACCGGGGCCTCCTCTCTGGTGCAGCCCCGGCCGCGAGGGCCCCCTGGCCAGCCAGCCTGCCCAGGATGAGCGCTTCCCCTCCCAGCAGCCGCTGCCCCGACCACCACACCTCCCTGTAGCGGAGCGCCGAGCCTCGGCTCCTGCCGGCGGGAGCCCCCGGATGCTGCACCCGGCCACCCAGCAGAGCCCGTTCATGGTGGATCTCCACGAGCAGGTGAGCAGAGCCCCCCGCAGCACCCTGCGGGGTCGCTTAGCCCTGGTGTCCAGGTAACGCCCCCTCCCCGAGTCCTGGAGGGGTCTGGCTGCAGTGGGTCCTGGGGCAGGGGGTGGCCCTGGGCTTTGGTGGAGGGCAGGGAGGGAGGGGTTGGGCCTGCCGTGACCTTTTTCTCCTGTAGGTAGACCTCGTGTGGGCCAGATGTCCTTCCCACAGCTCCCTGGCTCTATCTACCCGCAGGTGCACCAGGGACCCGTCCCTCTGTCCTACACGGTCACCACAGTGACCACCCAAGGCCTCCCCTTGCCTGCAGGCCACCACATCCCTGGCTGCAGCGCCCAGCAGCTCCCAGCATGCTCCGTGATGTTCAGCGGGCAGCACTACCCCCTCTGCTGCCTCCCGCCCCCAGTGAGTGCGTGCGTGCGTGCGTGCCCCCTCCTCCCCGGGCACAGGGCAAGCCTGGAGCAGAGCTCATGGTGCCCACCCGTGCTGTGTCCCAGGGTCCACCTAGCCTCCAAGCTTAGGCCTCAGGAACCCGACCTGACACTGAATAGAGGCTGCCAGCCCCCCTGGGTGGCCGAGGGCGGAGCTGGGACCTGGGACCTGGGCTGGCCCCACCCAGAGCCCAGAGGAGCACTGGCCAGCCCCACCCCCTCTCTCGGCAGCTGATCCAGGCATGCACCATGCAGCAGCTCCCGGTGCCCTACCAGGCCTACCCCCACCTCATCTCCAGTGAGCACTACATCCTGCACCCTCCGCCGCCAGCCCCGCCCCCCCAGCCCGCCCACATGGCGCCTCTGGGGCAGTTCGTGTCGCTGCAGACCCAGCACCCGCGTTTGGTGAGTCTGGGGATGGATGCGAGCTAGAAGGGGCCAGAATGGGGGGCAGGGGCCGTGGTGACTTCACTTGTCACTGCCTGTGGCTGACCTGTCCCCCCGTCCTACCCCACCCCACCCCCCGCTTCAGCCCCTCCAGCGGCTCGACAACGACGTGGACCTGCGGGGGGACCAGCACCCTCTGGGGAGCTTCACCTATTCCACCTCTGCCCCTGGCCCAGCCCTGTCTCCCTCGGTGCCCCTGCACTACCTGCCCCATGACCCACTGCATCAGGAGCTGTCCTTCGGGGTGGTGAGTGCCGCCCCTCCCCCACCCCACCCCCAGGCTCTAGGGTTCCCCGGGGAGCAGGCCCGCTGGGCTGACCCGCACCCGGCCCCCTTCTCCCAGCCGTACTCCCACGTGATGCCGCGGAGACTGAGCACCCAGAGATACCGCCTGCAACAGCCGTTGCCCCCGCCGCCGCCCCCACCACCGCCCCCGCCACCTTACTACCCCAGCTTCCTGCCCTACTTCCTGTAAGTACCCACACGTCTGCCCCGGAGCTCGATGCCCTGTGCTCCCCCGGGGCTGCCTTCGCTTAGACCCAAACAGGGCCCCAGACACAAGCATGGGGTGGGAGTGGGGGGCCCTACCCTGCCCCTCAACATCCGGGCAGAACCACCAGGGTCCCAGCATGACCTGGGCTGAGCTGGGCTGGAAGCGGGAGACCCAGCTCCGTACACCCCACCCTGCTGACCTTGACCCTGGAACCTGGTCCCCGTCTCTAGCTCGATGCTGCCAATGTCGCCCACGGCGATGGGGCCCTCCATCAGTCTGGATCTGGACGTGGATGATGTGGAGATGGAGAACTATGAGGTGGCACGCGGGCCCTGGCGGGGTGGGGAGGTGGGGGGTGGGAGCCCTCCAGCTGCTGACCCTCCCCTCCCCTCCCACCCACATCCAGGCTCTCCTGAACCTGGCCGAGCGGCTGGGAGATGCCAAGCCCCGAGGCCTCACCAAAGGTGACATTGAGCAGCTCCCATCGTACCGCTTCAACCCCGACAGCCATCAGTCAGAGCAGACCCTGTGAGTGCCTGCCCCCCATCCCCCCTCCGCCCCGTCCTCCCGGCCCTGAGCGCCCCTCCCCCATCAGCGCACAGCCACCCTCTGTGTCCCTCGCAGGTGCGTGGTCTGCTTCAGTGACTTCGAGGCCCGGCAGCTGCTACGCGTCCTGCCATGCAGCCACGAGTTCCACACCAAGTGTGTCGACAAGTGGTTGAAGGTGAAGCTGCCCCCCCACTCCTGCTCCCCGGGTGTTCCTCCTGGGAGGAGGCGGGGAGGGCAGGCCTGGAGGGGACAGGGGGGGGCCAAGTGCCCACCAGGCAGCCACGCAGACCCGGGTGGGCTGAGGGACAGGGGAGTGCGCGAGGACTGACGTGCCCGCTGCCCCCTGCCCCCTGCCCCCAGGCCAACAGGACATGTCCCATCTGCCGGGCCGATGCCTCCGAGGTGCCCAGGGAGTCCGAGTGAGGCCCCGCAGCCGCCCACGAGAACCCTGCCTGAAGCTCTGGAAACTCTGGGGGTGGGGGGAGACCCAGGGAAGGCGGGGCGGCGGTGGCGGAGGCCTGCCCCGTCTGTCCCACCTGCATCTCCAGAGCTGGTGCCAGGGTCCGCCCCCTGAGAAGCCCCTGCAATAAGGCCCTGCGTTTGCCAAGCTCCAAAGAGTCCTCCCCATCTGCCTGCCTGTGTGCCCACCGCGGGCTGCCGGAGTGTTCCTCACTGTCTGCCCTCGGGGTCCTGCTTCGTCCTGCTGGCCCTGGGAGCGGAGGGGACCCTTCCCCCAGTGTGGCTGGTGGAGACCCTGGCCCCAGGATGGGCAAAAGCTAGGGGGGAAAGCGCCCTGTCCTGGGTCACATGGTCTCTTGCACTGTATAGTGGATGTCACATTGCCAGGTTAGCGGCCAGGCTGTGGCTTGAGGCCATGTCCTGAGCCCCAGGGCTGAGTCGTCAGCCCTGACCCCTGCCCACCCCCCCGGACTCGGGCAGCCCACTCCCACTGGACTGCTGTGGGTGGGGCTGGCTTCTGGGGCCCCTGCCCCAAGCACAACATTCCAGCCTTACCTCCAGGCTGGAGGGCGCCCCGGGCTGGGCACCTGTCTGCCCAGGGTGGGGGCCTGGGCTGGGAGGGGGAGAGAGAGCCCTGTGTTCCTGGGGCGCCCCCTGCCGGTGGCACGCCTGATCTCCCCTCTTCTGTTTTGCATGAACGTGAGGAGCTGCCGTTTTTGTTATGCATTCGGCCCAAACTCGCTTGTAGGAACTGGGGGTTGTGGTATTTCAGACCGTGCTTTGCTTTTGGTTTCGGGTGGGGTGTGTGTGTGTGTGTGTAGGGACCAACCAGAGCCTAGCCCCCACCCCCTCCCCTGTGCATGCGCGCGTGTGCTGCTGGGGCCGGGTGTTGTGGCTGGCGGTGGGGCAGGGTTAGGGGGAGGTCTGTGCTCAGCTGATAACTGCCAATGCACTGCACTGCGCTCGTCCCTCGAGCCCACCGGGACCACCGCTTTTAAGGGCATTTCTCCCTCCAGCCAGGGCCCATCTCCCACCCGCCTGGACCAGTCTCCTCCAGGGGCTCCCAGGAGGATGGGGGCCAGGGAGGGTCTGGAGGAGGCCCCCTCTCTTCTCTTAAGGGTCTGGCTGAGCTCCCCACCTCCCCCCTCCCCCCCAGCCCCATCGCTTTCCTTTCCTACCTGTAACTGGGGTTGCTGCCCCGAACGAACGAACTGCGTGTGGGGCCGGCACATCCTAGCAGGTGGCTCCTGGCGCCTGCTGCCTCAGGGATGCTCCAACCACCCTCGTTCTCCCCCCAGCAGCGGCCCTGGCCCCGCCCCCACCACCCCTCCCCTCCAGCCCAGCCCCACCCCCACGGAGAACCCAAAGTCTTACTGTATATATAACTCCAGGTGATGTTTCTATATTTATAGCAGTGTTTTACACAGACAACCGCCCTCTCCAGCCCCCTTCCCCTTCCCCACCCCAACAAAAGGTTTTCAAAACCCTTGCGGTTCCTGGGGGCAGGCGGAGACAGGCTGCAGTGGCCATGGCGTGAGCGGCTGGCTGCTGGGGGGGAGACACAACATTTAAACAAAACGAAAATCATCATTTAAAAAAACAAGATTTATAAAACAATTATTTAGGACGTTTGTGATTTGCCAACCTTGCTGTAG
This sequence comes from Sylvilagus floridanus, assembly GCA_949820135.1. Lineage (NCBI taxonomy): Eukaryota > Metazoa > Chordata > Mammalia > Lagomorpha > Leporidae > Sylvilagus > Sylvilagus floridanus. Next base: position 72,099,125 of record OX463233.1, on the reverse strand, counting down.
ATGCCGCGTTAGCAATGATTTCCTGTGGTGAGGGCTTGTCACTGTTTACTCTTTGATTTACCAACTCCTGGCCTAGGCGTGACAGCGGGCCCCTCCCCCCAGCCCTGGCTCGGCCCAGCGCCTGTGTTCTGTGCTAGAAAGGTTTTATATCGTTACATATATAGATATAAAAATATATGTAATTTGGGGGGCCCTGTTCCTTGCACATTTACAGTTACCTCATTTTTCCCATGTATGTATTTGAGAAAATGCTAATATATAGAGAAAAAATGGTTCTTAAAGCTTAAATGTGTGGTTTTTTCCATTCCATTGGATTCACGTTGGTTTGTAGCATTTAACATAACTAGTCTGTTGTATTATATATGTGTATACTGATTGAAATTTTTAACAGATTTGTACTTTTTTTAAAATGAAAGTTGCTAGTTCTGCTTGACCAAGTAGTGCAATCATTATTTTTTTTAATATTGTTGCTGATTTCAGAGGGATATTCACTAATAAATGTATGATGTATACCGAGTATGGCCCAAGCTGCCTTTGGCTACCTGTGGTTTTTTGTTTTTTCCCCAGTGGGAAGCAGAAGGCCCGGAGAGGGATGAGGTGGGGCAGGAAAGATTGTTCTTGACGGGAGCCCGGGGCAATCAGCAAACCCTCCCAGCATCCTCTGCGCCAGCTCTCAGTGGCTATTAGCCTGGGATCCCTGCTGGCCGTGCAGTTCCTTGGCAAGCGACAAGCATCCCTGCCTGGCGTCCTGAGTGTGGTTCTCTCCCGACTTCAGCAGGGGATCAGGCAAGGCAAAGGGACTCAAGGTTAGGATTTTTTTTTTCCCGAGTGATAGAGGAGAAACAACTTCCATGCACTGCTTTACGCTTGTAACAGCTGGGGCTGGGCCAGGCTGAAGCCAGGGCACTCCCTCTGGGTCTCCCAGGAACCCATGTCCGGGAGCCATCATCCACTGCCTTCCCAGGCACCTCAGAAGGTACTGGATCGGAAGCAGAGGGAGCAGCCAGGGCGTCATCTCCTAGGGGAACACCACTTTTCCTAAACATTCCAGCTAGATTTCTGGGATGAAGTCTTGTTAGGACAACTTCGGTTGGGTGGCCAAACCTGAACCATCGGCTGCTCCTGGGGGCTAGAATGGCGTGATTAGCCAGGCCTGTGTTACACGGCACCCTCCCAGCCAGGGACCCTACCGAAACTCCATGGCGTTGACCTTTCCATGCCCAAGCCCAGTGGAGGATGAAGGGCCGCAGAGGCACCCAAGGGACCCAGTGGGCAACAGGATTGCATTGCTCTGGTGTCAGCCTGAGGAAACATTGGCTGAAGCTCATTTATTAGCATGACAAAGCAAAATTGGTCAGGCGGGAGCAGCGGCTGGGGTCAGGCGACCTCAGCTTGAGCTGGCGATGCTGCTAACCAGGGCCTGCGTCAGAACACGTCTCTCGGTCTTGGGATCCTCTGCAGATCAGGGCACAGGATCAGCTGAGCCCCCCGAGGTATGTTTCAGAGTACCCCTGGCGGCCATCACAGGGTTTGTGGCTTTTAAAGAGAGGGCTGCAGGTCAGATGAGTTTGCTGAACACCGTGCTGACAATGGGACTCCTGGCCTTGGCCGTGCTGCTGTGCTGGCAATCTCCAAGGGTGGATGTGGGGGGGGGGGGGGCAGCATTTTCAGGTAGGGCTCAAATTGCACGCTCAGGAGGATACTGGGAGTGGCCTAGATAGAGGGAGCCACTGAGGCCCCGGGACCGCGGAGGTCTGAGTTCTAAAAGCCGCCGCCGCCTGCAGTTCAGGCATCTGATATGGGTGCCGGTTCGAGACCCAGCTGCTCCTCTTCTGATCCAGTTCTCTGCTATGGCCTGGGAAAGCAGTAGAAGATGGCCCAAGTCCTTGGGCCCCTGCACCTACGTGGGAGACCTGGAGGAAGCTCCTGGCTCCTGGCTTGGGATTGGTGCAGTTCTGGCCGTTGTGGCCAATTGGGGAGTGAACCAGTGAAAGAAAATCTCTCTCTCTCTGCCTCTCCTTCTCTCTCTGTGTAACTCTGACTTTCAAGTAAATAAATACATCTTACAAAAAAAAAAAAAAAGCCCTTAATTTGTAAGCCATGCATCTGAAAAAAAAGTTACAGCTCAGATATATAAAGAACTCTCAAAACTAAACAAAAACATTTTACGAAAGGGGGGATTTCATGTACATACCAAGACATGTTCAACATCATTAGGAAAATGCAAATTTAACCACAATAAGATATTATTACACACATTAAAACAACTGAAAGTTTTAAAAAGTGATTTAAATTCTAAGAATGTAGAGAAACTGGATTTCTCATGTTTGTAGTCAGGAATGTAAAATGGTATATCCACTCTGGAATGCAGTGTAGAATAAAACTAAACATACTTTTTTTAATTTTTATTTTTGGTTCTAGGCTTCTTTTGTAAACCAGTGAATGGCAGGGTTCTTGTCTTCGCGCAAGAAAGAATTCAGGGGTGAGACAGAGTAGTGGAGAGTAAATAGCAAGGTTTATTAGAGAAGGGACATCCATAAGAACGGATGGGCACCTCTCCAGACAGAACCTGAGAGAGAGTGCCCAGTTGCTCGGACTGGGGGGGAAGAGTGAGGTTACATGGTTGAGTGGAGAGATTACACCTGGGCAGGCCAGGTGGGAGGCTCAGCAGAGAGGCAGAGGGCCGAGCGCGCCATCCGGTTGAGGCCGGGGGGTTTTAAGGAGATGGGTCTTTGTCTTCACACATCTCCTCCTGAAACAGAAAACTTTATGGGCCGGCACCTCGGCTCAATAGGTTAATCTATTAGTAGGTTAACCTGTGGCGCTGGCACACCGGGTTCTAGTCCTGGTCAGGGCGCCGGATTCTGTCCCGGTTGCCCCTCTTCCAGGCCAGCTCTCTGATGTGGCCCGGGAGTGCAGTGGAGGATGGCCCAAGTGCTTGGGCCCTGCACCCCATGGGAGACCGGGAGAAGACCTGGGTCCTGCCTTCAGGTCAGCACGGTGCGCTGGCCGCGGCGGCCATTGGGGGGTGAACCAATGGCAAAGGAAGACCTTTCTCTCTGTCTCTCTCTCTCTCTCTCTCTCTCTCTCACTGTCCACCCTGCCTGTCAAAAAAAAAAAAAAAAAAGACTTTTTGGATGTAAATAGAAAAACTCCTATCTGAGTTTTCTCCTGAAGCTATCAGACAGGAGGAAGCCTAGCTGGCCATGCTCTGAGTTTAGAGGAAGGGTGAGGAGGACCCCCTGGGGGAATCAGGATCCAGAGCAGGGTATTTGAAATGCAGATACTGGGCTGCATCTGGGAGATTGTGGAAGATTGTCAGGCAGAAGGGGCGGGGACCCCCACCTGGCAGGTTATAGGGTAGAAGGGGGCAGGGCAGGATGCGAATACTGGGCTGCCCCTGACACATTGTCAGGATGACTTTGAGATGCAGATGCATGTGCTGGACAGACATCTTCTCTTTAGTCCTTTGTTACACACACATAAGCTCATATCTGACTTCCTACCTAACATTCCCCCCTCAAGAGGGAATACCCAAAATTCTTTTTGGGATAATGGATGGTGTTCCGTTTTCTGTAGCTTCTTCAAAGCTGGCATGTGGGCATCGAGGAGGATTTGGGTATTTCCTGTTGCTATCTGTCTTATGGTGTGCAACAGTGGCCTTGGAAAGACTGTGCTGCTCGGTCCAGAGGGCTGCTCAGGTCGTCCAGTGGAATGAGCTGGAAGCCTTGTCTGACAGCCATTTGGAGTTGACAGCTTTTATTCTGTTAGAGACAAAATGAACAAGGGCATTAAAAACACACAGTCCAAAGAGAAGCAGCAACATTACAGAAGTTATTGGGCCAAGGAGAGGAAATAGCCAGATTTCCATGACCAGATGTCAGGCCAGAAATCCCAGCCCTGCTTGGCCTGGTCCTGGAGCTGTTTGTCTTTGTCCAGAAAAGTACGAATTTGGGTTTGTACCTGTCCAGTTTGATTGACCCAGAGACAACATTCCTCCTGGAACATGGCAGATACCTCCCAGAGCAGCAGTTAGCATGTCCAACAGTTCTTTCTTTCATAACCTTTTGTGACTTCCACACACCCTCTCCAACTTACTTGAAACATAAGCAGTTTAGGTGTGTTTTTTTTTTTTTTGTTAAGATTTATTTATTTGAAAGGCAGAGTTACAGAGGCGGGGGGAGGGGCAGAAAGAGAGAGAGAAAGGAAAAGAGACAGATCTTCCATCTGCTGGCTCATTTCCAAATGGCTGCAACAGTCAGGGCTGGGCCGGGCCAAAGCCAGGAACCACAAACTCCCTCCTGACCTCTGCTGTAGGTGGCAGGAACTGCTGCTTCCCAGGTGTAGTAGCAGGAAGCTGGGCTGGGAGTGGAGCAGCCAGGACTCAAAGCATGGCACGTGGGAGCTTCACCTGCTGTGCCATAAACGCCTACCCCAGGTCTGTGTCTTGACTGTGGTGTCATTTTGCGAGTCTCTCCATGTGATGAACTTGATAGAAACACACACACACATGGGTACACATAAACTGGGGGACATAAGACCTTTTCTGTAATATTTTTGAGTTCCCTCTGAATCTTAAAATTATTTCAAAATGAGTTTTAAGAAAACCATGAAAGGCCAGCATCATGGCTCACTTAGTTAATCCTCCGCCTGTGGCGTCGGCACCCTGGGTTCTAGTCCCGGTTGGGGCGCCGGATTCTGTCCCAGTTGCTCCTCTTCCAGTCCAGCTCTCTGCTGTGGCCTGGGAAGGCAGTGGAGGATGGCCCAAGTGTTTGGGCCCTGCACCGCATGGGAGACCAGGAGGAAGCACCTGGCTCCTGGCTTCAGATCGGCGCAGCGTGCCAGCTGTGGTAGCCATTTGAGAGGTGAACCAATGGAAGGAAGATCTCTCTCTCTCTCTCTCTCTCTCTCTCTCTCTCTCTCTCTCTGTCTCTCTCACTGTCTAACTCTGCCTGTCAAAAAAAAAAAAAGGAAAATTGTATAAGGATCCAACATTACAATGCAGGTTAAAATCCTACTGTCAGAGGAGGCGTTGGGGTTAAGCCACAGCCTGGGACGCCCGCATTCCAGACCTAGTCTCCTGCTTTGCTTCAGTCCAGCTTCCTGCTGATGCTGTACCCTGGGAGGCAGCAGGTGAAGGCTCAGGTACCTGGACCCTTGTCGCCCATGCGGGAGGCCCAGATGGGGTTCCAAGCTCCTGGCCCAGCCCTGGCTGTTGGGGAGTGAGCCAGCAGATGGGAGGGAAATTATTCTCTGTCTGTTTTCATCTGTCTGCCTCTCAGACAAATAAAAAATAATCGAATTTAAAAAGCCTAGACACTACAAAAGGGCAGTTTTGCTGCCACTGGCCTCAGGGCCTGGTGAGGGGCAGGCGTGCCTTTGTGCCAGGCAATTCACTCAACAAAACGGCCTGCGTGCTCCTCCCCTGCCAGGCACCGCTCTGGGCGGTGGGCACACCCAGCCAAGGGGCCACTGTCCTCCGGCTAGGAAGCCAGCCATCGAGGGACAGCAGAGCAGGTGTTTAAGACACCTGGAATCCCACAAGGACGGCGAGGGAAAGACCGGTGGGTGAGAAGGCCTAGGACCTGGCATATCCTGACCTGGGGCGGACAGGGGGTGACGCTGACGTCAGTGTGGCTGAATGGCGTCACTGAGCGCCTCAGGAAAGAAGAATTCCAAAGGGAGGGGGCAGAAGCTGCGGCACCCCAGGGGCCAGAGGGGCAGGGGGGCTCGGGGGCGGGGGCCAGGAAGGATGCTGGGGAGGGCGGGACCTGCCGGCTCTCATGAGCCCTGGGCCAGGGAGATGGTCCGCCCCCCCCCCCTTTTTTTTTTAAAGATTTATTTATTTGAAGGACAGAAAGGCAGAGTTAGAAAGAGGCAGAGAGAGACATCTTCCATCCACTGATTCATTCCCCAAATGGCCCCAACGTCTGAGGCTGGGCCAGGTAGAAGCCAGGAGCCTGGAACTCCATCTGGGTCTCCCACGTGGGTACAGGAGCCCAAGTATTTGGGCCATCCTCCGGTGCTTTCCCAGGTGCATTAGCAGGGAGCTGGATGGGAAGTGGAGCAGCCGGGACTTGAACAGGCACCCATATGGATGTCCGCATCACAGGTGTCAGCTTACGCCCCATGCCCCAAAGGCCATCTTCACTTGCCGCTGGGAGGGACTGATGCTCAGCAAAGCCTGGGGCTTCACCAGGCTAGGAAATGGGAAAACCCGGAGAGCTGTGTGGTCCCCACACCTGTGCCCTGCGTGTCACAGAAGCCACTTGGAGAGGGTTCCTGGGACCCTCCCAGCGTCGCTCACAACCTCCCAATCAATGCCCAGGAAGCGGAAGCCCCCCTCCCCCGTCCCGAGGGGACCCGGGCAGCCAGCAGCAACAGATTTTCCCATGGTTTTCCTTTGTCCTATTTTGGATGGGGAGACCAAGGCCAGGGCATCAGCCGAGTCGCAGCCTCCTCCGTCATTTCCGGAAAAGGTGGAGGAGGGCAAAGATGCGAATCTCTAGCTGTCTTTCCTTCCTTCTCCCTCCTGTGGGAGGGGATGGCAGCTGCCGAGGACTGGGTTCCGATCCACTCGCTTCCATCAGCACCCACCCTTCCAGCCCCCAGTGCGCACTGGGTGCTCTCCCCTCTGCTTGGAAGGCCGCACTCCCACGCGCACACATGCACATGCGCACACGCACACGCCGCGAGTGTCCCACTCGGGAACCCATCTGGAACACTGGGTGCCTCCCTGGGGTTCCCACTGAAGAAGCAGGAGCTCAGGGGAGAAGATGCAGGGTCCAGCTCGCAATGCCGACGAGCGGCAGAGCCGTCATTCAGCCCCGGGCTAGCCGCCCCTGCCCCTCCAGCCCTGGCATCGCACACCACTTGGTAAGCGCGCTCCTTCTCTGGCCTTTTCCTCCCCACGTGAGCTTCCCCTCCAATCACAGCCGCTCGCCTACAACACGGTGGTGTGCGCATGGCTGCTCCAGGTCTCCCGGGTCGCCTCTGCTTTGCTGCACCAGGGCTGTCACCTCTGACAGTTCCCAGGCCCTCGCAGAAGGGCGAGGACACGGTAGATGTATTTAGTAGGGTCTTTGTACTTTTATTTTTCTAGAGATTTATTTATTTATTGGAAAGGCAGAGTTACACAGAGAGAGAAAGAGACAGAGAGAGGTCTTCCATCCGCTGGTTCGCTCCCCAGCTGGCTGTACGAGCCAGAGCTGCATGGATCCGAAGCCAGGAGCCAGGACTTTTTTCTGGGTCTCCTGCGTGGGTGCAGGGGCCCAAGGACTTGGGCCATCTTCTGCTGCCTTCCCGACCGTAGCAGAGAGCTGGGTCAGAAGTGGAGCAGGTGGGACTCGAACCGGAGCCCATACGGGATGCTGGTACTGCAACCCATTATGGCACAGTGCAGGCCCCAACTTGATAATTTTGTGTGGCCCTCCAAGGATGTAATAAACGTCATAAATATCCAAAAGGTCACTGGCTGACAATGCTCCCACCCTGTAAGCCTCTCCTCTTCTCGAGTAGCAGTTGTGGTGGGATCCTGTTGATCTGCGACCACGGCCAGTGCATGGACCCTTCCAGGACTCTCAGAGCAAACAGTTGAGTCTTGAACCCAGTTTACAAAATCTGACCTCTGACCTGTAAGAACAGAGACATCGGGTCACTCACTGTGTCAGGTAGGGTCTGGGTTACGTCTGCATCTGGAAAGATCTTGTAGGAGACCCCTGGAAATGGCAATTAGGAGGTCACAGGTCAGGTCGGTGGGGATGAAGTTCCACTCCAGGTGCGTAAGGAGGAAGTGGGGGAGACGGGGCGGTGACTGGGGGGGGGGGCTGAGGTCTTCCACGGGAGGGGCCGTCAAACAGTTTAAGAGGGAAGACACCCGGGCGACTGCCGGGGGACATTGCCAGGCGCCGGTTGTCGGTAAGGGCTCTGGAGGTGGTGAGAGACGGGAGATGGAGCACGTTCGCACACTGCTGAGAGGGAAATACGTGACTTTTCTGGACTACATCTCGAAGATAACAAATATTGAAAACAATAAAAAGTTATCCTTTTTTTAACTCAGCAACTTTACTTCCAGAATTTTTTTCCCCTCCTGAGAAAATTAGCACAGGGGCCAGCACTGTGGCATAGTAGGGTAATTCTCCGCCTGCAGTGCCGGCATCCCATATGGGCACCAGTTTGAGTCCCAGCTGCTCCTCTTCCGATCCAGCTCTCTGCTATAGCCTGGGAAAACAGAGAAGATGGCCCAAGTCCTTGGGCCCCTGCACCCATGTGGGAGACCCTGAAGAAGCTCCTGGCTCCTGGCTTCTGATAGGTCCAGCTCCAGCCGTTGGGGACATTTGGGGGAGAGAACCAGCGGATGGAAGATTCTCTGCCTCTCCTCTCATCTCTGTGACTCTGCCTTTTAAATAAACAAATATATCTAAAAAAAACCCCACAAAACTACCAGAGATGTGCACAGTTAACCACAGGGATGTTTAGCAATCTGCTATTCAGAAAAGAAAAAGTTTAGCAACATCATAAATATCACGAGAATTTGGATCAATTTATGGTACATCCATTCAAGGAAATGGTGCGAGCCCTTTAAGAAGACACAAGAGACGGTGTGATATTGACATGGTGCAGTAGTCACATCATCCCACTTGGGCAGAAAATAAAAGCTTTTATATGCAATGAAAAGTCCAGGAAGTAATACATCAGAGGGGCCAGTGCTGTGGCATGGCGGGTAAAGATGCCGCCTGCGATGCCGGCATCCTACATGGGCGCCAGTGTGAGTCCTAGCTACTCCACTTTCGATCCAGCTCCCTGCTAATGAGCCTGGGAAAGCAGGGGGAAATGGCCCGAGTGTTTGTGCCCCTGCACCCACGAGGGAGACCTGGATGAAGCAGCTGGCTCCTGGCTTTGGCCCGGCTGAGCCCTGGTTGTTGCAGCCATCTGGGGAGAAGGTCGCGGATTCGGTTGCCAGCAGCTCAGGATCAAGTCGAATGAGCAAACGGCCTTGGTTTTGGCACCTGTCCCGTAGGACCACGCAGCAGAGGGGCAGGAGTGTTCATTTAACTGCAGAGCTCGCTTCTGTGGCCAAGATTTGTAGGAAAACGGGGGGCCTTGGCTTATGGTGGAATTTTCAAGGGAAAACCAGGTTTCAATTTAAGAAGAAACCTGGGAGTTTGGGGGCATCAGTTCAACAATGAAGAAGTGGGACAGCCAGGGAGGGCTGAGAGGCTCAGCACAGACAGGGACTGAGCCGCAGGCTGGACACAGTACACACTGGGGTCACAGTGGTATCGGGCACTTGTTTGCCAATGAACAAAGCCTCAACTTCCCCCTGGTCTTTTTCCCTCCTTCCCCTAACCACAGATGGGGTGACTCTTTGTGGTCAGCAGGAACAGCAGTGTTTACCAAATACCTACCATGCACTAGGTTGCAATTCATGTGACTTTTTTCAAGATTGATCTATTTATTTGAACGGCAGAGGGGGATGGAGGGAGGGAGGGAAGGAGAAAGAGAGAAAGAGAGAAAAAAAGAGAGAAAGAGAGAGAGAGACACTTCATCTGCTGGTTCACTCCGCAAATGCCACAACAGCCGTAGCTGAGTTGATCTGAAGCCAGGAGCCAGAAGCTTCTTCCAGGTGTCCCATGCAGTTGGGCCATCTTTCACTGCTTTTCCAGGCCATAGCAGAGCCGGATTGGAAGTGGAGGAGCCGGGACTCGAACTGGTGGGATGTTGGTACGGCAGACAGGTGCTTAACCCACAGCGCCGGCCCCTTTGATCTTCACAGCAAGGTTATAATCAGGCTTGTTTGGGCCAGCGCCGTGGCTCAACAGGCTAATCCTCCACTTTGCGGCACCAGCACACCGGGTTCTAGTCCCGGTTGGGGCGCCGGATTCTGTCCCGGTTGCCCCTCTTTCAGGCCAGCCTTCTGCTGTGGCCTAGGAAGGCAGTGGAGGATGGCCCAAGTGCTTGGGCCCTAGCACCCCATGGGAGACCAGGAGAAGCACCTGGCTCCTGCCTTCAGATTGGCGTGGTGTGCCGGCCACAGCGCGCTGGCCGCGGTGGCCATTGGAGGGTGAACCAATGGCAAAGGAGGACCTTTCTCTCTGTCTCTCTCACTGTCCACTCTGCCTATCAAAAAATAATAATAATAATAATAATAATCAGGCTTGTTTGGCAGAAGTTGAAACTCAGGAAAGAACTGAAATCACATGGCCACACTCATGGCCACAGGTGGGACTTATTTATAGATTTGAGATTTATAGATTTATTAGAGAGGCAGGCAGACAGATTTTCCATCCGTTGGCTCACTCCCCAAATGGTTGCAATACCCGGGGTTGGGCCAGCCCGAAGCCAGGAGCCAAGAGCTTCTTCCAGCATTCATTTGGGCTGCAGGTGGTGGCTTATCCCGCCACTCTTCAACACTGGTCCTCATAGCTAGGGACCATGTGTAGGGGCTGGTACCATGGTACAGTGGGGTTCCTGCAGCACTGGCATCCCCTGTGGGCACTGGTTCAGGTTTTTTTTTTTTTTTTTGACAGGCAGAGTGGACAGTGAGAGACAAATCTTCCTTTTTTCCGTTGGTTCACCCCCCAGTGGCCGCTGCGGCTGGCGCAATGCAGCCGGCGCAATGCGCTGATCCGATGGCAGGAGCCAGATGCTTCTCCTGGTCTCCCATGGGGCGCAGGGCCCAAGCACTTGGGCCATCCTCCACTGCACTCTCTGGCCACAGCAGAGGGCTGGACTGGAAGAGGAGCAGCTGTGACAGAATCTGGCACCCCAACCAGGACTAGAACCCAGTGTACCAGCACTGCAGGTGGAGGATTAGCCTATTGAGGTGTGGCGCCGGCCTGCTACAATTCTGATCCAGCTCCTTGCTAATGTCCCTGGGAAAGCAGCAGACAATGGCACTTGGGCTCCTGCACTCACATGGGAGACCCAGATGAAGCTCCTGGCTTTAGCCTAGCCCAGCCCCAGCTGAAGCTGCCATTTGGGATGGAAGCTCTGTCTCTCCATGTTAACTCTTTCAAATCAATCAATTTTTGAAAACCAGGTGTAGGGGAGGGCATTGGGGCACAGCAGGTTAAGCTGCCTTGGGACACCTCTATTGGTTCAAGTCCTCGTTTGTGATCCAGCTTGCTGATAATGCACCTGGGAAGGAAGCAGATGATGGCCCAGGTACTTGGGTTTCTGCCATCTATGTGGGAGACCCAGATGGAGTTCCTGGCTCCTAGCTTTGGCCTTGCCAACCACTGGCTGTTGTAGCCATTTGGAGAACCTACCAGAGTTCGGATCTCTGTCGCTATTTTTCAAGTAAATAAACCTTAAAAAGAAAATAATAAAAGCTTCCACAATTTATTTGAAAGGTAGGTTTACAGAGGCAGAGGGAGGGAGGGGAGGAGGGTGAGAGAGAGAGTGCCAGTCTTCCACCCACTGGTTCACTTCCCAAATGGCTGCAGCGGCCAGAGCTGTGCCAATCGAAGCCAGGGGCTTCTTCTGGGTCTCCCATGCGAGTGCAGAGGCCCAATCTTATACTACTTTCTCAGGCCATAGCAGAGAGCTGGATCGGAGGTGGGGCAGCCAGGACTTGAACCAGTGCATATGCTTTACCCGCTATGCTACAGCGCTGGCTCCTGGTATCAGATTTTGAATCCTGTTCATTGATGGAACAACTTTTACACTCAAGCTTTATAATCAGCAGTGCATTGTTTTTGTTTTTAAAAAAGATGTATTTGAAAGTCAAGAATGACACACACACATCTTTTTTTCTTAGAAAAAATTTTATTTGAAAGGCAGTGAGGAGAGGGAGAGGGAGATCCAGAGAGGGGAAGAAAGATTTTCGTCTGCTGGCTCACTCCCCAGATGGCCAAAATGGCCAGGTCTGGGACAGGCCACACCAAGAGCCAGGAACTCCACCTGGGTCTCAGGTGGGTGGCAGGGTTCCAGGTACTTGAGCCATCCTCCACTGCCTTGCCAGGCGCATTAGCAGGGAGCTGGGCGTTGCACCTGCACTGTTAGGAGATGCCAGTGTCCCAAGTGGTGCCGTAACCCACTGTGCCACAATGCTGGTCCCTTTGGTGGTTTCTTCTGACCTCATGCGAATAAAACTCGCAGAGTTGCTACACTAGTTTACACTTCGCACACATAATGAAAAAATGAAGCCCCAGATCCTTGGGTAGGCAGCAGGGCTGACTCTCAAGATGACAGGAATCTGTAACTGACATGAACAAGCTCTTTGCACAAGGACAGAAAAATGGGGAAAAGAAAGGCAGAGAACGGAGGCCTAAATTTCCTCTTAGAAACGAGAACACGCAGAAAACACCCTAGTGGGAGAACTCCACCAGTGCAGAATCTGTTAGATGAGACATCTTCCTCCAGCCAGTCCTTTGCAAGACACAGGTTTACTCTAACAGAACCATCAAACTGCTGCAAGAAGTAGCACTTCAAAATGCGGGGTCTTCATAAGATCCGTGGAAAATGCATATGAAAAAAATGGTGCATGGACCTCAAAATTTGAGGGACCAAAATAAACTTACCTTTTAATTCTATTTCCTGTGACCTCTGCTGCCTCCTGTGTATAGCCCCATGGAGTAGGGGAACAAACACCATCTACTAGGTGCCAGGCATCCTGGTGATGATGTAATCCATAAACCTGGTCCGAGGCAAATGGTGCTATCTTTATGTAAGTTGGGGACCCTCCAGATCCAGAAAGCTGAAGAGCTTGCCCGAGGTCACGAAGCCTCTGATGGCAGAACCTGAATTTTAACACCATACTGTCTGAGGTGCCATTTTCACAGGGATTCCATACAGAAAATTCTGCTTTTAACTCCTTGCTTCTCCCTCACTTCTTGGCAATACAATGCCTGGTGTCCACAGCCCCTCCTCCCACCCCAGGTTTTCAACCTTTCCTTCCACATTCAGCAAAACATCTACCACACCTCTCCTAGACAGAAAGACCCACAACTGGTTAGAAAGTTTTGTTATAAAACATTTAATGTTAACCTACAATACAATGTAAACTTTTATGAAAAAAATTTGAAGTACACTAGATTTCCTCAGGGAGTTAGCACAAAGTATGCAGGTGCAGTACAGGTCAGGGCACTGCATCCGCTGTGGATGATTTCCCGTCGCTGCGCTCCTCACAAGTCCTAAAAACCCCAGGTGGAGGGTGGAGCATCGTGTCCAAGCACCAGGCAGTCACACTCCTGATTCTGCCTTCTGAGGGTTCTCGTTCCTTCTCAACAGGCATTTTCAGAAACTCTTTCTTGGCCTTGGCATCATGAATGGTTTTCATAATAACTGCTTGGTTGAAGAGTCTATGTTCCTTTGAGTTTAGTTTTTGAGAGAAATGTTCTCCCCTGGTCGTCTCTTTACCAAACCTCACGGTGGTTGCAAGCAAAAAGAAAGAAATAGTTGCTGCAGGAAAAGTGTGCAGAAGCACAAGGCAAGACCAGAAGGGTCCCACAAAGGCTGTAAAGATTCAACCGACCCCAACTGGGTGTCTTCACTTGGTCATTCCCAGGGCTGTGCAGCCGAATCTACAGCCTTAGTCTTGGGAGCAGAGAAGCAGACTTGAATGTTCTGGTTCAACTGATATTCGCTGTTTGGAAACAAAAACAAATATCCCAGCAGTGACGTGAAAAGAAGAGCAAGGGCTTGTAGCTAGATCGCTGGCTACTCAGTTTCTCCCTCGCAGGTGCCATCCAACTCCTAGAGGTCCTTGGGAGAGATAGCAATTGTACTGGCATTAAATGACGAAATGCGCAGCCCATGTTCTGCTACTCAGCAGGGAAAGAAATGGCACCTTGGCAGCAGCGCTAGGGTCAATGAGCAGCCAGGCCCGTGCCTGTCGGAAGCAAGGCCTAACTGTTTCAAAAGAAAAGTAGGGGTGAAGCCTCTGCTGACCCTGGAGGTGGGTGGACACAGGCTTTCTCTGGTATCCGGCCTCCTTCACTGAGCAACAGTTACCAGAAGGCAAGAGGCATAAAGTGCACATTATACAATAGGATGGGACTGAATGAAGAGGGGGGAAAACCCACAACTTTCCCAAAGACGTGTGGGCACGATCCACAATATCCCTAGCCTACAAAGTGCCTTGACATCCGCCTGTGTGCTGCCAGGGAAGACCGCCGTGAATTCGACAGACAGGGAGCCTGAGTTAAGCGGAGAAATTCCTCTGCGCATGGCTGTTAGTGGCAAGAAGTGGAGACCGTGGTTTACCGTGATGTTCACTCCAGATGGCAACTTCCCATTCACCCGGCCTTGGGACAGCACGGAACACAGTGGAAGAGCAGTAGCGGCCGCAACACACTCAGAGCTTCCTAGAGATGGTATCTGGACGCCTGTGCCCAGACCACTGGGGAATTCTCGGGTTTTCCAGGGAACTGGGAGATGACACAACCTTGCCCCACGGTGCTTACCCCAGAGAGAACAGTGACCACACCTCAAAGGGTGCTCCTTAGCTTACAGGTAAGCAAGAGAGAAAATCTTTGGAGACTACCATGCAGCAAGTTAGGCTTTATTTTGACCCGAGGGGCCCTGCCCTCGGAGAGCGGGAGGAACCGCCATAACTGCAGCACACTGCCGAACTGCGGGCCTGCATGATGGCTAGAGAACACTTTGGAATACTTGTCAGTGCACACTGGCTACTGCTAACACATGGCCTGGCCCATAAATCCACAACCATAAACTCAACCACAGAGGAGACACCAAGGATAAAAAACAAAAACAGAAACAAAAGCCACGGTTACTTCAATGTAGCAGTAGAGGGAGAGGATCACACTGCTTCCAGCAGATGGCTCCGTCAGAAAGCGCGATGTGCCTTCCACCAGCTCAGAGGCCAGGAGCTCGGCTGCCTCGAGGCCTTGGATTTTGCGTTCCTCAGAGCCCACCACCCCAGTTCTACTGAGGCAGGGCACTCAGCTGGTTCTGCACCACGCTTGGCAGTTCAGGAAGGCTCTGGGCTGGGAGGAGCAGCATGCAAGGGTCAGAAGAGGAATGGAGAGCTATCCTCAGGGTCAGACCCCAACAACCACCTGGGACAGATGCTAAGGAAAATCTGCAGCGGTGTGTGAGAATGGGGGCTCACGGCACACACACGTTTCTGGACATATGCAGCCTTCATGAGGCTACAAACCCAGATCTCCTCCCCCTGCTCCAAGTAAGGATGCAGAGGTGGCAAGAGGACAGCAAGAGGTGGACCAGAAAGACAGACCTCTCGAAACATGAGAGGGACAAATGGCAGAAAGCAGCAGAAGCCGGCCCAGGGCACCTTTATTATACTACTGCGGGCCAGGAAGCAGCCCGGGGCAGGAACTCATGGGTTTAAGAATTGGCTCTCATCAAATAAAGTTAAAGAAAGGGAAAAAAAAAACCCAAACAAAAAAACCACACCTCTGTCAGCCTCATTCCTTTGGTCATTACAAAGCAACAGAAACAATGAAACTTCTTCATAAACCGTGGGCAGTTCCAGGAACCTCTCTCTCTGTGCTTTCCCTTCCCTCTCCTCCAGATGTCATAGCCACGAGTCCTCAGGAAACGCAGCAGCCAGCAGGCTGAGGGAGGCTTTTCACTTTAGTTTTCCATAAAAGCAAGAATGGTAAGAACTAGTGGGAAGTCCCCTTCCCCAAGGTTGGAGGTGCCGAGTCTCGCTCCCTGGCAGGTCCGCGGTCAGGGGCCGGAGGGAAGGGTGGGCTTGTCGGGCGGCCCGGCCACTGCTCCCCTCGCGCACACACAGGTTCTGACTCTCGCAGGCAGCACGGTTTCTCATCCTTCCGTAGGATGCAGCAGTCTTTTTAAAAAAAATATTGTATTATAATAATAATAATATGAATCTCTCTTTTTTTGTGTTTTCTGTTTTTTTGTTTTATCCGTTTCCTTCAGGGATAGGGGTGGGAAGGGAGAGGAAGAAAGTGTCATTCGTCTGTTAGGTCCTGAACAAAGAGAACTTCTGTGTGGCTGAGTCCGGCCTCCTGCAGCGTAGGGGGGTTGGGCCACTCCGCTGAGGGGACACAAGGCAGCACCCGCCTGGGAAAATTGGCTTCGATCTGAAACTTTTCAGGGCTTTCCTTCAAGGAGAATAAGAAGTCGTGGATTACCTGCAGAGGTCATATAGAGAAGAAGGGTGGTAAGACACAGACACACAACTTCCCCACCCCCACCAGCCTCCCAATCAAGTCCCGTATCTCCCATTTCTCCCCCAGGATGACTCTGAGCTAGGAAATCATAGTGGACTGGAATCCACTGAGATATTCCCACTTGCTGGGGCAAATATGTGGGTCAGTCCTCTGAAGAGAAATTACACAAGTCAAGGCTATTCCTACTCCAAGCAGGTTCATATTTCTTTTGACAACTTGTCTGATATAACGCTTTACTTAGAAATAATCATGGGGCCAGTGCTGGCATCCCTTATGGGCACTGGTTCAAGTCCCAGCCACTCCACTTCCGATCCAGCTCCCTGCTGATACGCCTGGGAAAGCAGCAGAGGATGGCCCAAGTGCTTGGGTCCCTGGACCTGTGTGGGAGACCTGGAAGAAGCTCTTGGCTCCTGGCTTTGGATCAGCCCAGCTCCAGCTCTTGTGGCCATTTGGGGAGTGAACCAGTGCATGGAAGACCTCTCGGTCTTTCCCTCTGTCTGTAACTCTGCCTCTCAAATAAGCACATTTTAAAAAAAAAATCAGAGTTACAGAAAAGTTGGAAGCAGGAAACAATTTTTTTCTTTGACCCAACTGAGAGTGAACTGCTGACCTGACGTCTCATCAACCCAGAATATGAGGGTATGTTCTGTAAACAACTTTATACATGACCACGATGCAGCCCTCAGAATCAGGAAATTTAACTGATGTTATCACCGCAGTATAATGTGTGAAGTAGTCCCTTGCTATCTGTAGGGGATTTGTTTCCCTAGCCATGATACCAAACTCTGAGGATGTTCAAGTCTCTTATACAAAGTGGGGTACTATCTGCACACAGCCTATGCAATCCTGTTCACTGCGAATCTTCTTTAGATTACCTGGAATCCTGATGCAGTGTGAATGCTATCTAGATGACTGCTACATTGAAACACATGTTCAGTACACAATTCACCCCCAGCCCCTTGTGTATTTTCTCATCTGCAGTCAGTTAGATCTATGGGTGGGGACTCCATGGACAGGCAAGGCTGACTCTATTAAATTACTCCCATTCAAGTTTTGCCAGCTGTTATTTTTAGCAGAAGGATCCAGCTTAGAATGTGTTGCATCTACTTGTCCTGTCTCTCAAGTCTTCTCCCTTAGTCTAGAACAAATCCTCAGTGTTTCCATTTTGTACATCTCTTTTTGAGCTCACGGTTAGATTCAGGTTGTGCATGTCTGGCAGGACTGGCAGAGCAAAGTGGCGGCAGTCTACTCACTGCCTCCCACTCCGTGGAGGGAGCACAATCCCAGCTTACTCCATTACCCAGGATATGGACGGTGATCACTTCGCTGAGGTGCTGTCTGCCAGGCCTCTCCTCTTTGTAATTGCTATCCATCTATTCTGGGAGATACCCTGTTCCACACACTTTGAAATGTCTTTATTTATAGCAATGAAGATTCATGATTTTGTTGTATTCAACAGGCTAAGCCATTGCTTATTTTAAGGTTCAAGACGTTCCAGATGAAGTCAGCCTTGAGTAGACAGTTTCTGAGACTGGCATGTCTCCAGCACTCTCGGAAGAATTCCTTGTTTTCTGGCACCAGCGGTCCCGGCCCTGGATCAGCCATTTCTCCAAGGAGCCCTGAGTTTTCTTAATGGACAGTGGTACTGAAAAGCTCAGATGTAGGTGCTAAGTGTGCGCACTGCTCCTGGAGAGCTGCCGCTCTCAGGCACTCTCCATGGACATGCTGTGGTGGGCACTGCCAACCTCTTTTAGATCAACTGCAAGGGCAAGGAACACCTGGTTAAGTCATCTTCCCTAAGTGGCAAGAATCCATTTTCTATTTTCTTTTTATTTTACTTCTTAGCATGATAAATTTACTGGGTTTATCTCCCTCTGCCTGACAAAGCACTTCTCTCATTTAGCTTAAACTTATGTCGTCAGAGATTTTTTAAAAAGATTTATTATTTACTTGAGAAGCAGAGTTACAGATAGAGAGAGGGAGAGACAGGGAAAGGTCTTCCATCCGCTGGTTGACTCCCCAAATGGCTGCAACGACTGGAGCTCAGTCCATCTGAACCCAGGAGCCAGGAGCTTCCTCTGGGTTTCCCCATGTGGGTGCAGGGGCCAAGCACTTGGGCCATCCTCTGTTGCTCTCCCAGGTGCATTATCAGGGAGCTGGATCAGAAGTGGAGCAGCTGGGACCCTAACCGGCGGTCATATGGAATGCTGGTTTGGCAGGTGGTGGATTTACCTGTTGTGCCACAGTGCCAGCCCCCAGATTTTTTTTTCTAAATATTTATTTATGTGAAAGTCAGATTTATAGAGAGAGAGGGGAAGAGAGAGAGAGAGAGATCTTACATCCTCTGGTTCACTGCCCTAGATGGCTGCAATGGCCAGGCTGGGCCAGTCCAAAGCTAGGAGCCAGAAGCTATTTCTGGGTCTCCCCTGTGGCTGGCAGAAGCCCCAATACTTAGGCCATCATCTGCTGCTTTTCCCAGGCCACTGGCAGGGAGCTACATCAGAAACAGAGTACCCAGGAGACAAATCGGTGCGATATGGGACGCTGGTATTGCAGGCAGCAGCTTTAGCTGCTCCACCACAGGTCCGGCTCTGCTTCTCAGATTTCAGCCTATCAGCCGTCATTTTCAGTTCCCTCCTGAGTCCGTTAGACTTGTAACAAGTATTCTTGATATGAACTCAACAGAAGTTTTACATAAAGGTGAAATAATACTTTCTCTTTCCTTTTCAATCACTGCTTGAGAATATGTAATACTGGTACAAAACTAGCATTTTTTTGTTTATCAATGATAAAGGGCTGACATCACCAGGAAATAGATTACATTACCACCAGAGACCCCTTTTGGTTTGTAGTAGACAAAAAAATTAGCTCTGGACTGGGTATAGTTTGGATTTCTCTTGTATACACTGATGTAAAAGCAGGTCAGTTGTCACTGTTCCGCCCTCTCCTGGAAGCTGGCGATCTTCCTGAGTATCTGACCTCTACAAGAGCTGAGCACTGTCTGCAAAGCAGCTCCTCCTTGAGGTTATCTAGGAAGAGCCAAGTTCACAGCAAGGTGCCACGTGTTCGCAGTACTCACAACCAACAGCTCGGTATTTGGTTGTGTGTTATCATCTCTGTGAAAGCTACACCCTAGGCCAGCACCACCACTGCACGTCTTTGTACTTCTTTCCCGTTGCTGAACTCCATTTACAGTAATTTCTCTCTGTCTCAGCTGGTCATGGTGTTCTTCTTCTAAAACAGTTTCTAAAGGCCTTCAAGGATTAAATAGTGAATGAATGGTTAGTTCTCCTTTGGTCACAAAGAATTCTTTTCCATAACTCAAGTAGATTTTTCCTCCAAAATTCTTGAGTAAATTTTGGTTAGGTCTTTCAGATGAGGTTTTTTGTTTAAGAGTTTGGGATAGATATTCCCTGAAACTCCACAGAGCTGAAGTGTATAACAGTGAAACTGCTGTGAATGTGTACCCCTAAGTACATATGCCAGCAAAACCCGGGAAATACAGGGGAAGCCAGGGGAAGGGAATCGTTCAGTAACCATTTACTCTGTGAGGCACACTCATGCTACCCCAAAACAGAGATGTAAGATCCCCCCAAAATAAATAAATCTGTACATGAGACAGGCACAAAAGCAGCAGCTCCTTCTTTTTAGCAGCTTCTTTCTCATCAGGAGGCCTCAGAACTTCTCTTCTGTACTAGTTCTCAGAGTCTTCCTCCCTGCTGGCCCGTAAGCCTTATGAATTCCAGAATCACAATGAAGCCATCTCTAAAATCCCTGGTGACGAGCACAGTAAGTGACGCACCTGCAGTTTAAAGTCATTATGGGGGGGGGGGGGGGCACACAGTGGCGTCGCGGGGTAGCAGGTAGGGCTGCTGCCTGTGACACCAGCAT
Organism: Sylvilagus floridanus; assembly: GCA_949820135.1. Taxonomy (NCBI): domain Eukaryota; kingdom Metazoa; phylum Chordata; class Mammalia; order Lagomorpha; family Leporidae; genus Sylvilagus; species Sylvilagus floridanus. Next base: position 72,079,110 of record OX463233.1, on the reverse strand, counting down.
CCCAGGTGACAGCTCAAGCACTTAGATGTCTGCCACCCACGTGGGACATCTGAACTGTGTTCCTGGCTCCCAGTTTGTTCCAGTCCAACCCCATCCCCAGCTGTCCTAGGCCTTTGTGAAGTGAGCCAGTGGATAGGAGAGCACCTGTTCTCTCTCTCTGCCTCTTTCTGTCTCCCTCTATCTCTGAAATGAATAACACTTAAAAAATTTTGTTTTCTTTCAAATAGTTTTGAAATCCATGCATACGAGGGGTACTCAAAAAGCTCACGGACAATGTGCATCATAAAAAAAAACTGTGGGAGCTGGTGCTGTGGGGTAGCAGATTAAGCTTCTACCTGCAGCACTGGCATCTCATTCTGGTACTGGTTCGAGTCCCGGCTGCTTCACTTCCCATCCAGGTCCCTGCTAGTGTGCTTGAGAAAGCAGTGGAAGGTGGCCCAAATGCTTGGGCCTCTGCACTCATGTGGGAGGCGCAGATGAAGCTCCTGACTCCTGGCTTTGGCCTGGCCCAGCCAGCTGTTGTGGCCATCTGGAGAGCGAACCAACCAGCAGATGGAAGATCTCTCTAAATATTCTCTCTCTATATAATATAAATATATATCAATCTTTTATATATATGCATATGTGTGTGTGTGTGTGTGTGTGTATATATGAAAGGTTAAGTTCATAAAAAGTGCTTAACCTTGGACCTGGCTCATAGTAAGCACTCAAATACTAACTATTGTTTTTGGTATTGTTTTGGAATTAGCTGTTTGTACGTAGGTGCGCATGCAGCTTGGATTCATTCTTTCCTGCTGTCTACCCACTTGGCCCATAAGAAGCGAAGCCCCACTTTTTGAGGCTGCCTGTATGTCGCTTCTCCATAGAACTGTGCTCGCCATTTCCACAGGGAGGTAACTGCTGTTTACACCGCGAGTCAGGATGGTGTCTTTCCAAATTTACAACCAGTAGATTGTCGTCACTTCCTTGATCACTCAAAACAATCTACAGAGAGCTGCACAGGTGAAATAAGGGCAGCATGTGTGGGGTGAGGCAAGAAAAAAAGATAAAAGAAAAAAAGAAGTGAGGGTGCAGTGCAGTCCACGGAAGCTGGGCCATACGTGCATTAGTTCTCATTTCACTGGAGAACACTGGACAAGTTACAAAACCTTTTTTTTTCCATTTTATTCATTCATTCATTCATTTGAAATGCAGAGAAAAAGACAGAACTTCTATCAGCTGGTTCAATCCTGCCCCCTTCTCCTGTTCTTCAAAGCAGCACACATCACCTACAATCCTCTCAATAATCCACGAGAGCTTCCCAAATCAACCGCTCAGACACACACACACACACACACACACACACACACTCACACAGCTTAGGTGGTCCTTACCGTTAGAGACTGTGAAAAGTGGAATCGTCTCTCCACTCGAGAATCATTGGGTAATTTGAAAATGATCTTGACACTTTCAGGGTCATCTGGAGAAGGCTCAGGAGGAAGGCACTCCAACTTCCTTTCCTTTTCCTCTTGTAAATTCTGTAGGCACAGAGAGAGAAAGAGGAAACAAGAAATACAACGATCACCTGGGTTCATAGTGCAAAGGAAAAATGACCGAATACCACAGGAAAGACCACTTGGCAAGTCAGGAAAGAGCTAATTCAGAGTACTGTGGCATCACGTCTATTATTTGTTGACTATATATTTACCTATTTAACGATTTGAGAAAAAAGAATGGCTCAAAGACACTGGCTTTAAGCAAGTGGGCTTGCACAATGAAACAAGATCATGAACAAAATGCCATGCCAGCCAACACTGGTACTAGGAATGAATATGTGAATGTCAAGGAAAATGTAATGACCCACAACCCAACCTCTTCTAGTTTCTCACTTCTATAGCTATGAAAAGACTAAGATGGCAAAGTCTTGGCAGTCTGGGGGTGACAGGAAGCAAAGACACAGGGTACCTGCCGCCGTCTCTCCTCTGCCAGCTTTTGCTGCTGCACCTCTTCTTCCTTTTGTCGCTTCCTCTCTCGTTCCTCCCTTTTCTTTCTTTCTTTCTCTTGGTCAGCCCTGAGAGAGGCCAAGTAGGCCTCATCCTGCTGTTGTCTTAGCACCTGGGTCTGGTTTCTTTCTTCCCTGTGGACAGATCAAAGCATAAAAGGAAAACAGCACTCTCAAAAAGCTCTACATTTCCTCATACTGAAGCTGAGGGTAGTTGGTGAGTAGAAGATTGACACCTTATGAGATTCCAAACTCAGAGCTTGGCAGAATCTGAATGAGTCACCTCTTGTCTGTTTAATTTGTCAAAAAAGAGAAAGGGGGGAGGGACAACTCTTCCTTTCCCCTTTTACCTTTTATATGAATACAGTATTATTGTTACCATATGATCAATAATATCCTATTTTACAGGTAAATAGCCTACTGGGTTCTGCTTTTTGTGTATGTTGCTTTTATAAAATCCAAACCCTACACACCCAGAAGATTTGTAAAATGTAAAAAAAGATGTTTCATTAATCAGATAAAATACCATTAATATTTTGGTGTACTTCCTATTTTTTCTCCTATAAAGTTTTTTCTTACCAAGAACAACGTTTAGCTGATCCAAGTAGTTGAATAACCATTCCTGTTTTACATTTTCTTTAAAAATTAATGGGGTGCAGCTGGCGCCATGGTGCAGTAGGTTAATCCTCTGCCTGCAGTGCTAGCATCCCATATGGATGCCGGTTCAAGTTCCAGCTGCTCCTCTTTTGCTCTTGCTCTCTGCTATGGCCTGGGAAAACAGTAATAGATGGCCCAAGTCTTTGGGCCCCTGCATCCGTGTGGGAGACCTGGAGGAAGCTCCTATCTCTTGACTTCGGACTAGCGCAGCTCCAGCCATTGCGGACAACTGGGGAGTGAACCAATGGATGGAAGACCTTTCTCTCTCTCTTTGCCTCTCTCCTTCTCTATGTAACTCTTTCAAAATAAACAAATCTTTAAAAAATAAAATTAATGGGGTTCAGTTAATTAATATTCATTCTAGTGGTTAAGAAATCTTTGTACATGGGTGTCTTCATCTTCTGCCCACTTCCTGGAGGGGTGCCCAAGTCTGATACTTGGTTCTGGCTCCTCACTCTAGCTTCCTGCTAATGCAGAACTGGTAGGCAGTAGGCTCAGTGGGGCTGCTATCATGCAAGTGGGAGACCCAGATTGTATTCCCAGCTTTGTATTAGCCAATCCTGGCATTGTAGGGATTTGGAGAGTGAACCAGTGGATAGCAGCGTACTTTCTCTTTCTCTCTCAAATTATCAAAACAGAACAGAACAGAACAGAACAAAACAAACCTTTATTTATTTATGTATTTATTTGAAAGGCAGACAAGAGAGAGAGAGAGAGAGAGAGAGAGAGAGAGAGAGAGAGAGATGTTCCATCTGCTGGTTTACTCCCCAAATGGTCATAACAGCCAGAGCTGGAACAGGCTGAAGCTAGATGGACTAGATCATCAGGTCTCCCACGTGGATGGCAAGGGCCCTGACACCTGCCTTCCCAGACGCATTAGCAGGAAGACAGACTGAAGGTGAAGTAGCTAGGACTCAAACCGGCATTCAGACATGGGATGCCTGCATCACAAGCAGCAGTTTAACCAGCCCCTCAATGAAAACATATTTTAAAATTACTTTAAAAATTGAGATAAAACTTATATGCACTGAAATGTACAGATCTTAAATATACACTTCAATTAATACTTAGAAATGTTCTATAGTAACACTCCAGAAAGTGTCCGCTCCTATACAGTTTCACATGGTTAAAATCATACAGTATTCATAGCATTTTTAAGTCATTTTGTAAAACATGTAACAGGTATTTTACAATGCTACTAAAAGGTCCATATAAAAAGTTAGGTGTGAGTTTCTTGATGGTGTTTTAGCATTATAAGTCAAAAAACTTAAACACATACTGTCTGACCCAAAAACTGCACTTCTAGGAATTTAAATTTTATCCTGAGGGAATCATCATTAATTGTTAAGAAAGTCTATCTATGCATGCTATTTATATTAGTAAAAAAACCTGAAAACTATCTAAAATTCCAACAAGAGTGGCCTGGTTACATTATGGTGTATTTAGCTAACGGAGTGCTATGTAATGATAAAATGTGGTAAAACAGTATTTTAGTGATGAGGGAAAATGCTGTGCTATACTATTGTAAGAAAATAGTTTAGAAAATAGTATTGTCCTAACTTTATAACATTAAACAAAGTGTATTTGTGACATTGTGACATATATGTGTGTTTTGCCCATGGTTCCCGGCTCATAGCTTCTGCTTCTGAGGCAAACCACAAAAACTACAATTTTTCTTTCCAGGTGGGTCACAGAAACTCTCATCTTCCCTTGCCTTTCCGTCTGGGAGCTGCTCATAGTTCTCTACCCATGACAGGAGATCATAAGATCCCCATCAGCAGAGATTCTGCCCTCAACCTGGGAGGAAGGAGTGCTGCACAGACAGGCCTCGCTGGATTTCACCACTCAGACCCCCTTTTGTCCAATTACATTTCTAAATGGCCATCTATGCTTCTATCCTGTTTATGCAATGACATCTCCACAAACACTCTACAAAGAAAGACTGGGTCTCGAGAGCTTTCAGAGAGCCAAACACATGGAGGGTCCTGATGGGTGGTGCATCTGGAGAGGGAATGGAAGCTCCTTCCCTCTTCCCACACACCTTCTCCATGCAACTCTTCCTCCCTCTCCTTTGTCATATCGTTTCTAATACACCAGTACATCTAACTGCTTCCTTGAGTTCTGTCAGCTGCTCTTGCAAATTAACTGAACCCAAGAAAAGGGAGTATGGGAAACCTGAGTTACAGTCAGTCGGTCAGAAACACAGGTTGAACAACTCAGGGCTTGCAATGGCATCTACAATGAGTGGTGACATGGTCTTGAGAACTGAGCCCTCTGCTGGTGGGATCTGACACTATGTCCAAGAAACATCAGAACTGATTGTGTGTATGTATGTGTGTGTGTGTGTGTGTGTGTGTGTGTGTGAGAGAGAGAGAGAGAGAGAGAGAGAGAGAGAGAGAGAAAGTGAGAGTGAGAGAGAGAGAGAGAGAGAAAGTGAGAGAGTGAGAGAGTGAGAGAGAGAGAGAGAACCCAAGATCTGGTGTCAGAAGTGATCTGTGTTGTGAGGGTCTAAGAGACCTTAACACCATCAAAGTATGTATATGAGTATGTATATAAAGATATGTCTATATGTCTATCAAGTTAAAAGAAGATATCAGAGTATTAAAAGTAGTACTAGGTGGCCGGTGCCGTGGCTCAACAGGCTACTCCTCCGCCTTGTGGCGCTGGCACACCAGGTTCTAGTCCCGGTCGGGGTCGGGGCACTGGATTCTGTCCCGGTTGCCCCTCTTCCAGGCCAGCTCTCTGCTGTGGCCCGGGAGTGCAGTGGAGGATGGCCCAAGTGCTTGGGCCCTGCACCCCATGGGAGACCAGGAGAAGCACCTGACTCCTGCCATCGGATCAGCGCGGTGCACCGGCCGCAGTGGCCATTGGAGGTGAACCAACGGCAAAGGAAGACCTTTCTCTCTGTCTCTCTCTCTCTCACTGTCCACTCTGCCTGTCAAAAATTTAAAAAAAAAAAAAAAAAAGCAGTACTAGGATCATGAGTGTTTTTTAATATTCTCTTTGTGCTTTACAGAGCTTCACGAGTTTTCTATAATTTAATGTACACAACCTAATGGGGGAAGGAATTAAAACCATGTGATTCATATCTGTGATGGTCACAGATGATCTGATACAGAGTGATTGGTCAGTTTTTAAACATTCTGACACTAAAGTAAACATTCTGACATGAAATGGGCAAGGATTTTAAAGTTGCTTAAGACAAGGAAAAAGGCAGGATTTTTAGAGCCCCAGGTAAGTCCTCCAAACTTGTAACTGGCCTCTTCCTTCTACCTTTCTAGGCGTTCTGACACCAGGTAAGTCTGGTTCGCATCCATAATAAATGTCAGTTGGTTAATCAGGTCATCTGGTTGAATGAGGCCTTCTAGGCGTCCCACCACAGTCATCCTTCGGTCCTTCAGCATAATCATGGCCAGGAATGGATAGGTGTTCTCTCGTAAAGCCTGCGAGACTGACAGAAAGACCCAAGAGATCAAGGGCAGGTCTTAGGGATGAAATCTTAGATCAGTCTTAATCTTAGACTTAATCTTGATCAATCTTAGACTTTCCACAATGAGTAAGAGAGAACTGCTTTAATTCTGCTTTAGAAAGAAGGAAAGTGGCACTTATACTCTGCTTTTTTTGGTTCTAGTTTCTTCATCTTTGCTTCTTGGTAAATGCCTGTATCCCTAAATCTAGATGCTTGATTAGCGTAACACAAGCTCCACTAGTGGGAGGTGTGGCTGTCGTGATGGTGCTGGAGAAGGCTGCAGGGTTCAAAGATGGTGTCTGCCTGATGGCAGGAACAGGACCTGGGAAGAACCTGGCTGCAAGTTTCAGGCTGATGCTACTGGTGATGATCCCCCCACCATCTTCTCTGTCTTCTCTTCCTCTTGCTTAACCCCTTCCTGAAACTCGTGTATCTTTTTCTAACCCTTAAAATAGTTCTGCATCAAAAGATTTAAAAAGTTGGTCTCCAAATACTCCAAAATTTAGATAATGGAGTTTTATCTGTTTTCCTTATGATGTGAAAGTGTTTTATAAACTTCTATGAAAAATATCTTTAATCTCCTCTAGTCATTACCTGCACCCCGACAAAGCCATATTACAAGGGTAAAACACATTTTGCGGGAGCTAATCAGGTAGTTATTTATTTTTTAAATTAGGAGGACATATTCGGATTCCAGGAGGCAGGGAAAACATCTGCTCCATCTCTGGTTCCCAAGATCTGCTGCGGTGTCTGGCATGCTTCTGTACATCCAAAGGAAGCTTGACAGAAGTAGCTGCAGATGACTGTGCTTATCTTTAGTGGATGCCTTCATATCCTCCACCAACTTTTAAAATACTTATCTTCAGTTAAGAGCTGTTGTCAACAAAGAACTGAACTTTCTGAATCAGTATCAGCACTCAAGGTACTCAAAAAACTACCTCACTGTGTAAGCAGCACTAGTGAAATTGCTAAGGGAGTCGGCAGTGAAGCAAGCACAGTGGGTTAAGCTGCAATGAAACATCTACATTCCACATTCAGATGCAGCTTCTGGGCAACCTTGGTTACCATCCTAGGAGGTGGTGAATGACAGCTCTAGTATTTGGGCCGCTGTCACTCGTGTGGGATATACCCAGATGGAGTTCTGGGCTCCTGGCTTCAGCCTGGATGTTTGCAGGCATTTGAGGAGTGAACCAGCAGATGGAGTATCTCTCTGTGTCTCTGTCACTCTGCTTTTCAAGTCGATGGAAATAAAGAAATAAATACTTTAAAATTGCTAATGGAGAATATACTCTTTAGTAAAAAGCTCATTAAGATTAAAGGCAACAACAACAACCAAACTTATTAAAGGTCAGCTGCTGGCCAGGACTGAGTGTATTTTAAAATAAAACAGCTCTGACACGGTTAACTCTAAATAGAAAAACAATTTCAATGAGGCAAAAGAAACACAACTTACCCCTGTATCCCTCAGGTTTGTTTGTAGAGCATGCCCAGAAGAGCATCCTCGTATTTATGAGGGAAATAACTTCAGGGGCACAGAGTGTGTTGCTGTGGCAAGAGAGGAAAAGAATATGAGAACAACTTCTGACTGCAAACTGTCAGTGGAGGAGGTGAGAAGAGAGAAAAAGGTCAGCTCACTCACCGACAGAACTCGTCAGAGTCCTGGTGATCATCTCCATGAAGATAAACCAAAAGAAAGCGAAGCTCCCGCTTGGCATCATTAAGCGCCTGTGAGAAACAGAAGGGCACTGCTTACAATGAGGATCATGCCTGGGGCATCCAGTTAGCCTAAGGGTCCTAGTGGATACAGCCACAGATTTAGGAACAAAAGGAGAAGTAAGGAAAAAAGGCAAGCAAGAAACTAGAAATTCCCTGGGCTCCTACTTTCACACTCTTGGCATTCCTCTCCCTATACAAAGGCTATGCTAACAAGTTTTAATGAAGAGGTTTTAGTGATGTTAGGATTTAAATTGTACCAGGCACATCAGAGCAGACAGGATGACAAATACAGGTTCTCAGCAATAGAGGTTTCCACAGTCTAAATGAATACAACAAGAGCATCTGAGCATGTGAAAAAAGGTGAGGACTTTGTACTTCACAGCTGTAATATCTTCGTAAGTAAACATAACTGTGAAGACAAGCCTGGCTTCAGGCCGTATATTAGCGTGGAAGAGGGACTGTGGGACTCACAGGCATCCTGAAGAGCACGGGATGTACAAGATTTTCAAAGACAAGGCCGGTGTCCTAAGACACTTTCACATGTGCATCCTCCTGAGCACATTGCACTTGAAGATTCCTGAGTGGCCAGTGCTGGTCCACCCTCAGGGCTGCACATGTACAGAGGGCACATTCCAGGTGCTCGTCTTACTCCACTTGTTTAGAACTCTAATGTGGAGCAGTGCCTGGCACACGGGAGGTGCGTCATGTTTATGGAGTGCGGTGGCAGCAGCCAATGAGGAAACTGTTAGAGGAAAGCAGATGTGGGAAAACATTCAAGCAGGAAGAAAGAGTAAGCATTTTTCCTCACTCTCCAGAGTCATAAGTCCTGGAGGCTGCAAAATCAACCACCCCACTGCCTACACTCAGTGTTATTAGTTCTCTACTCTCATCTGGCAAATAAGAGATATGCCTAACATGCACGGGACTACAATTCCCCCCCTCGAAAAGGTGGCAGTTAAAGGTCTGTATGGCTTGCGTTGAATGACATGTGCCACCTTGAACCTACAGTCTATGGCCTTAGCTAATTCTATGGGGGATTAAAGAAGATTTAACTTTCCTCTTTAAAGGGGCTTACAGTCTAATAAAAGAGGCAAGACACTAACATAAATAACTGTAATGTAAGAATGTGAAATTGCTGTAAATTAAGAAAAAGCCATGAAGAACAAAAGGAATGATTAATATTTTAGATTGCAAGGTAGGGCAGGATAGTGTACAACAATCAGGAATGGTCAAGGGGGGAGTGACATGAGCTTGTTGAAGGATGGGTAAGACTCCAATTAGCCAAAAGGTGAGGAAGGCATTCCAGCAGCGGGCACAGCAACAGCCGTGGCACAGAGGGAGGACAGTATGGGACATGGTCAGGGAACCCAGGGTCCGGGGAAACAAGTCACACAGGAATGACCTCAAAAGAAGGTTGGGATTAGATAGATCAAGGAGGGCCCAGCTGGAAGGTTTGGTCTTTTTTTTTCTACAAACAGTAAAGAGCTAGTTAAGGTTTCTGAGTAGAAGAATGACATGATCAGTGCTGGGCTATGCTCTCCTTTGAGGACAGAATCATATTGGAAAGTTGGCATCTGTATTGTTTGTGGCACTGACCTGGCTGTACGTTCCCTGGTAGAAGACAGGGTGTGCCCTCCCATATTTCTCTTCAAAAGAGTGCATAAATGAAACAATGTCCCCAACGGGGTCAGTGACCCGGCTGCGAGGGTCAGGCCGTATAAAACGAAGAGCAAACCTGGGGAGGAAGGAATAAATATTACATGAATCCAGCTTACTGAGGTGCACTTGGAGTGGGCCAGTCCGTACCGATTCCTATAACAGAACCAGAGGCATGGCAACGAGGGAGGGAAATGGTCTGTGAGTGGACCACCAAGCTGAGGGCAGAGTAAGGCTCAAAAGCCGCAAAACAGCCAGTGTTGGTCCACTGCCTATTCAAGAAGAAGGCAAACTACTAGGAATACACATTCCAGCACTGGTCTAAGCAAATCCAGAATGCTTTTTGCAGGGGGAAAAAAAAAATTGGGGCTAGAAGAGTTGGGAAAAAAAGACACGGTATCCAAAAAGATCATGGGCCAGGGTACACATCCAGACTGTCTACAACGAGCTAGTACCACAGCCACGAGCCATGTGTGGCTCCTGTAAATTCAACTGAATAAAATAAAAACCTTTAGTTCCTTAGCCATACTCGCCACACTGCAAGTCCACAACAGTCATGTGTGGTCTGCAGCCTCCATCAAGAGCAGTGCACACAGAGAACGATTCCATCAGTACAGGAGTTCTACCCAACACGGCTGCTCCATGACATAGATCTCCTTCCGCTTGTCCTACTAGCCTCTTCCTCTCCCTTCCATTCTGGGATTTTAAACTTTTAGCGAACAGTTCCACACCACTCAATTTACAGATCAGGACTTCAAATCTGACCGGCCTTAGAATCATGGTTTATGATCTTCAAAGCACAAGTCCATTTTGCTTGATGACTTATGGTTGATGGCATCCATGAAGGAAGTTATAAAACTGAGCCACAACACACTGGTAGATCTGGAGTACTGGTAGCTATTATCAAGTTAGGGATCTGTGGCACCATACATCTGTTTCTAAAGAGAGCTCATCCTATTATGAGGGAACTTCAGAAAGTTTGTGGGAAAATGGAATTAAAAGATTAAGTTTATTTTGGCACAATTTTAAAAGTCAAGCATAGTTTTTCATAAAACACATTTGCTATGAATTTTTGGAAGTACCCGTGTTATTTGTATTGCCCCTTTTATCTATCTTTTGGGTTTCTAGAGAAGACAACAGGGCAGAGGCCGATGTGCTACATAACATTAAACAAGTTGCTTGAAGGAAACAGCTGCATTGAAATTAGTAACACATGCCATGCATATTTTCCCAAGGAAAGCAAACAAGGTTCATTTACTTGAACAATTTTTTATCACAGAAAAGGTGACTGAACTATGACTCCTTACCAAATCTTGAGCCACTTCCTTAACCCCCTCAACGAATTCCCCACATGTATACAATTTCACTTGGAATTTCTCCTGAGCAATCAAATCAAATTCATTGACAGAAACATTCCAGATCAAGGTAAAAACATCAAATCTAAGTTGTGCATCTCAGACACTGATTAGAAATCCTTTTAGAACACTGTTGTCTTGACTCCTTTCTCTGAAATTGTTTTGGGATTATCTCTAAATTCTCAAATGCTGATGAATGGATTAAGGCTTTAACTTTTTTGTTTTTCATGATAATATATTCTGCCCACACACAATTTAGGACAATACAGTTTAAAAAAAAATAGATGTCAACTGAGTCTTCATTATGATTTTAGAGGATTTAACCTATTCATTCTTAAAAAAACAGGGATGAAAAAGATACTTAGGGGGTAACTGGTGACTATTAAGAAATTGGCTAAAAGTTAGAAAGGAGCTAAGCGGCAGCTTCTCAAAACACCAAGGGGTCAAGGTCAAAGATATTATCTGATTCTACAGCTGATGAATCCTGACTTCCGGACTGTTTCCTAGAGCAGGACAAATGGAGAAAGGTACAGGCTGCCCTGAATGTAAGGCCCAAATCAGACATACAGCTCCATTTGTTGGCTGGGATGAATCCTACGAAGCCTGGGTGTGGCTCTACATCAAACACCCAAATCTGATGTGCCAAGACATCAGGCCCCAGCCCACATTTTCTAGCCTTGGACTTTCTGCAGCTTCCAATGAAAGTACAGGAAGGAAGCTAGGGGAATGGTGAAGGTATGAAGCAAGTGGAATATACACAAAAGGTTCCTGTGTCAGCAACTGAGGGGTTGCCAAGGCACAGTACACTGTACACAAGGAATATCTAGAGTGGTGCAACTATTGTAACCTAGGGCAAAGTGGGTAATCTCAGAGCAAGAGAATTTGTTGAGCTTGGAGCAGTCAGACACAGAAGAAGTGGTTTAGGTCACAAGGTCTACGGAATGTGAAGCTAGGAGATAATGATGGTTAGAAAGGAAAGGGCAGTGGAGATTAACTAGGGATGCACAGGTGAAAAACATGGTGGGGAAGGGAGGAGACCAATAAATGTAGGCAGAATGATTCTTGCAAACAACAGGCAAGACTAATTTTAAAACTTTCATTTTATAACACCTGCCACTATGCTTGAACAATTTAAAATATTTTTACACTGTATTAAAAGACAATTCAGGAAGAGTATTTAATCTCATGACAAATTGTCAAGTCAAAACTGATAGAGTATAAAACCTTTCTGGTCTAAGTTTCAGCTCCAAAGTCTACCCTACTGCTTCTAATACATAAATACAGAGGTACGTACCTAAATATATCAAGTATCGTGTAATAGGTAAATCGGAATGGAAGCATTATCAAGTAATAACCCCATCCAAGCAGTCCCTGAAATTCCAAAAACAAAGTTAGAGACATTCTCTCAATCCTGAATACTTTACAAAATGGCTAATTCAAGGGTGGGTGTGTGGTGCAGTGGGTTAAGCTGCCACTTGGGATGCAAGCATTCCATAAATGAATGTCCAGGATCCAAGCCCTTTTCTGCTTCCAATTCAGCTTCCTGCTCATGTGCCTTGGAGACAGATGATCGGCCAAGCATCTGTGCTCCTGCCACTGATGTGGGAGAGCCAGACTGAATAATTCTAGGCTCTTGGCTTTGGCTTGGTCCAACCCTAGTTGCTGTGGGCATTTGAGTAGCAGACCAGCAGATGGAAGTTATCTCTCATTCTGCCTTTCAAATAAATAAATAAACAAACAGATATTTTAAAGAACCTTTATTAAAATGGCTAATTCAGATTGTCACTCTTCCCCGTTCACATGATTTCTCTCTTCCTGGCTACTTCAGCCTTTAGAGCCATTGCCTTTGACCTCACTTCACTTAGTACCATTTTTCTCACCTAATTTTTGTATTAAATTTCCTTTTACACTTTTCCTGTAGCTATTTACACTGTCAAGTCCATTTGCAAGTTTATTTCCACAAATGATAAATAATCATGCATTTTTGATTTATACTTCAAAATACAGTCTTCAGAAATAGCAAGAAGGGTAATCATTACTACTATCTTGGACATTTGTACATAAATGAGAAGCTATTATACTGCATTCACAATGACAAATCCTTATGTAGCTGCTAATTTCAGTAATGCTAATTATTAACAGAATTATTGCTGTTATTATTAACTAACATAAAACATTTTGTTTAAAAAAATATTTATTTGAGAGGCAGATAAACAGAGACAGAGAGCTCCCATCTGCTGGGCTCATTCCCTAAATGCCTGCCAATGACCAGGGTCAAGGCTGGGAGCCAGGAACTCAATCTACATCTCCCACGTGGAGGGTGGGAACCTAATTACTTGAGCTCTGGCTGCTGCCTCCTAGGGTCTTCATTAGCAGGAACCGAATAGGGAGCAGGGCTGAGAACTGAACCCCAGTAGTGCAATGTGGGACACAGGCATCTTAGCTGCTGGGCAAAACGTCTTCCCGTAGAAAGCATTCCTTAAAACATACTGTGTTAACCTAGATCCCTTCTGTGCCCATGGTGAGGGAGCTCTGCAGCCCCGTGGCTGACATCTGGGTCCAAAGACTAAGTTAATAAGCTCAAAGCAAGCTGTAGAAACACTGGGCATATACAGACTGGAGTCGTATAACTGCTCTAGAAATTTTCTACTTTACAATATCCCCAACAATTATAGTTTTCCCCCTTATTTATAGTTTCACTTTCCATGGTTTCAGTTATCTATGGTTAACTATAGTCTGAACATTTTAAATGGAAAAGTTCAGAAATAAATAATACATAAGTTTTAAATTATGCACCATATTAAGCTGTGTGATGCAATCTCATACTGCCTCCCTCCATTCTGCTTGGAATAACTGCTTAGACAAGATTCCTGCCCCTTTATTTTAAGATGTTTATTTATTTATTTTAAAGAGTTACAGAGAAGGAGAGGCAGAGGTAGAGAGAGATCTTTTATCTGCTGGTTCACTCCCCAGATGGTTTCAATGGGTAGAGCTGCACCAGGCTGAAGCCAGGAGCCAGAGCTTCATCTGGGTCTCCCATGTTGGTGCAGGGGCCCAAGGACTTCAGCCATCTTCCGTTGCTTCCCCAGGCACATTTGCAAGGAGCTGGATGAGAAGTGGAGCAGCCAGGACTTGAACCAGTACCTGTATGGGAAGCTGCCGCTGTAGGTGGCTGCTCTACCTACTGCGCCACAGTGTGGGTCCCTGAAAGGTCCCTTTCTAGTGTATCCGTGCTTGTTACGTAGTCACCTTGGTTATTAGATCAACTTGTGTTCAAGTGATTTTTATTGCAATTAATAAAGGTCCCAAAATAGTAGTGATTTATCAATTCAGTCACCAGAGAAAAGCTATAAAGTACTTCCTTTATGTGAAAAGGTAAAAATTCTCAAGTTAAAAAAATTGTATGCTGAGGCAGGAACTAACTGTCTATTCGTGAAATTGTAAAAGGAAAAAGATATCCATGCTAATTTAATTTCAAATTGCAAAAGTTACGGATACAATGATGCAAAGTGTTCAGTTAAGATAGAAAAGGAAGGGGCCAGCATTGTGGTACAGCAAGTTAATCACTGGCTAAGTACCCCTGGCTGCTCCATTTTTGATCCAGCTCTCAGCTAATGTGCCTGGGAAAGCACTGGAAGATGGCCTAAGTACTTGGGCCCCTGCTACTGATGTGGGAGACATGGATGGAGTTCTGGGCTCCTGGCTTCAGCTTGGTTCAGTTCTGGCTGAACCATTTTTTTTTTTTTTTTTTTAAGACAGGCAGAGAGGACAGTGAGAGAGAGAGAGACAGAGAGAAAGGTCTTCCTTTTGCCATTGGTTCACCCTCCAATGGCCGCCGTGGCCGGTGTGCTGCGGCCGGCGCACCGCGCTGCTCTTATGGCAGGAGCCAGGTGCTTCTCCTGGTCTCCCATGGGGTGCAGGGCCCAAGCACTTGAGCCATCCTCCACTGCACTCCTGGGCCACAGCAGAGGGCTGGCCTGGAAGAGGGGCAACCGGGACAGAATCTGGTTCCCCAACTGGGACTAGAACCTGGTGTGCCGGCGCTGCAAGGCGGAGGATTAGCCTATTGAGCCGCGGCGCTGGCCGCAAAAGGCATTTAATTATAGGGTTACATATTATCAGTGGCTTCAAGGGATGAAATGTTAAAGCATCAAGTATTCCACAAAAAGTGTAATGATGATTTTATTATAACTGCTGCAAGATTAAAGAGAGGGAGTCAGTGCTGTGGTGTAGTAGGCTAAGCCTCCACCTACAGAGCCAGCATCTCATATGGGCACCAGTTCATGTCCCAGCTGCTCCTCTTCAGATCCAGCTCTCTGCTATAGCCTGGGAAAGCAGTAAAAGATGGCCCAAGTGGTTGGGCCCCTGTACCCATGTGGGAGACCCGAAGATGCTCTGGCTCCTGGCTTGAGATCAGCCCAGTTCTGGCCATTGTGTCCATTTGGGGAGAGAACCAGTGGATGGAAGACCTTTCTCTCTGTCTCTCCCTCTCTGTCATTCTACATCTCAAATAAAAACTACAACCTTTATAAAAAATACAATCTTAAAAAAAAAGATTAAAGGGAGTGCTTTCTTAGTATTCAAAACACAAGTACAAGAGGTAAATGTAGGGGTTAGCACCGTGCTGTAGAAGGTTAAGCCTCTGCCTGCAGTGCTGGCATCCCATATGGGCGCCAGTTCAAGTCCTGGCTACTCTACTTCCGATCTAGTCCTCTGCTAATTCGCCTGGGAAATGCAGTGGTAGATGGCCCAAGTGGTTGGGTCCCTGCATGCATGTGGGAAACCCAGAAGAAGCTCCTGGCTTTGAATTGGCCCAGCTCTGGACATTGCAGCCATTTGAGGAGTGAACCAATGGATAGAAGACCTCTCTGTGCCTCTCTCCTTTCTCTGTGTATCTCTGTCTTTCAGATAAATAAAAATAAATCTCAAGAAAAAAAAAATGGCCGGTGCCATGGCTCACTTGGTTAATCCTCTGCCTGCAGCACTGGCATCCCATACAGGCACTGGGTTCTAGTCCCGGTTGCTCCTCTTCCAGGCCAGCTCTCTGCTATGGCCCAGGAAGGCAATGGAGGATGGCCCAAGTACTTGGGCCCCTGCACCCACATGGGAGACCAGGAGGAAGAACCTGGCTCCTGGCTTCGGATCGACAGTGTTGGCCGTAGCGGACATTTGGGGAATGAACCAACGGAAGGAAGACCTTTCTCTCTGTCTCTCTCACTGTCTAACTCTATCTGTAAAAAAAAAAAAAAGGGGGGGGGTACTATCCAAACAACCAGCCAAAAAACCAGAAAAAAATGATAGCTTCTCCAACAATTTATTAAACCATCAAAGAAAAACTATATATGTACTAAATCTAGAAAGGGCCCAGGTCTAGGTAACAAATTTACATTCTAAACATTTCCTTTACTCCTATCATAGAGAAATCAATATAACCAAATGAAGGAACTTATAAAATTAAAAAAGGGAAATTCCAGCTGCAAAATAACTTGCCCTTGGTTGTGGTCTTGAGACAACATAGCTGTATATCCTGTGGTCAGCTGTATTAACCTGCAGGGGTCGGGATGGAGGTGGGTTGAAAACACTGGGTACGCCCTCTTGCTCATTCAGTCTGTCCTGTACAGCAGCCTGAGGAGGAAAACAGATACAAGAATTTCAGTGATGTTCAGATCAACTCAGAAGGAAAGATGCAACAAATGCTTGGATGATCATTCCACAAAGGTCACCAGAGGAGTGCATCTTCAAGAAACTTTCAGCTTGCCGTACTGGAAGACAATGAGAATTCGCACAGAGTAGAAACCAGGGAAGCTGGCAGGAGAGTACACTTATGTAGCAAACACCCTGCTTTTATTCAAATGTAATATATTACTTAGAATTCAGTGCTTCACTACACAATCCCAAGTGGACACTGCAGTAAAGCAGTTTGGATCAGAGGTATCTGATGGAGGACTTTGGAGTAGAGAAACTTAGGTTAGAATACTAGTTCCATCACTCAGAAAGTTACTCAACTTATGAGCCTCAGTTTCTTTGGACACAACAATGAAGGAACAATATTTCTTAAGAGTTAATTTTGGGCCGGTGCCGCGGCTCACTTGGCTAATCCTTTGCCTGCGGCGCCGGCAGCGTGCCAGCCGTGGCGGCCACTTGGGGGGTGAACCAATGGAAAAGGAAGACCTTTCTCTCTGTCGCTCTCTCTCACAGTCTAACTCTGCCTGTCAAAAAAAAAAAAAAAAAAAAGAAGAGTTAACTTTAAAATGGAATGGAATGGTCATACATAAAGATCCTAATAAAACTCCAGGTAAGCAACTGGTAACTCAGTTAACAACAAAAAATCATCTCACACAACTCCTCCCTTTTCAGATTTATTTACTTATATTTGAAAGGCAGGGCTACAGAGAGAGAAGATGCACAGAGACAGAGGTCTTCCATCCATTAGTTCACTCTCCAGATGATCACAATGGCTGAGGCTGGGCCAGGCCAAAGCCTGGAGCCTGGAATTCCATCGGGTCTCCCTCATGGATGGCAGAGGCCCAAACACGTGGGCCATCGTCTGCTGCTTTCCCAGGCACATTAGCAGGGGGCTGCATCAGAAGTCGAGCAGCTAGTTCTTGAACTGGTGCTGCAGGTGACAGCTTAATCCGCCGAGCCACACCACCAGGCTCCCACCTCCTTTCTTTAAAAAAGGTTTATTACTGGGGCTGGCGCTGTGGCATAGAGGGTAAAGCCGCTGCCTGCAGTGCTGGCATTCCATGTGGGCGCCAGTTCTAGTCCTGGCTGCTCCTCTTCCAATCCAGCTCTCTGCTATGGCCTGGGAAAGCAGCAGAAGATGCACCCATATGGGAGACCCAGATGAAGCTCTGGCTCCTGGCTTTGGATTGGCCCAGCTCTGACCATTGAGGCCATCTGGGGAGTGAACCAGCAGACGGAAAACCTCTCTCTGTCTCTCTCCCTTTGCCCTTGCTTCTCTGTAACTCTTTCAAATAAATAAATAAATCTTAAAAAAAAAAAAAAGTTGGGGCTGGCGCTACGGCATAGCAGGTAAAGCCGCCACCTGCAGTGCCGACATCCCATATGGGTGCCGGTTCAAGAACCAGCTGCTCCACTTCCAATCCAGCTCTCCGTTATGGCCTGGGAAAGCAGCAGAAGATGGCTCAAGTCCTTGGGCTCCTGCACCCAAACGGGAGACCCGGAGGAAGCTCCTGGCTCCTGGCTTCGGATCGTCTTAGCTCCGGCCATTGCAGCCAACTGGGGAGTGAACCAGTGGATGGAAGACCTCTCTCTCTCTCTCTCTCTCTCTGCCTCTCCTTCTCTCTCTGTGTAACTCTTACAAGCAAAATAAATAAATCTTTTTTTTAAAAAAAAAGGTTTATCATCTATTTGAAAAGCAGAAAAAGAGAGAGAGAAGGAGGGAGGGAGGGAGGGAGGGAGGAAGGGAGGGAGGAAGTAGGGGAAGGAGGGAGAAAGAGACATCTTCCATCTGCTGATTCACTCATCAAATGGTTCCAACAGCCTGGGTTGGGCCAGGATGAAACCAGGAACAGGAACTCCATCCAGATCTCCCACATGGATTGCAGGAACTCAAATACTTTAGCCATCATCCACTATTTCCCAGCATAGTAGCAGGGAACTGGATCAGAAGTAGAGTAGCCAGGATCCTGGAACTCTGATATGGGATGCACACATCCTAGGAGGTAATTTGACCTGCAGAAGCACAATAATGCCCTGCCCCTCATTCCCTTCCTAACTCTATGCCTGAAAACGGTTATTTGGGGGTTGACATTGTGGTGGGGCAGGTAAAACAGCAATGCTGGTATCTCAAATGTGCACTGTTTCAAGTCTTGGCTGCTTTACTTCAAATCCAGCTCCCTGCTAATGAGCCTGGGAAAGCAGCAGATGATGACCCAAGTGTTTAGGCCCCTGCCACCCATGTGGGAGACTTGTAAGAAGTTCCTGACTCCTGGCTTTCTAAGGCCAGCTCTGACCATTGCAGCCATTTGGGGAGTGAAGCAGTGGAAGGAAGATCTCTCGCTGCATCTTTCCCTATCTCGCTGCCTTTCAAATGAATAAAATAAATCCTAAAAAAAAAAAAAAAAGGTTATTTGTCCCAGAATAATAATAGTAATAAAAAATAAAACCGAAAACCAGCCTTCCCAATGAGATATCTGGCCTCTTGCGTCATACCAGATGACTGTCTCTGGTACCTGGATTATAGGTTGAAGCTCCCACACCCAATAGTCTTACAGTGAAGACTGGTCATACCAGAAAGAGCAACCTTGTGGTTGAAGGGGAGGATTCTGGATAACTCCAGCATCAGTCATCATGGAGACTGAGTGTGGGCAGCCAATGAACCCATTATGCTTGGATAATGAAGTCCCTACAACACCAGACACAGAGGCTCAGGTTGGCAATACTTCCCATATTGTTACACACCTGTGCCAGGAGAGTTAGTGTATCCTGACTCCACTGGAGAGGAATATGTTTGGAAACTTGTGAGTCTCTGCCCTATGTGTCTTCTCCTTCAGCTGAATTTAATCTGTATCTGTTCTCCAGAATGAACTGTAACATTTGAGTATAACAGATTTCAGTGGTTTTCCAGTCAACTATTACACCAGAGGGTGGTTTATGGAATCCATTTAACTTACAGCTGCTGTCAGAGTGAAGGTGGTCTTTCAGAGAGTTATGTGGTCTCTAAAGTGGATAGCTGACTTTAAATGTTCCAGTTTTACCCTGTCTCTCCTTCTCTCTGTCATTATTTATACGTTTCAAATAAATAAATAAATAAATAAATAAATAAATCTTAAAACAAACAAAAACTCCAGTTTGGGGGTCTGGCATTGGGGTTTACTGGGTTAGGCTGCCGCCTGTGCTGGTTCAAATGCCAACTGTTCCACTTCTGATCCAGACCCTGCTAATGTGCCTGGGAAAGAAGCAGAGGATGGCCCAAGTTCCTGGACCCCTGCCACCCACATGGGAGACCTGGATGAGTTTGGGGATCCTGGTTTTAGCCTGGTCATGCCCTGCCCTGCCCTGATCATTTGCGGGAGTGAACCAGTGGATGGAAGATCGCTCTCTAACTCTGCCTTTCAATATATAAATAAATCTTTAAAAAAAAAAAACCTTTCCAGTATAGGTAATAATAGGTAGCTCCTTACTTACATTCAACAAATGGTACTAGGACAATTAAATAATCACATACAAAAGAAAGAAGTTGAAACCCTAAGTGACGCTGCACACAAAAATTAACTTACAGTACATTAAAGACTTAGATATAAGAGCTGCAAATTCTTTTTTTTTTTATTTTTTATTTTTTTATTTTTTGACAGGCAGAGTGGACAGTGAGAGAGAAAGACAGAGAGAAAGGTCTTCCTTTGCCGTTGGTTCACCCTCCAATGGCTGCCGCGGCTGGCGCGCTGCAGCCGGCGCACCGCGCTCATCCGATGGCAGGAGCCAGGTGCTTCTCCTGGTCTCCCATGGGGTGCAGGGCCCAAGCACTTGGGCCATCCTCCACTGCACTCCTGGGCCACAGCAGAGGGCTGGCCTGGAAGAAGGGCAACCGGGACAGAATCCGGCACCCCGACCGGGACTATAACCTGGTGTGCCGGCGCCACAAGGCGGAGGATTAGCCTGTTGAGCCACGGTGCCGGCCAAGAGCTGCAAATTCTTAAAAAGAAAACAAGAGTGTAAATCTTTGCAACATAAGAAAAAACTGATAAATCGGTCTTTATCAAAATTAAAAATCTATGTATCAAAAGAGAGTGAAGAGGAAACTCACAGAATGGAATAAAATGCTTTCAAATCATCAATCTATAAGGGTCTAGTATCCAGAATATATAA
This sequence comes from Sylvilagus floridanus, assembly GCA_949820135.1. Classification (NCBI taxonomy): domain Eukaryota; kingdom Metazoa; phylum Chordata; class Mammalia; order Lagomorpha; family Leporidae; genus Sylvilagus; species Sylvilagus floridanus. The sequence goes on along the minus strand of OX463233.1, from coordinate 72,058,445 downwards.
AGAATCATTAAAACTCAACATCAAAAAGACAACACAATTTAAAAATGGTCAAAGGACTTTGAACAGACATCTTTGCAGAGAAGATATATAAATGGCCAAGAAGAATGTAAAAAGATGTTCAACATCAGTATTAGTCATTGAGGAGATCGAAGACAACGAGGTGCTACTTTATAACCACTAGGATGGCTGCAACCTGACAGATAGGCAACAGCTCTTTCTCAGCATTCCAGACATGGCAGTTCCACTGGGCAGCCACCTGGGGTTCCAGGCTTTGCTTCTTCAAGCAGGGCCACTTGCTTCAAGAACTACTCTGGTGGATGTGTCGGGGTCGTCATCTGCTGGTTCATTCCCGAGACACTGCCTCTCCTGTGAGTCAAGACTACATCATTGGCACCGATCAAGAAACAACCTCAAACTAGTGTTGATCGGTACATTCCAGAAGTTTCTGAATACTGCTAGACAAAATTTTTCCTACAAACAAGAACGGATTTATCTGCCCAGAAACCACAGCAAGTAATCAAAGTTTCAGAGCTAAGGAATCAACTGTAGCGGAAAGATGCGTTTGTCCATAAGCACTTGACACGGCTAAGGCATTGGTAGCAGATGCTGGAAGACATCAATGTGCAGCACAAAGAGCCAGCCAAATCCCTCAGGGCTCCTTGCCCCCGCCCCCCCCCCCCCCACCGCGGGCATCTGTCACCATCCCTGTAGCTCTGCAGACCAAAGATTGGTCCTATAGGTGAGGCAGCCTTGCCAAACACTCCTGCACATGGCACTTTGGAACAGCTCTGCCAGAAAATGAGCTGATCTGTTTCTTCTCCCATCTAAAACTTCCCCTCATTTTTTAAAAAAACAATTTTTAGGGGCTGGCACCGTGGCTCATTTGGTTAATCCTCTGCCTGCGGCGCTGGCATCCCATATGAGCACCGGGTTCTAGTCCCGGTTGCTCCTCTTCCAGTCCAGCTCTCTGCTGTGGCATAGGAAGGCAGTGGAGGATGGCCCAAGTGCTTGGGCCCTAGCACCCGTGTGGGAGACCAGGAAGAAGCACCTGGCTTTGGATTGGCGTAGCTCTGGCAGCGGCGGCCATTTTGGGGGAGAACCAACGGAAGGAAGACCTTTCTCTCTGCCTAACTCTGTCAAATAAATAAAATAAAATAAAATAAAATAAAATAAAATAAAATAAAATAAAATAAAATAAAATTTATTTATTCTTTAAGTCAGAGAGGGAAAGACATGGAGAGAGATCTTCCATTCGCTGGTTCACTCCCTAGACGGCCGCGGAGGCCAGGGCTGGGCCAAGCCAAAGCCAGGAGCCAGGAGCTTCTCCTGGGTCTTCAATGTGAGTGGCAAGGGCCATCTCCTGTTACCTTTCCCAGGTCATCAGCAAGGATCTGGATCAGCAGCAGGGCAGAAGGGACGTGAACTGGCACCCATATGGATACTGGTGTTACAGGCAGCAGCCCTACCACACACCACATTGCCTTTCTCCTTCCCCCCATTTTTATAAGCTATTAATTTCTTGAGTACTTTGTAAAATGTCTACAGCTCTGGGAAATAAAGTAAAGCTTGTCTTTAGTCAAGTTTAGACTTAGAGTAAAAACATTTTTAAAAAAGATTCATGAAAGGCGATGATAGAGAAAAGATGGAGGAACAGAAGGATTCTACCCACCGGCTCACTCCCTAGACGGTCTCAGTGGCTGAGAGGAAATTTTGCTGTGCTTTCACTTTGAGCTACCTCAAGAGGAGGAAGCTAATGCGATCTCTGTAATGTTTCCAGAGCATTACAGGGTGTTCTGTAAACAGCTCAGAAGGGTTTACATTTTCTAGGTTAGTGTAGTAATACTGTGATATTCCAGGAAGTTGACGTGGCTTAGGGTACTTACTTAGGGAAAGTTTATATCTTGTGTGATACTTATGTTTTCTGAGGAGGAGGGTATATTAGGACCATGATATGCTTAATTTTGTTGCATCCTGTAGTAATCAATCAGACTAATCATGTGTAAATAAAGCTGTTATTTAAAAAAAAAAAATGGCTGGAGCTGTGGCTCTCTTGGTTAATCCTCTGCCTGTGGAGCCGGCATTCCACAGGGGCGTTGGGTTCTAGTCCTGGTAGCTCCTCTTCCAGTCCAGCTCTCTGCTGTGGCCAGGGAAGGCAGTGGAGGATAGCCCAAGTGCTTGGGTGCCTGCACCCGCATGGGAGACCAGGAGGAAGCACCGGGCTCCTGGCTGCGGGTCAGTGCAGCGCCGGCCATAGTGGCCATTTGGGGAGTGAACCAACGGAAGGAAGACCTTTTTCTCTCTCTCTCACTGTCTGTAACTCTACCTGTCAAATAAATAAAATAATAATAATAATAATAAAAATAAAAAAGCATACGGGGCCTGGGTTGTGGCACAGGGAGTTAATCTACTGTTTGCAGTGCTGGCATGCCAAATGTAAGTCCCAGTAAGTCCCAGCTGCTCCACTTCCAATCCAGCTCCCTGCTAATGTGCGAGGAAAGCAGTGGAAGACTGCCCAAGTCCTTGGGCCTCTGCACCCACGTGGGAAACCTGGAGGAAGCTCATGGCTTCTGGTTTCTGTCTGACCCAGCTCTGGCTGTTGACACCATTTGGGTGTGAACCAACGGATGGAGGATGTCTCTCCTCTCTTGCTATAACTAAAATGTTTTTTTTAAAAAAATTTTTATTATTTATTTTTGACAGGCAGAGAGAGAGAGAGAGAGAGAGGTCTTCCTTCCATTGGTTCACCCCCCAAATGACCGCTATGGCCGGCGCACCGCACCGATCCGAAGCCAGGAGCCAGGTGCTTCCTCCTGGTCTCCCATGCGGGTGCAGGGCCCAAACACTTGGGCCATCCTCCACTGCCTTCCTAGGCCACAGCAAAAAGCTGGACTGGAAAAGGAACAACCGGGACAGAATCCAGCGCCCCAACCAGGACTAGAACCCGGGGTGTCGGCGCCACAGGTGGATTAGGCTAGTGAGCCGCGGCGCCAGCCTGTAACTTCAACTTTAAAAAAAAACAAAACAAACAAAAAAACCCCACATACCTAACAGCATTTGTTGTCAATTATAAAATAAGGGCTTCCAAGCAAATATTAGAATTTTTAAAAACTTATATTTGCCACCCGAAGGTCTAACGGTGTTCTAATACTTAAAGGCAACTCTGATGAGAGTGACGGCACCATTCATGATATCACATAGTAAAATACTGTCACCATTTGGAGGATCTAGGTTAAATCAGCAAACCTGAATTTTCTAAAGAGCCAAAGAATGGATATACAAAATCACTTATTGGTAAAAGATCCTCTCAAAATACAATACGAATGACTGGATTTTAATATAACAGAAGATAAAAAAAAAATCACTGACGTAGTTTCAAGTTCCACTGTAGCTAACTTTCAAGAAACCACCACCCAAGTATCAAAGAATATCCAGTTATCTGTAAAGGCTGCTACCGAAATACCACATACACCTAGACGAAACTGGATTTTCATCATGCACTTTTAACTAAAACTACATACCAAAACAGATTAAAGGCTGAAGCAGACACGAAAATCCAGCTCCTTCCTATTAAATTAGACACCGAAAAGGCTTGTAAAAATGATTATTTTTTCATAAAAATGTTACTTTTGTTAACAGGCTTTGAAAAATGAATTACCCTTTTATCAGTTTTAGATTATAATATGGTTATACATATCAATATGTAGAATCCATATAAACAGATATTACAGTCTATCTCGGGGAGAATAATACTTAGGCATAAAAATACTTGGAAAGAGGCCAGCACCGCGGCTCAATAGGTTAATCCTCCGCCTTGCAGCGCCGGCACACCGGGTTCTAGACCCGGTCGGGGCACCGGATTCTGTCCCGGTTGCTCCTCTTCCAGGACAGCTCTCTGCTATGGCCAGAGAGCGCAGTGGAGGATGGCCCAAGTGCTTGGGTCCTGCACCCCATAGGAGACCAGAAGCACCTGGCTCCTGCCATCAGATCAGTGCGATGCGTTGGCCGCAGCGCGCCGGCCGCGGCGGCCATTGGAGGGTGAACCAACGGCAAAGGAAGACCTTTCTCTCTGTCTCTCTTTCTCACTGTCCATTCTGCCTGTCCAAAAAAAATAATAATTAAAAAAAATACTTGGGGCCGGCGCCGTGGCTCAACAGGCTAATCCTCCGCCTTGCGGCGCCGGCACACCGGGTTCTAGTCCCGGTCGGGGCTCCGGATTCTGTCCCGGTTGCCCCTCTTCCAGGCCAGCCCTCTGCTGTGGCCCAGGAGTGCAGTGGAGGATGGCCCAGGTGCTTGGGCCCTGCACCCATGGGGAGACCAGGAAAAGCACCTGGCTCCTGGCTCCTGCCATCGGACGAGCGCGGTGCGCCGGCCGCAGCGCGCCGACCGCGGAGGCCATTGGAGGGTGAACCAACGGCAAAAGGAAGACCTTTCTCTCTGTCTCTCTCTCTCACTGTCCACTCTGCCTGTAAAAAAAAAAAAAAAATACTTGGAAAGAATGAAAAGAAATGATGTAGTAATATGGTTATGCTGGGATAGTAGGGATAAGAAAAAGCTGGGGGAGGCCGGCGCCGGCACACCGGGTTCCAGTCCTGGTTGGGGGGCCGGATTCTGTACCGGTTGCCCCTCTTCCAGGCCAGCTCTCTGCTGTGGCCTGGGAAGGCAGTGGAGGACGGCCCAAGTGCTTGGGCCCTGCACCCCATGGGAGACCAGGAGAAGCACCTGGCTCCTGCCTTCAGATTGGCGTGGTGTGCTGGCCACAGCGCGCCAGCCGCAGCGGCCATTGGAGGGTGAACCAATGGCAAAGGAAGACCTTTCTCTCTGTCTCTCACTGTCCACTCTGCCTGTCAAAAAAGCAAAAAATAAAATAAAATAAAATAAAATAAAATAAAATAAAGCGGGGGGGGGGGCTGTGTCATGGCATACCATGTTAAGCTGTTGCCTGTTACAGCAGCACCCATAAGGGCACTGGTTCAAGTCCCAGCTGGTTTACTTCTGATCCAGCTCCCTGCTAATGTACCTGGGAAAGCAGCAGAACATGGCTCAACTGCTTGGGTCCCTGCATCCATATGGGAGACCTGGAAGAAGCTCCAGGCTACTGGTTTCTTTTTATTATTTATTTGACAGGTAGAGTTACAGACAGTGAGAGAGACAGAGAGAAAGGTCTTCCTTCCGTTGGTTCACTCCCCAAATGGCCGCTACAGCTGGCGCTGCACCGATCCAAAACCAAGAGCCAGGTGCTTCTTCCTGGTCTCCCATGCCGGTGCAGGGGCCCAAACACTTGGGCCATCCTCCACTGCCTTCCTATGCCACAGCAGAGAGCTGTACTGGAAGAGGAGTAGCTGGGACTAGAACCCGGCACCTATATGGGATGATGGCACCGCAGGCGGAGGATTAACCAAGTGAGCCATGGCGCCAGTCCCTGGGCTACTGGTTTCAACCTTGCCCAGCCTCAGTCATTGCAACCATTTGGGGAGTGAACCAGCAGACAGAAGATCTCTCTCTCTCTTTCCCTCCCTCTCTCTCTGTATCCCTGCCTTTCAAATAAATAAATCTTGAAAGAAATAGTAGGGAAGTTATCTGAATGTGATTCTTTCATATTTCATCTTGAGTTATGAACTTGTTGATATATGTATTATTTTTATACATTAGAAAACAGACAGTCCCAGCAGCTCCACTCCAATCCAGCTCTCTGCTGTGGCCTGGGAGAGCAGTGGAGGACGGCCCAGGTCCTTGGGCCCCTACACCTGCGTGGGGGACCTGGAGGAGGCTCCTGGCTTCAGATCAGCACAGCTCTGGTCATTGCGGCCAGTTGGGGAGTGGGCCAGTGGATGGAAGACCTCTCTGCCTCTGCCTCTCCTTCTCTGTGTAACTCTTTCAATAAATTAATCTTAAAAAATAAAAATAAAATGATACTACCTATCCATGAAGTAGCAGGAATAAGAGTGATTTTCTTATATTTCTTGGAATTCCTTCCTTGTGTGAGTGCGTACATGAGTAAGTTTGTTACTGCAATAAAGTTATAATACTTCTATAAATTATTTCATGTTAAAGATGGTCAACAGTATACCAGATAAACATGAACCAATGAAATACAGTAGAAATAATAATAAATCAAACTCAAATTCTAATAAAAATTATTAACAAAAGGTATTATAAGAAAGTTCTAATAGCCACAAGTGTATGCTTCAATTACGAGTGTCAAACTGTAGAAAACAAAGTGCCTCCACCCAAAATAGACATACAGTTTACTTATATATTTTACTTGCATCATGTCCTGCCTTTACACAGCATGTACAAAAGTAAATATTTCCTCTGATGTCCTGTTATTAAGAGTGGGAAGACACACTAAGCAGATTTACACATACCAAGGTCTAGAAGGACAGACAATATGCTCAAACACCAAATACGGTTATCTTGGGGCTTGTACAGTGGTTCAGCCAGTTGAGCCACTGTGTGTGACGCTGATGCAACAGTCCACTTCTGCTCCAGCTGCCTGGTATGTGTCTGGGAAAGTAGCAGAACCTGATCCAAGTACTTAAGCCCCTGCCACTCACATGAGAGACCCACAGGGAGTTCCGAGCTCCTGGCTTTGGCTGGAGTACCTTGTAGCCACTTGGGGAGAGAACCAGGAGATGGAAAATCTCTTTGTCTCTCCCTCTTTTCCTGCCACTGTCTTCCAAATAAACAATTCTTTTTTTAAAAAATATTTATTTATTTATTTGAAAGTCAGAGTCACACAGAGAGAGGAGAGGTAGAGAGAGAGGTCTTCCATCTGCTGGTTCACTCCCCAGTTGGCTGCAATGGCCGGAGCTGAGCTGATCCAGAGCCAGGAGCCAGGAGCTTCTTCTGGGTCTCCCACGTGGGTGCAGTGGCCCAAGGACTTGGGCCATCTTCTACTGCTTTCCCAGGCCATAGCAGAGAGCTGGATTGGAAGTGCAGCAGCCGGTTCTTGAACCGGTGCCCATATGGGATGCTGGCACCACAGGTGGCAGCTTTACCTTCTACACCACAGCGCTGGCCCCATAAATCTTCTATAAAATATATGATTATCTGAAGAATATTACTGTCAAAAACTTTTTTTAAAAAAATGGTTGATTTTACTTTAGTTGAAAGTCAGAGTTACAGAGAGGCAGAGGCAGAGAGAGAGAGAGAGAGAGAGAAAGTCTTCCATCAGCTGGTTCACTCCTGAAATGGCTGCAATGGAGCTGGGCTGATCCGAAGCCAGGAGCCAGAAGCTGCCTCCCACACTGGCACAGGGGCCCAAGGACTTGGGCCATCTTCTACTGCTTTCTCAGGCCATAGCAGAGCTGGATTGGAAGTGGAGCAGTCAGAACTTGAACTGGCGCCCATATGGGATGCTGGCACAGCACCAGCTCCTAACTTTCCTTTTTAACTTTATAAACTCCCCTGTGTTAGATACTTTATATACATGTATTGTTTTTGTAAGCAGAAAGAACACATTATCATTTGAAATAAAAAAAATCTCTAAAACCACACTGAAGTCATTACGTCAAGAAGCCTCAACAATTAGATTCTAACTGCATGTTTACTAAGCTTGCTTGAATACAGACATCAGACCTTTATCCCTCCAATAACACACTCTATAAACAGCTGCTGTCAACAGTAAAGAGAGTGGGTATGGGGGATGACAAGCAAGCAACTCAAATGATACTTCCATTTTTCCCCCCGTATTTTTTAAAAAGAAATTTGAAGTGAGTATTGCAAAAATGTTTGGTTTTCAGGGTCTGGACAGTAAGTCCATAGTTGTTCCCTTTATATTTTTCCATAAGTCTGAAATAGTTAAAAGACATTTGTATTTCTTACAATGCTATTGAAATGTTATTAAATCAATGAGGTCTCAAAGGCTATATAAAATCAAAAACAAAGAAAAAAAGCAAACTACTAAGAATTTAAAATGTTTCTAAATAACTTTTGGGCCAAAGAAGAAAATCAAAACTTTTAAAATTTATTTCCAGAGGAAAATGCACCGTTTTAATTGCCTGAAAGTACAAAGTAATTAACAGAGCTATATAAAAAAGCATGATAATGAATTAGACATTTTCTTAATAAGAAAATGAAAAGAACCAACAAATATGAGATTTTTGTAAGCAAAACAAAAAAATAGCCAGTTTCTACCAAGTCTCATTTCTGAAATGTGAAAATAAATGTCATAAAATAAGAAAAAGAGTAGGATAACAACACAGAAACAAAGAATAAAGGATATGCTGTATATAGAGCTATGCTAAAAACGTCTGCCATTTCTAACACAAATGTCTTCTCTAAGAAAGCTATAGGGGCCTGCACTGTGGCACAGAGTTAAGCTGCTGCTTGAGACGCTGGCATCCCGTCTGAGTGCTGGTTTGAGTCCCAGCTACTCTGCCCATCCATCTTCCCGCTAATGTGCCTGGAAAGACAGAGGGTGGTCTGCCACCCACGTAGAAGACCAGGATGGAGTTTTTGGCTCCTGGGTTTGGCCTGGCCCAGACCTTGCCATTGCAGCCATTTGGGAAGTGAAACAGAGGATGGAGACCTCAGCCTGCTACCCCCCACCCTGTACCACCCTACTGCTCTGCCATCTGGGGAGTGAGCCAGTGGATGCAAGACCTTTCTCTCTCTAACTTTCCCTCTCAAATAAATAAATAAAATCTTTAAAAATAAATAAAAAAATTAAACCAATAGATACAGAAAACAATTATGATTGACAGGGAAAGAAACTGCAAAATCCCAGAGAACAGGCAGAAATATGCTTCAGGTATTTTCCCGCCAAATCTTTAAGGAATAAATAACTCCTACACTATTTAAAAGCATCTCAAATCATTTAAGCATTTAAATTTTTATTAAAAATTTAAATTTTTAAAGCTAACAAATGCTTCAAATCAAAGTCTAACAAAAAAGCACAAAAATACAGACAGCATCATTCATTCCCACTGCACAAAATGCACCTCCCCGAAATGTTCACTCTTCAGTCTACTTCATCATTTAAGTGTCAGTTCTCATGGAACTCCAGAGTCTATAACTTGATTATCCCATTTAAAGTAACTCCCCAAACTGCTCTGTTACATTTCTTATACTTGTCTTATTCAACATTTATTTATTTTTGACAGGCAGAGTGGACAGTGAGAAAAAGAGAGAAAGGTCTTCCTTTGCCGTTGGTTCACCCTCCAATGGCCGCCATGGCTGGTGCGCTGAAGCCGGCGCACTGCGCTGATCCGACGCCAAGAGCCAGGTGCTTCTCCTGGTCTCCCATGGGGTACAAGGCCCAAGCACTTGGGCCATCCTCCACTGCACTCCCGGGCCATAGCAGAGAGCTGGCCTGGAAGAGGGGCAACCGGGACAGAATCTGGTTCCCCAGCTGGGACTAGAACCCGGTGTGCCGGCGCCGCAAGGCAGAGGATTAGCCTGTTGAGCCACGGCACTGGCCCTTATTCAACATTTATTACAAACTGAAATTACTTGGAATTAAGCTCCATACAAAGTAAGGACTGAGTTTGTTTACTATTATAATAACAGTATCATTTAGGAATATGTTTTCAGAAATCCAGCTCCCTATTCAAATAACATACCAAAATCAAAGCAGTAATTCCAGAGATCAAGAGGGCATGTAGAAAGATTCAATATTTACTCTTGATATACAATTAATGATATACTAAACATGGAAGAACAGTCAACAGTTAGAATTACAAGGTACCTGGTTCAGTATTTATGCTGGGAATATCACAATTAACAAAACAAAACAAAAAATAAATCTTTGTTCTCTTGCAACTTACATTCCAGTGGTTCTATCTCAAGCAATAACGAACATCATAGGACGTTGGCTATTACCATTATTAACTGATCCTGATAAAGTTCTAACTAATTCAAATGGTCAAGTGAAAGAAACAGAAGTAGTAGGTGACAGAACTACCTAGAAAAATCAAAAGAATACACTCTAAAATATATAATAAGGAGGTTGATATTAAGCTAACAGGTTAAAAAAGAAATACATAAAAATAGCTTTTCAAGGAGCCTCAAGAAAAAATAAGGGGGAGAGGTAATATACTGAAGGACTTGGTCACTATTTTTTCTGATTATTTTTAGAAAGCTTTTATTTAATAAATATAAATTTCACAGGTACAGCTTTAGGAATATAATGGTTCTTCCCCTCCACATCCACCCTCCTACCCCAACTCTCATCCCACCTCCTACTCTCTCTCCCATCCCATTCTTCATTAAGATTTATTTTTAATTATCTTTATATATAGAAGACCAATTCTATACTAAGATTTCAACTGTTTGCACTCACACAGACACACAAAGTATAAAGTACTATTTGAAGACAAGTTTTACTGTTAATTTTCATAGTACAACTCATTAAAGACAGAGGTCCCACATGGGGAGTAAGTGTGCAGTGACTCTTGCTGTTGATTAAAAAATTAACACTTTTGGCCGGCGCCGTGGCTCAACAGGCTAATCCTCCGCCTTGCGGCGCCGGCACACCGGGTTCTAGTCCCGGTCGGGGCACCGGATTCTGTCCCGGTTGCCCCTCTTCCAGGCCAGCCCTCTGCTGTGGCCCAGGAGTGCAGTGGAGGATGGCCCAGGTGCTTGGGCCCTGCACCCCATGGGGAGACCAGGAAAAGCACCTGGCTCCTGGCTCCTGCCATCGGACGAGCGCGGTGCGCCGGCCGCAGCGCGCCGACCGCGGCGGCCATTGGAGGGTGAACCAACGGCAAAGGAAGACCTTTCTCTCTGTCTCTCTCTCTCACTGTCCACTCTGCCTGTAAAAAAAAAAAAAAAAATTAACACTTTTATTTATGACGTCAGTGATCACCTTGAGGCTCTTGTCATGAGTTGTGAAGGCTATGGAAGCCTTTGGAGTCCACAAACTCCGTCAGTATTTAGACAGGGCCATAAGCAAAGTAGAAGTTCTCTCCTCCCTTCAGAGAAATATACCTCCTTCTTTGATGGCCTCTTCTTTCCACTGGGGTCTCACTCACAGAGATCCTTTGTGTAAGTCATTTTTTGCCAGTGTCTTGGCTTTCCATACCTATTTTTCTATGACTTTATAAACTTTCTTCACATTATCTACATCTCCTACATACATGTTTAGTTTTAAACACTGAAGAGTAGTAATTCTAGAAAAATCTACTGAGGAAAAAAATTCCTGCTATAGATATGTTTTTGATTCTTTATTAGAGCAGGAAAAAATAATATAACTCAAAATGAATGCTATTTTACCTCTATGTTCCAGTTATGCTGTTCCAAGGTATGGCGACATTGATCCATAGATTCTATACCAGTCAGATCCTGAAAAGAATGATAAAGCAATCAGTTACTTAGGCAAAAACCAACAGTACACATATGTTTATTTTTACCCCTAAGAGAATACTTAGGAATATTGTCAGGAAAATACACTAAAACGTGTTGCTGGCAGATGCTAAAACATGATGAAATGCCACTGATTTAGAATTAATTAAATCACCTAACTATTCCAGATTCACACAGAAAATAATAAAAAGATAACTCCTTTTAAAACTTCAAGAACTTTTCAATTCAAAGGATTACTAATTAAAATCAATACTGCCAAAAGAAAGCTAAAGAAAATAAAAATCTCTTCAATTCTGAGTCTAGCAATATTCTTTAATGTCATTCTGTTTATAATATGTAATGTTGCAATGCTTTCCTATAAAATTTCATGCTTTTCATTAACCGAGGTCACTTAATATAGTTTATAATGTGAACTTTACTTCAGACTATTTCCCTACAAGTATTTTTCTTATCTACTTCTTGCAGGATTGCCCTAGGGTTTCACACTGTCTCTGACCAAAGCTCCTTCTCCTGCCCCTCTGCCACCCCTCCAAGTGTAGACATTCACTAAGTATGTGTCCTAGATTTTTGTCTCTCTCCACCTACCTCCCTGGTAATCTCATTCAATCACTAGCCTCCACCCACCTTTTGTTTTTCTCATTTTAAATTATGATTTATTAATTTGAGAGAGAGAAGAGCTGGGAGAGAGGAGAAAAAGAGATATGGAGGGAGAGAGAGAAAGAACAAGCGAGTGAGTGTGCAAGCACTCTCTCATCTGCTGGCCCACGCCCCAGATGCCCACATCGGCCAGGGCTGGGATGTAGAAGTATCAGGAGGAGGGAGAGAAACTAAATAACTGCCAATGTCTTGTGGTGTTCTGAAAGCTCGATTAAAGACTCTGGCTGTGGGAAGGAAAAGTAGTTAGACATAAGATAAAACAAAAGTGAACTGTCAGAACTCAATTACACTTATGAAGTACAGAGTTCTAGAGCTGGAATATTCAAGGATGAGGTTGAGGGCCAGGTGTCATCTTTGCTTGGATGTTTTATAGGGTGGTGGTGGTGTTAACAGACACAATGAAATGATGACTTTGAGGTACTGGAGCCACATCTAGGCAGCAATGTTACATAGGCTATTGGAAATGTGCTGCTCAACCTAGAAGAGATGGGGGGGGGGGCAGAGATTAATCTAGGAGTCATCTGAATAGAAAGGGTACTTGGAGGGGGAGTGTTCAGGTTGGCAGTTAAGATGTGGCCTGCAGCTGAGTGATGGCTTTGACATATGCCTCTGGCTCCTGACTCCATCTTGCCACCAAAGCAGACCTGAGAGGCAGCAGTGATGGCTGGGTTCCTGGTTGGAGTACCTAGTTGTTGGCTTCAGCCCAGCGTAGCTCCAGCTGTTGCAGGCATTTGGGAAGTGAACCAGCAGGTGGAAGATCTCTTCTCTCTCCCTCCCTGTCACGCTTTCAAATAAATAAATCATTCTTTTAAAAGTTACCCAAATTGTATATAAACAATAAAAGTTTTTAATGTTTAAAAGTACTGTAAAAATTTCAAAGCTGAAATAGAAAAACTCTGTGAGGAGTTCTAGTGTTCTGTTAGAAACCACTGACTGAAAAATCCTGACAATCTGATTTAGTTCTTCCATTCAGGGGTCTCATTTTGGCTCTTGTCTTCTAGCTGCTAATAGCCTGCATACCCAACTTCCTAACCTCCAATTCCTACATTATTCCACGAGAGGCTGGGGCACCCAGGGTTCCAACTCTTCTCATTGTGGATTCATTTTAAGAATTGGGCTTGGGGCCAGCATTGTGGCATAGTAGGTTAAGCCTTTGCATCTTATATGGGCACTGGTTCGAGTCGCAGCTGCTCTACTTCAGATCCAGCTCCCTGCTAATGCACCTGGGAAAGCAGTGGAAGATTGGTCCAAGTGCTTGGGCTCCCGCATCCATATGGAGACCAGGTATAAGCTCCTGGCTCCTGGCTTCAGTCTGGTCCAGCCCTAGTCATTGTGGCCATTTGGGGAGTGAACCAGTGGATGGAAGACCTCTCTCTCTCTGTCTCTCCTTCTTTCTCTGTAACTGTCTTTCAAATAAAAAAATAAAAAAGTTTTAAAAAGAACTGGGCTCTATTCTTACCTTCGTTTGTGGGTGCAAATGACCACTACTAATCTTAAATGAAACAATTTCTATGTGCCTATTGTCTTCTACCTTCTCTCGTGATTATTTACATTCATTATACTGCCTTCTCAGAGGATACCGGTTCCTGGAGAGCAGTGCTTTTGATTTGTTTATAGTACTTCCTAGTACCTAGGCATACAGTAACTTTAGTGCAAGTTATAAATATCATTTTGGGGGCTGGCACTGTGGCACAGTAGGTTAAGCCTCTGCCTGCAGCACCAGCATTCCATATGGGCACCAGTTCATGAACCCGCTGCTCTTTTTCCAATCCAGCTCTCTGCTAATGGCCTGGGAAAGCAGTAGCAGAAGAAGGTGGCCTAAGTACTTGGGCCTCTGTACCCATGAGGGAGACATACAAGGAAGCAATATTGGCTCCTGGCTTTGGATTGGTCTTGCTCTAGCTGTTGTGGCCATCTGGGGAGTAAACCAACAGATGGAAAATCTTTCTCTCTTTCTCTGTAACTCTATCTCTCAAATAAATAAAATCTTTTTTAAAAAAATTTTTAAAGATTTATTTATTTGGGACCAGCACAGCGGCACACTAGGCTAATCCTCTGCCTGCGGCGCCGGCACCCCAGGTTCTAGTCCTGGTTGGGGCACCGGATTCTGTCCTGGTTGCTCCTCTTCCAGGCCAGCTCTCTGATGTGGCCCGGGAGGGCAGTGGAGGATGGCCCAAGTGCTTGGGCTTGTACCCACATGGGAGACCAGGAGGAAGCACCTGGCTCCTGGCTTCGGATCGGCATACCGCTGGCCATAGCGGGCATTAAGGGAGTGAACCAATGAAAGGAAGACCTTTTTCTCTGTCTCTCTCTCACTGTCTATAACTCTCTCTCTCTCACTATATAACTCTGCCTGGAAAAAAAAAAAAAGGAAATAAAAGGCTCCTTAGAGAAATGGCTTACTCTAGAATGGAGGCAGGAAGTATACAAGATGAAGATGTGAAAGAAGTGTAGTGTCAGAAGTGCTCGCAAAGCAAAACAAAACAAAAAGAACCCAAATGATGGAGAATATGTCAAAGGGATACAGGAATCAACTAAAAATGATTCCAGTGGTCAAAGTTAGAATAACTTGGGCAAGAAAATAAAATATGGTAATGGATTATAACCCAAAGCACAAAATCAACATCCATGATATAAACACATGTTGAATAAATACTCATAAATGAAGAACAGACAAATAATTTGTTCAGAATTCCAAATACTTTATGTACATACTTTACCCTCAAAGAGGTAGACCATAAATTCCCACTCCTTCCCAGTATGGGCTATGCCTTGTGATTTCCTTCCAAGGAATATAGTATAGTGAGAAAGCTAACACCTCAGCCAGGTGATCAAAGTCACTATCAACAGTGATAAATCATATGAACATATGGACCCATGATTCAATGAAAATGGTGCTTTGCTTCTGTGATCCTCCTCTCCCAAACTCACAACCTCAGCCCAATCAATAAGAAAAACAGCAGTCTACAAAATACCTGACTAGTATTCCTGAAAACCATCATCAAAGTTTCTCAGACTTTGTTATGAAACTCATGGCCAAGAGAGCCAAGACACGACTGCTAAAAGTAACGTGGTATCCTAGCTGGGATGCTGCAACAGAAAAAGGACATTAGACACAAATTAAGGAAATCTGAGTGAAGTATGGACTTTAGTCAAAAATAATGTATCGGCCGGCGCCGTGGCTCAACAGGCTAATCCTCCGCCTTGCGGCGCCGGCACACCGGGTTCTAGTCCCGGTCGGGGCTCCGGATTCTGTCCCGGTTGCCCCTCTTCCAGGCCAGACCTCTGCTGTGGCCCGGGAGTGCAGTGGAGGATGGCCCAGGTGCTTGGGCCCTGCACCCCATGGGGAGACCAGGAAAAGCACCTGGCTCCTGGCTCCTGCCATCGGACGAGCGCGGTGCGCCGGCCGTAGTGCGCCGACCGCGGCGGCCATTGGAGGGTGAACCAACGGCAAAAGGAAGACCTTTCTGTCTGTCTCTCTCTCTCACTGTCCACTCTGCCTGTAAAAAAAAAAAAAAAAAAAAGGTACCTGAGAGTCTTCTGAACCATTCTTACTTTTTTATAAATTAAAACCTATTCCAAAATAAAAGTCATCAGAAGTAAAACAGAGACAGGCACTGTGGCACAACAGGTTGAGCTGCAACTTTTGCACTACTTCTAATTCATCCTCCTCCTCCTCATGCCCTGGGAAGGCAGCAGAGGATGGCCCAAGTGCTTGGCCCCCTGCCACCCATGTGGGAGACCCAGATGGAGTTCCTGGCTTCAGTCTGGCCCAGCTCCAGTTGTTGTGGCCACTTGAGAATGAATAGGTGGATAGAAACACTTTTTCCTTCTCTGCCTTTCAAATAAAAAAATAAATCTTTTTTTTTTAAAAAAAAAAAAGAAAAACAAAATGTGGGAGAAGGATGCAACCTATGAGGCAGAACAAGGTTAGCAAGTTGGCAGGAAGGTCTGAGAAGCAGGCAGGGAGAGATCATCCTTCTAGAGCAATGTTTCTCAGTCTTACCTATATACCACAAGCACTGGAGGAGACTTTTTAAAAAGCTCCACAGAGGCCGGCGCCACGGCTCAACAGGCTAATCCTCCGCCTTGCGGCACTGGCACACCGGGTTCTAGTCCCAGTTGGGGCGCCGGATTCTGTCCTGGTTGCCCCTCTTCCAGGCCAGCTCTCTGCTGTGGCCCGGGAGTGGTGCAGTGGAGGATGGCCCAAGTGCTTGGGCCCTGCACCCCATGGGAGACCAGGAGAAGCACCTGGCTCCTGCCATCGGATCAGCACGGTGCGCTGGCTGCAGTGCGCCGGCTGCAGTGCGCCGGCCACGGCGGCCATTGGAGGGTGAACCAACGGCAAAGGAAGACCTTTGTCTCTGTCTCTCTCTCTCTCACTATCCACTCTGCCTGTCAAAAAAAAAAAAAAAAAAAAAAAAAACAACTCCACAGATGGTACAAGTATTTAGAGCAGCAGTTAAATTTGCAAGGCTGGCACTGTGGCACAGTGGTAAAGTCATGGACTTGAATCCAGGTAGGTACTTTGATAAGGGATACAGTGGGCTGGCACTGTGGCATAGGTTATAGAAACCTTTAAAAAGCATATAAAAAGTAGGTTATATAATATATAATATATATATATACATATATATATATATATTAAAGACATCACTGGATCCCAATCCCTCTTTCTTTTTTTTAAATGAATTTGAAAGGCAGAATTAGAGAGAGGAGAGACAGAAAGATCTTCCATCCATTGGTTCAGTTCACTCCCCAAATGGCCACTGCAGCCAGAGTTGGGCTGATCTGAAACCAGGAGTCAGGAGTTTCTTACGGGGTGCAAGCTCTTGGGTTATCTTTCACTGCTTTCCCAGGCCTTTATTAGGAGCTGAATCGGAAAAGGAACAGCTAGGACTCAAACTGGCACCTACACAGGATGCTGGCGCCACACGTAGAGGCTTAACCTACTACTACGCCAGTCACCCGCCCCCATGCTGCATCCCTTATCAGAATGCCTGGATTCAAGTCCTGGCTCCACTCCTGATTCCAGCCTCCTGCTAATGTGTATCCTGGGAGGCAGTAGATAAGGGCTAAGAACTTGGGTCCCTGTCACACACATGGGAGACCTGGATGGAGTTCCTGGCTCCTGTTTTCAGCCTGGCCCAGCTCTAGCTGTGGCAAGCATTTGGGAAGTGAACCAGTGAAAGGGAGATTTCTGCCTTTCAAAAACAAACCCTACAGATGCCTAGATCCCAACTTCCTCCCATTCCCAAGCAATATAATCTGATTCTGTGAAGGTGGAGCTTAGGCATAGGTAATCTTTTTTCCTACAGAGGAGGGGAACTTCCAGGTGACTGTTATGTACATCTAAGGTTGAGAATCACTAAATCCGGTAGGAGTGCCAAATTGTATATACACTTCTTAAAAAGTCATTCAGGTTGCATATGAGGAATTAATTGTTAGACAGCATGAGAAAGAGAAACAGATCAGCAAGAAGACTACATTGAAGCCCAAGGGAAAGAGAATGGTGCCTTAGAATAGGATGTCAGGGGCCATCTGCTGTGGCTTAGCAGGTTAAACCACTGCCTGCAGCACTGGTGTCCCACATGGGTACCTGTTCAAGTCCCAGCTGCTCCACACTTCCAATCTAGCTCCCTTGATCATGTGCCTAGTAAGCAGCAGAAGATGGCCCAAGTGCTTGGGCTCCTGTGACCCACATACCCTGGTTCATGGCTTCGGCGTGGCCCAGTCCTAACCACTATGGCCATTTGAGGAGTGAACCAGTGGATGGATGATCTCTCTCTTTCAAATAAATAAACTAATCAAAAAATAGGATGGCAACAGTCAAGAGAATTGCAACCTGTTGAGTTCTAAAGAAATTAGTTTGGGAGGAGGTTGACATCTATGGCTATGGTTAAGTCTGGACATCCCTCTACTTCTTTCTTTTACTTCTCTTCCAGAGCTTCAAATAGCCAAACATGTTATTGCTGAGGAAATAAGTGGCAGCAAAGCTAATGGACTGTCTCCAGCCAAACTACAATGCTTCTTTCTGAACAAAGCTGACATTGCAAACCCACACTGGGAGTACTGGTTTGACTCACATTGAAATCAGCCCTATCTATTGTAAACAGAATAGTCCTTTCAAAATGCATTTGGCAAAAAACTTCAAATGTATGCATATTCTTTGGCTCAGAATTTTAACTGAATCCTAAAAAAAAAAAAATACTAAACACAGGAACTTTATAAACAGAAATGTTCATCAGAAACATATTTTAATAGTGAAAATTTGGAAACAATTTTTAACACCTACATATATACAAATTGTGGCCAATAGCAATACTGTGTAATCATTAAAATGGCTATGAAACACAAGCTTAAAGGAGTATTGACATCATAAGAGGAACCCTATCCAAGCAGTTAAGAACAGGCTGAGAGCTTTGCTGGAAAGTTAAGAAGGAAACCTGAGTTCTTACTAATTCTTCATTCTATGTCTACTACTGAGTACCACAGTAAACCCAGATACCTTTCTTAGGTTCAATTTCCTCACTGGCAAAACATAAATAAAAACAGTGCTTAGAAGCAGGCATTTGGCCTGGCAGTTAAGGCACTAGTTAGGATAACCACATCGCATTTCAGAGGTGCATGGGTTCAATGCCAAGCTCCAGGTCCCAATTCTACTTTCTTGCTAATGCAGACTTGTGGGAGGCATCTCAATGGGATACTTGGATTTAGTTTCCTGTTTCCTGCTTTGACATGGTATGGTCCTGATTATTGCAGGCATTTAGAGAGTGAACCAAGGGATGGAAATGCTGTTTCTCTGCCTCTCAATAGCGTTGTAAAAAGTTAAGCGCACTGTCAATATAGCCCAGGTGTTAACATAATGATTATTTAATGTGAAGGACATATTAAAAGGATATTTATAAAGTGTGAGATAAGGCTGAAAGTCCTTAAAAGGTTCTGAGGTACAACTAGATTATTTTTCTGGATGTCAAACATATTATTTTTCATTAAATTCCTATTCTGGTATCTATTCTTTCATCTAACACATTATTAACATTAAAACAAAAACAATCCATCACAAAACTGTTTTTTTTTTTGGACAGGCAGAGTGGACAGTGAGAGAGAAGAGACAGAGAGAAAAGTCTTCCTTTTCCGTTGGTTCACTCTCCAATGGCCGCCGTGGCCAGCGCCCTGCTGATCCGATGGCAGGAGTCAGGTGCTTCTCCTGGTCTCCCATGGGGTGCAGGGCCCAAGCATTTGGGCCATCCTCCACTGCCTTCCCAGGCCACAGCAAAGAGCTGGCCTGGAAGAGGGGCAACCGGGACAGAATCTGGCGCCCCAACGGAGACTAGAACTCAGCGTGCTGGCACCACAGGTGGAGGATTAGCCTATTGAGCACAGGCCCACAAAACATTTTGACCTTATTCAATCTTTCCTGAATGTGACTTTAGTCTTTGGAATCAAGCAGAAGAGTTCAGGGAGATAAGCAGTATTTTTATTTTCCTCTTTATGAAACACCACAAGGCAGCAAATCTCACTGACAGTCTGCTAAAGTCCTCCAAGGGTCTGGCTCTCCTTGTTTCCTCCTCAATATCCACCCCTCTGGCTTGACAGAATCCACCACATAGTCAGTTCTCTGTTTCTGAGGTTCAGCATCTGTGGATCCAACTCAGAGTGGCTCAAAAATATCCAGAAGAAAAAGGTTCCGTAAAGTTTAAAAAACCAAACTTGAATTTGCCACACGTGAGCGTTACCCGGAATTCACATGAATGAAGTGATGTGTAGGCAAATCTTGCTGTGGCCCCTGCTGTGTCACAAATCCTGTCTCTAGCACTTGAGATGTTCACTGACAACATCTCTTTGTGTCCTATGTATCAGGCCTTCAATGCACAGACTACTTTTCTTGTCAGTTTTCCGTATCAATAGACAACTATTTACATTGTATTTACATGCATTAGGTATTATCTAGAGATGATTTAAAGTAGTACACTGGAGAATGTGTGTAGGATATATACAAATACTACACCATTTTACATAAGGGACGTGAGCATCTTCAGACTGTGATTATCTGCAGGGAGTTCTAGAACCAATCCACTGGGGACACCAAGAGACAACTATATGTTTCAAAACAGTTTAAAATCATATCCCTAAAACCTGACATGGATAAGACGTGTGTGTCTGTGACACATTTAATGTTGTATCACTAAATGCTAATAATTTATCACTTTAATCTAGAAATTTGACATTATAGGTAACATGGGATTTAAATTAAATACAATAACAATAAAACCCTATGGCTTTAAGAGTGATTTCTGGAGTTATTCAACTCATTCAACAAGTATTAACTGTTCATCTATCATAGTGAGCTCAAAGCAAAGACTCACAGTCTGAATTCCTAGTAACTGTGTGAAGTAAAAACAACATGTGAACATTTATGCTATAATGACAGTTATCATACACTGGCAGTAAACATATCCTAATGACTTTGGGAACCTACCACAGAAGACACCTAGGTTCTAAGCTGAAAACTAGTAGAAGTTTCAGGGCAAGGGAAGAGCATGTATGAAGGTATGCAGAGATCGACATGTTAGGGGAACCAAAAGAGTATTGCTGTAACAAATGGAAAGAACAGAAGTATGGGTTAGATCATGAGCTGCAAAGAACAAGTTCATGCTGCTTTATGGGGGAGGGGAGGCACAGTGTTACAGTGGATTCTGTGGCTGCTTGGGATGCCCACCCACATCCAGTATCAGAGTGCCTGAGATAGAGTCTGACCTCCATGTCTTTTCTTTTTTTTTTTTTTTATGATTCATTTATTTATTTGAAAGTCAGAGTTACATAGAAAGAGAGGGAGAGAGGAAGAGTGAGAGTGAGAGAGAGAGAGAGAGAGAGAGAGAGAGAGAGAGAGAGAGAGAGAATATGTGTCTTCCATCCACTGGTCCACTCCCCCAGATGGCTGCCACAGCCGGAGCTGTGCCAATGCAGAGCCAGGAACTTCTTCCGGGTCTCCCACGTGGGTACAGGGGCCCAAGCACTTGGGCCATCCTCCACTGCTTTCCCAGGCCATAGCAGAGAGCTGGATCGGAAGTGGAGCAGCAGGGACTTGAACCAGCGCCTAGATGGGATGCTGGCACTGCAGGCTGCGGCTTAGCCCACTACGCCACAGCGCCGGCCCCTGACCTCCATTTCTGACTTGGCTTCCTGCTAATGTGTCTGGGAAGTAGCAGATGATGGCTCAAGCACTTGAATCCCTGACAACCATGTAGGAGACCAGAGGGAGTTCCAGATTCCTGGCTTCAGCTTGTCCCTGTCCTGGCTGTTGTGGCCATTTGGGGAACAAATCAGTGGATGGAATTTCTCCCCCTCTCTGTCTGTCTCTATCTCTATGACTCTGCCTTTCAAATAAATAAATAAATAAATCTTTAAAACACAAACGCACATAAAAAAAAAGTATTCAGGGCAGGGGTTGTGGGACACTATATTAAGCTGTCACGTAGGATGCCCATGCCCCATATCCTAGTGCCAGTCTGAGTCCCAACTACTCTACTTCCAGTCTAGCTCCCTGCTAAAATGCCTCAGTGGCATCAGATGGAAAATGAATTTCTTTGGGGTGCCACTGTGGCGTAGTGGGTAAAGCCACCACCTGCAGTGCCGGCATCCCATATGGGTGCCAGTTTGAGTCCTGGCTGCTCCACTTCTGATCCAGCTCTCTGCTGTGACCTGGGAAAGTTGTAAAAGATGTACTAAGTCCTTGGGCCCCTGTACCCACGTGGGAGACCCGGAAGAAGCTCCTGGTTTCAGATTGGCGCAGCTCAGGCTGTTGCAGCCAATTGGGGAGTAAACCAGCAGATGGAAGACCTCCCTCCCTCCCTCTCTCCCTCCCTCTCCCCCACCCCCCACCTCCTCTGTGTAACTCTTTCAAATAAAATAAGTAAATCTTTAAAAAAAAAAAAAAAAAGGAAAAGGGATCTCTTTCACTCTGCCTTTCAAAGAAACAATAAAATCTCAAATCATTAACTTAAAATAAATAATTAAATCATTTTTAGAAGAGATTTGAGTATTTATTTGAAAGGCAGAGTGAGAGAGAGAGAGAGATCTTTCATCCCCTGGTTCACTCCCCAAAATGATTACAAACAGCTGGGCTGAACCTGGACAAAGCCAAGATTCATGAGCTTCCTTCAGGTCTCCCACGTGGGTGTAGGGGCCCAAGGACTTAGGACATCCTCCATTGTCTTCCCAGGCATACTAGCAGGGAGATGGATCAGAAGTGGAGAAGCCAAGTCTCAAACCGGTGCCCATATGGGATGCCAGCACTGTAGACAGCAGTTCAACCCATTACACCACAGAGCCAGCCCCTATCAAATTTATCCCAGGGTGGCCGGCGCTGTGGCATAGTGGGTTAAAGCCCTGGCCTGAAGCTCCGGCATCCCATATGGGCACTGGTTCTACTCCCGGCTGCTCCTTTTCCAATCCAGCTCTCTGCTATGGCCTGGGAAAGCAGTGGAGGATGGCCCAAGTGCTTGGGCCCCTGCACCCACGTGGGAGACCCGCAAGAGGCTCCTGGCTCTGGATTGGCGAGACTCCGGCCGTTGCAGCCATCTGGGGAGTGGACCAACGGATAGAAGACCTCTCTGTCTCTACCTCTCTAACTCTTTCAAATAAATAAAATAAATCTTTTTAAAAAGGTTTATCCTAGTACATAGGTTCAACATCTGAAAATCAATTAATGTAATCCGTATGTCAATGGGCAAAAGAACACGCTCATATCAACAGATGCAGAAAAAGCATCTGACAATAGTCATTCATGATTGATAAATAAATAAATAAATGAATAAACCTCAGCAAACCAGGAATAAGGGGAACTTCTTCAACTTAATAAAGAACAGGTACCAAAAACCCTGTAACTAATATCATACTTAATGATGAGAAATTTGAAGTTTTCTGATCTTAATAGATCAGAAACAATATAAGGTTGTGTCATTTCTCATGCCTACCTGTCAACATTGTACTGGAAGTCCTAACTACTGCAGTAAGACAATAAAAGGATAAAAGTCATACTAACTGCAAAGGAAGAAATTAAAGTATCTGAAGATGACATGATCTTCTATAGGGAAAATATGAAAGAACTAACTGACTAACTCCTGGAACTAATAAGCAATTACAGCAATGTTACAGGAAACAGTCAATATGCATATACAATCAATTGCATTCCTCTATACCTGCCATGAAAAGTACAATTTGAAATAAAAAATGCACTACCACTTACAAACAATAGCAATACTCCAAATGAAACATTTGGACATAAATCTGACAAAATATGTATAAGATCTATACAGGAAAACTCCAAAACTCAAAAGATACCAATTAGCTAAGCAAATGGAGAGAGATTCCATGTTCATGGAGAAGAATACAGTTATGTATCACATAATTATGTCTATGTCAACAATAGACCATATATATGACAGTGGTTCCACAAGTTCATATCACCTAGTCATGTCACAGCTGTCTGAGTTTATATAAGTGCACTTTATGATGTTCACACAATGCCTAAATCATCTCATGACACATTTTTCAGATCCTCCATCCGCTGGTTCACTCCCCAACTGGCCAAACCTATGGGACCTAGACATCCCAACCCACAGCTTAACCACCAAACCAAGTATCCGCCTCTTTGATATGAGTTAGGCAGGAAGCTAGTTAGGGAGCAAAGGAACTGAGAGACTGACAGTGGTCTCTTTGCTGGAGCCACACACCACTCAGACCCCACCCCTTCCCTGTCAATCAAACATGGCTGAAGGCATGGCACACCTACTTTCCCATGGTGCACCTGAGCCTCACTTCCTCACTGTGTATAAGATGTCATGATCGGCCGGCACGGCGGCTCAATAGGCTAATCCTCCACCTTGTGGTGCTGGCACACCAGGTTCTAGTCCTGGTCGGGGCGCCGGATTCTGTCCCGGTTGCTCCTCTTCCAGGACAGCTCTCTGATGTGGCCAGGGAGTGCAGTGGAGGATGGCCCAAGTGCTTGGGCCCTGCACCTCATGGGAGACCAGGAGAAGCACCTGGCTCCTGCCATCGGATCAGCGCGGTGCGCTGGCCGCAGCGGCCACTGGAGGGTGAACCAATGGCAAAGGAAGACCTTTCTCTCTGTCTCTCTCTCTCTCTCTCACTGTCCACTCTGCCTGTCAAAAAAAAAAAAAAAAAAGTCATGATCAAGTGCATGCTGAGCCCCACATAGAGATGCCATGAGACCATGACTTGCACTCAAGCTCCGCCCCAGCCATGCCACATCTGTATATTCAATTAAACCATATCCCTTAAAGGGGTATCCTCAACTACCACTGGCGTAGCAGCAGATGTCACTCTTATATCAAGGTGGTACCCGCATTCACTTCTAAATGTGTATTATCTCTTTAATTGCTTGAAATAAAACCTGTTCTCTTTCTCGTACACTATTTACATCCCTTCTTCCAATTCTTCTCTCACTCTGAGACAAGAATTTGCAAGTAAACCCTGCTGGAAACCCCATTTCCCACAACACCTTTCAAGTACTTCTTTCCCAAATCCAAATTTTTATAAAGTGACAATATTTCTGAAAAAATTGTCAATTCCACCCTCTATTAATTAAAATTTCCCAGAAAAATAAAGAAAAATATTAGAGCACATGTACAGTTTAACATTCTCTGGGGCTGCCCCATTCTTGATAGAACTCCCTCCCAAAAAAAATCTTTCAAAATAAACAAGTTCATCAAGGTTGCAAGGTACAACCAATATATAAAACCAATTGTATTTCTAGGCACTAGCAATGATCACTCTGAATATAAATTTAACAATTATAAACATCAAAAATAATAAAATTTTAAAACTAAACTTAATAGAAGCATAAGACTTGTACATTGAAAGCTACAAAGTATCAAAGAGGCCAACGCTGACCTAAGTAAATATAAAAAACTTCCTATGTTCATGGATTGGTAGACAACATTGTTAGGATGGTAATAATACTCCCCTCACTGATAAACAGAGCCAATCCCAGCTGTTGGCCAGTTCCATCCCCCTCCCCCTGAAATCGACAAGGTAATCTTAAAATTCATCTGAAAGTGCAAGTGACCCCAAATAACCAAAGCAATTTTGGAGGACTTAACTTCCTTACTTTAAACACATTACTTAGTCACAAAAACATGATACTAGTCTTTCCTAGATAAGGAAAGATACAGATGAATAGAACCGAAAGCAGAGTCCAAAAACTAAACCCTTAGATATGGGTCAACTGATTTTTAACAAAGGGTCCAACGTCATTTAATGAGGAAAGAATCTTTTAACCAAAGGGCTGGGAAAAATGCATATTCACAAGGAAAATAAGTCAGATTTCTTACCTCACATCATTAACTAAAAATGGATCACAGATACAACTCTAACCAACACGGGCCAGTGTTGTGGCACAGCAGGATGAGATGCCACCTGCAACGCCACCCCATATGGGCACTGGTTAGAGTACTGGCTGTTACACCGCTGACTCAGCTTCTGTTAATGCACCTGGGACAGCAGCAGAAGATGGACCAAGTGCTTGGGCAATTGCCACCCATGCAGGGGACCTGGATGGAGTTCCAGGCTCCTAGCTTTGGCCTGGCCCAGCACCAGCTGTGGCCACTGGGGAGTGAACCAAAAGATGGAAGACACCTTTCTCTGTATCTCTCCCTCTCTTTAACTTTCCCTTTCAAATAAAAAAATACATCTTAAAATAAGAGTTAAAACTACAAAACTCCTTTAAAAATGTATCTTTGTAACTTTGGATTATACTATGGTTTCTTTTTTATTTTATTTTATTTTATTTTATTTTATTTATTTATTTATTTTTGACAGGCAGAGTGGACAGTGAGAGAGAGAGACAGAGAGAAAGGTCTTCCTTTGCCGTTGGTTCACCCTCCAATGGCCGCCGCGGTCGGCACGCTGCGCTCATCCGATGGCAGGAGCCAGGTGCTAGGTGCTTTTTCCTGGTCTCCCATGAGGTGCAGGGCCCAAGCACTTGGGCCATCCTCCACTGCACTCCCGGGCCACAGCAGAGGGCTGGCCTGGAAGAGGGGCAACCGGGACAGAATCCGGCGCCCCGACCAGGACTAGAACCCGGTGTGCCGGTGCCACAAGGCGGAGGATTAGCCTGTTGAGCCACGGTGCCGGCCACTATGGTTTCTTAAATATGACACCGAAAACACAAGCAACAAAAAGGTAAAACAGATAAACTGGACTTCATCAGAACTTAAAGGCCATCATCAAGAAAATGAAAAGAAAACTCATAGAATGAAAACATATTTCTGCCAATCATATATCTGACTAATGACTTGTATCCAGAATTTATAAAGAATTCTCATAATTCAACAAGAGAAATAATTCAATTAAAAAAAAATGGGGGAAGGCCGGCGCCGTGGCTCAACAGGCTAATCCTCCGCCTTGCGGCGCCGGCACACCGGGTTCTAGTCCCGGTCGGGGTGCCGGATTCTGTCCCGGTTGCCCCTCTTCCAGGCCAGCTCTCTGCTGTGGCCCAGGAGTGCAGTGGAGGATGGCCCAGGTGCTTGGGCCCTGCACCCCATGGGGAGACCAGGAAAAGCACCTGGCTCCTGGCTCCTGCCATCAGATTGGCGTGGTGTGCCGGCCGCAGCTCGCCATCCGCGGCAGCCATTGGAGGGTGAACCAACGGCAAAGGAAGACCTTTCTCTCTCTCTCTCTCACTGTCCATTCTGCCTGTCACAAAAAAAAAAAAGGGGGGGGGGAGGCACTGCAACATAGAGGGTCAAGCTGCTGCTCAGGCTGCCTGCATCCCACATCAGAGTGCCTGGCTTGAACTTTGCCTATTCCATGCTTCAGATCCAGTTTCCTGTAAATGCACCTAGGAGGCAGAAGATGATGGCCCATGTCCTTGGGTTCCTGCCACCCAAATGGGAGATGCAAATGGGGTTCCTGGCTCCTGGCTTAGGCCTGGCATTTGGGGAGTAAACCAGTGGATGGATGATATCTCTGTCACTCTATTTATTTATTATTAAAATAAATAAACCTGTGGTTGGCCTATTAATTCTGCCAGGTGGGACACCCACATCCCACATCCAAGTACCTGGGTTCCACTTCTGGCTCCACTCTTGATTCCATCTTCCTGTTAATGTGTACCATGGAAGGCAGCAGTGATGGTTCAAGTAACAGTCCCTGACACCATACAGGAAAAACTGCATTGAGTTGCCAGCTTCCAGTTGTTGCCTGGCACAGCCCTAGGGCCATTTGAGAATGGGAGCTCTCACTGTGCCTGTTTGTTTCCTTGCTTTTCAAATAGTTTAAAAAACTGGGAAAGCATTTGAATAGACATTTATATCAACATATAGAAATATCAACAATTACATAAAAGCTTGGTACTTGTAGGGAAATGCAAATCAAAACCACACTCATTAGGATGGCTACAAAGAAAACAACAAACTTTGTGAGTATGTGGAGAAACTAGATCCCTCCTACACTACCGTGGGAATGAAAAATGGTACAGCTGCTTCAGAAAATAATTTGCCAATTTCTCAGTAAGTTAAATAGTTATTGTGTGATCCAGCAATCTCATCCTCCGTATATATCCAGGAGAAATGAAAATATATCTACACAAAAACTTACAAATATTCTTATCAGCTTACTGAAAACAGACAAAAAGTCAACAGATGAATGGATAAACAAAATGTGGCTAATTCACACAACAAACAGAATATATTTTTCAGCCATAAAAAGGAATGAAATACTTGTACAGAATGCAACACAGGTAAACCTTGAAAACATTAACGCAGAGTGAAAGAAACCAGACACAAAAGGCTATTTAGGCCGGCGCCGTGGCTCAACAGGCTAATCCTCCGCCTTGCGGCGCCGGCACACCGGGTTCTAGTCCCGGTCGGGGCGCCGGATTCTGTCCCGGTTGCCCCTCTTCCAGGCCAGCCCTCTGCTGTGGCCCGGGAGTGCAGTGGAGGATGGCCCAGGTGCTTGGGCCCTGCACCCCATGGGGAGACCAGGAAAAGCACCTAGCTCCTGGCTCCTGCCATCGGACGAGCGCGGTGCGCCGGCCGCAGCGCGCCGACCGCGGCGGCCACTGGAGGGTGAACCAACGGCAAAGGAAGACCTTTCTCTCTGTCTCTCTCTCTCACTGTCCACTCTGCCTGTCAAAAAAAAAAAAAAAAAGGCTATTTAGTGGGGCTGGTGTTGTGGTATAGCAGATTAAGCTGCTACCTGCAGAGCCGACATTCCCATATGGGTGCTGGTTCAAGTCCAGCAGATGGAAGATCTCTCTCTAACGCTTTCAAATAAAATAAATCTTATTATATATATTATATATATAATATATATACACACATATAATACATTATATTATAAATTATACAAGTAACATATAGTTCATAGTATATATATCCTACTACATATATAGTGTGTGTATATATACTATATATATAGTATATGTAGTGTACACACCGATTTACATGAAATGCCCAAAATAAGCAAATCTCTATAAAGACAGGATATAATTAGTAGTGCCCAGGGTTAGGGTGAGAGGGAATAAGGAGTGAATATTGGACATGGAATTTCTTTAGAGGGTAATAAAAATGTTCTAGAATCAAACACTGATAATGGCTGTATCACTCTTTGAATTGTAATGTCAAAAAGATTCATTTTATCATTTATTAACTCACTTCCATAAAGTTATTAAAAAAACCCAAGAGACTACACTAGAAAAGTATCTACAATAATCAACGTGATAAGAAACATTTTCAGATTTTAAAAAATTAAGATAAATGCAAAAGAATCAACAGTACTTTTTCCTAAGAGTAATCACTCAGAAACAAAGACATAGCCTATTCACAAGACTGATCAAAATTACAAAACATCCAGGAATAAAGTTAATAAGAAAGGGACAAAATCTTGATAAAATTACAAAATATTTTAAAAAGCAAATTATATATCTGATAAAGAAACATACATGTTTTTGAATGTCAACCAGTCTTTATATATAAAATGTAGTTCCAATAATCTCACAACTAAACAAAAAGGATTTTTTAGTCACTTTTTTTTTTTTTTTTTTTACAGGCAGAGTGGACAGTGAGAGAGAGAGACAGAGAGAAAGGTCTTCCTTTTGCCGTTGGTTCACCCTCCAATGGCCGCCACGGCCGGCGCGCTGCGGCCGGCGCACCGCACTTGTCCGATGGCAGGAGCCAGGAGCCAGGTGCTTTTCCTGGTCTCCCCATGGGGTGCAGGGCCCAAGCACCTGGGCCATCCTCCACTGCACTCCTGGGCCACAGCAGAGGGCTGGCCTGGAAGAGGGGCAACCGGGACAGAATCCGGCGCCCCGACTGGGACTAGAACCCGGTGTGCCGGCGCCGCAAGGCGGAGGAACAAAAAGGATTTTTTAAAAAAGATTTACTTATTTGAAAAGCAGAATGAGAGAGAGAAGGAGAGACAAGAAAGAGACAGACATCTTCCATGCACTGTTTCACTCCTCAAACGCCCCCAACAGCTAGGGCTAAACCAGCCCAAAGCCAGGAAGCAGGAGCTCCATCTGGCTCTCCTACGTGGGTGGGAGGGTGGGTGGGTGTCTGGGGCCCAAGCACTTGGGCCATCCATTACCTGCTGTCTCCCAGGAGCATTACCAGAGGCAGATCAGAAGCAGAGATGCCTTTTGAGACTTGAACTGAACTCCAGTGGGGAATGTGCGAGTCCACAGCGGTAGCTTAACACACTACACCACAGCCTGCCCCTCAAAATGACCTTTAAATGTAAATGAGTGGCACTGTTGGCTGTCTTTGCCCTGCAATGCCTGCATCCCATATGCGTGTCAGTTCACATTCCAGCTGTTCCTCATCTTATCCACGTCTCTGCTTACGGCCTGTGAAAGCAGTGGAAGATGGCTCAAGTGCTTAGACCTCTGTACCAATATGGAAGACCTGGAAGAAGCTCCTGGCTCCTGGCTTTGGTCTGGCCTAGCTCTGGCCAATGTGGCCATTTGGGGAGTGAACCAGTGGATGGATGATCTCTCTGTTACTTTGCTGTTCAAATGAAATAAATAAATCCTTAAAAAAATTTCAGTATAAAATTAATCAGTAATGGTAGCAGCAGACAGATTAATGAAACAAAATAGTAGAACAAAAAGAACAAAAAGAGGGCTACTCAAATAAGTGGGGGAAAAGAAGAATTATTCAATAATTTTATAGTTCCCCTACCCTGTCCCTGGAAAACCTGAACTTAGGCCTTTATCATACACCATATAATAAATAAAATAACATATGGATTACAGATCTGTTTTAAAAGGAAAATCATAAAATATCTTTTCTTTTAAAAGATTTATTTATTAATTTGAAAGGCAGTTAGAGAGAGGCAGAGGCACAGAGAGAGAGAGAGAGAGAGAGAGAGGTCTTCCATCCATTGGTTCACTTCCCAAATGGCCACAACGGCCAGAGCTGCGCCAATCCAAAGCCAGGAGCCAGGAGCTTCTTCCAGGTCTCCAGGGGGGGTGCAGGAGCCCCAGGACTTGGGCCATTTTCCGCTGCTTTCCCAGGCATAGCAGAGAGCTGGACTGGAAGTGGAACAGCTGGGAATCGAATTAGCACTCATATGGGATGCCGGCACTGTAGGCGGCACCTTTACCTGCTGTACCACAGTGCCAACCCCTATAAGATATCTTACAGTGAACATTTTATTTTAGAGTCTCATTAAGAGGACATTCTTAGAAACAGAAAATCCATGGCCAGAAAGAAAAAAGAAGTACTAGGGTCAGTGTTGTGGTACAGTAAGTTAATTTCTCATCGGCGGCACCAGCATCCCATATGGGTGCTGGTTCTAGTCCTGGCTGCTCCTCTCAATCCAGCTCTCTGCTATAGCCTGGGAAAGCAGCAGAAGATAGCCCAAGTGCTTGGGCCCCTGCATCCAGGTGGGAGATCCAGAAGAAGCTCCTGGCTCCTGGCTTCAGATCAGCGCAGCTCTGGCCATCATGGCCATTTGGGGATTGAACCAATGGATGAAATCTTTCTCTCTGTCTCTCCTTCTCACTGTAACTCTACCTCTCAAATAAATAAATAAAATCTTTAAAATAAAAAAATACTAATTTTATACAACACACAAATGTAAATGAGTGTAAGATGACAAAATCAAAATAAATGATAAAATGGCAGAAAATATTTGCTATAAATAACCACTATCTCTTTTTTACATAAAGAACTATAAATTAGTGAGAAAATCTGACAATCCAAGAGAAAATGAACAAAGTTGACTGCAAATTTACACCCTAATTAAATGAAAACAGTCAAAAGAAGCTCAATACCATCTGCAATTGAAAGTTTGTGGTTTAATAGGATAAAAATCTAAAATACTTCTCTCTCTCTTCCTCCTTCCCTCTCTCTCTCTCTTTCACACACACACACACACACACACACACAAATCACACACCTTCTCTCCCCTAGCCCCAGTAGCTGTGGGCATGGTTCCCACTTTTGGGTAATTCTTCCTTTCTCCTTTACAAAGTTTATGTCCATGTAGAGATTAATAAAGTTACTCTGAGTCATTACATCCAGAATTAGAACAATCCTGGACTTCCCTTGAGCACTTTGCTATGTTTTCTTTCTTAAAACTGCTACATAGCTATTTACATGAATCCTAACCATTTACCTGTAGTTGAAAACAGAGCCAGAGAGGCACCAGGAAAGGGAAGGAAAGGAAATCAAGAGTTACTGGTCAGGGCTGGTGCCGCGGCTCAATAGGCTAATCCTCCGCCTCCAGGTTCTAGTCCCGGTTGGGGCGCCAGATTCTGTCCCGGTTGCCCCTCTTCCAGGCCAGCTCTCTGATGTGGCCCGGGAGTGTAGTGGAGGACGGCCCAAGTGCTTGGGCCCTGCACCCCATGAGAGACCAGGAGAAGCGCCTGGCTCCTGCCTTCGGATCAGCGCGGTGCGCTGGCGGCCATTGGAGGGTGAACCAACGGCAAAGGAAGACCCTTCTGTCTCTCTCACTGTCCACTCTGCCTGTCAAGAAAAAAAAAAAAATAATAATAAAGAATTACTGGTCAGATCTCAGCTCAACACTACCCTGGGAAAGGTTATCTATTGATCATAGTTAACCCACCACTATCGAACCTACCCCAACTTTACTGAGAGAATTCACTGACACACAGATCTAGGACACCTGGGTCAGGCAAATGTTCAATACATGTGAAAACATCACAAAAACACCTTCAAATCTCAAAATTTCATCACACTGCACTACTCAATATACCTTTCTTGTTGGAGTCATTTGCTCACTCCAAATCATCACCTTTAATTCTTTAGACTTTTAGCTCCTGTATTCCTATCATTCACTCCAACTTTACTGGTGTCTTGGTGAGTTCACTATTTGCATAACTGCTTTAATATAGTAGGTCCTCTGTATCTACAGGTTTCAGGAAAATATTTGGGGAAAAAACTGCATCTGCACTAAACATCGTACTGATTTCATTCCGAACAATACAGCAGAACAATCATTTACATATATACAAATACATTGATTACATTGTACTAGGTATTGTAAGTAACTTAGAAATGTTTTTAAATACATAGCAGAATATGCACAGGTATTATGCAAACACTATGCTACTTTATCGAAGGGATTTGAGCAAGAGGGAGGGGGAACCTTGAAGCCAATCCCAATGGATACAAAAAAAAAAAATCTCTCCATTCCACACTTACAACTCCAGGGATCTCTACTCTACCTCAAGTCGAAGTTCACTCCCAGGGTCAAGCCACACTCCTACCTTTTCAGCTTCCTTCATCCAACAGCCCATCTCTAACACTCTAACGATTCCTCAACCCTCCTAGGAGCCGCAGTCCATTGACCCCACCGCCTTTTCACCTCAGCATCCCTCACATTCCGATTTACCTTTTACCTATTAGGAATTCTGTAGTCAAATATTATAGTCACTTTCTTGTACACATCATTTTTGTGCCTTATTCCCTTTGCTAAACTGCTGTCCTAATTCCCAATCTTTGCATACTCTGCACCTCTACCTCACAACTGAAAAAGGCTTATTGTAGTTCTCTAAATACACTTAAATAAATTATTATGGACGCATAATACTGGTTGGACTCCATACTAGTTGCCTTTTCCATTCACTTTTCCACTCTCCTCAAACATCCAACATCACCACCTCCTCCATTCTTATTCTTGGCTCATGATTTCTTTTGTTCCTATTTCACAGAGAAAATAAAATAGCCACAAGCTCCAAACAGAACATAAACCTATCTACCTTCCTACAATTGTACCCATACATTTATCTTTTCCCCTTATACAATGGACAAATCTGTTTTCCTGACAAAAGCCAATTCTGGTGTACTTGACCCTCACCTACTCAAGGATCTCTTTCTAAAATCTAATGCATCTTCCTCAAAAGCACACAAACACGCCAATATTTCCAATTAAAAATAAACCAGGCGGGTGCTGTGGTGTGGCAGGTTATGCCGCTGCCTGCAGTGCCAGCATCCCAAGTGGGTGCTAGTTTGAGTACCCACTGTTCCACTTAACGACCCACTCTCTGCTATTGGAAGGCAATGGAAGATGGCCCAAGTGCTTGGGCCCCTGCACTCATGTGGGGGACCTGGAGGAAGCTCCTGGCTCCTGGCTTCGGATCAGCCCAGCTCTGACTGTTGTGGCTATATGGGGAGTGAACCAGTGGATGGAAGACCTTTCTCTCTCTCTGCCTCTGCCTCTCTGTGACATTTTCTTTCAAATAAATAAATAAATCTTAAAAAACAAAACAAAACGGGCCGGCGCCGTGGCTCAACAGGCTAATCCTCCGCCTTGCGGCGCCGGCACACCGGGTTCTAGTCCCGGTCGGGGCGCCGGATTCTGTCCCGGTTGCCCCTCTTCCAGGCCAGCCCTCTGCTGTGGCCCGGGAGTGCAGTGGAGGATGGCCCAGGTGCTTGGGCCCTGCACCCCATGGGGAGACCAGGAAAAGCACCTGGCTCCTGGCTCCTGCCATCGGACGAGCGCGGTGCGCCAGCCGCAGCGCGCCGACCGCGGCGGCCATTGGAGGGTGAACCAACGGCAAAAGGAAGACCTTTCTCTCTGTCTCTCTCTCTCACTGTCCACTCTGCCTTTAAGAAACAAAACAAAACAAAACAAAACAACCTTCTTCCCTACCCCAGCTTGTGCTCAATCCCTTTCCTCTATAGAGAAAAACCTAAAGAAATTTCCAATTTCTCACGTCCTTCTCCCTTGAACTCACCCCAATCAAGCCTTCAACTCTGAAATACTCCAACAAAAGGTAAGGTCTTGATTCCTAACCAAGGTAACCAATGACTTACACAATGTAAATCCAAAGGTTTGTTCTCATTCTTCAAATTAGTTCCCTTGTCTCCCCCAGTACCACATGGCTTTCCTCTCACCATTTCCACTCATCACACTTGCCACTTAAATCTCCTTTCTATATTGTCATTACACCCTCAGAATGCTCAAGGATAAGTACCTCAGGGTTTAGCCCTCTTTTATCTATACTATCTCCCAGGTGATCTTACGGCTTTAAGCATTTCCATGCAGATGATCCCAAAAAAATGTTTTGTGCCAACCCACATCATTCTCCTACACTCAAAACTCCAACTACCTACTTAATCTTTTCCTTTGGTTGTCTACTAGAAATCTCAATTTCGACAGGGCAAATCTGAGCTCCCGATCTCACGCCACATCCAAATGTGTTCCTCCCACTGTCTTCCTTATTTAAGTCAATGACTTTCCCAAACTTCCTGTTATTTAGATCAAATATCTTACAGATGCCCTTAATTTCTTCCTTTGTTGCTCACTCCACACATAATCCCCAGAAAATCCCATCCACTTTACTTCAAAACAGATTCAGGATTCAACAATTTCTCATGACTACCACTTCCTTCACCATAGTCTAAGCCTTCCTGAATCACTGCAAAGCCTCCTATCAGTCACTACTTCCTCCATTACATTCCTTCAGGCCATCCTAAGACAAAAGCCAATGACCTTATTAAATCATAAATCAACTCCTGTCATTACTGTACACAAAACTCTCCAGAGACTCTTTGCCTTACCTCACAGTTAAAGCAAAAAAAAAAAAATCCTTACAAAGCCTACGACAAGTCTCTGATCTCATCTCCTGCTACTTACTGCCTTTGTCCCTCTCTGGGTACTAAGCACAATGCCTTTTGGCCATGCCTAGACATCACAGATGAGCCCAAGTCCTTCTCTCTGGAATCCTCTTTTCTCATTTATCCACATGATTTGTTTCTATACTTCCTTCAAGTTCTCACATAAATGACACTTTCTCAATGAAGCCTTCACTTAATTGTCCTATTTAAATTATAGCTGGTGCTTAAAATTCCCTATTTACTTTTCTTCACAGAACTAATCACTACCTAAGATACCAACCTTTCCACTTCCCTATTTTAACACTTTTCTATATCCTCCCACTACAATGTGAGCTCCACTAGGGTAGGTTTGGTTTAATGCACTACCTTACCAAGTGCCTAAAATTTTTACTAGCATGTATGTAGGTACTTTAAATTTTTAAGTGCATACAAAGTTTTCTGATAATACATTTCCACTTTTTCCATATCCTGCATATACATGGACTTCAAAGTTTTGCACCAAAATAAACTTACCCTTTAAAATTTTGTTTTAAATTTTTATTGCAGATGCAGAGGAACAGAAAAAAAGAGAGATTGCCTATCTGCTGGTTCACTCCTCAGATCTCTGCAAGGGTAAGGACTGAGCCAGGCCCAAGATAGGAATGCAATCCAGTTCTCCAGTGTGGATGGGAGAAACCCAATCACTTGAGCCATCACAGCAGCCAAGCAGGGTCTGTCTGCATTAGTAGGAATCTAGATGTTGGTACCAGGAAGCAAATCCAGGTACTCAGGTATGAGAAACAGGCATCTGAACAACCAGGCTAAATGCCTACTCCCTACACTTACCTTTGAATTTTATTTTCCATGAACTTTTTAAAGTCCTCTTGCAGAAGATATCAAATAAGAGTTGAATGAGAATGGGATAAATCTATATGTACTAGGCTATTCACTGCAGCAGTTTGTATGATACCAAAAAATTAAAACGACTTGATGTTCATCAATGTTTTATAGAGCCACAAAATAACAGTTTAAAATTCACATACAATATTCACTCATGCTTTAATATTAACATTTAATCACTGAAACAGTCCTGAGGTAGATAATATTAGTTCATAGATGAAGAAACTAAGGCACACAAA
The DNA here is from genome assembly GCA_949820135.1 of Sylvilagus floridanus. Lineage (NCBI taxonomy): Eukaryota > Metazoa > Chordata > Mammalia > Lagomorpha > Leporidae > Sylvilagus > Sylvilagus floridanus. The sequence continues at coordinate 72,022,252 of OX463233.1, read as the reverse complement.
GGTTAAATAATCTGCAAGTGATCTTAAAGAAGCAGGATTCAAATACAGCAATCTTCATAACCAGTTACGATGCTATGCTGACTTTCGTAAGTATAAAATGAGCAGGGCTGGCACTGTGGTGTAGCAAGTTAGAGCTCTGGTCTGTAACACTGGCATCCATATGGGTGTCAGTTATAGTCCTGGCTGCTCCACTTCCTATCCAGCTCCCTACTAATGCACCAGGGAGGGCTGCAGAGGATGGCCCCCTGCACGCACATGGGAGACCCAGAAGAAGCTCCTGGCTTTGGCCTGGCCCAGCCCTGGTTGTTACAGACATTTGGGGAGTGAACCAGCAGATGAAAGCTCACTCACTCGCTCGCTCTCTCTTTCTGTCTCTCCTTCTCTCTAACTCTTTCAAATAAATAAATACATCTTTAAAAATGATATGCTATCTCTATGACACCAGAAAATCTCTTACCAAATGAAAATGGGACCTGTAACTAGTTAAGTGAAAATGTAAAAATAAAAATATCCCATATATTCAGTATTTCATTTTAACATAAAGTATACATATTTGTGCAACAACCTTTTTATAAAAGGCTACCCTCTTCTTTAGGGAATGAATCTATTGGCATTCCTGCGATCTTTATAGCAAAACCACAGATTCAATTTCTTCAAGTGGAGTACAAGGCTAAGAACTTGCCAAGTGCTAAGTGCACAACCTTACCTCTTAGTGATTTTCCCTAAAGTTGCTTATTCAGTTATTTTACCCACATCTAACTGAATGGTCGTTTTCTTCCCCCAGCAACTTCCCCCTATATGCCTTTCTGTATCATTTAATGTAGTTTTCACATAAATGAAAACTTTTTGGACTGGTACTTTATTATTGATTTATGGAATATTTAGTTAAATTTACATGACAAACATAGCCAGCACACACTGATTTAGAAACAAACCTAACTTGGGGTCGGAGTTGTGGCTTAGTGGATACAGCTGCCACCTGCGATGCTGGCAACCCATATGGGTGCCAGTCTGTGTCCTGATTGTTCCTTTTTTTAAAAAAAAAAACTTTTATTTATTTATTTGAAAGGCAGAGTTATAAGAGAGGAAGAGAGAGAGGTCTACCATCCGCTGGTTCACTCCCCAGATGACTGCAATGGCTAGAGCTGTGCCAATCCAAAACCAGGAGCTTCTTCTGGGTCTCCCACACTGGTGCAGGGGCCCAAGCACTTCGACCATCTTGTACTGCTTTCCCAGGACACAGCAGAGTGGATAGGAAGTGGAGCAGCCAGGACTATAACTGACACCCATATGGGATGCCAGCACTGCAGGCTGTATCCTCTACACCACAGTGCTGGCCCCTCATTTTTTTTTTTTTTTTAACTACTGTTTATTTGAAAGGGAGAGTTACAGAGAAAGAGAGAGAACTTGGGCCATCTTTTGCTGCATTCCCAAGCACATTAGCAGGGAGTTGGATAGAAGAGGTGTCCAGCCCATGAGATGCCAGAGTTGTAGGCAGCAGCTTTAACTGCTCCACCACAGAGCCGGCTATAGCCTCTACAATTTTTTTTAAAGATACATGAACAAAAAAACACCAAGCATTTTTCTCCCATTAGTTAACAGTCAGATGAAACCAAAGGAAGATGATTCATAAACTTGGTTCTACAGCCCACAATTCAGGCTTTACTTTCTATCACTTAAGAGAATGAGGGTCATACAGTAATATCCTTTTTTTTTTTTTTTTTGACAGGCAGAGTGGACAGTGAGAGAGAGAGAGAGAGAGACAGAGAGAAAGGTCTTCCTTTTGTCATTGGTTCACCCTCCAATGGCCGCCGCGGTCGGCGCACTGCGGCCGGCGCACCGTGCTGATCCAAAGCCAGGAGCCAGGTGCTTCTCCTGGTCTCCCATAGGGTGCAGGGCCCAAGCACTTGGGCCATCCTCCACTGCACTCCCTGGCCACAACAGAGAGCTGTCCTGGAAGAGGGGCAACCGGGACAGAATCCGGCGCCCCAACCAGGACTAGAACCTGGTGTGCCGGCGCCTCAAGGTGGAGGATTAGCCTAGTGAGCCACGGTGCTGGCCAGTAATATCCTTTTAAAAGGAAACTTTCCTTACAAACAAACAGAAAGGGATTATCTCTTCCTTCACTGGCCATGCACAGCTCTTTCAGTGCCCACGCTCCCAGTGTCATTCTTCTCCAGCTGTTCAAACAGCAACCTAGAGGTAACAGACCAAGGCACTAGGCCATTCTGCTACGCTGTTATTGGGAAATTTTGGAAAATAGGCTCCAATAAAAGCCAAAAAGCATTAGCTCTTCTTAAAACCCATGTCCCTATTCTTTCCTATTTGAAATAAAACAAACATCTGCATTTGCTATCCATACCCAACTGGTTCCAAAATAAGGAGAAATGTAGGACAATTTTAGAACACAACAAATGGGCTGAGAAACACGATAAACACACCTCAGAGAATTCCAATCAAATCACATATCCCAAAAAAGAGAGGAAACCTGAGATTTCCAAAATATTTTACATGCCTTAACTTTAACATATCAGACAAAAAGCAAATTGAGAACCAGCTCCCAGTAGCATCACTTTGTTCTGTCTTGAGCCTGAGGAGAGTCCAAGCATGTACTCCATATTGTTAGTGAAGCAAACCTGAGTCCTAGTGTTATGTTACTCAATATTTGGGAGAAAAAAAAAAAAAGTCTTGGCCGGCGCCGTGGCTCACTAGGCTAATCCTCCACCTTGAGGCGCCAGCACACCAGGTTCTAGTCCTGGTCGGGGCGCCGAATTCTGTCCCGGTTGCTCCTCTTCCAGGACAGCTCTCTGATGTGGCCAGGGAGTGCAGTGGAGGATGGCCCAAGTGCTTGGGCCCTGCACCCCATGGGAGACCAGGAGAAGCACCTGGCTCCTGCCATCGGATCAGCGCGGTGCGCTGGCCGCAGCGGCCACTGGAAGGTGAACCAATGGCAAAGGAAGACCTTTCTCTCTGTCTCTCTCTCTCACTGTCCACTGTGCCTGCCAAAAAAAAAAAAAGTCTGGTGGCTCCCCATGCCTACATAAAATACTGTGCACATCTCTGAAGAGTCCCCAAAGTCTGGCTCTAATTTACCTTTCTGGTCTCACTGTCCACTCCCACTTCTCCAAATTTGTCACAAAGACACATTTTGCACTTTCCCATCTCCATACAGGTGTGCAAGCTATCTCCTCAGTTCTGAACATCCTCCTACCTGCCACCATTCCTCCGTCAGACTAGGAGGGTACAGTAGAATTGTACTAGTTAACAGCTTAATGACCTTAAGCAACTCCATCAATAAATCTGTTACACTCTGCAAACAGGCCTACTACCTATGGTACTTGACAAGGCTACTGTGAGGATTACATAAAAGTTATGATGATCCATCATTCTAATGCATAGTACTTAACAGATAAACAGTAACTACTAAGCCTTCTTTCTCCTCTTACTACCAATATTCCTACCCTCCCCTAAGCTCTCACGGCTTCTCCATTAGGTTACAAACAAGCTATCTATGGACATGAATCTCTAAATCTCTACTACTACGGAGCAACTTGTACAAGATATGCAACCTCTCTGGACCTGTTTCTTCATTAATAAAATAAACAGGAGTCAAGCCTTTACAATCTTAAGAAGCTTAAAAGAGGGAATGTAGGCGTGGGCGCTGTGGTGCAGCAGGTTAAGCTGTCACAAGGGACACCAGTATCCCATACAGTGTCTGGCACCCAGTCCCAGAATCAGTTTCTGACCCAGCTTCCTGCTAATGCACCTGGGAAGGCAGCAGATGATGGCCCAAGCACCTGGGTCCCTGCCATCCACATGAAGACCCAGATGAAGTTCTAGGCTCCTGGCTTCATTGTGGCCCAGGCCCAGCTATTCTGGTTATCTGGGGAATGAACTAGTGGATAGAAGAGCTCTCTGTCACTTTTTTTTTTTTTTTCAAACTATTTATTAATTTGAAAGACAGAGTTAGAGAGAGAGAGAGAGAGAGAGAGAGAGAGAGAGAGAGAGAGAGAGGCAGCGACAGAGAGCTCTTCCATCTCTGGTTCACACCCCAAATAGCCACAACGGCCACAGCTGGGCCGATCCAAAGCCAGGAGCTTCTTCCAGGTCTCCCAGGCGGGTGCAGGGGCCCAAGCACTTGGGCCATTTTCCACTGCTTTCCCAGGTGCATTAGCAGGGAGCTGGATCAGAAGTGGAGCAGCTAGGATTCTGGCACCTCAGGCGGCAGCTTTACCCACTGTGCCATAACGCTGGTCCCCACTCTACTTTTCAAACAAATAAATCTTTATAAAAGAGGTAATGTACATCAACTACTGGAATAATGCTTGACACCTAGTAAGTCTCAAAGCATATTTAACAAAGTCTGGACAATATCTGCTCTAGCCATTGCTTACAGACTATATATATACATGTGAAACGCATTTCCCTCATTAGGTCCAATTATATAAAGCGATCTAAATACAACTTAACCTGCCTACCTATGTCTCTTCTTACACAGATGTTCACGGAAGACAAAATGGTGGCTCCTACGCACTTAACCTCAGAAAAGCTAACATATTCATAATTTTCCACCAGACTAAGTACATCACAATTTACGACTGGCATCATTTTAAATAATTCAGTACACTTAAACAAATGTGGAGCTACCCCTGAAGAATTTTAATTAAATAGTCTGTCAAAGTTAAACAAAACTGAAATTGGTAGCCTGCCAGGAAAGGGAAGTCGGTTGTCTACTATTTATTCATTTTTTTAAAAATTATTTGCATTTTACTTGGAAGACGGAGAGACAGACACACAGAGAGAGATCTTCCATCCACTGGTTTACTTCCCCATATGCCTGCAATAATCAGGGCTGGGCCAGTCCAAAACCAGAGGTCTGGAACTCGTCTGGAACTCGACACAGGTCTCTTACATGGGTGGCAGGGACCAAGGGCTTGAATCATCATTTGCAGTGTCCCAGGGTATGCCTCAGCAGGAAGCTGGACCAAGAGCAGAGTAGCAGGGACTCAAACCAGACACTCCTCTAAGGGTCTGCCAGGCTCCAAAGCAGCAACAACTTAACCGCCTCTGTTGAACTCATTCTTCAATCTTGAACTGCTAGATCATCAATTTCCCTAGTAAAATCAAACATCAACTACGTCCATGACAGAATTTTCCATCTACACATTTTTACCCATTGCTCTATGTAAGAGGGAGAAGCAAAATTTCCAAAATTAACCACCTTGACATCTAATCAAGGAAGTTACAGAAAATGAGAACTTGAAAAAAAAAGGCTTTAACACTGCAACATCTGCATTCCACTCTCCACTGTACAGATACCTGTAGAGGTTGTGTAGCAGGGAAGTTAAGCCCTGGAAAGGTTCTGGGACGATGGGCCTGGTTTAAATCTACCACCATCACTTCCTAATACGTGACCCAAACATGCTATTTCTCTTATCTTTTTCTTTAAAGACTTATTTATACATTACCTACTGGAAAGGCAGAATAACAGAGAAGGAGAGATCTTCAATCTGCTGGTACACTCCCCTAAAGGCCCACAAGAGCCAGGTCAATCTGGGTCTCCCATGTAGTGGCTGGGAAAGCAGCCATGATCCGCTGCTTTCCCAGAAGCATTAGCAGAAAGCTGGCTCAGGGGCAGGAAATCAGGGGACTCGAACCTGCAGTCCCATACAGGATGCCCGAGGTTGGGTGGTAGCTTAACCGCCTGCATCACAACAAAGCCGCCCCCCCCCCCCCCCGGGATGTTATTTCTTAAGCCTCATCTCCTGCAGCCATAAGGTGCGGACTATAATACTGTGAACCTCATAGATTGTTGTATTAAATGATAACAGACGCTTAAAGTGTAGCAAAGCATGGACATCATCCATCCTCCGTAAATGATATTCGCACTTTATACTGGGAAATAAGTGCACTGCTAAGTTTGAGCCCAAGCTAAATAATGGTTAACAGCAGCACACTGGAAACATGTTACAGCTCACAGAAGCCTCCGGACATCCATAAGCTCATTTGATCGCCACAACATCCATCCATGAGGGGGTGGTGGGGAGTGGTAACGGGGTCTGGGGGACGGGGTCGGCTTTTAGAAACAGAGAAACTGATTCTAACAGACAGCCAGCCCACACCAGGGGGCTTCTTCAACTACTGTTATGCAGCTCAGAGGTAGGTGCTTCAGTGTTAAATGTTCCCACGACATCCTCAAAAAAGGGATGCCTGCAAGTTACCGCTCTCAACATGCACAGCTAAGCCCAGGAGCGCAGGAACGAGGCCAAGGGAATGAAGCCACCGATGATCCTTACAGCGTTGCACTGTCGCCTTACGAGGTGTCCTCCCACACCTGCAGGGTGGGGGCCCGGCCCGCGTGGAGGCGCCCCCTCCCCCAACACCAGCCTCAGGAAATGTTGGTGGAAACGGCACCGGACACCAGTGGGAGGTTTTCCAGGAAGCCGCCTGACGCCAGCTCCAGCATCTCGGCAGATGTAGAGTCGTGGGGCGCGGAGGGTCCCACCACGAACCAGACTCTAAGGATGGCTGGAGGGACTGACTGGCTCCGCCAAGCGGAAACCTGGGAGCGGCCCCGCCGAGGGCGGAGGGGCACGCAGGCGCTGGGGCCGGCCGGCGGCGATGGCTGGGAGGTCGGGGACGGGACGGCCGCTCGGGGGCTGAGGGAATCAGGGCAGTTGGCGTCTGGGGGGGAGGGAGCCGCCCGCTGGTCAGAGAAGGATCCCGGGCTCCATGTGAGGAGAGGGTTCTGCGCTCCGCTAGGGGCCCACTCCCCATCCCGCGGCGGCATCTGCTGCACCGAGTACTCGCTGCTACCTGAAACTGCAGCAGTTTCTCTGTTTGCTCCTGGGTTAGATCCCGCTCCTCAGGCGCCGCCATTTTGCCGCCGCCTCTACGCTCCTGACCCGTCCGCACCGTCACCCGCCGGAACTGACGTCAGCCGCAACCGCTTCCGGTCTGAACGGCCGCCGGCGCTCAACTGCGACTGCGCGCGCTGGCTCACTCCGGCCCGGCCGTTCGGGCCCCTCCCGAACCCTTCCGGAAACTGCCGAGGGGCAGTCGATACACGTTCCCTCCAGGATTTAGCTGACGGACGGATCTACGAGTCCTGCGAGACCGACAGGGCCCGAATGTGCCTCGAGGAGCTCCGGAAAGTCCCGAAGGGGGCTCGGCTGATTTCGGCTGCTCCCTCAGCATGTTCCGGTAGTCTACGTTTCGGAAGGTTTCTCGGGAAATCGTGGAGATTCCGAAACCCATTTGGTACTGAGCGTCTCTCGGAACCTACCGAAAGGCCCCGAACGTTGGTGGGGGCGTTTCCGACGCCGCCCTCTAGCCGGTGGCGGAGGGAAGTCTTCGGCGGCGTTTTTGAGTTGCGGCTGCGGTGTCGCTTGCTGGGAGCTGTTTGGACGCGACTTCCCTGGGTCTTTGGCGGGAATGGCGTTGCCAGCCTTGGGGAGAACTTTCCTTGCAGCCCGCTTGCTGTAGGGGGGCTTCGGCCCGGCCTCTGGTCCTCGCCCCTGTTGAAATCGGAAAAGACCCCCCTAACTGTGATGAGCCGAAGACGTCACCTTGCAGAGTGCTGGGCTGGGTGGGGGGCGTCCTGGGGCAAAGCAGTCGTGCTGCATTCGGACCATCGGTAGCCCGGCGGCTCCCGACTGCCGCCTCTTCCCCTTCTCCTTGGAGGCAGTCCTGATTTCTTCCTTCGTACACTTTCCGCCGCCTTACCCCCACCCCTCAATCCCTGCCTTCCTCCTCACTTCCCTTGTCCCTTGTGGCCGCCACCTCTCTTTAGATCTTTTTATTTTCATTCCCACGTCAAGCACCTGCCGCCTCCGTCCGCCCCCCCGGAAGGCCTTGGGGAGGAAGAAAGTCTGGGTGTGGTAACCCACTTTCCCACTGGCACCCCTAGCAAGATGCATGGCCTCCTGGGCCCCCCTGGCTGCTATTGGTCCTCGTCGGAGGAATCCCACCACTGCCCACTTAGAGTTGAACCCGTGCGACAAGACCGGAAGTACTCTGGAAGCTGAAGTTCTGTGAAGAGCATCTTGAAAGACGGACAGACTTCCTTTAGCAAGTCTTACTGCGTCCGCAGAAACTTGCTAACAATGTCCTAGCATTTTGCTTAGACCCCAAAAGGTAAAATTGGAAGCAAACCTCTACGGCTTTATAGAATTCATTATGGCAACTCGAAGCTCCTAGGAGACTCAGTGCTGTTCCACATCACCCACGGGGCGGTGCCGCAGGTTAAGCCTTTGCCTGCCTAGCGGGCATTCCGTGTGGGCCCTGTTGGAGCCTGGCTGCTCCACTTCTGATCTAGCTCCCTGTTAATGCATCTGGGAAAGCAGTGGAAGATGGCCCAAGTGTTCTGGGCCCCTACCACCCGCGTGGGGGAGACCTGGTGGATGCTGCTGGCTCCTGGCTTTGGACCAGCCCAGATCTGGCATTACTGCCATTTGGGGAGTGAACCAGTAGATGGAAGATCTCCCTTTCTGTCTGTCTGTCTGTCTCTCTAACTCTGCCTTTCAAATAAAAATTTTTAAGAGATTTATTTATTTGAAAGAGTTACACAGAGAAGGAGAGGCAGAGAGAGAGAGGTCTTCATCCACTGGTTCACTCCCCAGTCGTCTGCAACCGCCAGAGTAGGAGCCAGGAGCTTCTTCCAGGTCTCCCCTGCGGGTGCAGGGGCCCAAGGACTTGGGCCATCTTCTGCTTCCCTAGGCTATAACAGAGCTGGATCAGAAGCTGGAACTCAAACCGGCACCCATATGGGATTCTGGCACTGCAGGTGGCAGCCCTTCCCACTACACCACAGCACCGGCCCCTCAAATAAATCTTTAAAAAAATAATAAGGTTGAGTGCAGGTGAACAAGATGAGTGAATTACAAAATCAGATGTTCCTTGAATTTGTTGTGTTATTCTCCTAAGATATAAAGGGTACTTTGAAATGTGTCTGAAAAATAAAATGAAAAGATAGATTTATTTTGGTATGAAAGCATGTTGAAGGGCAGGAGTTTGGCAGAGTCTGAATAATGCCAGCATCCCAAATCAGAGTCCTTGGGTACAAGTCCTGGTTCTTTCTAATGCACACCTGGGAGGCAGCAGATGATGTCTCAAGTACTTGGATCCCTGCCACCCATGTGAGAGACCCGCATTGAGTCCCAAGCTCCTGGTTTAATCTGGCCCAGCCTGGGCATTTGAACAGTGAACCAGCAAATAGGAAATCTCTGTCTGTGTCTCTCTGTTTCTCTGCCTTTCAAATAAATGCTTTAATATGTAAATTTTAAAAAATAAAATGATGGAGAGTGAGTCCTTTCCTTTTGCTGCCTCGGCCCGCAGCCATGAGCACACTCAGGCTTCAGAAGAGGCTCGCCTCCAGCGCCCTCCGCTGTGGCAAGAAGAAGGTCTGGTTGGACCCCAGTGAGACCAATGAAATCGCCAATGTCAATGCCAACTCCCGTCAGCAGATCCAGAAGCTGATCAAAGATGGGCTGATCATCCGCAAACCTGTGACGGTCCATTCCCGGGCTCAGTGCCGGAAAAACACCTTGGCCCGCCGGAAGGGCAGGCACATGGGCATAGGTAAGCGAAAGGGTACAGCCAATGCCCGGATGCCGGAGAAGGTGACCTGGATGAGAGGATGCGGATTTTGCACTGGCTGCTCAGGAGATACCGTGTATCTAAGAAGATTGACCGCCACATGTATCACAGCCTGTACCTGAAGGTGAAGGGAAACGTGTTCAAGAACAAGTGCATCCTCATGGAGCACATCCGCAAGCTGCTGGCTGACCAGGCTGAGGCCTGCAGGTCGAAGACCAAGGAAGCCGGCAAGCGAAGTGAAGAGCGCCTTCAGGCCACAAGGAGATTATCAAGACTCTGTCCAAGGAGGAGGAGACCAAGAAATGAAGAGAAGCAACGCCCCCTCCTGTCTGTACATAGCGGCCTTGGGGATTGCCATGGGTTGGTCATCAAAATAAAACATGTCTTTATTCGCAAATAAATAAATAAATATAATGATGGCAATTCAATTTTTAAGAAATGTGCTAGGGGATTGTGTTGTGGTGTTGCAGGGTAAACTGCCTCCTGCAACACCAGCATCCCATATGGGCGCCAGTTCAAGTCCTGGCTGCTCCACTTCCAATCCAGTTCCCTGCTAATGTGCCTGGAAAAAGCAGCAGAAGATGGCCCAAGTGCCTGGGCACCTGCACCCACATGGGAGACCCAGATGAAGCTCCTGGTTCCTGGTTTGGCCTGGCCCAGCCCCAGCTGTTGTAGACGTTCTGTCTTTCACACTTTGTGTAACTCTGCCTTTCAAATAAATCCATCTTTAAAAAAAGAAAGAAAAATACTCGCCAGAGCTGGTATTATTGCACCACATGCAATGCTAGCATTCCATATCAGTGCTGATTCTAGTTCTAGCTACTCCACTTCTGATCTAGCTCCTTGCTAATGTGCCTGGGAAGGCAGCCAGGGATGGCCCAAGTGCTTTAGTCCCTGCACCCGTGTGGAAGGCCTTCACTTCTGACTTTGGTATAGCCCAAAATGGTTGTTGTGGCCATTTGGGAAGTGACCCGGCAGATAAAGACATCTATCTCTGCCTTTCAAATAAATAAAATCTTTTAAAACAATTACTCTGTCAATCAACCATTCTTGCAAACTACATTTCAGTTTGTGAGCTTCCTAGTCTGTTCTCTCTTACTTAGGCAGAATCCTCATGGCTTCTACCATGGGAGAAGCAGACATTGGAAGAGACTTGAGCTGGTATGTGTGTTTAGATTTATTTATGTACTTGAAAGGCTGATTACAGAGAGGAAGAGACAGAGAGACCATTTGCTGATTCACTCCCCAAATGACCACAACAACCAGGGGTGGGCCAGGCCAAAGGCAGGAGCCAGGAGCTTCTCTCATGTGGGTGGCAGGGGCCCAGGTACTTGGGCCATTTTCCTTTGCTTTTCCAGGTGCATTAGCAGGGAGCTGGATGGGAAGTGGAGCAGCCAGGACATAAACTGGTGCTCATAGGGGATACCAGCATTAGGCAGGCTGCAGGTTTTTTTTTTTTTTTTTTTTTAACGTTTTTATTTGTTTATGTGAGAGGTAGAGTTACAGACAGTGAGAGGGACAGACAGAGAGAAAGGTCTTCCATCTGCTGGTTTTACTCCCCAAATGGCCACCCATATGGAATGCCGGCACTGCAGGTAGAGGTTTAACCCACTTTGCCATAGCACTGGCCCCAGGCTGCAGCTTAACCTGCTGTGCCACAATGTGGGCCCCAAAACTTGAGTTTTATGGATATAACTCTAATTAAGTTTTTGTATTCCATAAGGATTTTATACATTTTTATTGACATGGATTAATTGTACATGTTTATTGGGTACTCTGATATTTCAGGACTTTTATACAGCATATCTAGTAGTCAGCATTTCCATCTCATCATCTAGATTTGGAGATTTTGAGCTTCTCTCTTCTGGTTCTTCATAAGATGTGTAATAGGTTATTGTGAACTATGGTCACTTTGCTGTGCTGTAGACGACTGGGGCTTATTCATTCTCTATTGGTACTTGTTATCCAGTCTCCCTCCATCTGCCCATCCCCTTGGGCTTTTTTTTTTTTTAAGTAAGTTCTAGATAAAGAAAGTGGACGTGTCACTGATTATTGTTTTCTCCTAGCCTAGAGAATACCACACTTGGAGTCCATATCTGGGTTCTTGTGTTCAATTCCCAGCTTCAATTCCTGCCTCTAGTTTTCCACCAATGCGGACCCTAGAGAAAGCTGGGAGGCAGTGGTGATGGCTCAAGTGATCAGACTCCTGCAGTCCACACGGGAGACCTGGGTTGTACAGTTTTAGACCATTCTGAAGATATTTTTAATACCTTTAATTCCATTCATCGACAGATTTGAGGAATTCATTTAGCAAACATGTATCAAGTGCTTACTTTGAGTCAGGTCCTGGACCGGAGAGGACACAGCGTCTGTCCCGTAAGGATGCACAGTTTGGGGCCAGCATCATGGCACAGCAGGTGAAGCTGCCACCTGTGATGCCTACATCTCGCATGGGTGCCAGTTGGTGTCCTGGTTCCTCCACTTCCGATCCAGCTCTCTGCTAATGGCCTGGGAAAAGCAGCAGGAGATAGCCCAAGGGTATGGGCCCCTGCCACCCATTTGAAAGACAGATGTAGCTCCTGGCTCCTGGCTCCAGCCTGGCCCAGCCCTGGCTGTCACAGCCCTCTGGGGAGTGAACCAGTAGATGGAAGATCTTGCTCTCTGTCTCTGCCTGTCTCTGTAACTCTTTCAAATAAATAAATCTTTATGAAAAAATTTTTAAAAATGTGCCTTCTTTCTTTTTTTTATTTATTTTTTAAAAATTTTTTGACAGGCAGAGTGGACAGAGAGAGAGAGAGAGAGAAAGGTCTTCCTTTGCCATTGGTTCACTCTCCAATGGCCGCCAGGGCCAGTGCGCTGCGGCTGGTGCACCGCACTGATCCGATGGCAGGAGCCAGGTGCTTCTCCTGGTCTCCCATGTGGGTGCAGGTCCCAAGCACTTGGGCCATCCTCCACTGCACTCCCGGGCCACAGCAGAGAGCTGGCAACAGGGATAGAATTCGGCGCCCCGACCGGGACTAGAACCCAGTGTGCCAGCGCCGCAAGGCGGAGGATTAGCTTGTTGAGCCGCGGCGCCGGCCTGTGCCTTCTTTCTTTAAAAAAAAAAAAAAAAGAGCACAGTTTAATGGAAAATTAAATAGATTTCATCACTTCTATAAGAGGGCTTTTGTGTGTGTGATAAGTCTTTGAGTTCCAGGTTTTTTTTTTGCCTGTAACACACTGGCCCATGTGACTAAGAGCTGATATTTGTTTCTCTAATCCTAGCAATAAGGTCTTGCTGATGCCTTACCATTTCGTTCCTGATAAAGAACAAATTCCTGCTGAGTCATGGAAATCCTAGAACAGGCCCTCCATTTCTGAGTAGCTGGAATAGAAGATATTTTCTATCAGCTGGGAACACAGCATCTTGATTGCTGAGTAAAGCAGACCATTAAGATGTCAGACACAGTATGTGGGTGTTTGTCTTTTTGCCTTCTCCCCCTTGCTGTTAGTTATTATAGATTCAATGAGGCCAATGGGAATTAAGGTGACTCAACTAGATTCAGCCAAGAAGTCAGAGGAGGAGCGAGAAAGGTGATGGGGCACCTGCTAGTGTATTACACATCTTTAGGCTTTCTGATAAGGGCACTTGGACTGATAAAGCCCAAGTCCTTGGGCTCCTGCACCAGCGTGGGAGACCTGGAAGAAGCTTCTGGCTCCTGGCTTTGGATTAGCATAGTTCCAGCTGTTGCGGCCATTTGGGGAATGAACCAGTGGATGGAGGACCTCTCTCTTTTTCTCTCTCTCTGCCTCTGCCTCTCTATAACTCTGCCTTGCAAATAAATAAATAAATCCTTTAAAAAAGGGAAAAAAAAGTAAATCCCACCATGACCCTGCTCAAAACCTCTATTGTGGGTAGGTTTTGTGGCATAGCAGGTTAAGCTGCCTCTTTCGATACTTGCATTCCATATTGGAGTGCCTGGTTCAAGTCTTAGCTGCTCCACTTATGATCCAGCTCCCTGGTAATGTGCCTGGGAGGCAGCAGATGATGACTCCGGTGCCTGGGCCCCTGCCACCCATGTGGGAGACCTGGATGGAATTCCTGCCTCCTGGCTTTGGCCTGGCCCAGCCTCAACTTTCACAGGTATTTGGTGAGTGAACTAGTGGGTAGAAGATGCATCTCTCTCTTTGTGTGTCACTCTGCCTTTCAAATAAAATGAGCAACTCCAAACAAACAAAACCCACCTCCATTGGCTTCCCACTAGCCTTAGAATAGACTCCTAGCCCCTTGCGGTGGTCTGAAATAACCTATACGGTCTGGTTCCTACCACAATTGCATTAGTGCTAATTCATTACCCTCAGGCTTCGCCTCATTATTCTCACTTTATATCTGCAGCATCGTCTGCCTGGAACATGCTTTCCCTGAGTCCTCACACTGCTGACTCCTTTTGACATTCTGATGGTAGCACAGACTGAGAGTCTCACAGAAAACCTAAACATACTGTGGTGTTTGCAAAGCGCTTAACACTCTATGATATTATCTTGTTTACCTGTCTATTGTTTAGCTCCACTCTCTGGGATCCATGAGGGTTACCAAGGAGACCAAGTTGGCTTTGGCCACTGCTGAATCCCCACTGCCTAGAACTGTGTGGGCACCAAGTACAAGGACTATAAATACAGTTGGCCAGGTTGGCCTGGCTAGATGCTTAGAGGCAGGGCCTCATGGTTGCGGTGGGCTTACAGGATGAAAGTCTCGGGGACCCAATCGGCAAGCAAAGCTGCTGCCTGTGGGCTGCAGGGTGAGATGGGCTTTAATTAGAGCTTTCAGATCAGAAGCTAGGAGAAGGACCACCTTGATTTGGGTGATGGGTAAGGAGTACTGACAACAAGGGACCTTTAAGACAGAGTATTTTATTGCTCTCTTAAAAAAAAAAATCTTGTTCATGAAAAAATTACATGATTTGGGAACTGTGAACAAGTTCAAACAACACCTCAGTTGGCAGAATGGGAAGTGGAGAAAAAGCAGGAAGCCTATTTACAGATGGTTTTGATAACCCATTTGCATTTAAATTGTCCCCACAAGCTTATGTGTTTCCCAGGGGGCATAGTGTGGGTTCCACAGAACTGGATGTTGCAGTTACCACCCAGACACTTTGGACTTCTTATGCCAGTGAACCTGGAGGTGGAAGGCTTACCATACCGGGAGGGCAGCTCCCCTGACTCCAGCAAGGGTGCAGAATTGCTGGTCTACACAACTGAGTTTGAAGGAGTACTCTTGGTGTCCAGGGAACACATTTTTGGGGGGCCTCCCTACTCAGTGAAAAGAGAAAATAAGCAATTACAACAGCTACAGCCAGGCAAGGACAGGCTAGCTAAAGACTCAGACCCCTTGGAAACAGTGAATGAAAAGATAAGTTTGTTTTGGTGCAAAAAGCTTTGAAATCCATGCAGAGGAGAGGTCTTGGAATAGTTCTTGGAAAATGTGTGTTACAAAAACAGATAATGCACCAATTTCCCACTAAAATGTTCCAGAAGTCGTTGAAGAAATGATTGACTCCAGTCTGGGGCAGGAAGTGTACAGAATAAGCCAGGCACATCTTGCTGCACCAGAAAGCAATCAAATGGTTACATCAAACATCAAAACATCAACCTGCTAATGACTTGGGAAGACATCTGAAGAGGTTCCCACCAGCCAAAGATGGGAAAGTGTAAGGATCAGAAAGTAAAAGGACTATTCCTTCTCCGCTGAATTGTCTTGCCACTTTGTCAGAGATCAGTTGTCAGGGGAGGTGGGCGTTTAGCCTAGTGATAAATATGCCCTTATGCCAAGTCAGGATGCCCGGGTTCAATTCCTGGCTCCAGCTCCTGATTCCAGCTTCCCACCAGTGCGGAGGCAACAGTGAAGTAACTGTGTCCCTGCCATTTTACGTGGGAGACTTGGGTGGTGTTTGTAGCTCCTGGCTCTGGCCCTGGTTCAGGATGAGACATCAGTTTGAAAACAGACCCTATCAGAGCACCATGAATTCTACTAACATTGAAGCAAGAACAATCATAAAATTTACGGTGAAGTTTGTGTTGGAAGAATGGTGTAAACATGGATGATATTTTCCCTTTCAAAAAATTGTGGTCAGGGGCTGGCATTGTGGTATAGCAGGTAAAGCTACTAACTACAACACAAGCATCCCATATGGGTGCCAGTTTGTGTCCTGGCTGCTCCACTTCTGATCCAGCTCCTTGCTAATGTGCCTGTAAAAGCAGTAGAAGATGGCCTAAGTGTTGGGCCCCTGCCATCCACGTGGGAGACCTGGAAGAGGGTCCTGGCTCCTGACTTTGGCCTGGCCCAGCCCTGGCCATTGTGGCCATCCAGGGAATGAAGAAGTGGATGGAAGACCTCTCTGTGTGTGTCTCTGCCTCTGTCTCTGTAGCACTGCTTTTCAAATAAATAAATAAACCTTAAAAAATATTACAGTCAACCTGTTGGGTGTGTGAAGACTATCTATCTTATGTGGTTTTGGTTTTCATTTCCTTAATAACTAATGATATTAAATATCTCTATGTTCATGCTGTTTGTATATTTTCTTTGGAGAAATAGCCCTTCAAGTCTTTGGTCGTGTTTTAATTAGTCTGTTTGTCTTTTTTTAATGTTTATTTTATTTGAAATGTAGAGAGGAAGACGGATAAATAGAGATTGCCCATCCACTGGTTTGCCACCCAAATGTCCACAACAGCCAGGGCAGGGCCAAGCCATAGTCAGGAACCAGGAGCTCAATTCAGCCCATTCAACTCCTGTGGATGGCAGGGACCCAGCCACTGTAGTCAGTGCCTGCTGTCTCCCAGCGTCTGCATCACTGACAGAAGCTGAAATGGAGAGAAGCCAGGACTCGAACCCAGGCACTCCAACTTAGGACGTGGGCATCCCAAGCGGAGGCCCAGGCACTGTGCCAAATGCCTGCCCTGGCTTGTTTGTCTTTTTGTAAGGGTTCTTTATATGTTCTGGATACTGGACCCTTATTAGATACATGGTTTGCAAATATGCTCTCCAAATCTGTAGATTCTCTTTTATTTATTGACTTGGAATGCAGAGTTAGAGAGAAATTATCCGTCTACTGTTTCATTTCCTAAATGGCCACATGGCTGGAGTGAAACCTGAAACCAGGAACCAGGAACTCCAGTCAGGTCTCCAAATGAGTGGCAGGGACTACTGCTTCCTCAGACCTATTAGCAGGGAGCTGGATTGGAAGTGGAGCAGCCAGAACTCGAATCAGTGGTCCTATATGGGATGCTGGCATTGCAGACAGTGGCTTAACCCCCTGTGCTACAATGCCTGAAGGTTATCTTAGTTGATAATGTCCTTTGATATACAAAAAAATTAATTCTGGCAAAGCTCAATTTATCTATTTTTTTCTATTTTGCTTGTGCTTTGGTATCATCTCTAAAAATCTGTGCCTAAACCAAGGTTATGGAGAGTCATGATTATGTTTTAGTCATTTAATAAATCATGAGTCTTTGATCCATTCTGAGTTCATTTTAAAATTTTTTTAAAGATTTATTTTATTTATTTGAAAGACAGAGTTATAGAGGGAGGGAGGGAGGGGGAGAGAGAGAGAGAGAGAGAGAGAGAGAGAGAGAGAGAGAGGTCTTCCATCCGTTGGTTCACTTCCCAGATGGCTGCAACAGCCGGAGCTGCGCCGATCTGAATATCCAAATCCAGGAACCAGGAGCTTCTTCTGGGTCTCCCATGCAAGTGCAGGGGCCCAAGGACTTGGGCCATCTTCTACTGCTATCCCAGGCCATAGTAGAGAGCTGAATCAGAAGAGGAGCAGCCGGGACTTGAACTGGCACCCATATGGGATGTTGGCGCTTCAGGCAAGGGCTTTAACCCACTATGCCATGGCGCCAGCCCCCATTTTAAAATTTTTTAAAAGATGTATTTATTTATTTGAAAGGTGAAGCAACAGAGGAGAGACAGAAAGAGAGATGGATCTTATATATCTCTGGTTCACTCCTGCAAAAGCTGGGCCTGGGGCTGGGTCCATCAAAGCCAGGAGTCAGGAATTCCATCCAGATCTCCCACGTGTACAGCAGAGACCCAAACAGAGCCATCACCTGCTGTCTCAGGGTACACATCAGTAGGAGGCTGGCTTAGAGGTGGATGCAGGGGGCCAACACTGTGTTGTAGCGGGTTAAAACCCCGACCTGCAGCGCCGGCATCCCATATGGGCTTCAGTTTGAGTCCCAGCTGCTCTCCTTCTGATCCAGCTCTCTGCTGTGGCCTGGGAAAGCAGTGGAAGATGGCTCAAGTGCTTGGGTCCCTGCACCCACAGGGGAGACCTGGAAGAAGCTCCTGGCTCCTGGCTTTGGATAGGCACAGCTCAGACTATTGAGGCCATTTAGGGAGTGAACCAGTGGATGGAAGACCTCTCTCTTTGGTCCTACTTCTCTCTGTAACTCTTTCAAAATAAATAAAACAAATATTGAACCCAGGCATCTGCTATGTGGGTGCCCCAAGCAGCAACTTAACCTCCTGTGCCACAATGCCCACCCCCAGCTGGGAGTCTTTTTATTTCTCTTTCTTGCCTATTTACTCTGATTAGAATTTTTAGTACAATGTGAAACAGAAATGGCAAAAGTGAGTGTTCTTGTGTGGGAAGGTCTTTTTTATTTATTTATTTATTTGAAATTCAGAATTACAGAAAGAGAAAGAGAAAGAGAAAGAGATGTCTTCCATCTACTGGTTCACTCCCCAAATGGCCACAATAACCAAGACTAGGCCAGGCCGAAACCAAGAGTCCAGAGTTTCTTCTGCATCTCCCACGTGCGTGCAGGGGCCCAAGCACTTGGGTCATCTTCTGCTGCTTTCCAAGGTGCATTAGCAGGGAGCTGATCAGAAGTGGAGCAGCAGGGACTTGAACTGGCGCCCACATGTGATGTTGGCATGGCAGGCTGTAGCTTTAACCCTCTGTGCAACAGCTCCAACCCCAGGAAGGTCCTTTACTACAAATTCTATTATAAATTTTTGGGTAGTTTGTGTCTTTCAAGGAAAACATAACATAAATGGAAATATAAAATATGAACTATCAAACTTGTAGGAGAAAAAATTAGGCAAAAATCTTTGTGATCTTGGGTTATGCTATGTTGAATATGATTTAAAATAGAAGCCCATAAAATAAATAAATTGATAAATCTTATATTTCATCAAGATTTAAGATTTCTACTCTTCAAAGGACACTTTTGAGATGAATGTTTAGCTAGTGGATAAGACATCCACATTCTACATCAGAATACCTGGGTTGCCTAAGTGGCTCCAGTTCCTGATTCCAGCTAGTGCAGACCTTGGGAGGCAGTGGAGATGGCTCTAACAAACGGGCGTCTGCCACACACATGTGAGACCTGGATGGAGTTCCTGGCTCCTATGAACCCATAGATGGGATCTCTCTCTCTCTCTCTCTCTCTCTCTCTCTGTAACTCTGCCTCTCAAAAAAAAAAAAAAAAGTCTAACAAAAAATTAGCAAAGTATATATCTTATAAATTACTTTAGTGATAAAGTATATAAAGAACAATCTAGGGGCCTGAGCTGTGGCATAGTAGGCTAAGCCTCTGCCTGTGGTGCTGACATCCCATGTGGGCACCAGTTCTTGTCTTGGCTGCTCCACTTCCGATCCAGCTCTCTGCTATGGCCTGGGAAAGCAGTAGAGGATGGCCCAAGTCCTTGGGTCCCTGCACTCATGTGGGAGACCCGGAAGAAGATCCTGGCTCCTGGCTTTGAATCAACACAGCTCCAGCCATTGTGACCAACTGGGGATTTAACCAGCATATGAAAGACCTCTCTTTCTCTCTCTCTGTAACTCTGTGTTTCAAATAAATCAATAAATTTTAAAAAATAAATTAGTTAACATCTGCCAATTTTTTTTGGAATTATTTTATTTATTTGAAAGACAGAGTTACAGAGAGAGGTAGAACCAAAGAGAGATAGAGATCTTCCATCCACTGGTTACTCCCCAGATGGCCTCAATGGCCATGCCAGAGTCAGGAGCTTCTTCCAGGTCTTCTACATGGATGTAGAGGGCCAAGCCCTTGGGTAGTTTGTGTTTTCCCAGGTGCATTAGCAGGGAGCTGGATCTGAACTGGAGCAACTGGGACCTGAACCGGTGCCCATATGGGATACCAGCGTCACAGGTGGTATCTTTACCCACAAGGCCAGAATGCCAGCCCCATCATATTATAAACCTAATATTTACTTACAAAATATGGTTGTATTCATGCAGCAAAAAAAGTCTTATGTTAAAAGCATGATGATAGATCTGACTGTTGTATTTCTGATTTGAGGAAAATTAATCAAACCGAAAAGGTTTCAATTTGCTACTACTTCCTTCAAATAACATCCTAGCAGAAATAGGTATATATTTGTACTATAAACTTAGAAAGAATGCTGTTATGAATAACTTGAAATCTGAGCTACACAAATCATTCCCATAGAAAACTCTTGCATTGTGACTTTACTATACATTCTTGGCCCCCAACAGTGGCTTTCCACATAAAAACTCTCAAATATTTGAGCTAATGGAAAGGTGATGCTAATAAGGCTAACAAAAGAACAAGTTACAAAGGTCTTCGCCTAACCCTAAAGACAAAGGGGGAGATCCTGTAAGACAAATGAGGGGAAAGGAAGAATCAGAAATGAATGTGGCCTTGGGCCCTTGTACCCGAGCAAGGTACAGAGTAAGAGAGGTTACAAAATGTTTCTTAGCAGAAAGGCTATGCAGAGAGCAATGCAAGGAACACACACACACACACACACACACACACACACACACAACTTTGTAGTTAGGAAGAGAAGCAAGATGTGGTGGTACTAGCTCCATTCTGAAGTTTAAGAAACAGCAAAGAACAACAAATGAGTTAGAAACACAGTAATCTGTAGGTCTTTTCAAAGTCATACCCAAATAAAAACAACTAACCTCTCATTCACTTTTATTTTTTTTATTTATTTATTTTTTTTACAGGCAGAGTGGACAGTGAGAGAGAGAGACAGAGAGAAAGGTCTTCCTTTTGCCGTTGGTTCACCCTCCAATGGCCGCCGCGGTCGGCGCGCTGCAGCCGGCGCACCGCGCTCGTCCGATGGCAGGAGCCAGGAGCCAGGTGCTTTTCCTGGTCTCCCCATGGGGTGCAGGGCCCAAGCACCTGGGCCATCCTCCACTGCACTCCTGGGCCACAGCAGAGGGCTGGCCTGGAAGAGGGACAACCGGGACAGAATCCAGCGCCCCGACCGGGACTAGAACCCGGTGTGCCGGCGCCGCAAGGCGGAGGATTAGCCTGTTGAGCCTCGGCGCCGGCCTCATTCACTTTTAAATCGGACAGGGAACACGTATTTGTCTTTGAATTTTTTCTTTGAAGTTAACAGCTGATTCTCATCTGAAGAAGTATTTTAAAATTCTTAATTATTAAGGTAAGTAAGCTTCTTAACTGCCCTGGAATAGGGTTATATTAAAAGCTGCATTACATTAATCCCCTCAATACCAAAGTTGCTACCATCAAGCTCATTTTATAAGCTTTAATTAAATTTAAAATTTTTTTTTTGAAAGAGCTATACAGAGAGGAGAGGCAGAGAGAGAGAGAGAAGTCTTCCATCCACTGAACTCCCCAAGTGGCCACAACGGCCGGAGCTGTGCCAATCCGAAGCCAGGAGCCAGGATCTTCTCCCGGGTCTCCCACATGGGTGCAGGGGCCCAAAGACTTGGGCCATCTTCTATTGCTTTCCCAGGCCGTAGCAGAGAGCTGGATTGGAAGTGGAGCAGCCAGGACAAGAACTGGTGCCCATATGGGATGCCGGCACTGCAGGTGGCGGCCTTAGCTGCTATGCCACAGCACTGGCTCCAAATTTTTAAAATATTTACTTATTTATTTTGAAAGGCAGAGTTACAGAGAGGTGGGCGGAGGTGTCTTCCATCTGCTGGCTCACTCTTTGGGTGACTACAACTGCCAGAACTGTGCAAATCCGAAGCCAGGAGCTTCTTGCAGGTCTCCCAGCTGAATTTGAAGTGGAGCAGCCGGGACTCAAACTGGCATTGCACACAGGGGCTTTACCTGCTACGCCTCAGTTCCGGCCCCTGCTCCACTTCTGATCCAGCTCTCTGCTGCGGCCTGGGAAGGCAGTAGAAGCTGGCCCAAGTACTTGAGCCCCTGCACCTGCATGGGAAATCTGGAAGAAGCTCTAGACTCCTGCCTTTGGATCAACATAAGCTCCAGCAGTTGCGACCATTTGGGGAGTGAATCAACAGATGGAAGACCTCTCTCTCTGTCTTTACCTCTCTGTAACTCTGCCTTTCAAATAAATAAATAAATCTTTTTTAAAAATGTATTCCAGCACAGGACAGGATATCCAGGATCCTAACTAAATAAAAACATCAGCAAATAGGGTACCATCTTGGTCTGTGAACAATGCTTTCTAGAAGGGAATGAGGGTAACACAAAGAGGCCAGTGGTGAAAACTTCTCTCTGATATATTTCTAAGACACCTGTGAGTAGGTTTAGCATAAAACTGATTGAAGGGAGTTGTGTCTTTCAGTAGCTTTTAGAACAAAGCCACCACTTGATAGGAATATTCAGCTCAGCACTCTGTGGTAAAACACAATTGTAGGGGCCAGTGCTGTGGCGCAGTGGGTAAAGTCCCGGCCTGCAGCACCGGCATTCCATATGGGCGCTGGTTCCAGTCCCGGCTGCTCCTCTTCTGATTCGGCTCTCTGCTATGGCCTGGGAAAGCAGTAGAAGATGGCCCAAGTCCTTGGGCCCCTGCACCCGCGTGGGAGACCTGGAGGAAGATCCTGACTCCTGGCTTCTGATTGGTGAGGCTCCGGCCATTGCGGCCAATTGGGGAGTGAGCCAGAGGATGGAAGACCTCTCTGTGCCTCTCCTCTTTCTGTATAACTCTGACTTTCAAATAAATATTAAAAAGAAAAAAAAACCCTCACAATTGTATAGCATTTTGTAAAATAAGTGTAATTTTCAGAAGAGTGTTCACCAACTGTGTAACAGAATTAACAAAATTCTCCTAATGTTTGTTTGGGATATTCTTCACCAACTACAGTAGGAAAGAGAATGCACCTGAATTATGTCTACTGGTGTCTGTAAAGTGTGAGATAGCCTCAGGGGGCCGTTGTTTTATGGAAAGGGGTTAAACCAACACTTGTGCTGCAGGCATCTCCTATCAGGGCTGGTATGAGTTCTGGCTGCTCCACTCAATCCAGCTTCCTGCTAACGCACCTGCAAAAGCAACAGACAGTTGCCACTCACATGGAAGGCCCTGCAGTTCTCATGTGTTCTCAGAGGACCTGAGCTTTTTAGACAGAGACAGGAAGGTCATAGAGCAAATCTGGGGGCCGGCTCCATGGCTCACTTGGTTGGTCCCCTACCTGCGGCACTGGCATCCCATGTGAGAGGCCAGGTTCTGGTCCTGGTTGCTCCTCTTCTGGTCCAGCTCTCTGCTGTGGCCCAGGAGAGCAGTGGAGGATGGCCCAAGTGCTTGGGCGCCTGCACCCACGTGGGAGACCAGGAGGAGGCGCCTGGCTCCTGGCTTCAGATCTGCGGTTTGCGGGGTGGACCAACGGAGGGAAGACTTTTCTCTCGGTCTCTCTCTCTCACTAACTCTATCTGTCAAATGAATAAAAAAAAAAAAATAGAGCAAATCTGTTAGGGAAATCGTAAAATTCCCAGGATCCACAACTGCGGTGGCTTCTTCCTCCTCCCCTGCCTCCCAGAGACACTGCATCCCATCTGGCATCAGCCAGGACGCAACAAGACTGCCAGGGACCTCCACATGCCACATCCATCTTTGGAGATCTGTGTGTCATCGTCAACCGGAAAGTCCTCCTCCAATCTCTTCTGAGAAGAAACTTTTTTTTTTGGTAAAGAAATAGCTCTGTCCAGTTTGAGCTATTCCATTGATTCACATAGAACCACATCTAGCAGAGATGAACTCTGATTTTTGTACTCAATGACGCATATTAAATATTAATATTTAACATTAAAAGTAAATGTATTTATTCAATAATTTAATAGTGTTTTATATAAATATACTTATGTTTAATATATTATTATAATTAAATTGTATTGTTATTGAAACAATTATATAATAAAATCACTCAGGGTAGTACAGAAGGGCCTGTCCTCATTCTAATAGCTACCCACAGTTTGCAGCCAACATCATAAGAATGAACTGCTGAAAGCTGCTGCCCTCATACCGAGTCCAAAACAAGGATGTCCGCCCCCTGTCACATCCTAGTCAGGACTGGACCACAGGCCCTAGCCAGTTCCAGAAGGCTAGGAAAAAAGACATTAGAAACAGACATGGGGCCAGCGCTGTGGCGTATGGATAGAGCCGCTGCCTGAGATGCCAACATCCCATATGGGCCCGGTTCCAGTCCCGGCCACTCCGCTTCCCATCTAGCTCCCTGCTAATGCACCTGGGAAAGCAATGGAAGATGACCCAAGGACTTGAATGATTGCCACTCACTTAGGAGACCCGGATGAAGCACCTGACTCTTGGTTTTGGCCTGGCCCAGCTGTAGCTGTTGTGGTCATTTGGGGAGTGAACCAGCGGATGGAAGTCCTCTCTCTCTGTCTCTTTCACTGTCTGTAACTCTACCTCTCAACTAACTAAATAAAATCTTTTAAAGAAAGAATAAATGATACAAGGTCAGTATACAAAGAGATCTATTGAATTTTTTATGTACTAGCAATGCATAACCAGAAAGAAAAAATTAGGGGGCAGCATTACGGCATCCCATACGAGTGCCAGTTGAAGTCCCAGCTGTTCCACTTCCAATCTAACTCCTTACTAATGTGCCTGAGAAAGCAGCAAAAGATGAACCAAGGGATTAGGTCCCTGCTACTGACATGGGAGACCCAGAAGGAGTTCTAGACCATTTGGGAAGAAAATCAGCGGATGGATGATATCTCTCTTTCTCTCTCTCTCTCTCTCTCTCTCTCTCTCTCTTTCTCTCTCTCTCCGCCATCTCTTCCTCTTTCTCTGTAATTCTGCCTATGAAATAAATAAGTCGTCATTTACCATTGCACCAAAACCATGTATAATTTAGATAAGCAATATCTATCTTTTGGAAGTCACAAAACACTGTAGAAAAAAAACTGAAGAAGACCTGCATAAATGAAGAGCTGCACCAGGCTTGCTAGTTAGAAGACTCAACATTGTTAACGTGCCAAATCTTCACAAGTTGGCCCAGACTTTCAGTTCCTCTCTGTGTTGTTTGTTTGTTTGTTTTGGCTGGGGTAAGAGTAGAAATTGACAAAGTGATTCCAAAGTTTACCTGTAAAGGGACAAGAAGAGCCAGAACAGGTTTTGTTTTGTTTATTTGTTTGTTTGTTTGTTTTACAGGCAGACTGGACACTGAGAGAGACAGAGAGAAGGGTCTTCTTTCTGTTGGTTCACCCCACAATGCCCGCTACGGTGGCGTGCTGCGGCCGGTGCACTGCGCTGATCGGAAGCCAGGAGCCAGGTGCTTCCTCCTGGTCTCCCGTGCAGGTGCAGGGCCCAAGGACTTGGGCTATCCTCCACTACACTCCTGGGCCACAGCAGAGAGCTCGACTGGAAGAGGAGCAACCGAGACAGAATCCGGCACCCCTACCGGGACTAGAACCTAGTGTGCTGGTACTGCAGGCGGAGGATTAGCCTTTGAGCCGTGGCGCCGGCCAACCAGAACAGTTTTGAAAATGAGAAATACAGGGGCCTGCGCTGTGGCATCACAGGTAAAGCTGCCGCCTGCAGTGCTGGCATCCCATATGAATGCAGGTTCGAGACCTGGCTGCTCAACTTTTGATCCAGCTGTCTGCTATGGCCTGGGATAGCAGCAGAAGATGGCCTAAGTTGTTGGGCTCCTGTACCCACTGAGAGACCCAGAAGAAGCTTCTGGCTCCTGGCTTCGGATTGGTCCTGCTCTGGCCATTGCAGCCACATCTGAATAAGCAGATGGAAGACCTCTCTCTCTCTCTCTCCCTCTCTCTCTCTCTGCCTCTCCTTCTCTCTCTGGGTAACTCTTTCAAATAAATAAATAAATCTTTTAAAAATAAAATAGAGTCCAGAGATAGACCTACATACATATGGTCAATTACACTCAACAAAACTGCCAAGATAATTTGATAAGGGAAAATATAGTATTTCCAACAAAGGAAGTTGAACCACTGGACATGTACATGGGAAAAAAATGAACCTCAATCCTCATTTCACACCATATACGAAATTATCTTAAATGGAGTCTCATACGAGTGCTGGTTCGAGTCCCAGCTGCTCCACTTCTGATCCAGTTACCCACTAATGAGCCAGGGAAAGGAATGGAGGATGGCCCACGTTCTTGGGCCTCTGCCATACATGTGAGAGACCAGATGAAGCTCCTTGCTTTTGCCTTCAGATTTGTTCATCTCCGGCCATTGCAGCCATCTTGGGATCAGCGGATTGAAGACTGCTGTCTCTGTCTTTCATTCTCTCTGTAATTCTACCTTTAAAAATAAATGAAATAAATCTTAAAAAGAATTTGAGTGTATTTTTAAAGATTTTATTCATTTATTTATTTGAAAGGCAGAGTTACAGAGAGGCAGAGGCAGAGAGAGACAGAGAGAGAGGTCTTCCATCTACTGGTTCACTCCCCAATTGACTGCCACAGCCAGAGCCGAGCTAATCCGAAGCCAGGAGCTTTCTCTGGGTCTTCCCAGGCAGGTGCAGGGGCCCAAGGACTTGGTCCATCTTCCATTGCTTTCCTAGGCCATAGCAGAGAGCTGGATCGGAAGAGGAGCAGCTGGGACTAGAACCGGCGCCCATATGGGATGCTGGCACTTTAGGCCAGGACTTTAACCCGCTGGTTCACTCCCCAAATGTCCGCAACAGCTGGAGCTGGACTGATCCGAAGTCAGGAGCCAGGAGCTTCTTCCAGGTCTCCCATGTGGGTGCAGGGTCTCAAGCACTTTGGCTATCTTCTACTGTTTTCCCAGGCCATAGCAGAGAGCTGGATCAGAAGTGGAGCAGCAGGGACTCGAACTGGCATCCATATGGGATGCCAGCACTGCAGGCGGCAGCTTTACCAGCTATGCCACAGCACCAGCCCCTCAATTGCATTTATTTTTTATTTTTATTTATTTGTTTGTTTGTTTTGACAGGCAGAGTGAATAGTGAGAGAGAGAGACAGAGAGAAAGGTCTTCCTTTGCCGTTGGTTCACCCTCCAATGGCCGCCGCGGCTGGCGCGCTGCAGCCAGCGCACCACGCTGATCCAAAGCCAGGAGCCAGGCGCTTCTCCTGGTCTCCCATGGGGTGCAGGGCCCAAGCACTTGGGCCATCCTCCACTGCACTCCCTGGCCACAGCAGAGAGCTGGCCTAGAAGAGGGGCAACCGGGACAGAATCCGGCGCCCCAACCGGGATTAGAACCCGGTGTGCTGGCTCTGCAAGGCAGAGGATTAGCCTATTGAGCTGAGGTGCCGGCCTTCAACTGCATTTTTTATGATTCCTTGCAGTACCCTCATATACAAAGTTACTGACAGAAGAGTGAAATAGGCCATGGAGTTTGCGTGGGCATCTGTGTGTTCTTCAGTCCTTCTGCTGCCGCAGAACCTGGTGCTGACATCTACTATTGCTTACCTACACTAACTTTCTAGATCTTTCAGCACCCAGGCCTGTGGGTGGGGACTGAGGAAGAGGCGTGAGATGGTGCTGCAGCGGCAGCGGAGGCTTGGAGCACAGTGTGCAGGGCCTTTCCTGTCTTTCTCATTCACACTGCTAATAGACACCTACATTCTCATAACGAGGCTGCACACGACATCTAAGCATTACGAGGCGAAATGACAAATTCCCTTCCCTCGACTTGCACTCTGCTGCCTAAGGGAACCACGACTCATAGCTTGGGGCACAGCTTTGCCTTCTCTGTTCTGGTCCATAACTCAAAGTCGACCTTCAAGTCTCACAGCAGAAAGAGAGGGGCTGGCATGTGGCCTAATGTTTTGCTTTGTTTTTAAAGATTTATTTATTTATTGGAAAGGGAAAGTTACAGAGACAAGGGATGGACAGAGAGGGATCTTCATTCCCTGGTTTACTGTGATGGCTGCAACTGCCAGGGCTGGGCCAGGTAGGAAAGCCAGGAGCCTGGGACTCCCACATGAACAGGCTCCACCTTCCTAGGGAGCTGGATTGGATGTGGGGTAGCCAGGCCTCATGGCTAAGCTGCTGCCTGAGGTGTCTGCATCCCACATTGGAGTGCCTGCATGCAGGTCCTAGCTCTTCCGGGTTCCCATTCCCACCGTGTGCACCTGAAAGGAAGCAAGTGATGGCTGAAGTAGCTGGGTCCCTGCCCTCCACCTGCGTTGGGTTCCCCTGCTCCTGGCTTCTGCCTGCCCCTTGTCTGCTGTTGCATTTGGGGAGTGAACCAGCTGATGAGAGATTTCTCGCTCTCTGTGGTTTTCAATTTAATAACAATAATAATGATAACGATGATGATGATGATAATAATAATAAAACCAACCAAAATCCCATGGTGCTACTCTGGTCTTCCAGAGCCTTGTGTTTAATAAACGTCCGCCTGCTTCGCCGTGAGTCAGTCTGGCTGGCCTGGGATCGCTCTGGTACCTGGCAAAGCAGAGGTAGAGAGGTGACATTCAGGGACAGATTACCGAGCGTGGCCCAGTAGCCTGCCTGGATAAATTAGGTGTGCCTCTCTCCAGCACTTCTTACCCAAAGGCCGTCGAAGGGGCCGCGCTGGTGCTAAGAGCGGGCGCCTCCTCCAAGGAAGAGACACGGAGGGCAACAGCACGAAAGTGACAGGCCATGCGGGGAGCAACGCGGCGAAGGCTTTGCCAGCCGCCTTCCCAGCCTCCAGGCGCAGGTGGTGGGGTTCCCAACACCGACCCCGCCGAGGCTAGAGGGCTTTGGCCGAACGAGTCCCGAGCGAACTCTGCGCAAGCCGGCCGCGGCCCAGCGCGCCCTGCGGCCACTTTGCGCCGTGCGCCCCGCAGACCGACCCCACCAGAGCGAAACGCGCTCGCCGCCGCCCGGGGAGCTCGGAGCCAGCCGGCCGGGCCCCCGGGCGCTCCGGCGCCGTTCTGCTGCCGCCCTCCTGTGGCCGTCGCGAGGCGACCTCCGGGCCGTCCCGGGCCCCCTCCCTCGGCCGGTGACATCACCACATTCCCGCTCCCGGCTCCTCCCGCCGCGGCGCCTGCAGCCGCAGTGACAGGCGCGCCGGGCCCGGTGGCGGAGAGAGGAAGTCGGGGCCGCCGCGCCGAGGCCGGACCCGCGGCGGCTCGGGTGACAGCGCCAGGCACGGTTGCAGCAGGCACCGGGGAAGATGGCTGAGGACTTCGGCTTCTTCCCGCCGTCCGAGAGCGGGGCGGCCGAGGAGGACCCGGCGGCCGCCTTCCTGGCTCAGCAGGAGAGCGAGATCGCGGGCATCGAGAACGACGAAGGCTTCGCCGCACCTGCCGCCGGCCAGGTGGCCGCGGCGCCGCCGGGGCCCGCGAGCGGGGGTGAGTCAGCGCCCGGGCCCCGGGAGCTGGGGGCTTGGGGCTGGCCCCCGGGGACCCCTGGCCTAGGGCCCCTGCCGTGCAGTGAAGCGGGCCTGCGGTAGGCCCGCCAGGGGCCGGCGGGGGCCGTGCGTGGGTAGGGAGCGGGGCCTGCGGGAAGTGGGCAGGCATTTCCTTGGAGGTCCTCACGCAAGACCTCAGGGAGGGGAAGGAGCTGAGCGCTCGCCCGGGACTGCGGGTCGGATCTGGTGACATGACATTTCACCCCCCAGGCCAGCTCCACAGCCAGGCCTGGCTCTGGAATCCAGTTCCTCCCGAGCCTTCTAATGGCCTGGCCGTCCCAGGCTCCCCGGTGAGTGGTGCAGATGTGGGCGGAACCAAGGCACCTCCTGGCCCTTCAGCTTAGCTCTGGCCCACAGCGGGGGAAGCCAGGGACACGAACACTCCAGGAACTCGCAAACCTCCTCCGCCACCCTACAGTCCCTGGGGGCGGACAGGGCAGTCCCGGTGAATCATCTCGCAGGCACTCTGAGCCCATTTCCGAGCCGGCTAAACGGAGGCACGCTATTGAAATGACTAAGAAGTGGCAGATGAAGAATTTGAATCTGTTTCTGTCACACTCCAAGGCCTCTCCAGCCAACACCCCGCTGTCCCCCATGTGCACCCCCTGCGATGGGGGCAGGGGCACCCCTCAGCCTTTTTCTGCCCTTCAGGAATGAGTAACTGGCAGTCCAGAGCTGCTGTGGTTGGCTCTGGGGCCTGCGCCGTGGGGTATGTATTTATCATTGGTGTTCTTGCTCTGATTCTAGGTTGAAAAAAAAATTTTTTTTCTCAAAAAACTGAATAAGAAAGTAGATAGCATCTTTGTGAATACATCCAAAACATACGTTGCTTCTTCAAGCTGTCTTTCTGCAGGAGTTTGTGGGCCTGTTGGGATAAGTGCTTGCATGGATCCCTACATGCATCCCTACATGCAGTGGCTTTCAAAAAGTTGGTGGAAAATGGAATTTAAAGAAAAGAGTTTTTTGGTGCAGAAAAAAAAATTGAAATCCAGCCATAGAATTTTCATAATATGCATTTTCCACCAAGGTTTTGAAGACCCCTCATATGCATGCATTTCAAATTTTTTTTGCACCCAAATAAACATTTCTTTGAATTTTATGCAGTATTCTCATATATAATGTTTACAAAGTTCTTCACAGTAATATGTGTGATTAGTTGACTGTTTGCTGAACACCTAGTGTGTGCCAGTCCTGCCCCCACCATCCCAAACCTGGGGGATGTAGAAGGAGGCAATTTCTGTGACCCAGGAATTAGAAGCAACTCTTAGGCCTCCATGTAAGAAATGTAACAAATCTTTTGTAACTTGTAAGGCACTGGAGATCTGGAGAGCCTGCCTCTCTTGCCAAAGCCAAGGAGCCAGGACTTGATCCCGGGCTGCTTACCTCTGGACGCCATGCTGCGGCAACCTCCCTGGGAGACCAGGGATGTGGAAATACCATGGGCAGGTGTTTCCTTACTTGAGCATGCCAGCCTCGGAGGTCTTCGGAAGCAGCGCCTCCCAGCACCTCAAGTTCATGAGCCAAACATTCATTTATCCATCCTCCTCCCTGATGAGCCCACTCCTTTCCCCCAATCTGGCTCAGCCCTGAGAGGCCCTGCTGGGCTCAGCAGTTGTCAGAGAGAGAGAAGGGCAGGTGGGATGCAGGCCCAGGGCAGCCAGAGGCACAGGAGAGTTGAGCAGGTTGCAGCCTCTCCCAGAACAGTGGGGCTCCACCGACCTGCAAGCCTGGGGTACCGACTGGCCCCAGATCCAAGGTGACGGGGAAAAAAACAACCAAGGACTTACAGGGAGCTGCTGGGGCCCTCGGGCGAGCAGACTCACCCACTGAGGCTGCAAGGCCTAGGCTGCCTTTCTTGGTGGCTATGGGGAATGCGGTGGTGGGAAGCTCAGCAGGCGGCTTCACTGGGGACAGTTGATCTGGCACCTCTGAGCACAGGCAGCACGAAACAGACAATCCTCCCCAGGCCTGAGATGAGGCCAGGGCGCCTGGGTGGGGCAGGGGAGGGTCTGGGCCTCCTGGGAGCTAAGAGGAAGCTGGCTCCAGCCTCAGCAGCTGCCACTTAACACCTCTGCCCCGCCTTCTCTTAGATGAGGGGGTCGCTGTCTGAGCAGTGCCACTGTTGTGTGCTCTGATGTTGGGCTTCCAGTGCCCCTGGGGACAGAGGTGTCTGGGGTGGGCCTGCACCCTGAATTGAGTCTCTGCTGGGGATGGGGGGGGGGGCTGAATCAGTAGCCAGCCTGAGCACCGGACACTTTGTTTCCATTCATCAGCCTTGGGGAGGTCCCAGAAGGTTTACATTTTCACACCCAGCTGTCTAAGCAGCCAGCCTGGCTCTGACTTGCCAGTCAGTTCTGGGCAAGCCCAGTTTCCCTGCTGGGTCTGGGTAAGCTTACAGGAATGTTCTGGTCCCTCTCTGCCCTTGTTGCAAAATGGGTCAGACACACATGCCCGGGGTTTATCCCTGGGATGGAAACAGCGATGGATCAGACAGCACTGTGGGAACCCTCCCGTAATGCTGTGTGTGGGTGTGTGTGGGCTCTCAGTGAGGCCGAAACCCCGTCTCTAGAGCAACTAGGGCACAGAGCCTTTCCCCAGGAAAGCACCAGCAGCGAGGCGTCTGAGACTGGGCCTGTCAGGGTGGAGTGCGGTGGTGTACCTGCTGCCGAAGGCCAAGTGCTCAGACCAGCACCACAGTGGGTGTGACACTGCTAACACAGACCCTGCAGAGATGTCCCGGGAGAAGCAGCCCCTTTGCAGAGCACGCCACTGAGACATCACTGATTGAGGGGCCAGGTCACCATGGCAGGAGCAGGTGGAGGAGACAGGTGACCTTGTGGGACCAAATCAGTCTCTGCTTCACCAGGAAAATATAGTCCATTCTAATTTATATCTGCCAGGGAGTCTGCGCAGGAGATCAGGTATCCCTGTCTTCGGGCCCCAGGCAGAAAGCACTGTCCCTGCTGCTCACAGCCCTCTCTGGCTGGGACAGGGAGGGTGGTCCACTGGTGATCTGCTGGGGCCCCTCGAGCTGTTGCTAGGAGGCCATGAAGTTTCTGCCAGGCCATAGAGGGAGTAGTGAGCCGAAGCAGCAGTTCTGCTGGACTGGGCCAGTGGTTACTGCTCACCAGGTCTGCACAGGAGTCCCCAGTGCTGAAGCGGATGCAGAGCCTGGTAAGGCAGTGCGTGGTCCCTGGGGTTCCCGCACAGCGGAATGCAGGCTGCGGTACGATGTTTAGGGGAACCTCCCCCCACTTCAGTGCCTAGGGAAGTAGAGGAAATTAGAGAGGGCTTCCCAGGGGAGATACCTTGGGAACCAATCCTCAGAGAATGAATGAGTCCCCAAAAGCATTCCAGGAAACCGGAAGAAGGGCATGGGGTTGGGAGTGGAGTGGGGGAGGGGGTTGGGGGAGGAAGAAACCAGCATTTAGGGAGGGACTGGGTGGGCAGTGAGTCTGGAAAAATGGGCAGGGCCAGACGCAAAAGACCCTCAGGTAGGACAGTCAGGATTTGGTGAGCCAGTATCCACTGAGGCCCTCGTGGGGCCTCACTGTGGATTAAATGAGCTCCCTGTGCTCATGGAGGGTCCATCCAGGTGGGGAAGACAGATAATACATCGGTGCCCAGGTCAGCAGATGAGGCCGGAGCAAACGCCACAGAGGAAACTCACAGAGGGGGGACGAAGACCTCCAACCAGGCTGCGGCGTGTGGGTAGAGGCTGGAGGGAGTGAAGTGGCAGGTGACAGAGAGGCACCTGTGAGGTCCCCAAGACAGGAACAGACCCTGCAGGCCATTGTGGTCCACAGGAAATGGGTTTCTTTTCCATGAGTTTTCAGCTGAAGCGTGACCTAGGTAAATGTATGTTTTACAAAGCATCAGCTTTGGCAATTGGTTTGAAAGAGGGGGCAGGGAGGAGCTGGGGAGGGGGCAGGGGGCTGTGCATTCATTCATTCTTTCCTTCCTAACTTACTGATTTGTTTATCCAGCCAGTGGTTATTGAGCTCTAACAGAACCACAGGTGCCCTGCACCGCACTGGAAACGCACCTTCCAGGTGTTTGCCTCTGGCTGGACAGGCAGACCAAAGCTCTTGTGCAGGCGAGAGACGGTGGGCCCACGACAGAGGCTGGGCAGCAGGGAGAGAGTGGAGGGCACAGAAGATGCAGGAATTTGTGACTAATCAGGGAAAGTAACCAGGAGGAGTCACTGTTACAGGTAAAATAAAATACCAATGGGAGGGACACTAAGGAAAAGTAGGGCAGGCGCCGGCTGGTGGGAACTGTGATTCCTGCTCTCCCAGGCGAGGCAGTTGCTCAAGGCGTCACCAGGAGAGGCAGAGGCGCATTGGCCCCTCTCTCTAATCCCTCGAGGCCCCCACCCTAAGCCTCCAGCGACTCTGCCTACTCGCAAGGCACAGGCTCTGCAGACAATCAGGCCATTCCCAGCTGCAGCTCCTTGGGTCAGTTAATTTCAGGAGGTAAGGAGCTATTACCGCCTGGGAGATCTTCCCTCTGAGCCTCAGAGTCTTCCCTCTGAGCCTCAGCTCGAGAATCTATAAAATGGGTTCGTAACAACTTCATCATAGGGCTGTGGTGTCAATTAGATGTGATAATGGCTGTGAGAGGTTTGTGAATGGTAGAGGGTTGAATGCAAGTTATTTAATGCCCCCAATATGTCTCTGTTGAGGGAGGGGCAGTATACAGATAGGCATCTATGGGGGATCATCAAAAAGGTCGTGGAAAAGGTATGTGATAAAAAAACCGCATGGATTTCAAAATGTGTCACAACAAAGCAAACTTCTCTTTTAGTCCTGTTTTCCGAGAACTTTTGGAAGTACGCTTGTACAGGGGTTGGCCTGGGGACATCCCGCGCTTGCTCCAAACTGAATAATTAGTAATACTGTCTCCTTGTTCTCCTAGCTGGTCCTGAGGACATGGGGACCACGGTCAATGGGGACCTGTTTCAGGTGAGTAAGGCTGTGTCTTAGCAGTGGTGGGGACTGAGCCTGGAGCCCCGTGTTTTACAGCTCCACCGGCGCTAGGCGGAGTGCCCCAAGGTCTTTTGCTCCATTGTGTCTGATGCATTAGGATGTGAACATAGAGAAAGGTCTTGCACCTTTCTTTGTCGTGCAGGTGGAGGGGATGAAGAGTAAGAATCACTAGGAATGTGGATGGGTGGGAGCAGCCTTAGGTTGCCCAGATGCTGTCCAGCTTCAGGAGCGACAGATAAAGCGGTCCTCCGTGGGCTGAAGTGAAAGGAGTGCAGGGTCCTGTCCGAACATGCTCCATGGCCCATAGGACATGCCATCTCCAGCCGGTGTGCGCACTTTAACTGGGAAGGCCCTTCGCGGCTGAGATTCCACTTCTGGGAGTTTGCCTTAAGGAAGGAATTGGACGACGACATCTGGATTCTTTGCAGGATTATTTGTGGTAGCAGGCAAGCTGCAAACAACCTCAGTGCCCCACATCATGGGATTAGATAGATAGATTGGAAAACCATGGTTAAAAAGGTAATCAGGGCCGGCGCCGTGGCTCAACAGGCTAATCCTCCACCTTGCGTCGCCGGCACACTGGTTTCTAGTCCCGGTCGGGGTGCCAGATTCTGTCCTGGTTGCCCATCTTCCAGGCAAGCTCTCTGCTGTGGCCAGGGAGTGCAATGGAGGATGGCCCAAGTGCTTGGGCCCCGCACCCCATGGGAGACCAGGAGAAGCACCTGGCTCCTGCCATCGGATCAGCCCGGTGCTCCGGTTGCTGTGCGCCGGCCGCAGCGGCCATTGGAGGGTGAACTAACGGCAAAGGAAGACCTTTCTCTCTGTCTCTCTCTCTCACTGTCCACTCTGCCTGTCAAAACAAACAAACAAAAAAAACAAAAAACAAAAGGTAATCAGGTGGAACAGCCGGGTCTTGAACTGGTGTCCATATGGGAAGCCGGCACTGCAGGTGGCAGCTTTACCCCGCTGCTCCGTCTCCAGTCCAGCTCTCTGCTATGGTCTGGGAAAGCAGTGGAAGATGGCCCAAGTCCTTGGGCCCCTGTGTGGGAGACCCAGAGAAAGCTCCTGGCTCCTGGCTTTGGATCAGCGAAGCTCCGGCCATTGTGGCCAATTGGGGAGTGAACCATTGGATGGAAGACCTCTCTCTCTGCCTCTCCCTCTCTGTGTAACTCTGACTTTCAAATAAATAAATAAATACATCTTTAAATAATAATAAATAAAAAATAAAAAGGGCAACCAGAACTTCCCGTCTGGACATGCAAAGATGCCCACAACATGTTAAGCAGAAAATAGCAGCTTGCAGAATAATATGCACAGTATGGTCCTGTTTTTTTTTTAATTTTAAAAATAGATTTGCACAAAATATCTGACAGGGTGTGCAGCGTAGGCTGACAATGGTGGACCTTGTGGGGCGGAGCTAGGAAAAAGGCTTTCACTTCCATTGGATTAGAAAAAAATTCCTTTTTTAAAAAAGATTTACTTACTTATTGAAAGGCAGAGTTACAGACCGGCGCCACGGCTCAATAGGCTAATCCTCTGCCTGCGGTGCCTGCACACTGGGTTCTAGTCCCGGTCGGGACACCGGATTCTGTCCTGGTTGCCCCTCTTCCAGGCCAGCTCTCTGCTGTGGCCCAGGAGGGCAGTGGAGGATGGCCCAAGTGCTTGGGCCTTGCACCCGCATGGGAGACCAGGAGAAGCACCTGGCTCCTGGCTTCAGACCAGTGCAGCAGCCATTGGAGGGTGAACCAACGGCAAAAGGAAGACCTTTCTCTCTGTCTCTCTCTCTCACTGTCCACTCTACCTATCAAAAAAAAAAAAAAAAAGGCAGGCAGAGAGAGAGAGAGGGAGATCTTCTATCCGCTGGTTCACTCCCCAAATGGCCACATGGCCGAGGCTGGGCCAGGTCTAAGCCAGAAGCTTCTTCCAGGTCTCCCGTGTGGGTGCAACAGCCCAAGCACTTGGGCCATCCTCTGCTGCTTTCCCAAGCACATCAGCAGGGAGCTAGATGGGAAATGGAGCAACCGGGACTTGAACCAATACTCCCGTAGGATGCTGGCACTGCAGGCAGTGGGTTAATCTGCTGAAATACAATGCTGGCCCCTACAAATTCTTTACAGTAATCCTATACCACAAAGTTGGGGTGGAGGGAAGGGCAGTATATTTCTTGTATATTTCTAGAGTGCTTCTCTTTTACCCCCAAACCCCTCCTCTGTCACACACAAATCCAACTTAGGCTGCGAGAACTCAGCTTGCACGATCTAGGCACGCCCAGGGCCCCACCAAGGAATAGTTCTTCCCTGCTCTGCTCAGCCCATGCCTGGGTGGGGCACGGCTGCCGCTGGACAGGTCTGAACTCTCTCTTGGATTGGGTTGGAGAGCCTTGCTCCTTGCAGGGGGGGGGGGGATGAGCGGGGGCGGGGGCGGAGGCGGGGGCAGGCTCTCCTTGGCCCTGCCCTGGGCAGGAGCTGGCCCCCCGCATCCCCCGTGAGAGCAAACAATACTTGGTTACGTAAGCGGGATGGGCTGGTACCTGACACAGGGAAACTGGCCAGATCCTGGTTCTGGAAAAGTCCTCAACAGTCAGCAAGCTAGAAAAGTCAGCGTCAAGGGCTTCAGCTGCTGCCTGTCTAGTTGGGCCTGAACAGACTCCAAGAAAGAGCCGTTTCTTCCTGGGCCACCTGGCAAGGCACCGGGGCCCTGGGCTGCCTGCCACGCCTTGGGCATACTCCGAAGGACTTTACTTGACCCCAGAGGCTCTAAGTGGACCTGAAGCTGCAGAGACACCTGGAACCGCAGAAGTCTCTAGAACAGACTGGGCGAGATAATTGTCCTTTTTCATGGAGAGCTCAGGTGGCACGTGCTGAGCCACATAGGACATGGGCCCTCGTTTCTGCTTTTTCTCCTTTGCCTGATTGGCCCCCTTGCCTTCTCCCTCCCTGCCGTGACTCCCCAGCCCTGCTTGGCATTTGGTACCTCTGATAAACCTTGGGTTCCTTCCTAACACCAGGAATTCTTGTTCTCATTGTTATGAATAGCTACAGCCATGCTTATTTGTTGTGTTTTTTTTAAAGATTTATTTATTTTACTTGAAAGAGTTACAGAGGTGGGGGGGTGTCTTCCATCTGCTGGTTCACTCCCCAATTGGCCACAACGGCTGGAATTGCACCGATCCAAAGCCAGGAGCCAGGAGCTTCTTCCAGGTCTCCCACGCAGATGCAGGGGCCCAAGGACTTGGGCCATCCTCTACAGCTTTCCCAGGCCATAGCAGGGAGCTGGATCAGAAGTAGAGCAGACGGGTCTCAAACTGGCGCCCATATGGGATGCTGGCACTGCAGGCGGCGGCTTTACCCGCATGTCACAGTTCAGCCCAGTTCACACTGCGCCCCATCCAGCCTGGAGAGGGCTCACTCAGGAGTTTGCTGACAAAGCTCCTGCTCGGCTCCCTCTTCTGTTCCTGGGATTTATTTTTTATTTATTTGAAAGCCAGAATCACACACAAAAAGATCTTGTATCTGCTCTTTTGCTTCCCAAATGGCTGCAATCATGGGAGTTGGGCAAGGCTGAAGCCAGGAGCCAGGATCTTCATCCAGGTCTCCTACGTGAGTGCAGGGGCCCAAGCACTTGGGCCGTCTTCCACTGCCTTCCCAGGTGCAATTAGCGGAGAGCTGGATCAGAAGTGGAGCAGCCGGAACATGAACTGCGCCCATATGGGATGCTGGCATCGTAGGTGGCTTAACCCACTATGCCACAGTGCTGGTCGCTGCTCCCAGGTAACTTGATCCGTGATGTGCTAGGTACCTCCCCCTGTGACTCCTGGAAGCTGCCAGTCATGGTGGCCGGGCTGTGGGTGGAGCGCCTGGCAAACTCTCTGGAGGACGGAGCATAGTAGGGTCTGCCCTGAACGTTCAGGGCGAGAAGCCTTGGCGTTGGGTGGCTGCGGCATTCCAGCAGACTGGGCTTCCATGCTCTCTCCTCCCTCCCACCTTCCTTCCTTCTTCTTTTTATTTATTTATTTAGTTTTCAGTTTTAGTTATATTTATTTGAAAGTCGGAGTTAGAGAGAGAGAAATCATTCATCCACTGCTTCACTCCCTAAGTGGTCACAGCAGTCAGGCTGAGCCAGGGTGAATCCAAGTGCCAGGAGCTTCTTCCTGGTCTCCTACGTGGGTGGTATGGATCCAAGCACTTGGGCCATCTTCCGCTGCTTTCTCTGGCGCATTAGCAGGGAGCTGGTTTGGAAGTGAAGCAGCTGGGACTCAAAGCAGCGCTTACATGGGATGCCGGCACTGCGGGTTGGGCAGTGCCGCTCAACCCACAGTGCCACAATGTCAGTCCCCATACTCTACTTGCTACTCGTTTCTGCAGCCTGCAGGCCACTAGGGGGTCCAGTTTACAAACCTGATCCCCAACACGGGGAAACCCATGTATTCCAGACCCATTTGGCCATGCCAGGGGCAGGGACAGAAGGTCTGCCAGAACTTTCTCCTCCCCCACACAATTTGCCTCTCTCCCTTCCCCCCATGCTCCCATCCTCCTCCTTTGAGCTATTTAAAGGGATCAGCGGCTCAGCTCAGCTTAGCTTTAGCTGCTCAACCCCAAAGACGGATAGACTTGTCCTCTCGGAGCCGGCACACGCACTGCCAGCTTGGCCCGTTGCTGTCAAGGCAGTGCCTGGCAGAGGGGCCCTGCAGGACAGCGGTGTGCCAGGGAGCTGGGCGGGACCCTGGCTGTGGCCTCCCACCTTCTAGTTCTGCCCGCTCCTGATCGCTTCCTTCTCTGGAGCTTGAGAGGGGCTCAGAGCAGTCCTGGAGCCTCTGGTGAGCCCTCCGGGGCTGCCAGCCCTCCCAGCAGAGACCCTGTCTCCCCTTGGGGGTGCCCGAGGGATTACAGATGAGCCCAGAGGCCCTGATACTCACTGTTGCTGGTAGGGAGGGGTCTGGCCAGGGGATGGGACCTGAGTCCTGAGCAGCCCAGAGAAGAGGAAGCAGCAAACTTGCACCCGTGCGCCACGCTTCTGCTCCATTCTGGGCCACAAGGTGTTTCCATGGTAGCAGGTGCATACGGGCTTCAGCTCACACCTTGGGCAGGATGTTATCACTCTCACTTCGGGTTTAAAACCCAAGCTGCTCAGAGAAGGAACTTCTCAGAGGGCGCACACCCCGCGGGCGGCACAAGGGGCGCTTTAAGCCCAGTCCCGCAATGCTGTGTCCAGTGCTTATCCTGCGCCTTCCATATCACTTTGGTCACTCAGGTAGTGCCAGGCTCTGTGCTCAGGGTCGGGGAGGCGAATCCAGGGGGGAGGGCAGACGTAGTGGTGGCCAGGGTAGGGGTCTGGATGCCGGGGTAGCAGTAGGGTTGACAGTCTGGGTTCCCGCCCCGTGTCCTCCGCCACCTAAGGGCACCTCGAATCCCCCAGCACCATGTGGGGCAGCTGCTGTCATTATGCCACACAGCCCGTTTTCCCCCCTGAAGAAGTGTAAAAGCTTACTGTGGTTAAACGGCCAGGAAGAGACGGAACTTGAATCCAGGAGCAGACGCCCAGGCCTGCATGGAATCAGGGAATGCAACAGGGAGGGGCCGCAGGAAGTGGGTTTGGAGACTGCCCAGGGGGATGTGGGTGGTCCGGGCCCAGGGAACAGCATGTGCAGACACAGAGGGCAAGATGCTCAGGCTAGGGCTCACCCACAGCTGGGGCCTGCTGCACAGAGGTCTGTGACCATGCCAGCCCGGAGGAGCCAAAGGTACAGAGCTGGTGCCTGCAGCAGGGTGGGGTGGGACGGGGCGGGGCGGGGAGCTCTACTCGGGTTAGTGCCTCTGGTGCGCACATGGGAGAAAAGCAGACTTAGAATCTGCACCCTGTGCCTGGGCGGGGCCGGCTGAGGGAGATGCCGGGCAGTGCCCTGGATGTGCAGCTCAGCTGTAGAAACCCCCGCCGGGCTGCGGGCTGCGGGCTGCGGGCTACAGGAGAGGCCTGGATGGAAGCAGAAGACCAGGGCTTCCTTTCCTGCTTTGTCCCAGCCTGGCGATCTTGGACAGTCACTTAATCACCTGAGCCTTAAGTCTCTCATCTGGAGAAATGGGATTGGAGGCTCCACCTGCTGCCCCCACCGGGCTGTTGAGAACAGGGCTTTGTAGAAATCTTAGACCCAGCTTCTTAAAACTCTTGACCCAGCCACCGTGTGAGTGGAGGGGCAACCTGTATGTGGAGACACAGTCTCTACCCCTGGGAAGGCAGACTCAGCAGGGGCACAGAGAGGAAGCCCCCCCGAATCCTGGGATGCAGATGTGACTGGTCACCCTTGAGCTACTTCCTTTGGGACAAGGACGGTCACACTGAGTTTGAAATCTGGGTTCTGCCACGTCCCAGCTGGGTGACCTTAGCACTTTGGAGTTTAGGGTTCCACTACCTGTAAAAGGAGGATAATAAAACTGGCCACGTGGAGCTGTAAAGATCAGAGCCAATCGCTTGCGTGCAGGTTCTCTGGAGTCGTAATTTTAGGGCAGGCTTTATGGAGAGGGTGAGCCCTGGAGGGCACCCTGGGAAGTGACCCCTTCCTCAGTGCCCCTGCCCTAGCCAGGGAACATCTATAGGCTCAGTGTGCAGCAGCGGCACTAACCCACATGCTGTCTCTGGAGCCACCAGCTCCCCTCCTCCTCCGCCTCCTCCTCCTTGTTCTTCTTCTTCTTCTCCTCCTCCTCCACCTCCTCCTCCTCCTTGTTCTTCTTCTTCTTCTTCTCCTCCTCCTCCTCTGCCTCCTCCTCCTTGTTCTTCTTCTTCTCCTCCTCCTCCTCCTCGTTCTTCTTCTTCTTCTCCTCCTCCTCCTCCTCCTCCTGTTCCTTCTCCTTCTCCTCCTCCTCCTCCTCCTCCTCCACCTCCACCTCCTCCGCATTCGCCTCCTCCTCCTGGTTCTTCTTCTTCTTCTTCTTCCTCTTCTTCCTCTTCTTTTCCTCCTCCTCCTTTCATCTTCTCCTTCTCCTCCTCCGCCTCCACCTCCTCCT